>JADMNL010000035.1:74152500-75352500 GCA_016271365.2 Neoceratodus forsteri
AGTGCCTGCACAGGAATTGCAGCAGGTGGCTCCCAGTTCCACCCACCTGCCAGCACAGCAATGCAGCAATGTAGTCATTAGAGCAGGGCTCTCCAAACTCTCCTTGCATCCATGGAATGGCAACTGCACAGGAATTGCAGCAGGTGGCTCCCAGTTCCACCCACCTGCCAGCACAGCAATGCAGCAACGCAGTCTTGAGAGCACGGCTCTCCCTCCCCCACGGAGTGGCATCTGCACAGAAATTGCAGCAGGCAGCTCCCACTTCCACGCACTCACCAGCACAGCAATGCGGTCATGTGAGCAGGGCTCGACAAGCTCCCCCCCCAACCCATGGAGCGGCACCCGCATAAGAATTGCAGCAGGTACGGAGCCAGTGTGCTAATGACTACTCTGTTGTACTACAAAATATGAACTTTATGTGTGGTGCATTTGCAGCCGGTGGAACTGCACTGATAGTTTTTGTATGCATGCAGTAGTATTGTTTGTTAGCTGGTGTGTCGCAATTCAGTGTGGTTGTTTTAAGACTCGCCCTCTGTTGGCTGTAATTAGTACTATTTTGTGTGTTCTCTAAGGAGCCTCTAATGTGTGTATTTGGAATCTCTTTTCTGAAGGGTCAGCAATGTTTCATGCTCACTGTTTTTCAGGCATATTTGTGTGATTTTAACTATACTGTGTAGGGAAAACTATTCTGTCTAGCCTGCTTATCCCTTTGTCTCCTCCCCCTGTCCCCTCTGACTAGTCACATTTCCCACCCTGAGCTTCAGTGTGGCTCAGTTGGTAGCACATCTGCCTCTGGACCAGAAGATCGTGGGTTCTCATCCCACACTGGGATTGAACTTGCACCTAAAAAGTGCTGGCATCTGAGTGCAGTATTGGAGGGTGCTGTACTGCTGGGGTGTGCCGTCCTTTGGATGAAATGTTAAACCGAGGTCCCTTCTGCCCATCCAGGTGGGTGTCCAGGTGGAAGTAAAAGAACCCAGGGCACTCTTCGCAAAGAGTAGGGAACATTCCCGGTGTCCTGGCCAACATTCCCATTCCCATAAACCAGTTCATGCAATTTTCCAGGCTGTGTGTGGGTGATGATGTGCGATATGGTGACCGCTGCACCGCCACCACCACCACACACATTCAGTCACTTCACTACCAGTGCTTGCAAAGTGGTTTGGGATACACTGTGTATGAAAAGTGCTATATAAATGCTGATTCTTCTTCTTTGTTGTGTAAGTGACCTCTTAATCCCTTTCATTCCTTACAGGTGGCTGCCAGTTCCACCCACCTGCCAGCACAGCAATGTAGCAATACAGTCTTGACAGCAGGGCTCTCCAATCTCCACCCACCCCCCCGGAGCAGCACCTGCACAGGAATTGCAGCAGGTACGGAGTCAGTATGCTCAGGACTACTCTGTTGGTCCGCCGCCACTTGCGCGGCAACTGCCACTCCCACACTGGGTGAGCATTTCCCTTATAGGAGGCTCAACCAACGTGACCTTTGATGCACAACCCACATGACAGGTGCAGGTTTAATTCATCACCCCAAGTTTCCATCTGCATCTTATATGGCCAGACCACTAGGACTCGCTGCTGTTACTCTTGTCATGTGGTAACATTTTAAATACCCCCACAACTTTCCCCACAAGACCATTTGTGTTACTCCTCTCATCCCTTAGCCTTCTTATGCCCACTACATTATCTTATATGCATAGTACTATGCAGGTGTGGCTTCAAACCTGTGACCCAGAGCACTGGGAGCAACCATAAACAGCAGGGTAACCCTCTAGGCCATCCAGCCTGTTAGAGTTCATCCTACAAATTTCTTGTGTTATCCCAATTTAGGCCACTGGGATCACAAGGGTAAGTGCTTGCAGCTGCAACCCATCTTTATCTCACTCTGAATCAATCACTCCACTTTGTCATTGGCTTGTTATAGTGAACGGCCACCAGGGACATCATTTATGTTAGTCTCCTACAACCTGTGCTTCCTAAAGTACCTGACCTGACATTGTGCAACCCTCTATAACGTCCTCCTTTACTCTCTCTCTCTCTCCTACTCCAGCTCTCCACACACTTCTGCCTCGACTCTCTTCCACACTCTTCCTCGACTCTCTCCCCATCCTACTTCAGCTCTCCACACTCTTCCTCCTCTCCTCACTCCCCCCACCTCAGTCACATTATGCTTTTCTTTGTCTTCACCAACCTCCCTCTTCTGCTGACCCCAATGTCTATCCCTCCCACCTCCCTATCAGCCCGGCAAATGTCAATCCCCTGCCCTCTCTCCTCCTCTCCCACTCTTCCAACTTCTTGTCCCCCATTCTCCACTCTCCTTGGCACCCGGCTGCATCCATCCTCCACTATTCCAGAGTTCACTTAGCCTTACTTCGCTTCTCCCAATCCTCCTGCAGCTCCACCTTCAATCAGACCCCCTCCTTGTATCCTCGTATGCCCTCCACTCTTCAGAGACGGATATCTATCCCCTCCAAACTACTCATCTTATTGCTACTCCTTACAGCCAGAGATCTAACTTGGGGCCTTCACCTTCTCCCCTCCCCCGATCTCCCTAAAGGTCTAAAAATAGTACATCTTAACATCAGATGCCTTCTTCCAAAGATTGACCTTCTTCAACCCCTTATGTGAAACCTGCTGTTCTAATCATCACCAAATCATGGCTCTCCTCAAAAATTCCTGACACTGCCATCTCCTTCTCTGGTTACTCCCTTTGTCTGGCAAGATCGATCGACCAGGGGAGAAGGAGTGGCCATTTACATCTCATCTTCCATCCAATACTCCATCTATCTCTCCACCACTTCACCCTCTGCATATGAACTTTTGCTACTAAAGTTGTCCCTTCCCTGCTCCCTTCCCATCTTTGTGGGTGGGGTCTACTGTTGCCCCAGCCTCCCTTCCTCTTCCCCTTCCACTATTACTGACCTCATCTCTTCTTTTATCACCCACTCCTCTACTGATGAACTCTACATTCTTGAGGACTTCAGCATCAACTGACTGTCCAGCACCCAATCCAAAATCTGTAACTCCATCTCTTCCTTGCACCTAACTCAGCTCATCTCTAAACCTACCCATTTAAACCTCAAGTCAGGTAAGCATACCCTGCTAGACTGGGTTTTGACATCACACCTTCACTGGGTTGTCTCTTCAGGAATCCTACTTGATGTACTCAGTGATTGCCACATGGTCTAATGTGTGCGTAAAATCCACTGACCCAAAGCCCCACCTAATATACTCCATATCCACTCCTTTAGATCCCTAGACTTATCCACTCTTCATGAGGAACTTACTGGAACTGACTGGACTCCCATCGCCAATGCCTCCTCTGTTGCTTCTGCTCTGAGCTACTTCAACAATCAGTTCCTGAATGTGTGGGACTGACACACTCCTCTTAGAAAGACTTGGGTTCATGGCTCCCTCCTCCCCTGGGCATGGGCTGAGCTGCTGCCCTGCCAGTGTGATTGTGATCTGGCATGAATGGTTCACAAAGCATCTGGTACTGGTAAGGACTTACTTAGGTATCACTCCCTCTGTAACTCCTGCACCAGAACTATCCATCTTGCTAAAGCAGAGTACTTCAAATCCACCTTCCAGGAAAACCTTAATAGCCTCTCCAAATTCTGGAAGGTTGTCCATGCCCTGTTCTCCCCCACCCAATCCCCTCCCCTGTCCTTAAGGTAGGTGATCTCATCATCTCAGACTCCCCCACCGTAGCTGCTGAGTTTAATAACTTCTTCACCACCTGTGCTTCCACCCTTCTTGCCTCCCTACCCCCTTCAGCTCCTCCTACACAAGCTTCTTCTGCACCAGTTTCCTCTTCCTCCTGCTTCTCCTTTCAACCAGTCTCCCCAGCTGACACCCTGCAAGCTCTTTTAGCCCTTAACCCCCACAAAGGGAAAAGCCAGGATGGACTGGACCCCAAGCTACTGCACCTATCGGTCAGTGCAATAGACCTCCTCTATCCACTCTCCTGAACCTACCTTTCTCACTAGCCATGGTCCCTGAAGCCTGGAAGCTAGCCACTGTCATCCCTCTTCATAGGGGCAGTGAGTCCTCAAATTCTGGTAACTACTGCCCAATATCTCTGCTTCCAATCCTTGCTAAACTGCAAGAGCACTGGACTCTGGCTCAACGCTCTCATTTCCTTGACTCCTCCTTCTTCACCCCCTTCCAGTCTGGTTTCCGTAAGGCCCACTCCACCACCACCTCCTCCCTGTTCAAGCTCACTGACTCCATTTTTGCTGACATGGATCAGAGACGCATCACCTCTACCATCTTTGTCAGTCTGCCCAAAGCCTTCGACACTGTTGCCAACATCCTTCTCCTCAACAAGCTTGCTGCAGCTGGTCTCTCCAAGTCCACCACTCACTGGTTCTTCTCCTATCTCGTGGGAAGCTCCCAGTCAATCAGGATTGGCAACTTCCTCTCCCCCCTATAAACACCAGCGTCCCTCAAGGTTTGGTACTTGGTCCAATACTTCTCTCTATTTTCCTAAACCACCTTCTAAATGCCTGTTCAACTGCAAATATCTACATGTACATGGATAACACTGTTGTGTATGCCTCCGGTATTTCTCCCTCAGATGTGGCGACCAGACTCCAGCTGGACTTCAGCAATGTCCAGCACTGGTTTTGTGCTAATCAGCTCTCACTAAATGCCAAAGAGATGGTCTTGATGACCTTTGGTACCAGGAAAAAGCTCACCAGGCTTGCAGCCACCACCTTCCATACCTTTGATGGTTCCTTACTTGAAGATGTCTCCTTCAAATACCTCTGGCTCTGTCTTGATAAGAACCTCAATTTTTCTGGGCATGTGGATGCGATCCACAAAAAGCTACTCCTCAGACTTGGCGCTCTGTATAGACACTGCTGCTGCCTTCCCCCTCTGGCCCGACAGGAAATTGCCCAGAAGCTGATCCTCCCTATCTTTGACTTTGGAGACATAGGCCTGGATATTCAAAGCAGTTGCACATGGCACAACAGGGTTGCGCATGCTCAACTGCAGAGATGTGTCATAGAGCGATATTCAGTGGGAGCAACTGCGCAACGCAGGTAGCAGTGTGCCAACGTGCAATAGTATTGTATGCATGCACAAGGGCAGGGGGTGTACCCATGAATATGGGACATAGTGCGATATTCAACCCCCGACCAATGGCTCAAGTGAGGAGCAACTGCCAGTTGCATGGAGCAGACCTGAGCCTATAAAAACAGGGAGCAAGTAGGAGGAGGGCACTTGCACCAGAGGGGAGCAGGACAGGGGGAGACAGACAAGTTGTCTGAGAGAGGAAGAGGAAGAGGGAGACAGGGAAAGGAGGAGAAGGACAAAGAGAAGAAGGGAGAGAGAGAGGGAGAGTGGAGACAGAGAGCGTGAGAGAGAGAGGCACACAGGAGTTCACTGAGGGGGGAGAGAGTGGGTCTCAATGGTCACCGCACCTAAGGAGTGACACAGGCACCACAGGGGTGGGCGACAGAGCCAGCAGGCAAAACCAGCCAGGGGCAGGGTACTGGGGGGTCCTGCCAAGCGACAGGCACTGCTCATGGAGCCAGGGAGGCCATTTGAGCCAGATGCCCAGGGGTGACAGGACAACAGGGCCATGGCTGAGTGTGGCATTCAGATGGAGGCTGTAATGAGGGGTGTGAGGAGGCAGGAGGCAGAGCAAAGTGGCCGTGGAAGGGCCCTTTGGCGGTCCACCCAGAACAGGCGGTACCGGCCCCGCATCAGCTTCGAGGCCCATGCTGACACAGAGATTGTGGGCCATTACTGCCTGAACTAGATGATTCTGAGGCAGCTCTGTGAGCTGTGCAGTGAGGAGATGCTGGCACCCACTAGACGGAGCCACGCCCTGACAGTGAAGACAAAGGTAACAGCTTTCATGTGCCTGCTCGCCACGGGCACTTTCCAGAGAACAACAGGGGACACCACAGGCATAACCCAGTCAGCCATGTCACGGCTCCTCACATAATTCATCAACGCCCTGCTGTCACATGCTGCAGAACCCATCCACTTCCACAGCACACAGGCGGAGCATACAGCAACCATGCAGGAGTTCCACAGGGTAGCACGTATGCCTGGCATGCTAGGGACCATTGACTGCACCCATATGGGCATCTGCATGCCACCTGGCACAGAGGGGGTAGCCTACATCAACATGAAGAGCTACGCCAGCATCAACTGCCAGGTAGTGTGTGATGCCAGGGGGTGCATAACCAATGTCTGTTTCACACACCCTGGGGGAGCACATGATGCCTACATCAGGCACAGCTCGGCAGTGTGCCACAGGTTCGAGAGTGGGGACATCCCCACAGGACATCTAGTGGGTGAGTATGATGAGACCACGGGCATCAGGGTATAGCAGGGCATGGAAAGGGGTGGTCAGGGTGGGGGAACCCCGTCTGCGACTGGGAGGGGCATGGGGCACAGGGACAGGGGTCACTGGGCTAACCTTTCCTCTCTCTCTCCCTCTCTCCCCACACACAGGCAACAGTGGCTACCCACTCAGGCCCTGGCTGCTCACCCCCTACCGGCGCCCATCATACCCAGCAGAAGAGCAGTACAATGAGGCACACACCAGCATGCGGAACATCATCGAGCGTGTGTTCGGGATGTTGAAGGCATGGTTCCATTGCCTGGACAGGTCTGATGGTGCCCTACAGTATAGCCCCTCAAAGGCCTGTGGCCTATTCCTTGCCTGCTGCATGCACAACATGGCCATTGACCGTGGAATAGCTGTCGAAGTCAATGAGGGGAACAGCAGTGGAGACGGCACGGGCATTCAGCCGGGAGGTATTGGGCAGCCCCCCCTGGGCAGAGGGATCCCCGGCTCATACGACTGGCATGCCACCGGCGAGACACAATAGTGCAGGAGCACTACGGTGCACACAGGTAGGTGGACAAACACACATGTACAGAATGGACACAGTGGCAGGGCACACATCCATGTGTGTGTGCATGGCCAGAGCCATGCATGCACAGGTGCAGTGCAGTGGCGGAGCAGTGCCACATGGCCACACACACTACCACACCACACAGCACTGCACAGCATGACACACACACACAAACCCACACAGTGGCACCTGCATGCACACGACCGGGCACCAGCGCATGGCGTGGATCAGATGCAGGGCACCGGTGCACATGCACAACCAGTGTTGAGGTGGCACAGGCCAGCGGCTGGGCAGGTGCGCACACAGGCAGCGTGTGGTGCACCACACGGCTGCCATGACCGTGCCATGCACACACACACACACACACACACACACACAATGCCCATGTGCACAAAGAGCAGTGGCTGCAGACAGCTGACTGGGGGGCATGCACATCAGGTCTGCCACGCAGACACACAGCCACCATGGACACGGGGATGGCTGCACCGCGGCCACCCAGCAGTCGCAGGCTGCGCGACGGTCATGGGGGTCTGCGACCGCCCTCCAGGGGTGGGACCATGACTGGGTCTTTGCAGAGGTCTGCAGGCTCCCAAACAGGCCCGCACCAGGCATGCCTGGGATGCCCACAGCAGAGCCTGGAGTTGACACGGATGGGGTCGCCCGACGCCAGGGCCATGGAGTGGACATTGCACTCTGTGGTGTCTGTGGCAATCGGCCACGCCCTGTGGCAGCCAGTGGGGCGAGGCCGACTGAGGCCGCATTGGCAATGTGGTCCTGGGCTGTGGTCGTGTCCTCCCGCAGGCATTGACTGGCCTCCAGGACCTGTGCGGTGCCCCTCTCGCACTGCTCGGCTGCCTGGCACATCTCTGCGTGGAGTGCCGCACCCCAGCCATGAGCAGCACCTGTTGCTCCACTGAGGCCTGCAGCAATTGGGTGTGCTTAGCCAAGGGATCAGCACCCTGGGGTGCATGGGCATGGAGCTGACCCAGCGCTGTTGTACGACCATGCTGCATGGCCCCCCGCTCAGGTGGGAGCTGCACAGCATGGCCCTCATGGGGATGGGCAATGTCAGGCACCCTGGTGGCGGACATGGCGCCCGGCCCCCCAGCATCTCCAGCCATCTGCTGCTGTTGCCCCTCTGGCCCCTGTGCGCAAGCCAGGGCCTGTGTGGATGCCCCACCACCCTGCACCACAGTGCCTGTGCACACAGCAGTATCAGGGTCAGTGGCAGGCAGCTGTTCCGCCACCAACAGGCCACCAGCCATGCAGCCAGTGCTGGTGTTTGGTATAGGAGACTCCCTTCCGACAAGCCCTCTGCCATCTAGGACAATGGTCTGATCATCATCAGTGTCAGACCCCACCCCAATCTGTGTCTCCGCACAGAGCACGTCGTGGCTGGTGTCTTGCTGGAACACAGCCAGGGCCTCATCCGCCACCATGCCTGGGACATACTGCTGGACAGCGATGTTGGTCCACAGCCTATCAGGCCCTGGATGCCCATGGAGGGGGATGGCCAGTCCTCTGGGGCTGGGTGGGCTACCATGACAGCCGCTGGTGCCCCAGCCACCGCATGCTGGTGAGCCAGTGCTGTAAGGGAACACAAATGCGTTAGAGCTGCTGACCCGACATGCCTCCCCCTTCCCCTGCCAGCCAGACCTACCATTCAGTGATAGACTCCCTCCAGTCTGGAAGCCACTGCCAGGCACACCTTCCACTGCACTATGCAGCATGGTGGCTGCCACCATCTCCTCCTGCATCATGAGCTGTGTCACGGTGGCCTGGCCCCCACCTGTGGCCGACCTGGCAGCCCAGATGGCCGCCACCTTCTCCTGCATCTGACACTTGTCAGTGCCCACCTTTTTCTTGCACTCCTGTGCAGACCACTGGTGGCTGCCCTGCTGGTTCACGGCCTCCGCCACCTCCTCCCAGGCCTTGGCCCTGGCCTAGGGCGTGCCAGTGGTGCCACTCAGCAATGGCTCCCTGTCGAGGTATGCCTCAAACAGGGCATCTGCCTCCACTCTCATAAAGTTGGGCCTGCGCTTCTGGGCAGGCCCATGCTCCTCACCCTCCTCATGCTCAAACATGTTGCTACCTGTGGACATGGACATGTGGTTAATGGCTGCAGAGGCCCACCCCGGCCATCAAACACCCTGTGCTGACCCCCAGCAAGCACATCCAACCTCTGATGGTTGCAATACCGGTCCATGACCTGTGATGTTGTGCTGTGCTTTTATAGTGCATCGCATGTAATTGAGCCAATGCGCAACTATAATGACATGCAAATGTCCTCAGTGCACTGTGGATAGGCTGATGAGCTAATCTGCATATGTCTGCTGAATAGCGTGCTGTTGCGCATTGTGCAATGGACTTGCTCTGGCACATGTCGTTGCACAATGCCGTGACATGCGCAGTGCGGACTCGCCAACGTGAATGTGCAATGGCATATGCTGCCACCTATTGCGCAGCATGTGTTATAGGGGCCACCACGCCCATGCAACATGGGCCCTATGGCGCTTGACAGCCATACAGCCTGTAATGCTCGGGCACCATCAGGTCTATGGTGCTTGGGCGCCATTGGGCCCTTGGGCCTAAGGTGCTCGGGTGCTATTTGACCCATGGGGCATGCTGTCTTTATGGCCCTATTGTGCAATATGCGGCATGGGCCCAATAGTACTCCCGCGCACATTGTGCGTACTGACTCCTGACCCCTGCCATGCCCTATGCCTCCCAGAGACCTCTGCCCCATGTGCTGGTGTGGTCATGCCCATGCCGCGCATCCCTGTAGATGTGAGATTGCCGCGGACAGCGCATCTATGTGCGAGGCGCGCATTCCCATGCATGTTGTGCACATGCGCTACTGGGCACCATTTTGGCCTTCTACAGTGCTGATTGACCATGCCGCATCGCTCAGTGCCCCGTGCCCACAATTGGAGCCAGGTTGAGCTGGTGCACCTGGTGGCCCAGGCGGAGCCCCATGCTGCCGGCCTGTTTGGCCTGCAGCCCCTCACCGGACCCAGGACAGAGGCATGGCAAGACATTGCCGATGGGCTTTTCCAGGCCACCAGTGTGCTGCGCACCAGGGAGCAGTGTCGCCACCAGTATGGGGACCTGGTATGGAGGAACCCAGAGAGGCTGAGGGAGCTGCAGGCGTGCATCTGGAGGGGGGCCATGCCATGGCCAGGTAAACGGGCCTTGACTGCGTCTATGCAAGTCCACTGTTCCATGGGGCTGGCAGGGCTGCATGCCATGCAGGTGGGGGGCTGTTGCAGCACACCCTGTGGCATGGCATTGCCAGTCACTGTGTGGGCTTCGCAACTGCCCAGTGGCCCTGCCAGGCCGGGGTGCACTCTGTGCAT
Source organism: Neoceratodus forsteri (assembly GCA_016271365.2). Classification (NCBI taxonomy): domain Eukaryota; kingdom Metazoa; phylum Chordata; order Ceratodontiformes; family Ceratodontidae; genus Neoceratodus; species Neoceratodus forsteri. Next base: position 74,162,740 of record JADMNL010000035.1, read on the forward strand.
GGGTGGTGGGGGCAGTGGGCCCATGCTGTGGCTGTGTTCTGATATGTGCCTGTCTGTGTTCCCGTCCTAAGACCTGAGAACCGGAGGCGAGCCAGGGCAGCTGGGTCACCTGGTGGTCTACAGCCTGTGGGCCCATCGGCAGCTGGAGGAGGCCCGGCTGGGCGTGCAATGCAGGGACCATTGCACGGAGCACCACGGGGAGAAGGTAGGCACTGTGCAGTCCCACGTTGTTGAGCAGGGTGGGCAGCGGGGGTGGGGGTACCACCTTGGTCCCCTGTGCCATGTGCCATGGCGGCTGTGTTCGGCACATGGTGCAGTGTGCGTGGCACCATGGGGCGGCCATTGCACATGTATGGCAGTTGTTTTTGGTCCGGGGTGAGCGTCTGGCCACCACTTATGATGCTGCGGTTCTACTGCAGCACCATGCCACCTGTCTGCCGCTGTGCCGTCGGGTGGTCCTTGGACAGTGAATTTCAGCACTATGTACTGCTGTGGCTTGCCGGGTTGGCGGCAGGCATAGGCCCACCCACTGTGGGTGGCTGGGGTGCCACTCCAGGGGCCTGTGCTCCCACTGTCCACTACACACGGGGGGCTGGGTTGCATTGGACATGCACTGATCACCTGTCCCTTCCTCTGCCATAGGTGTCCAGAGGGGTTCCAGACTTCCGCTCTACTGCCATTTGCTGCACCAAATAATACTGATAACTTCACATACTATGGAAATTGCTGACCAGACCAGGTGGATTCTGCTCTGGGACCGGCACAGGGGGAGGCGCCAGGTGCTGGCAGGCCATGGCCGGCCAAGAAGAACACCAGCCCCCATTCCACCTTTGTCCTCCCTTCCCCTGTCTTCCCACATCCACCTGTACAGACCCTGTCTCCTGACCCCTTCTCACCTATGCCTACCCTCCCCTTTGTTTATTGTATTCTGTTCAGCTGTGTTGCTTTCTGCCATTATATTTGTTATCTGTTTACCCTTCTGTGTCTGTGTCTGCTTTGTAGCTGGCGATTGGGTCCATGCTGCAGTCGTGTGGTGGGTGGCTGTGTGGTGCTCCTGTGTCATTGGGTGGTGCATACATCGTGTTGGCATGCCCATCAGTCAGTGGCTGTGCCTTGGTGGGTCCTGGGATGGCAGTTCAAGATGTGTGGCATGTATGTGGTGGGTGCCATGTGTTGGGGTGTGGCTTTTTGTTGGCTGGGCGGCCGCGTGCCCTCCGGTGTGTGGTGGACTAGGGTGCCTTCCCCTGTACGTCAGTGCCACCTGTGTCCTATGTCCTCCACAGGGGGGGCACCGGCTGCATGCTTGCACTCCATGTGCAGTGGTGACCTGTGTGCTAGCTGTGTCCCTGCCAGTGTTCCTGGCCTGGTGCTCCCGCCTTCCCGCACTGTTCCACCCCCCTTACCCCTTGCCTCTCTCCCCGCTGTGCCTCTGGCTGTTCCTGCTGTGCCTTGGTGCATCTTCCTCTGCCCCTTGCGCATCCCTGGTTGTGCTATGACTCATTTCTGGTTGCTCCCTGGTGCACTTCTCACTGCGCTATGACGCATTGCCTGTGATATTCAGCCATGTTACACTGGTGCATGTTGCAGTGTGCAACAGTTGGATATCGCAGTCACTGCATCACAGCACAGTTCACTTGCACTGCGCAGGGGTTGCGCATGCCCTTGGCACATTTCTGAATATCCGGCCCATAGTCTATAGTACTGCCTCCAAAACCACCCTTACCAGACTGGACACTCTATTTAACTCATTCTGCCATTTTGCTCTTGACTGTCCGCCTCGTACCCACCACTGTGACATCTACACATCTCTCTCTCTCTACCCTCTCCAAGTGCCAGACGCCTTGCCCATAGTGCTTCCTTAATTGGAAAGTACTAGCTTGGCTTTCTGCCACCAAGCTTCACTCCCTCCTCTTTCTCCCTCCTACTCCCCTCTACTCACTCCACAACTCCACCCATAGGACCCTAGACCTCCCCTCCCAGTCATCCACAGCAGGAAGGGCCTCCTTCTCTTATCACTTCCCAAACACTTGGGACCCCCTCCCTTTAGATATCTGCTCTGCCCCATTGACCCGTTCACTATCCCACCTTCATCGACACTACATATCCCCCTCCTGTATTTGCACCTGACCCTCCCTCCCTTCTTATTTGCTCTCTGCTTCCCCATATATTCACCCCCTCTCTTTCTCTAACTTCAGCTTACCCCTTCCTCAATGTATTTACACCCTCTCCTCCACCCCTCTATCTCCGTCACCACTTAGCCCTTCCTCAATGTAGCCACAACCACACTCTATTCAGTCTCACCCACCTCTCCACGTGTCCTTATGTGCCAGTATTTTTGTCCTCCAGTTCTATCCCTAATTATCCCTTGCCTTTTCCCCTTGCAGCACTCTTACATCCTGAATGGGGGACAGGCCCATCTGGCTATCCAACTTCTCCCCCACACCTTAGTCTACCTAAGTCCTCACTACCTACCCCTTCTCCTTAATCTGGCTACGCCCTCACTTTATACCCTCAGTGTGTTAAAGTAAAGTATAACTGTGTTGAAATGGTGTGTTGAAATAGATCATATGTATATAAAATGTAAATATAAGCTTATCTACATGTATATGTAAATTGTTAGATTGTACCTACACTAGCCCACACACATTGGAATGCGCTCTCTGCGTATCTAAAAATGTTTATGGAACTGCCTGAACATTTTTCTGTACAGACGTCTACTTTGTTTCTTTCATCCATTCTGTATTTAAATTGTCGTATTCCCCTTTTCCCAGGATGCATCTGGAAACGAGCTACTGAAGCTCAGCATACTTTTCCTGATGAAACTTTTCAAATTAATAAATTAAATAAATAACTATAGAGCTAGTAATGAAATCAGGGAAAGGGGGCTACCGAAATGTACTTGGATTAGCTTTGTAAGCATGTACAGATGTATGGGCCTAGTAGATAAAATTTATATTAGCCCCATGCATGTATACAAGCCTGCAAAGATAATATAAACATGCAGACATATGAAAATTACCAGCAGAAAAAGGCCTTTATGGGCTAGCAAGTTTGCTCGATGGTGCAGCTAGCAGCCCTTATTCCGAAGCTGCCCCTCCCTCTCTCTGGCCCCTCCCTTGACCCTCCCTCTTGCTCTGCCTTTTCCCCTTTTGAAGCCACCCACTGCTCTACCGGATACCACCTCTGCCGGTAAAGTGTTCCACTTGGCCACCACCCTCTCCATAAAAAAGTGTCTTCTCATCTTCCTCCTGAATCTTCCCCCCTCCAGTCTCATATCATGGCCTCTGGTGTCCCTCCCTTCCCTTAGTTTGAAAAGCCCCTCAGTATAAGACTTTCTTATTCCTTTCATGTACTTGAAGGCTTCAATCATATCTCCCCTCTCCCTCCTCTCCTCCAGTGAGTACATGTTCAATTCCCTCAGCCTAGTGTCATAAGGTAAGTCCCCTAGACCATTAATCTCAGCACATTTAGGCAGCCTCCTTCCCCAGTTCCATTACTAGTTTCATAGAGTGCCTGCAGCCCTGTTTTCCACATTGCATCATAGTTTGGCTGGTTTTAGGGGTGGGACTTCAGCGCTTGGTGGCCTCTTGGCTGACATCAGGAAGTCATGAACCAGGCTTTACGAGCTAAGTTACTTTTTAGGACCTGCACATAAACATTTTGTTTATGGCTAAAAGAGTTCCTAGGGCAGGCAACTGCATGGCATGAGTTGCCTGTCTGGAGCCTAAACACGTCAGTTGTTCTTTAAAATAAAGTGTGGCTGAAAAATCATATAATTTTATATAGCTTTCAATGTTATGTGATTAATATATATATATATATATATATATATTTGTTATATGAATCCTATTATATATATTTTTTAATATTTCTATTTGTCCCTCCTACATCCCTCATGAGCCGCAAATAGAGCCCATCCCTGCCAACATCCTACCTGTCAGCCCAGGTTCCTCCATCTGGCCACAGATTGCCTCCTGGGCAGGGTCATGGTGGGGCAGGACACCCTAAATCTTGTCATTTCATCAGGTCCCCTGGACTGCAAGCAGACATTAGCACATCAGGACCAGGCTTGGCGCTCCATCTTCCTGGCTCTGGAGGGTTTTTCTCCCTGTTCCATGAGGACATTGTGTGCCCTGATGTCAAGGTGCAAGTGCCGACATCCACAATGTCCTCCCCCTCAATGATGCAGCCCCTAGAGGTGATTGGTTCACAGGCCTCCACCCATGACCAATCAGACCCCTGAGATGCTGATGTGCTGTCATGCCCCCAGCCTCCACCAGGGGTCACTGCTTGCTGGGTTAGACCCCCACCCTCCCCCAAAGAAGATGAGCTGTCGTCGGACGCTCGGCCTTTCTCCCCAGCCCATCCACGGCCAGGTCCTCCTGAACGTGACCGCTGGCATGGTGAGTGTGAGCATCCAGCGCCTTAACCCTCAGTACCACCAGGCCATCTGAATCCTATTATATGCTATACATTGGTCATTCTAGGAGGAGCGTTAAAATATAATTGTTACTTAGTGTAGAGTGTTGATGTCATTGCTCCCTTGCACATTTGGCATTACTCAGCCATTTGTTTCAACTAATGACAGCAATATCCTACACTGAGTAACAATCATATTTTGAGCTATCTCATAGAATATTCCATATATATATATATATATATATATATATATATATACACACAGTATATACTACATCAGTGGTGAATAAATCATGTTTTTTAATATTTATTTTTACTTAGAGAACACATTATTTCTACTTTAGAACATATTTTTACATTTTCACTTAGAACAGGTTATTTCTATTTAGAATCTTGAAATAAAATACAAAGAACAATGGGTCAGATAGTTTACAGTGAAACGAAAGGTAGTTTTCCTTCCTTCCTTCCTTCCTTCTCCCTCCACTGGGACTAACTCCTCATCCCAGGCATTACCTGAGCCAAACTGGTTCAGAAATACACACATATAAAGTACAACATATAAAATAACTGGCCAGAACATTATATAATAAACATTATGATTACAACATTTATGATGTTAAAATAGATGTGAACTTTGTTTGCAAATACATAAAAATGCCTTTCTTTAAAGTTAATAAGTAATTGACATCCCACAGCTCCAATGTGAAATCATTCCACACCATAGGTCCCATAGAATGTATAGCCTTTTTCCCATCACTGTTTTAACCCTTGATAATGTATTAATACTGTAACTTGTCATTTGATCTCAATAAGCATTTTTTTAAGAAAGGTCAAGTCTGACAGAGAAATTGGAAAGACTCCATTTAATAACGTATGGAAAAAGCTACAAACCTTCATTTGGTACAAAGCTTCCAAAAGTAGCCAACTGAGCCTTTCAAGGAGGAAACAGTGATCGGTAAGATAGGGGGTTGACAGCATGCATCTACACATTTTATTTAACATGTTTTGATACATTAACATTGCTTGCTTGGTGCCTGCAAAGGTAACCACATTTCCATAATATAGCAATGACAATAACGAGACGTTTACTATATAACTATATACAGTAGAGTTATTTCTTTAGTTATTTGCTTGTTTGCATGTTTGTTTTACCAGGAAAGACATACCAAGCTGGTAACAGCTCTTTGCCATACGTGTTCTGGTTTGAGAAGAAAGGAGAAATTGTACAATAATCATTACTGATATAAAATTTATGATGTCAAACAATTACATGTGAACTTTTATTGTGTCTGTTTCTATGTAACTAGTCATTAATTACACTGTAGTTACATGTTTATTCCATGCTACCACATTGCAATTGCAATGCAGTCACAGTGTAGTTACACTGTAACTGCTTTCTAGTTATCAGACACTTAAAGTGCAACACTTGAAAGTACTTAAAAATGAAATAGATCAAGTTTTAAGCTAAATCAAAGTAAAACACTGACAAAACATTACCAATAGTGTGGCATATATTAATCAAATACATAAAAGGTTGTAGTGGAATAACACATCTATCTCCACACTTGAATGGTAAGACCGTCATAACTAAATTGTGGCTTTGCTACTCATGGATTATTGATCTTTTCACTCAGTAGTGAAGATGAGCATGTGTTATTCCACTGTAACCCATTATGTATTCTATATATCATCAAAATCCAAACATCTTTTAAGCTATGATGAGTTTATACCTTAACCCTTTTGGGTTATCAAATAGTTAATTCTGTTGTAGAAAATCTATTTTCCATTCCTAAATTGAAACAGTTCTGTATTCATAGCAATTAAAAAGCAAACAGTTCATTCATATATTGGAATTAGTTTGAAAAACGATTGGTGAACTTTTATGGATGTTCATGCACCATTCATGAGCATTCCTCACATTTCTGGAGATGATGAATTTAGTTTTGCATGGGAGTGTTGAGGAATAGCACCAACACAGAAGGAGTCCACAAGACTGATTGTGGAGAATGGAAATATCTCGGTAACATCAGGGAGTGATCTCACCAGTACAGAACCAGTACAGATGAAATCACCCAGAGCTGAATGTAGAGAATGGAAATGTCTCAGTAACATTAGGGAGTGATCTCACCAGTACAGAACCAGTAAAGATGAAACCACCACAGGCTAAGTGTAGAGAATGGAAATGTCTCAGTAACATTAGCGAGGGCTCTCACCAGTACAGAACCAGTACAGATTAAATCATCCAGGGCTGATTGTGGAAAATGAAAATGTCACATTAGTGACAGTAGAGTTTAATCTCACCACTGTAGGGACAACAGAAATGGAATCCACACAAATGGAATCCACAGAGCTGTGTGTAGAGAATGGAAATGTATAATTTCATCAGTAAAAGCAGGGAGTGATCTATCCAGTATTATACCATTACATATGTAATCCCCAGCACTAAGCATGGAAGATGGGTATATCTAATTAGTAACACAATGGAGTGATCTAAGTAGTGCAGGAAAAAGTACAGCTGGAATTCTATGTGCTAAGTGTGGAAGAATAAAAATGTCTCTGAAGTAAGAGCAGGGAGTGATCTCACTGGTGCAAGACCAGAACAGATGGAATCCCCAGGGCTTTGAATGGATGATGTAAATGTCTCATTAACAGAAGGGAATTATCTTACCAGTACAGATGGAATCCCGAGGACTGAGCGTAGAGGAGGGAAATCACTCATTAGTAACAGCAGGCAGTGATCTCACTTGCATGAGACCAGCACAGAAGGAATTCTGAGCAGCTCAGAACTGAGTTTAGAGAATGGAAATGGCTCAGTAATAAGAGGGAGTGATATCTCCACTACTGGACCAGTAATGAAGAATAATAATCAGCATTTATATATCAATTTTCAAACATATTGTATCCCAAAGTTCTTTACAAGCAATGAGAGACTAGTAGTGAAGTGACTGAATGTGTAGTAGTAGCCATTTTGCACATTATCACTCACACACAGCCTTGGACAGTTGCATGAGCCAATTTTAGGGGAAGGGGAATGATGACCAGGACACTGGAGAAACTTCCTTAGTCTACCATATGGGGACACTTGGATATTTTGGCAACTTGACAAGATGGCCAACCATGAGGAAGAAGGTGGAGAAGCTATAGGTGTTGGGGACCCGACCTCCTCCCCTGTCACCTACTCACTAGAAGGCGAAGCAGTGTGTATGACTGGAGAGTTGGAACTGGAAATTGACAAGGGAAAAAAAAAGGCTGAATGTTCGTCTGAGGAGTGCAGTGACCATGAGGAGCTCTGTAAACTCAGTTTTGAGATGGTTAAAGATGGAACGGCACTGGAAGAATGCAAAATACACCTGTTGTCCCTTGTTGCAGAGGAAGAAACCAGGTATTCAGCTCAAAAAGAAAAACTCTCCAGTTTTGCACTTTGCCCGATGGAGGGCGTGCTGACAGCAGAGGAGCTCTCTGTCAAATCTAGTCAACTGGCAATCTGACTCCTCAGCTGATGTTGAAACTTCAAAGGAGCCACCTGTCAACTTGGCTGTCGGTGGAAAGTCGTCAGCTCCTTCCATGGGCATGGATTTAACTATGGACTCTGGCATCGTGGCTGCTGATGGAAACATGGTGCACCCAAATTTTGATCAGCAAATAGAGACTTCGAGAAGTATTCATGACACAGTCTCTGAGGTGGTAGAACAAGACCAAAGCAGTGGCACCAACCTACAACAAAGAGTGCAGAGTGAGGAAGCTCTTCACGGACTGTTGCAAAGAATGCAGCACGGCCACCAGGTTTTACAGTCTGATGGAGAGACACCTTCAGCATCGTGTGGCAGGGTATCTGGTAAGAGAAAGGCCAGTAAGTGGATTGGTCTGAGAAGAGGACTCCCTGCCCAACAACCTAGACCTATACACTAGTAGGAGGAAAACACTGCATGGTCTGTGGGAGTAGTGTTGCTTGCTGCTGGCTAGAATTGAACCCCCAATAGGATTTCTTGGCTACCTGGGGACACAAGCCATTTTTATATGAATGTGGAGGTTTTGAATGGACTGGGGGAGGTTACAGGACATTTACCTGTGGATATCCCTAAGGTTAACTTGAATATGGACTCAGGTTCTAGAAGGATGACCCAGGCTCCTCAGACTGTTTTAGTTCCTGCCCCTGGGGAAAGTGAGGATGTTTTAGTGGAAGAAGGTCAAGTGGAACAGGGGTTGACTGAGATTAGGAAGGTGACAAATGCCATTGGGTCCAGAAGAAATTGTAGCCCCCCACCTCAACAGTTACAACTGACAGCTAGAGATAAGGAGATTGACTTAGCAAAAGATGTAGAAGGTGGGGGCACTGAACCCTTTGATATGGAGCAGGAACCCCAGTAGGAGCAACCACAACCTCAGCTACAGAGACAGTTCTGTATGTCAGATGCACAGGGGGAACCTATTCAGTTACAGAACACTGTATGTTTAAAGTATAGGAGGTGGGGGATGTCTGGAACTTACCCATGACAGGGTGTTTTTTTTTAGTAGAATCCTACTGGGACAACTCAGGTAGCTGCAGAGGAATTCAGTAGCACAGGTAGAGATCAGGCAGATTGTGAAAGGAATACTGAGAGGAGCATATCTGTTGTGGTCTCACAACAACTGAACTCAATTAGACATGCCCCAACCCCCCACATGAGGCAGAGATGGCAGTGGTTATAGCCAGAAATGTGGATAAAAGAGCCAAAATAAATTAAAGATGGTTACGACAGTGTGTATACCTATAGAGAATGTTTATTATGTTGTCCTCCATGAAACACTGGGGTGAGATTGAAGAGGAGGGTGATTCTGAGGCATCTTCAATTTCTTCCTCAGTTAGGGAACCAGTTCTTGGATTGGGATGATTCTGTTTCAGTTTCATCTGGCATAAAGAAAAAGGCAGCAATGGTTGATCCCTCTTACAAAGTCTTTTTGATTCACACTTGTTTAGTTACCTGTCTTATTGTATGTCAGTATGGTATTCCCACTCCCAGCTGAACTTGAAGCCAGAGTGTTTAATCTTTCTTTCCAGGATTTATGGGGCTCAAGGCTGAACCGCATTAAAAGGGACATAACTTATGAAAGTATTAAACGGGGGAGGGAACATGGTAAACCCTAAATTTTTTTGTATGTTCTTGTTTATATTCCACAATATTACCCCTGTTTTAAGAGGGGAAAAGGAAAGGGTGGGTTCTTTTAGTTCAAGACTGGATATTATCATGGTATAGGAAGTAAAAGGATGGAGTACGGGTAAGCCAATTTAAGACCAAAGCACATGTTATTCCTCAATATATCCGCTCCCTGGTGTTAAAACTGAAGGCATAGAATATAACTAACTCTGGAATTTATCAGGACTGGGTGTAGAAAACAGATGTATCAATCCGTTACAGACACTTGTTATTCTCAGCCTTTGATACTAAAAATGCGCCTGGTGGTGAAAAATTGGGAGTTGTGAGTCAGCTACCAAATAAAAAGATACCACAACATATATGGGATTTAACTTGGTTGGAATCCATGGGAGAACATCAGTTAAGGATTCCTGGAAACAGAAAAAAATTGAGGAACGACACTGTCCAAACAGTAGCTATGTGGATGTGCTTGAGTCACAGTGTCATTTCTGATTGCCTCTATAAAAGGTCTTTTTGACATCTGTTCAGCCTGCTATGGAAAAAAAACCTTTTTAGGTATGTGGACTATCAGGCAGTAGTTCTGGGGTTATATGGCATGAGGTGGGAAAAATATGATATGTGTACCCTGCCGGTTTGCTTCACATGTTGCAGATATCATCGGTGGCAGGCTAGATCTGCCGAGTCTGCAGAAATATATGGAGCCAAAGGTGGTGATTGATATAGTCACCAAATGTATGTTCAAACTACTTAACTAGAAGGAAAGGACTTTAAGTCTTGGTACTTTCAAACAAGTGTGGAGGGGTTATTTGTGGATTTTATTGTAATAATATAGTCCTGTATATGGCCTAAGCTATTATGTTAATTCAATAATTTTTTGTGTGTGAAGATTAAGTGATCTCAGCAGAAGGGATGTTTCTTTTTTCTGTAAAGGTTGGTATGCATTTGTGTTTATTTCTCTGTGTGTTTCCTTTTGTATTTGAGTATAATTTTTAATGTATGTATGATTTTTTTCATTTTACTTCCCCTTTGACACCCAAAGATGGAGTCCTGAGGGCTTTGTGTGAAGATGAAAATGACACAATACTAGTAGCAAGGAGTTGTGTTGCCTGTACAGAATGAATCCCAAGGTCTGAGTGTGTAGGATGGAAAAAGCTGTTCAGTAACAGCAGCATGTGATCTCACCAGGTCAGGACCAGTACAGAAGGAATAACAAGTACTGCATGTGTGGAGGATGGTAATATATCATTAGTAACAGCGGGAAACGATCTCACCAGTACAGGACTAATACAGAACAAATCCCAGGGACTGAGTGTGCAGGGTGGAAAAGTCTCTTAAGTGACATAAGGTATTGCAGGATCAGTACAGACTTTGTGCAGAGAATGGGCATGGCTCAGTAACATCAGGAAGTGATCTCACCAGTACAGAACCAGTGCAGATGTAGTCCCCAGGGCTGAATTAAGAGGATGGAAATGTCTCATTAGTAAAAGGAGGGAATGATTTCACCAGTACAGGACCAGTAAAGATGGTGTACAGAGGGCTTTGTGTAGAGGGTGGAAGTGTCTCACTAGTAAGAGCAGGGAGTTATGTCACCAGTATGGGACCAGTACAGAAGGAATCCCAAGGACTGAATGTGGAGGATGGCCAAGTCTCATTGGTAACAGCAGGGAGTGCTCTCACCAGCACTAACCAGCAGAGATGGAGTTCGCAGGACTGAGTGCAGAGGATTGAAATGTCTCATTAATAAGATCAGGAGTGATAACACTGGTGTAGGACCAGTACATATATAATCCCCAGGACTGAGTAAGAAGAATGAAGATATCCTCCTACAGGTAAGAGACCCTTTTTCTCATTAGTCTGTAGATAAATACCAATACACAGTTTATTGTATTTGTAAAGTACTCTTGAGAAAGCCTTGTGTGAAACCAGTTGGGTTGCTGGGAGCACGTCACTTGCTGTTTAACATTTTATGCCTGTACAGTAGTACTGGTTGTAAGTACTTCACAAACTACAAATACAATAAACTGTGTTTTATCCTGTCACTCTGTGCTGGTATTTCTGTTGCCATTGTTCATTTTTCTACCAAGCATGAGTGTTCTGGGTGGAGCCACGGGTTTTGCTGCTTTATTTATTTATTTGGTATTTGGAAAATAACCTTTGAACCAAGGCTCTTTTACAAAGGTTTCCACATCGTGTGAACAGAGTATAGACATTCAAACAAGAAGGTTACAGAGTTTTAGGACATTTGAGAAACTGAACAGCACAACAATCAGGAAAAGGTTACAGAGTTTCTTAGACATTTAAAACACTATACAGCATATGGACATCAACTTTAGTTGATAACAAGTGCAGGTAAGGTGCAGAGCCACTAGAGGTTAGGTTGGGCAGAGGGTCAGTAAAGACAGGATTTTGGTAGGGGAGGAGGGGGGCCTCTAGTAAAACTGGTCAAGGAGGCAAGGCTGAGGCCAGGGAGGCAGAGATCCATCCTAGCATGGAAATGGGGGGGGGGGAGGTGTACAGAAGCAGCCCCTTAGAGTGATTCAGATGCATTGTCAAGGAGCATGTGGGAGGGTGGCTTCTGCCTTGTGCTGAGAATAGTTGCTGTTAGCAGAGCCAGACCTGATCATCCAGAGTCCACCAGCTGTTGGAGAAGCAGGTGCACACAGAGCTGGAGGTCAGATAGTGATTAAGGTCTGGAAGCCTTTATAAATAGCAATACCAAAACCTTCCTCTGTAATCTGTCCAGGGAGTGAAGGGTGAACTCCAAACTCCAGCATCTCACTGTGGCAGGATTGATGTCTTTTTCTGAATTAACATTTTATGAGCATTGTAAATTAAAGATGTAAAGCAGGCTTGGTGAAGCGGCAATATATTCCACAAATTATTGTTCGTCATGTTGATGATTCACCAGGTTCTATCAGTTACTGTTTGAGTTAATTAAAGCACATATTTAATTTGTTATGCGATTATGTTAGGTTTGTTATTTTGACAAATTATGTGCATCAGAATGTGCATTTCTGTGGCTTGGGGGAAGGATGACAGGGAAGAGTTACAGGTCAGTCACCAAAATTTTGGGAGCTCTCTTCCCATCCCTCAAGTACAAAGGGACAATGCTTAAAATTATCAGTGACAAAGAATGCAAATCGGGGACAAAGGGCCAAAATCAGTGGCGTGAAATCGGATGGTGATAGAAACTCAGGAAGTTGCTGGAATTAGGGCAAGTGTAAAATGCATTTTTTGATGGCAAGTTTAGGGCCTGGTCCATAAAAGATGTGGCATACATGTCAGTTACATATTTCTGAACCATGTAGTTTCAGCACCAGATGCAGCTCCACTGTGGATGACATTTAGAGACCCCCAGCTGTCTGTGTTTATAAGGCAGGGGACAGGCTGGGTGAGCAGAGCTGGGCTGGACACAGGGTTTCCTATAGGTTGGACACAGAGTGGATCCCCTGACAAGACTTAGCAGGGGATCATGGGGTCGGGGCTGGTAATCTTCCTCTGGCTTATCTGAAAAGGTTCTGAAAGTTCAGATGAGACTCAAATAGCAATCAGAAAATGGCATAATGTGTCAGAACTGTTTTGAACCGCTTGTGGTTTTTCCATCTCTATAAGCAACCAGCTGAACTGCTTGCAAGGGCTCTTGTGCCAAAGAAATTTTTTTGGTTTTTAAACATAGAAACATAGACTTTGATGGCAGATAAGGACTGCTTGGTCCATCTGGTCTGCCCATTTCCCTACCTACAGGATAAGCTGCAAATCCTAGTTAACTAACAGCCTATTTCTTCCTACCCCCCACAAGAATTGCCTCATGTCTGTCCCATGCATTCTTGAATTCTCCCACAGTTTTAGACTCCATAACCTCCTCAGGAAGGCTGTTCCATGCATCCACCACCCTCTCTGTAAAAAAAAATACTTCCTCACATTGCCCCTAGACTGTCCCCTCTATCTTCAAATTGTGTCCCCTTGTTCTTGCATATATCTTTTTCTGAAAGATGCTACCCTGTTAGACTTTGTTGTTAACTATTTTTCTCTCTGGTGACACCAAGGCATCTCTCCAGGGTACCTTCTCGATGATGCCTCTACTCCCTGCCTGAAACCTCCCTGTATGATCTCCCACCCAACCCCTACAGTTCGTTCCAGCCCCCGGATCACCCCCTGGGGGAAGGACAACCCACCCTTGGTGGTCTTTCTGATATTAGATGGACTTACCATGGGGTCGAGGTGTGAGTCAGGAGATCCACCAGGGCAGGTCCGACAGCAGGATGTGGGCACATCCCTGGAGCCCCCTTTGCCTCCACTGGCTGCCAGGGATTTTTCTGTGTGTTACTCCCCCAGAGTGTGGAAGTGCCATGGCTTCTGCGCACATGCATGCAGATATCCGCCACCACTCTGTCTCCTGATGTTCTGTCAAGCCTCACTACCTGCATGTCACCTGGTCTCCACCAGGTGCCACTATGGAGAGAAGCATACCCCAGGACCCACCCTGGGAAGGGAGAGCTGTCCTCTGGACTCTCATTCCCTTCCCTCCTCTGCTGATCCCTGACTGGTCCGAGTCCGTTCCCAAACATGGGTCATGGGTGTGGCATGAGGTGTGGCGTCCAATGCCCAAGAGATTTTTAAAGGGGACTATTCAACACTAAGAGCCCCACACCCAAGTGTGGGGCTAGTCCCAATTGCACTTTATGTGAAAAAAAACAAACACTTTATTTACTTACTGTTTCCTGCAGTATAGTAGATCGTATCAGACTGATTTTGCTGATTTTCCAAGCTGACATTTTCTGTAACCAGGAATCCCATAATCCCCTGCACCTGACATCAGAGCAGGGCTGCAGCAGTGGGACATTTAATAGCCTGCAGTGCATATTACAGCTTTTATAAGCTCTGATTTTTTTTGTTTGCTGGTCCTATTGTCCTACCTGGGCTAAGTACATTGACAGAGAACTGTACTAAGCCCTATGAGAACAGCAGGACCAGCAAACGCCTGATCTGAGTTTATAAAACCTCAGATATGCACTGGAATTTATAGTTAACAAAAAACGTCAGCCTGGAAGTCAGCAAAATCCATCTGATGCAGTGTCCTACAGTGCAGTAAACAGTAAGTTAAAAAAAAATGTTTTTGCACACTACATGAAAATTGGGATCAGCCCCACACTTGCGTGTGGGTCTCTTGGTGTTGACTGTTCCCCTTTAAATCTGACACTGCCAGCAATGAATGGTCCCACAGGTGAATGGTCACAAGGCCGTCAAATCTGGATGCCTGGGACTTAGGTCGTAGGTACCCCAGCGAGGATATGACCATGGTACCATGTTCAACCATGGTATCATGTTCAACCATGGTTGAAAACGGATGACTATGCTCTGACCATGCTTTTGACTGTGGTTGATGACCATGGTTAAAAAACATTATCCATCTAGCATGGTCAGAGTATGGTCAACCATGGTCTTTTTTAACCATGATTGACCATGCTTGATCATGGTCATTCTGTACCCATTGGTCTAACTAACTGAACACATTCATTTTATGGTTTTACTGCATTTATGTGAATAACCGTGCGTATATATTTCTGATTTGTTTTTTTTTCATCTATATAATATATTATGCCCTTCCCCAGTATGTTTCTGAATATTCTGGACACTCCATGGTCAGCCATGGTTCATCCATGTTTGACTATAGTTTGTCCGTGGCCATAAGAGCATGGGATAGGAACCACATTTGCATAACTGATTTACATATCAGAACGCAGAATTTGACACTTTAAACTCATATAGATAATCACAATCTAACTTTTGTTTTGCAGTTTGAGAAGAAAGAATAAGGTTTACACAGAACTATTAATTACTAAGACTTGGAATGTTGTCAGAACTGTTTAATGGATGCCATCCCGCCTGTATAATGTCAGAGGGGGCCACTAGGAGCTGGTCTCTGAAGAGTCATGTTGCTAGTCAAGAACGGCAACTGACTGTACTGGAGGGCAGAGTGAAGAGGGCTAACAGATTGGGGATGCTCTGAGGGGACATGGGTTGTGGCTGCTAGTGCTGAGGACCATGGTTTGTAGGTCTTATCTCTGTTTGTACTTCCCTGAGGGCAGCACATTCCATTTGGCTACGCTGACTCTGTGTCCACTGC
The DNA here is from genome assembly GCA_016271365.2 of Neoceratodus forsteri. Taxonomy (NCBI): domain Eukaryota; kingdom Metazoa; phylum Chordata; order Ceratodontiformes; family Ceratodontidae; genus Neoceratodus; species Neoceratodus forsteri. The sequence goes on from JADMNL010000035.1 coordinate 74,178,421, forward strand.
TAAACTGGTGAGGGCTAAGGAAGGGACTGGGCAGATATGATGGACAGAGAGCCTTTTTTTTTTTCCAATTGTTTAACCAGGAGTGGCACACTAAGCTGAAAGCTTGTTTACAGATGCGACCTGGGAGAACAGGGAAGTTAAGTGACTTGCTCAGGGTCACACAGTATACAAGTGGGGGCTGTGGGATTCAAACCCGGGTCTTAAACCACTGTGCTATACTGCCTCTCCTTTTTTTCTACCAGTAAAATTCTGTGGTCCCGATTTCCAAAGGGGATTAGATCAATGCAGTGGACTTGCGGCAGGGAGTTTGACGTAAGTGCTGACTTGCATCAGACTTTGGCACAATTGCGATTCTGCAAGGAAGGCAGCCTCAAATCCCTCATGCAAGTCCCTTACATTGGATGCAGTGGTTAGACAGGCTCCCCAGCCTAACTTTAGGCCATTTGGGGACCCTTTTAGCTGCTGTAAATCATGGAAATTGTTGCGACTGTGCCAAACGTTATAAAATTAGGCACAAGTTGCAGCAAACTCTTTAGTGCAATTACATCAAACTTTGCCATTGATGCAGGGCTTGAAACAAGCCTTGTATGTACCTTTGAGAATCTGACCCTATGTTTCTATGTTTTATGGCTCCTGGAGTATGGCCAACCACCCATCATGTTCAGGCTCTCCTGTGGTCCCTATTCCCAATCCTCAATGACGTTCACTGCCTTGGAGAGTTAAGTATTATCAGCAAACTTAAACAGCCTGTTGGAGACCCCACCTTTCAGATCATTCATGAAATTGCTGAAAAGCAGTGTCCACAGGGCAGATCCCTGAGAGACATCACTGATCATCTCCCTCCACACAAGTAGTGTCCATCAAACATAACCCTCTGCTTTCTTCCTCCAAGCCATTAAGCATCCACCTGTGAATGCCTCGCTGGTGTACTTTGTGTACCCAGAAGCTTGTCATAGGCCACAATGTCAAAAGCCTGAAGTCCAAATCAGTGATGAACTGATTCAGAGGGTAGTTCAGTGAGTGTGCCAAAATTCTTCTCTTTAACACCAGTAATGCTGGTCTGAAGTTTCTGCATTTGGCAGTTTGGCTCTTTGACTAATTTAAAATAAATAAATGTCACCTTCCTAGGTGTCCAGGAATATTTCCATGGCAACCATCTCCAACACACCAGCCACTTTACACCCTCCTTCTCTTCTCCTTTTCACCCAGACTTTTTTGTGAAAAGTAAAATGTTAACTCCCAGCATCTTTTTATAGAAACCCCCTTCCTAACATTTACGCCATTGACGCCCAAACCACCATGTTTACTACGTGCCCCTGTCCTATACCCCGATTATTGATTTTGGGGTGGGAAACTAGTTGGAGTTTCACCCAGGCTAGTTCAATGGATCCCCACACCCACTGAGTGCTTGCTCTCTGAAAAAACTGTAGCATGGCTGGAGAGAGTGAGAGCATGATTGGGACGGAGGGGGTGGAGCAACGGCATCATTAGTGATGCTAAGCAGACTGACTGGGTCTGATTGACGAATGTCACTAATAACCCAGCTGCTCCACCCCTTCCTTCCTGATCTCATACCTACTCACTCCATTCAGACTATAGACTTTTATGGAGTACCCATGTTAAAGAAGGGGACTGGGGTCCACTGTGCCTGCCTGAATCTACATCCTAATATCAAGGATTGGGGTTCAGAAGGCCATAAATAAGAGAATGGCTGTAAATAGACCCACTGACAGTGCAGGATTGGAAAATAGTGATGGAAAAAATTGCAGAGATGGAAAAGTTGACCTAAGAGTATAGGAAAGGGAGGAAGTCAATATTAACCGCTGGACAGGGTGGTAATTGACACAGGGAGAGGGGAGATAGATGACCCCTCTGAGAACAAAACTGCTAAGTAAATGAATAATTCAGGGTAAGAAGGAGCCAAACTAGGCACAAACTAGGGTACTCACCTATCGTTGACCAGGAACAGAGGTCTGCCAGTGGGACTGGGGCAACTGAACAGGTCCTCTTGACCCACCCAGCTTCCTGCCTTGGTTTCCCTTTCATGGAAAAGAAGCTACATGGATTATCACATGACCACTTCCCTTTCAGGCTAAGACTTTTTCCTGTAATCTCAGCCTTGCAACCCCAATATACTTTACATACCTCTGTGAGCTGAGTTGTGTTAAGTTCAAAAAAAAAAACACAAAACAGTTATACATCAATTGTAATAGATGCAGACCTGTTGAATTATATATTGTTTTATCCATACTATGTATAATTGAAATGAGTAACACTCTGTACTGTCTGTAAGGATGACAATGCTTTTCCATAAAGAAAGTACAAAAAAAGGACTGGGGTTCAGGAGGGGGACACCTACTAAACATTGTGGTTTGTGGGCTGGGGGGTCAGATTAGGGAAGGGTGGTTCTGCAAAATATGTTGTTATGGTGTCAGGAGCTGACATTTTACTTTTCTCAGAAAGAGTTTGGGGAGGAGAGGAGAAAGTGAGGAGAGTGGAAAGTGACTAATGTGGAGAAGTCGTGGTGGTATATTCCTATTTCAGTCTGCTAGATCACCAATACCATGGGCCAAGGTTTCTTCAGCCTAGGAAATAAAGCAGAATCGGAGACAAGGTCCCAACTCAAGAGGAACCATATTTGCCAATGGCCCACTTCTCGTTTCCTAGCCCAAATAGACTATGTCTTTAGACCTTCCCTTGTCCATCTCCCTGGTGAAATCCTAGAAGAAGGTAGACTGGTTGGCTTGGCATGATCTGCCCCCTCATAATGCTATGTCCTTATTCAAGTGCGCTATTAAGCTGTCCTTGATAATGGCTTGTAGGACATTGAGAAGCCCCATTAACAGGCAGACTGGCCTGTAGTTGCCAGGGTCTGACATTGTCCCTTGAAGATAGGAACCCTATCTACCACTTTCCAGTCTTCTAGCACCTCATCTTTTGGGACAAACTCATGAAGGAATGATCTCACAATCAGGTTGACTGTTGGGAGCAGACAGTGTGAACCATGGCTCAGGTCACAAAAGAAATCAATTTGGCTGGCCTTAGCTTCAATGTGCTAGAGATTAGGTGTTATGCTGGCCCAATGCCGTGTCTGTCACCTCTGCAGGTCCATGCTCAAGTCATGGTTCATGCAGTAAATAAAATAAGTTTAATGGGTCACTGTTTCTTTTTCCTGTTCTCTCCAGTCGAACTCCAAGCTTGAATCCAGTCTCAGGAAAACATCAGTGATCCGAGGTTGCTGAGACACCGTTATGACATGATAAAATAGAGTTGTTGTTGTTCTAAAGCCATGTGCATTAACTGTGCAGTCCCAGATCCTGTTTCAGAGTAAAACCAATGAGCTGAGCTCGGAGGGTCTCAGCTGAGCTCTGATGTGTTAGGGAGTGATTGACACATTGGTCTAATAGCCCAACTGTCACTTCTGGAGACCTGGGCTCATAATCCCTGCTTACCTGGAGGTACAATCCTGGCTCAATGCCTCTTCAGAAAGGAGTCAGTTGGGGTTCTATTCTGATGAGTGATGGGCTTTTTGCCTTAATGAATTTGGGAAAAAACATTGACAACACTTTAGGTGGTTTTAAACTATCTAAAGACATGTACCTTGAAAGTATTTTTTGATGATTACTATTATTCGAGAAACTCTAATATGCATGAAAAATTGAATCTGTTTTGCATAACCATATGAGCTGCCTGTTAACAGTTAGTTTCTGCATCCCCAGATCTCTCATTTGAATGATGACATGCAATTGGAACTTAAGGCTGTGTTGCACAGAAACATAGAATTTGTTGGCAGAAAAGGACCACTTGGCCCACACAGTCTGCCTAGATGGTCCCTGCCTAGTCTGTCTCCACAGACTTTAACTGGTCTCTGCGACCCTTCCTTCACTCTGCCTATTTAGTAATATCCCCCAGTCCCTTTCCCGTGCATGCTTGAACCCCCACTGTCTTTAGCTCCACCACTTCCACTGGCAGTATGCTCCAGCCAGCTACAACTCTTTCAGTAAAGTAGTATTTCCTCACATCCCACCCCCCCAGCTTCATCACATGCCCTCTTGTTCTGGTGTGCATTTACACTTGAAAGATACTCCGCTCCTGCACTCTATTTACCCTGTGAGGTATATGTTGGTCTGTATCATGTCCCCTCTTGCTCTCCTCTCTTCCAGGGTACACATTTTGAGATCGCTCAATCTCTCGTCATAGCGTTTTTAGTGCAACCCCAGCACCATTTTAGTTGCCCTCCTCTGAACTGCCTACACCTTGTCTGGCCTCCAAAACTGGACACAATACTCTAGGTGTGGTCTCACCAGCGAGTGGTATAGTGGCAATACCACCACCCTCCTTCCACTGGAGGTAGCTTCTCCCTACGCATCCCAGCTTCCCACTGGCCCTACCCTCTGCTTTGTCACACTGCAGTGCCACATTGAGATCATCAGATATGATATCCCCATGGTCCCTTTCCTGCTTAGTGACTCTCAGTACCCCATCCCCATCCCTTACTCAACTCCTTGGTTCCTATGCCATAGGTGCAGGATTTTGAACTTTTTGTATTGAACTCCAACCACCATGCTCTCGACCACTCCTTGAGTTTCCTAAAATCCCTACAAATCCCACCCCCTCCTGAGTGCCCACCCCTTCCTGAGTCCACCCTATTACAGATTTTGGTGACATCTGCAAAAAGGCATACCTTCCCTTCAGGTTCTTCTGCAGTGTCACTTATAAAGACATTGAAGAGGTCTGGTTTCAGTACTGAGTTCTGCGGCACCCCACTGGTCACTCTCCCATCATTAGAGTGAGTGCCTTTAACCACCACCCTCTGACTTCAATCCGTTAACCAGTTTCTAACCCAGTTTACCACTCTGGATCCTTCCCAGGCTGCTCAGTGTCTTTATCTGTCTTCTGTGTGGCTTGGTGTCGAAGGACTTGTTAAAGTCCAGCTAGGTCATGTCCACTACTCTCCCCTGAACTACTTCGCTGGTCGCTCAGTAAAAGACATCAATCAAATTCATCTGTCATGATCTCCCCCTATGAATTCATGATGCTTGTGGTCTTGCAGCCCATTGGATTCAAGATACTCTAAGAACCTTTCCTTTAGCAGGGTTTCCATTAATTTCCCACCACTGAGGTGAGACTGACCAGCCTATAGTTGTCAGCCTCCTCCCTGCTGCCATTCTTACATTGAGGGACCATGTCTACTCTCCCCTAGTCCTCAGGAACCACATCTGTTTCCAGCGAGCCATTGAATAAGGCGATCAGTGGGGCAGCTAGCACCTCCTGAAGTTTCTTTAGTACCCTTGGCTGTATCCTGTCTGGTCCCATAGCCTTGTCCACTTTCAGACTTGCCAGTCCCTTCAGGGCTCTATCTTCTGAAAATGGATTTGTGTCCACCTCCCACCCCCCTTTGTTCCTGCTGCTCCTTACTGGTCCATCTATCCATCCTCCCTCCACTGTGAAGACAAAGCAAATGTTTCTTGATGTCTGCTTTTCTTGACCTTATTCTGAGCAGCCCCTCCCACCACAACCCTCCTTATCTTCACTATCCTTCCACTTGCCTTCATCTTCTCACTTACATACCTGAAGAAGGTCTTATCCTGTTTAGCTATCCCCTTGGTTATCCTTTCCTATGGCTACATCTGTGCTCCCCTCACTGCCTTTCCTGCTTCCTTCTGTTTCACTTAGTACACTTCCCTGTATTCCTCCCTTGTTCATGCAGAGACTGGTTGCCTTAATTATGCCTACCCTTGTTTTTAACACCGTACCTCTTCCCTTCCCTGGCACTATGGCAGTTTCTGAGGCAGTCTCCCAATTTTATAATCTGCGCTCCTAAGGTTCACAACCCTCATCATTGTGTGATTTGCCTCTGTTCTCATCTTAATATTAAATCACTTTGTACATTGATTACTAGTACATAGGGGACTGCCCACTGTGACACCTGCAATGCCATCCCAGCACTGCCGCATTACTAGTGGGGTCATTCACTAGCTGTCTAAGAAAACTCCCTTGTAGGCAATCGAAAGTTGCCTTGCTCCTTCCCAAAGCAACAGTTGGAAGGCTCCAATCCTTATCTGGCAGATTGAAGTCACCAACTAGCAGCATTTCCCCTTTACTTGCCATCCTGCTGATAGTGTCCCCCAGTGGCTTATCCAACTCCTCTACCTGTACTAGAGGTCTGTATACCACCCCTGTACAGAGAGCAGCACTAGCCCCTGTCTCCAGGATGACCCACAGCAACACCAGTCCTTCCTTTTCCTCTGGGTGCCCCTGCAGTTCTGTGGCTTTGATTCCCTCCCTTTCATATAGGGCAATACCGCCTCCCTTCCTTATCTCTCCTGAATAGAGAATAGCCTGGTATCGCCATGTCCAAGTCATGGCTGTCTACACCATGACTCAGTTATGGCCACCAAATACAGGCTAAACTCCGCCATGATGGCCTCCAGGTCCGGAATTTTTTTCCCCAGATTCCTTGCACAGGCACACCTGGATCTCCATATCTTACTGCCTCTTTGCCTGCTTCCCTGTTTTTCATCCTGCCTGTGCTGTTCCTGGATGATCCCCTTGGCACCCCTCTTCCCTTGTTACCTTTTCTGTAACCTTCCTCCTTGATTCCCTGATTTATGCCCCTCCTTGTCCTCTGCCTTGTCCCCACCCCTATCTTCTTACACCCCTGCTCTGGGGGAGTTTACTCACCTCAGGCCTTCCCTCCCTACTGCTTCATCATCTGGTTGGGGGGGGATTGTTGCCGCCCTTAGTTCTACAACCCCCCTCCCCACCGGCTAGTTTAACTGCTCATTCAAGTAGCATTTAAACCTCCAATTAAGGACTGTGGTTCCCTTCCTGGAAGGATGCATACCATCTGTTCTGTAGAGGTCCATATCTTCCCAGGTTAGCCCCCTGTCCCGAACGTAGTGAAAACTAGAACCAATGATTTTCCATTTTCAAAAATGGCCAATTCCATTTGGCAAAATCTTAAAATCTGTTTCTCAACATTTTTCCTAAATTGATTGCAAATCAGCATGCTTGGTACAAAAGTGTGGCTTAAAATGAAGGGGTTTGCCCAAAACGCTGCTGCAAAGTGGAGTTTTCATGAAATATTGACTCCCAAGTGCTGGTTTAAAAATGACAAATAATATTTTTACCAGTGTTTTTGTTGAAAGCAGAAACTAATTGGCCTATGAAGCTCTCCTCCATGCACCTTGCCTTCATCCAATTGCTAAAAGCACTGCTGAGGAGTGTCCTTTCCTCTCCCCAACAGTATACAGGTAACACCTCAGAAAAAGCCACCATAGGTGCCATCTGCTTGAGGCCCTTCCTCTGCTCCCAGAAATTACCCTGCATTACCCCTACCCTGTCTCTTACCAGGTCATTTGTCCCCAGGTGGACGATAACATCTAGCTCTCTCCCATCTCCTGCTGTCCTAGCGATCCTCTGGAGCTGCTCTCCATTCCTACAAGCTGAAACACTCTCAGGCACTTCAGCTCCTTCTCTCCTCCTCCCCTACTCCCAAGTCTAACCCCCTAACAATAGAGTCCCCCACCAATAGCTGATTCCTCCTCAGCTGGGGGCCTCTTCCTCCCTCCTTGGGGCCTCCCATTCTGAGGACCCCCCACTTCCTGTCTTCCCACTGCTATGGGGCCTCCTCCTGGCTGTCCTGTCCCACCAGGAAGGGCAAAGGAATTCTGCAGTGGTACAGGCAGAGGAGTGCATCTCCTTCCTGCCTCCACCACCATCCAGGAACCCCCTCTGGTTCAACCACTCGATTTCTGTGTAGGCATCCTTTGGGGGAGTGGTGGCAGACTTTGTGGTCCGGGGGAGAAGGTTCTCCTGCACTCTTGTCAGTCTGGCCCAGAGTCCAGCAACATCTCTCTCCTCAACCCAGAGAGGTGAGTACAAATGGGGCGGTAACTCAATCTCCAGAAAGTGTCCCAAAAGACTGTTGGTCCAGCCACCCATTGCACTGCACCACTCCCATGCTCCTGCCTTCTTTTACTTCCATGCCTGTTGAAACTTCCAAGCACCTTATTGCTTCCTTTCTACGCCCACTGAATTTCTACCTCTCCCTTTGCTTGTTTGAAATTTATTTGGTACTCTATCTTAGAGTGTCCCTTATTTTCCTTTTTTTAATAACCCACCTACCTGTGCCTAACGTGCTCTGGGTGTGTACTACGTTTTACACCCTTGTTTTAACCTTATTCTTTACCCTGTCCTAGATTAGATACCTCCTGATTTCCCTTTACAACCCTCCTACCTGTACCTACCTTATCCTGCTGCCTATTACTCCTTACCCACTAGATGTTTACCTATTACCTGTAGCTACATACCCTGAAGCTGACTGCTTCACTATACCAGAACACAGTAGCGTGCTATCTCCTACCTTGGCCTGGTGTTTCTCCTGCACAGTCTCCCGCAGACTATCTGTGGATGCCTGCAGAAGCCGGAGGCAGATGTCCTACTCCTGCCCTGTTCCACTCTCGAGCTGGAACACGAGCGTGATGGTCCATACTGGGCATAGGGGTCTTTTATACTTCTCTTGTTAGAAGGCACTAAGCCTCTGGCAGCTCCATCCTCTAATTAAAAAACCTGATTCACATGGCTTTCTTATTATACTCATTCTCAAGATTAATTTCCTGTGCTAGATTCCGCACACAACCTACAACAAATTTAAGGACGAGTCTCAAAGTGCCCCAAACACTGATGAAAAAGCTCTTTCCTTCATTTACCACTTACACTGCTACTTTAAAAAAATGCATATATATGGTTGCTTACTCTCCTCTGTCAGCAATTCCAGCACTTCCAGCTATAAGTGCTGGAAGTGTTCTTCTTATCCTTAACTGTATGCAGAGGGCAGTGTCGCTTGCTTAATGTGCCAAAAAAAAAGGTCAAAAATAATTAGCAGGGATTCATCCTCGGTAGAATCCAATACTTTCTTTATTAAAGGAGAACTGCACTGAACCTGTAAATGATTCTTCCTGGTAGAAGCTGATTTTGAAATACTGATTTGAATGTTATTACTTTTCAATCTCTACAGGCTTTTTTGTTATCCTGCTGTGTGTTTCTAATTTACTCACAGGTAATAAATACCATTTTGGAACTGTATGATATAGTTTATGTCCCTTGCTCTTCTCTTCCATTGTTGACACAATACATTCATGTTCTACTGTAGAACGGTACCCTTATACTATGCAGGGCTCACTATCCCAACACTGACTTGCCCGGGCAGTATCGCCCGACAGGTTCAGTATCCAGACAGTGAGAATCCTGCCATAAGGAATCCTGAGGGACATTAATGGGGTAAGGTAGTGGATGTGATGGCTTACTACCTTACCCCTGTCCCTGAGATTCAAGGCAACAGAGAATCAGAGGGCTGGTCAAGCTGCTCTGCTGTTGTGGTGGACCACACCATGGCAGCTCGGCTGGCATGCTGTGTGGGCACGGGTTCGATCCACACTGCGGGAGGGATGTCTTTTTGCCGCTTCTACCCCCGTAGCTGTTTCATTTCTAACTCCGAGGTCCGCTCTCCCTCGGATTTACATATTTTGGTTATGTGGGGTGTTGGGGGGCGGAGCCCCCCACATGGGAGGTTTGGGGGCAAAGCCTCCCAATATGCCAAATGATTTTACAGTCAGATGCCCGAAATCGTATTTTCGAGCATTTGATTGATTCGGCAGGCTGCATTTCAGGCCAGTGGGGTCGGTATCCCGAGACTCAGGTTACTGAGTTTAGGGATACCATAGTATATCCTATAGAACTCTGTGGTTGGGAGGAACATAAACTACATCGCACAGTTCTAAAAATGGCACTTAACACCAGAGTGTAAATCAGAAGCAACCACTGAGGTTATTAATAATCCAGTATGGATGGAACTATACCTAAACTGGAACCAGTATTTAAAACAGCTTCTAGTGGGGAAAAAGACTTACAGATTCAGCACTATTCTCCTTTAATGTCTCTAAGATTCATAAAAATGTTACATTAATATCACAGGTGTTAACTAAGCCACCTATATTCCTTCCAATGAACCAACTTTAAATAGATGTTTTCAGGAAAAAGGGACATTTATTCAGTGTAGGTGAAAGTCAGACCTTACAAATTCATGATTTGTTTTTACCACTGGAGCATTGCATTTCAGGATAAGTTATGCATCTTCATTTCAACTATATTGCAAGAAATAATACCAAGCAGGTTGGGCAGTATTGGGCTATACCAGACCACTTTGGAAGGTCCAGTACAGCTCATATAGCCCGCCCACCCTGGAGGGTATTATTGCACTTTGAAAATGGGCAAGTAGAAAACTTTGTGTAAGAGAAATAAAATATTGAAAAACGTAAAAGAAATATTGTAAACCCATTTTTAAGTCTTATTGGCAAAGTTGTTCCATCGTTGGGAGAGTTGCCAGTAGAGGGCGTTGCTGCTAGAGGTTACCTATTGCACAGCCTTTATGGTTAAAAGGTAGCTTTTTTTGGTTTTTAATTTTAGCAAAGGAGGTCTGTCTGTGAGCATGGTCAGCAAATGTCAGAGATGGCTCTGAGACTGTGGCCGGGAGGCTGTGAGAGTGGACTGCATAATTCAGAGGGTTGTGAGCACAAACGGTAGGTCATGGCAGTGTTACAGGTTTCAACCAGGAGAAGAGCCGAGCATTGGATGGGAGTAGATGGGGGCAGGTCTCTGCTGGAAAACAAAGTTAGGAACAAAAAGCTTTAATGGCAGTACTGTAATTTATTTTAACTGACTGCTGTACTGCATGCTGTCTGTATCGCTGATATTTTTTTTAATTATGGCTTTCACTATGGGCACTTACGAAACAGCACAAACTATTCACTTAATATTTTTGTGGCAGTTGATTGAGAGTGGAGGAAGTGTGTAGCATACTGTTCATAATGACTGGAGTTGGGTGGGTCACTTGCTAAGTGAGTAAAAAAACATGGCTGCTATTCAGGATTTCTAATTTTGAGTTAGGCACAATGATTTCTCTTGTGCTGTGGTACAATGAGCTGGCACTTGTTATTTCCCGGTCTCTGTTGACTCATAAATGTATACCTTGCAAGGCGTCTCAGCCAGTCAGAGGTTGTAAAATTTTCTTCCTATTTTCTAACTTCACTTTAGAAAAGTTACAAAAGAACGCTTAACGAATGGGAGAGCAGCTTGAACACTGCTTGGTGGCATGACAATCACTTCTACTGCACTCAAAACAGAGCAGTGAAATAAAAAAGAAACCATTAAATCTGCATAAAAAGAACTAATTTAAAAGCTTTACAATTTAAAATACATTGTATAAATTGGGCACACAATGACCTGCCCCAAAATATGCCACTTACCATCACTTGATCTTTTTTTAATTCTCTCTTTAAGCACCCATCTATACTGCTGCCAGACCTATGCCTTAAGATCCTCCAAGGTGTCATAGCTAAGCCTAGTTCCAGCCCCTACAGGTGCCCTACCGCCACGCTGCCTTGGATTCAGTACCCTCTGGACAAGGAAGGAGGGAGAATGCTTCCATGTCAGGCTGGCTCCTGAGGGTTCCAATTTTAGTCTTCTTTGATTCACCAGAGGCCATTGCCAGACTGGTTGCTGGGTCTGTTTTTCCATTTTCTTCCTCTTCCCAAGGACAAAGGCACTTGCAAAGGTCCAAGGGGCATGTGAATGCCTAGGTGTGCTACCACACCATATCTCAGCCTGTGTTGTCCCCTCCCACAGTGCCCCCAATTGCACTGCCAACAGTGGTCACCCAGATGGCAGTGTAGCAGCAGAGATGGTAACATTCCCTCCCTGGAGGAGGAGAGAGTCCCCTGGGATTATCAATCCTCCTCCCCCTGGCCAGCACCCGACAACATGAGCTCATTCCTGATCTCAGGTTGCCAGTGTCATGAGTGGTAGTGCTACTGCTGGGCCAATGGGCCACTTACCCTCACTTGTCAGGGTAAATGTCATAGATAACTCACGTGAGGCTCTGGGACACATGAGTTACAGTACTGTGTCTTGCTGTTCTCTCAGTCGTGAACATAAATGGCATATTCTGAATCAGGTCATTGTGTAGCCCATATATATATATATATATATATATATATGCTTTATAATTTGTGCAGCTGTGTAGCTTCTTCCTAAGTTGGAATATTATGGGTTGCCATTGATTGCTCTCTAGTAGACAGAAAAACCAGCAGGACCAGTAGAAGGTCAACTTGGTATAAGGAACCACAAACACGTTCCTAACAACTGAGCTAATCATAGATAAAGTTATTTACCTTAAGGTGAGTAGCAGGAAAAAAAAACATATTCCTGGTGCTTTGATGCAAAACACAAGCCTGGGTGGAAGCTCTGTTAGTGTCTGAGGCCATGTTCTTGGAATGGTCCCCTGCAAAGATCTTAAACTCCAGTGGAGGACTGTTGCATCCCGTATGCTGGCTATCTAGAGGAGTTAAAACAAGAACATGTGAGACGAGGCCATTCCAGTGGCATGGAGGATTGAGGCACTTAACACCTCACCTCCTGCCAGACCAGTGACCTGGGTTCGAGAATGGACGTGGGTGGCTTGGGTGCAGGCCATGGGTAGGAGGATCGAGCATCCCAAGGACAGCTCTCCTCCCTCTGGGAAGGGGGTAAGGGTGTTTTGCTAGGTGGCTGCCACCTGGAGGTTCTAGGTAGCAGCACAGCAGGCCATCAGGGAAGGTGTCTCCCCCATTTGACACTGGGGGGGCATCTCCATGGAGGCAGAGCTTGCATAAAACACCATTGTGTGTGCTGCAGGCTCAGAGAGGAAAAACAGAGGAAAACCCCCAGACCAGGGCAAGATGAAGATCTAGTTCCCTGCAGACCCCACATCAGTGATTGGGCTCTCCATGGTCCCCAGGCAGAGGACGGATGGCAAAAATGAATAAGTCACAAAGACGCTGGGTGATGGGACTGGGACTACAAGAGTGGAATGGGTCAGGACAGGCAGTAATAAGAGATAAAACACAACCTGGAAAAAAGAATATGTTGGATTGGTACCAACATGTAATTCAAGGAAATAAAATCAAAGTTCTCACTGGCAAAACTCAGTTACACAGAATTCCCCAAACATTTAATTTCAGGTCACCCCATTCTTTATTGTCAAGGATATTTACAATAAAATGGGAACTTTGCCCCTTACAGTCCCTTTACAGGTGAGACTGCTTCAGGAACTGAAGTCATAATGTCCTGCTTGTAACATCATAGTCCTATCCAGAGTGTCAGAATGTGATGTCACCAACTGGGGAGTATGCCATGCTCCAGAATAAGCCTCAATGTCAGTGTTCCATGTGCCATGTCTGCATTATGCCATTATGCTGTACCTTGTGTCCACCCTTTATCTTCCTGCATTTTTTGTTTTTAATACGTATGTTTAAAATATTTGTCTTTTTGCAAACTGTTTTAAGTTGTATATTTTTAGTTTTATTTCATTTTCATTTATTTTGTAATTGCAGGTTGGTTCACTGGAATATTAAAATTCCGTTTTCAGGCACGACCTGATGCCTGTGATCGCATTTGCTGTTAACTCCTCAGGCATCATTGTAACCTGCCTGTGCCTCCACACTATTGCACTTGCCTTTTACTCAGGCTAAATATTGTAACCTGCCTGAGGCATCCTTGCAACTGTCTGCATTTCATGTATGCATGTATTTCACCTCTCTTACCCCTTCCCACGGGTCGCACCTGGAACCGAGCCTTGGCTCAGTGTGCTTCTCATGGTTACCAACTTTTAAATAAATAAAAATCTGAATGGAACAAAGATCCACTTTTCATGTTGATTTTCCTATTTATACTAACATACTATTTGCCAGCAGATTAGGCCTTACGGTCTATCGAGTCTGCTCAAACCTTAGATCCTTAGTTGGGTGCCGAGGCCCTCCCATCCCTTGTGCTCCAGAAACCCCTATCATCCATCCTCACCCCCCTGGGACAGGCCATCATCTGATACATCCACTTTCTGTGTCTGTCCCACCCTCTCTTGAAGCCCTCCACTGTGGATCTCTGAACCAGCTCACCAGGCAGTGCTTTCCAAGGGTCCACCACCCTCTCAGTGAAAAACCTCCTCCTCTTTCCCCCTCACCCTTCCACCTTCCAACTTCAAACCATGCCCTCTGGTGATACCTCCCTGCTTTAGTCTAAAGATCCCCTCCATGTTTATCCTATTTATTCCCTTGAGGTACTTGAAGACCTCAATCATGTCCCCTGTCTCTCCTCCCTCCAATGAAAACAGGCAGAGCTCCTCAAGTCTGTCCTCATATGTCAAATCCCCTAGCCCTCTGTATCATCTTAGTTGCCCTCCTCTGTACCCTCTCCAGGAGCTGTATGTCCCTCTTCATGTGTGGTCTCCAGTACTGTACACAGTACTCAAGGTGTGTCTAACCAGTCCATTGTACAACAGCAGAATCACTTCCTTGCTCCTAGAGGTGATCCCCCTTCACGGTAACCCAACATACTGTTTGCCTTGCTAGCAGCTCTCTGCACTGCTCAGAGTTATTCCTTACATGCATCCCACCCACGACCCCTAGGTCTTTTCCTTATTGAGGCCTCCAGCGCCTCCCCTCCCAGGGTGTACCTGTGTTTAGGGTTTCCCCGACCAAGATGCAACACCTTGCACTTGGTGATATTGAAATTTAATTTCCATGTGTGAGCCCAGCTTTCCAGGGTGTCCAGGTCCCCTTGCAGGGCCAACCTCTCCTCTTCTCCCTCAACTACTGCTCCCATCTTGGAGTCATCCACGAAGAGACTCATTTCACACCCTATACCCTCCCTGATGTCCGATATGTATGCATTAAACAGGATCGGACCCAGGACCGAGCCCTCTGGTGCCCACTGCCAACCTCTGGGGTTCAGGGCTCCCCACAGACCACTCTCTCTGGGTGCGTCCAGCTGCCAGTTTTCAATCCATCTGACCATCAAGGGGCCTACTTCTAACCCCATCAGTTTCTCCACCAGACCATTGTGGGGGACAGAGTCAAGCCTTGCTGAAGTCCAAGAATAATACATCACAGGCTTCCCTGTCCAGTTCTGATGTTACCCATTAGAGAACTCCACAAGACTGGTTTGACATGATCTACCTGGCACAAACCCATGTTGCCGACTATCCAGACCTCCACCTCCTCCACTTACACCTCAATCAGTTCTTTAGTATACTCTCCATTAATTTTCCACCACGAGGTCAAACTGATGGGTCTATAGTTACCTGGTACTTCCCTCGACCCCCTTTGTGGATTGGCACCACATGGCCTCTCTCCAATCCTAGGTACCCTCCCTGTCTCAAGTGACGTGTTGAAGAGCTCCACCAGGGGTGCTGGCCAGTGTCCACCAGATTCCATGGTGCTTTCGGATGGATGCCATCTGGCCCCAGGGGTTGTCTTTCTTTAGGACCTTGAGGACTGCTTCTGCCTTTGGCGGAGATGGCATCATCCGTCCCTCCACCTTACTGGCCTTTTGTCCTTATCCAGATGTGACACCCCTGGGGTGCCTCTCCTCCTTCTTGCTCCATTTCTGTGGCTCCCCTGTCCCACTCACTGCGCTTCTATCCCTTCATGCGCTGGTTGTAAATATCCCATCCCTCCTGTAGTGAACACAGAGGCAAAGTACTGATTAAATACCTCTGCCTGGTCCCTCGCCTCTTCCACCCACCCTCTTCCTGATCTCAATCTGCTGAGATGGCCCTTGGTTTTCTCCGCTCCCAATATGCTGGAAGAACCCCTTTTCTCCTCCATGTATCCCTGTGCCAGCCACTGCTCTTTCTGGACTTTGCTCCCTCACCATCCGGGTGACTTTTCTAGATGCAAGATGGTACATTCTCTTATCCCTATCCCTCTTGTTGTTTTATATTTTTGTAGGCTATTCTTTCTCTGACCGCTACCTGTACCTACTGGACCACCAGCATGGTTTATGTGACCTTGCTCCTACGTTTCAACTTAGCGCAGATTCTGACTGCCTCATGAAGTCCCCGTTTTATGACCTCCCATCTCCTTTCCACACTTGTCATTGATGTAATCCCCTTCAAGTGATCCTTGAGAATACTTCCCATGCCCACAAAGTCTGCACCCCTGAAGTCCACTGCCAGTGTCCTAGATCTCCCCCCCTCCCCCCATGCTTATTTGAAACCAGACAGTATTATATATACTTTATAATAAAGAGAATTTCCTGAAATGCAATTGATTTGGAATATGTGTTAATACATCCCCCAAAGTCACTCGTTAATACATCCCTCAGAGTCACTCATTGCTAAAAACGAGTGGCTTCATGCACCTTCAGCTGAGCGAGAACAGCGAAGCAAAGTTAAGCTGTTCTGGCTCAAGCTGGAGGCAAAGGAAACCACTCCTTTTCAGCAATGAGTGGTGATGGGAGATATAGTAATATATTATTGATCAAGAGCGATCAATAATATATATATTTTTTTAAAACTGTTCCCAGAACATGTCCATTTCCAGGGCATCTGCACGTGAGATGCTCTTCACAGAATAAAAGTGCCTCACACACAGGGGAAAGGAGCACTCTGACTGGTCAGGAGTACTCTCTCGATCTGTATTTATATTGAGAGGGCTTTAAGCCTGAGGTTCAATGGGCAGAATAACAATGTCACTCCCCATTGAGTTTAAATACGTCACTTTTCCTGGACGCCCTCAGGATTCGTTTTCATTGCAGCTGGAGGTGCTGCTGTCCTCCACCTCTCTGGGCTTGTGCTGTGTTTACCCTTGTCTCCGTTGCCTCCAGCTGCCCTTTCATTCCTCTCCACCTGCCTCACTTGATTCTCCTTGCCTGCTTTCCCTTCCACAGCCATCTGCTGCTTCAATCCGTTGGCCCCTCTGTCGTGCTTTCGAGTGCTCATCTCCCCCCGCCCCCCGCTGTCTTTTCCCTTCTCCGGCTGCTGCTTATTGGCATTTGTTCTCTTTTCATCTCCCTTGCTTCTGACGACCTTCCTAGGCTCTTTCCATTGGCTGCTCTCTCCCGCTGTGTATCAGCATGTGGCAGCACCTCTGTTTTGCATCTCCTCCTCCTCCTCCTGCATTTTCAGTGTCATCAACTGCACCGTGGCTGGGCCGCCTGCTCCTATGGTGCTCCTCTCCCCCACTCGTCTCACTTTTCTGGGTTCAGGGGTTCTCGATTTCACATTCCTCAGCTCTGGTGTGCCTTTCAGAATTCTCCATGTTCCATGCAAATCTGTGGGATCTCAATGCCTTCTTCCTGAACTCACGTGGTGTCTGGTTGCCCGAATTCAATGCTGGGCAACTATGCCATGGTTGGACGCCTTGGACACCTATTCTGTAACTATCGTCTTTACAGTCTGGATGGGGTCTGGCACTGTGGCTGCTGATGCCGCCAATCAGTTTTCTGGAGGTCGGTGCTTATAGATGGTTTCTATTTCTGATGAAGAGCTGTCAGCAGTAGGGGGCATTTGAGCCCTGCAGGTAGGATTATTTCTTGCCAGGAAGCTTCCTGAATCATATCCTTCACGCCTATATGCTCTGTTAGTTTCACTCTCTGACATGACCCATTTGAAGCTCCTTCTCACTGCACCTCGTCCACTATGGGGAAACTGCTGCCCACTGCTGCACATTCTGTTTGTTTATTACCTCTTCTAATTCTGCCTCCGCTGCCTGATCGAATTAATTGCTTCTCGACCTTACCTCTCAACCTTTTGTTACCGACCTAAAGGACATGAACATTTGGCCACTATTAACTGTGGGATACTGCTGGACTCAGACCTTCAGGCTGAGGGATGAATCCTCAAACGTGTAGATACAAGTTCAGACCACTGGGACAACCATAGTGTTTGCTTGTACAATGTCAGCTCTGACTCCCCTCGATCGCCGTCCAGTGCTTGGCCTCTGGTTCATGGATCCTCTGGTTCCTGATGCACTTTCTTGGCCTCGGTGTTTGTCTCCTTTTGAGGAGATCCATGATTTGTCTCGCTCCCTGGTGCCTGATACCTTCATTCACGTTCTGTTCCTGTTCATTCCCGTCTCCTCTTCTTCCAGTTTCTTACCTGCTCTTCAGGATTCTGTCATCGTAAGCTTCCCTCCGATCTTCACTTCACTCGTCATCATACTTCGTCCAATTTTGTTCACTCTTCATCGTATCTCATCCAGTTTTGATCCTCGATCACTTCACCTGAGTTGCCTCTGGTTCCGGATCTCCCTTCTTGGCCTCGGACTCTACCTTCTTTCAAGGTGCCTCATTGGTGTACTTCCTTCATGCCAATTCATTTTCAGCTCCTTCCCATCTCCTCCTCTTCATACATTTACTTAAGAGGCAATGAATTCTGCCAATCGCATGGCGTGACGCAGTCACATACATTGGTATGTGACTTACCGTAGTAACAGTGTGATCCATGGAATTTTTTTCCCACAAAATTAGAAGTACAGTAGTAGAACTCATGTATCTGCATCCCACAAATCACCTAGAAAACCCCATGGTACGTAGTAGATTTTTTTTTTTTACTAAATATGAAAAATGTAATTGCGTGTCTTCAGAATGTGGAAATCAAAAATTACCAGAATTCTGCAGGCAGAAAGAAAGGCCTTCTAGAAATCAGTGTCAGGCAATAGGGCCAGACATGAGAACTATTTGGAAGCACTGTAGGAAATTCAAGTGAGAAAAACTGGATGACAACAGCAGTGGTAACGTTACAAAACTGTCACCAAAGAAAAACTGTGGGAAAGTAGCTGCTATCCCAGTGCTGAATAGTAGCAAGCATGGATTTCATAAGGATAAACACTCTGCAACTTTCATTTACATGGCCCTCATTCCACATGGCTCAGAGCACCTCAGAGGGAGAAAACTAATAAAATGCATGGCATAATAAATACCATAATAAATAAACTAAAACCTCAACACCGTAGGCAAACTGGAAGTAATACATTTTCAGAGATCCCTTGAAGGCATCCTTTGAGCGGGCCTAACAAATGCTGGAAGGGAGTTCCATAGAACAGGAGAAGCAACACCAACCCCAGCTACCAACTCTGCCTATGAATTTCAACCAGTCAGGGCTCTGATGTGTACCAGAGACTGCTTGCAATCCCAGCACAGCTGTAGGGTTGCTACCTGTCAGGTTTTTCAACTGGTGATCAGGTTTTCAGGGTCCCTATCAGGTAATCCGGTTTTGCTCTGTGCTGGTCAGGTTTTTGAGTCATTTTGAGTGCTCACATACTTTTGAGACAAATTTTGTCACATAATTCATTGTTTCAGCTACATGTCCAGGTTACAGACAAGTTCTGTTGTCAATGTAGCCTTTTGTTTATGAAAGCAGTCAGCCTGGGAAGTGTAAAGTATGGCCATTAACACCATTAGCATTTATCTAATCTTTCCACTGCATCTTAAAGTGGCATAGCAGCACAGCTGCCCCCACCTTTTTTAACAGTAACAGAGCCAGTTGTCCTCCACTTTCATTTGCTGGTAAACATTTTCATCTCAAACAGAATTTAGGCATTTTTAAATGTTTTAAATTATTTTTTTTTCCTTAGGAAAAAAATATGGTAATTTCTTTGGCTTTGAAATAGTACTGTGGACAAGAACAGGAAATGGAGCCAGAAAAAGATATAAAGTATGTATACTGTTGTATGCTATTTACAGTATTTCCCTTGTCTTCCCCCAGATCATATCTGTAAATGAGATTTATTTTATCTCTGTATGTTTAGCTGGTTAACCAATGCCAATAAATAAATAAATAATTAGGAAGAACCTAGGCAAGTAACTTTAAGAGGCACAGTACAGTTTTTATTTAACTGCTGCATTAAGTGTTGTTTTTTTAATGATATAACAAATGGACTTCCAGGAGGAACAATGCACGATGAGTCATGAAAAGGGGTGGGGCTAGGGGCGGAGCTTAGGATCCGGTTTTTGCCTCATCCAAAGGTGGCAACCCTACGACAGCTGTGACAGCATTCTTGACATGTCTTGCCCTGGAAAAAGACTAACCAATGAGGCATCTAGTCTCAGCCATCATAAAATGGACTAAACACAGGGCTCTAGGCTCAGTTGTGCTGTCTGCATGAACAGGAAGACTGCTGGCTGAAGATCCACTGGTTGCCCTGAGCTGGAGTCCCTGACAAGCCCCAAAAAGCAATAAGGTGTGGCAGGGTGTGCAATATTTTGGGATACTGGCATGCCTTGGGACTTGAGGGATGAGGCAGAGATGAGTACTTTACACACCTAAGAAGTGCTGTTATCACACAAAGTATGTACAACGTGGGAGAGCCTTATTGTGATTTTAAAATGACACTACTGATTTTTAATTTTAAAGGCAGAGTAATGATGTTCAGCAAGCTAAGTATTTTTGTCCTTTCTTGTTGTGCTGGAATAATGCTCAACCACATGATCACATTTGACTGATCACAAGTCTTGGTTTCCTTCACTCTCAGATGGTCATTCTTGAGTGGGTGCTCACCAACTCAGAAATGGTGGGCGGAGTAAGAGTAGGGGAGCCACTGGAGTTCAGCAGCCATGTTGGATAAGGGCTGGCATTCGGGACCAGAATGCCCTGATCAAAGTCTGAAGTCCAAGACTTTAGAACAGCAGACTTCAACTGGATGAGGGGGCTGGTTTGAGACAAATTGTCCAGGGTGGACAGCATCGAAGGTGTAAAGGAAAGATGGGGGCAATCAAGGGGACTCTTCACCACAACATATATACATTGTATTTATATAATGTATATATGTTCACAGATTCATAGAAGTGTGATGGCAGAAAACGACCGACAAGGCCCACCGAGTCTTCCCATTTGTCCAGCTATCTGCTTGGACCTGCACCCCCCCCACCCTTAACACTCCCCTGTGGTTGTCCCATGCCCTTTTGAATCCCTCCACTGTTTCTTCTCCAACGACCGGTTTCCTTCACTCTCAGATGGTCATTCTTGATTGGGTGCTCACCAACTCAGAAATGGTGGGTAGAGTGAGGGTAGGGGAGCCTCTCTGTCATAAACATATATATACATGTGTCAGAGAGGGCATAGAGGCAGTGGAGGATGTCAGCATCAGGGGAGGTAATGGGGAAACAGAACAGCTGTGGGTCCAGCTCATGACATCCTCTGGCAAGAAGCTACAGATGGAGAGTCATCTGTAGACCTACAGGACAGGGGAAGAAAGGGGGTAGCAAAAGGGTGGGAGGTGTTGGTGGTAGGAGATCTAAACCTTCCAGATATTGATTGGGTCATTCCATTAGCCAGGCACTCCAGAAGTCAGGCCCTTCTGGATACATTGCAGAATTCCCTGCAGGTACAGCTGGTTAAGGAACTCACTAGGCAGACTGCCATTTTCAACGTGATGCTCATTAGCTTGGAAGTGGTAGGAGGAGTGAGGGTTGGGGAGCTACCAGGGTCCAATGACCATAGCTCTATATGGTTCGACTTGGTCCTTGCATCAGGTAAGCACTCATCTTTGGCTGAAGTCCTAGATTTCAGAAGGGCAGACTTCAACAGGATGAGGATGCGGGTCCAGGAAAAGTTTGTCATTGGGACAGCATCAGGGATGTGGCAGAAAGAAGGGGGGCAATCAATGGAGTCATTCTCGAGGCAACAAAGTCTTGAATGAGAATGGTAATCAAAAGAAAAAGGTACAAGAGACTAATATGGATCTCTGGAAGATCAGGGAAGCAGTAATGGTCAAAAAAGAAGACCTTCTCCAGATACAAGGAAAAACAAGGGAAGGAAGAATGGTGAGAGTACCAGATGAGAACAATGGAAACCAAAAGGGCAGTCAGAGGAGCAAAGTCAGACAGATTGCTGTGTATTGCAGAGGGGGTTAAGGGAGAGGAAAAAAAAAACATTTCTTTAGCTATATTGGGGAAAAAAGAAAGAAGGGAAGAGGAACGGTTAGGCTAAGAGAGAGAGGGTAATTGTGGAGGACGGGCAGAAAACAGCTGTCATTAATGAATACTTTTGCTCTGTAGTCACAAGGGAAGACAGAGGGCCTCTGCCAGAGAGTAGCATTAAGACAGCTGTAAGAGAGATCCCTGAGACATGGCAGCATGTATGTACCAGTGAAGGAGCTCGGAAAGGGTTAGCAGCCCTAATGATAGATAAGGCCCTGGAGCCAGATGGGATACATCTGAGGGTGATCAGGGTAGTGGCAATAGAACTAACTGAACCTCCGGTAGAGGTATTCAGTATCTCAATTACCATGTTACAGAGGTAGTCCATTCTGATTTTTGGGGCGGGGATATCCCCATGCACTTCTGGTTGACTCTCATCTTTATATGAGACGTGGAGAGACAATCCTGTTGTGAGCAGCCATATAAAACTTGTTCTCCCCCTTGAAAGACAAGGCCTAGCAAGGTGGCACTAACATGGACAGGTGGGTGGAACACATGGGTACAAAAGAGAAGCAATGAGCCACAAAAGGCTGTCAACAGGCACAGATACCATCTACAGAAGCTACAAAAAAATTAAATGCCTTGATAGTGGCACACAGGAGTGCACTTAGTGTCATTTTGTTTCTGCCTATACCTTGTTTGTCTGAAGTTTCAGACACAATGTAACAGGCAATCTGAGTTGTCTGAGGCCCCACTACATAAAAAATGGTCTGTAGTCCATGATGAAGGTCCCTGGCTGGAGTCTAATTGTTGAGTGGCATCCCAAAATGGCAATGAATTTAAGTCCCAGAAGTTTGTTGCTGTAAGGCGATGTATGCTGGCCTGGGGGGAGGGAATGGGCTGTCAGGGGTACAAATAGTAAAAACTAAAGCGGAATTGATACATGAGGAAGCAGAGTGTTCATCCATGCAAAATTTGTTGTAGAGCATTTCATACATGGTTAATCTGATCAGCATCCCTGATCCAGAAGTGACAGGATAGTTGCGCGTCAGTCAGAAAGGGGGGAGGGGGAGCGGATGGGGTGTGTACGTGTGCAGTCAAACATGATGCGTCAAAGTGGCCAGCTCACTACTGCAGCTCTGAGTAAAGCTGACATCTGGGCCTGCATGCCTCCTCCTCCTCTGCACACTAAAAGAGTGGAAGGAAAAGTGTAGCGAGGTGAGGAACAATTCTTCCTGACACAGGCAGATAGAGGGGATCATTGCAGGCAGAGACAGAGAGAGGGTTTGGTTTATGCAATGATTCAGAAGCCTTCCCAAGCACAGAACAAAATGCAAAGTATTATAAATTACGAACGGGGTTTCAGCTAATCCGCACACAGCACCACTGCACCTCTTATCCATTGTACAGTGAGCTTTCAAGTGAGAACATTAGAATGGAGCACTCCACTCGGCGATGGGGGGGGGGGGACAATCTAATAAAAATTAAAACAAAAGACCCTAAACTTATTATAACTCACTCAAGCTAAACTTAAGTGATTAATAATAAGATAACAGGGCCTTAGATAGTACGAGATTCCTCTTGTACAGTCTGGGCAGTGAGAACCACTCTGCTTTGCTTTGCAGTACTGATGCCCAAACCGCATACTCGGGATCTCTTAAACCATACAAGACATTCCTTGGAGGCCCTACTAACTTATAGGAAAAACATTAGGGTTGTCAGAAGTAGTTCTAAAAAAATAAGAACCCTTTTAGAACTCAGTGGTTCATGCTCTAATTTAGAACAAGAACACTCTTGGATTTTTAGTATTAAGGGTTCTAAATAAGGGTGCACGAAGGACCAATAGTATTTCCTGAATACCACAAATAATGCACGGTTCATTACTCGGATATGACTAACAAATAGTGGCACTGTTCACATCTATTGATATTCAGGAAATAGTAACAAAATAATAGTTAAAAACAGCCCTTACCCTGCTTCCGCGACCAGTTGTTTAAACCACATCCCTCATCCCCCCACCCTCTGCAACAAGCTCAGTCTCACTCTCCTTCTCTTCAGCACCCACAGTTTAATGATTTAAAAAATAAAGTCCCGTGATGGATGACTGGCAGAACTTGCCTGGCTCTATGGCTGGCCACCATCTGCGTTACCATGTTTTATTCAGAAATAAATCATCCTCCCACCCCACCCTCAGCAGCAGCATGGTAGCACCCAACTCCAACCACCCAGCACCCACATTTCCTTAACATAAGCATGGAAACAGCGACTGACACAACTCGCCCTCCTCCTCCACAACTGGCCTCCTTCTTGTGAGTGGAAGCACTTAGTTGCATAGAAAGAAAAAGATCATGTGATCAGCTATCTTACAATGCAAGCAAGTGTGGGAGCATTTCCACTCACAAGAAGGCGGCCGGTCATGGAGGAGGGCAGGAGGACAGGTTGCGTTGCTCGCTTTAGCCATGCTTCTATTAAGGAACTTTGGGTGCTGAGGGGGGGAGGAGGGGGGAGTTGGGTGCTATCATGCTGCTGCCATGGTGGGGGCGATGGTTTCTTTCTGGATAAAACTCGATACAGGAGATGGCGGCAGGTTGCGCCATTCGCCCATCGTGAGACTTAAATGTTTTTTAACCATTAAATTATGGGTGCTGCAGGGGAGGAAGATAGGATTAGACTGGTTGCAGAGTGTGGAGTTAAGGGGGTCATGCTTTAAACAAATGGACTAGGGAGGAGGGTGGGGGCTGTTTTTACCCGCCCTCCCCACAGACATACAAATAACAAATACAAATACGAACACCGAATGTCTGAATATTTAGGATCCTGAATATGAATATACTTCCAAAGATTTGCAATAAAATTTATGCCAACCTCTAGTTCTAAATACTAAATAAAGTGCTTTTTTTTGTTCAGACATTTCATAAACAGGAGATGCTGGTCTGTAAACAAGCCAGTAAAGAGGAAATACATTTTAAAATGTTTTAGTGAGACACATACATGAGAAGGTGCAGCTCGTATACCAAGTTATGCCAAACTACAACGCATCACTTGTAACTCTTATCATTTGCATTTTGAATGGCACACTGTGTTTATCTTCCTTTCCTGCATGTGCAGTGAAACACAGTATTATTGCTGTGTTAAGAGTACTGGTCATTTTTTTTTAGATTTTTTTTTTTTTCTCCTCTCAGTCATGTAAATACGTACTGTAGATATAAAGAGGTTTACAGAGAGAAAAAGATTCATGATCCACTCTGCTCAGTTTCTGCTTTCTACCCGGGCTCCTCTCAACAGTGTACAGTAGCATTAGTTAGGACTCTTTTTTTTTTAGTTGTTTAATTTAGTATGCATTTTCCTCCTCCACCAGTCAACCCCCCATCGGTCATACCCACTCACCCAGCCCCATCATCTGCCTCCCTTGGGTCTTACCTCTCTTCCTAGATACACCCTGGCTTACCTCGCAGGATGGGGCCATCAGGAGGAGGGCTCTTTCCCAGACAGAGACTCGGTATGGGGCCTGCGGCGAAGGGTGACCATCCCTCTGCAGTGGCTGGTGTTTTTTCCTTTTTCTTCTGAGCCCTGTGGGATTCTGAGAAGCGCTCCTGATTGCAAGCATTCATGTGCGTGCATCATGCATTGCATTTCAGAGCACATCGGCGTCCTCCATCCCAGCTCCACACAGCTCGGCTTGCACCACCACCTGTGGTCAGCCAGGTGGCAATAGTGCAGCAAAGTCTGACCACCTCTCCACTGTGGAGCACATCCTCTGGGATGCTCAGCTCATCTCCCCCAGCAGCTTGGGCTCGTTCCTGAACCAAGGTCATCTGCATCATGAGTGGTAGCACTACTGCTTCGCGGGCTGACCAGCTATTAATTAGGACTGTTGTGGAATTTTTTTTTTTTTTTACCAATTATTTTACCAGGTGAGACACACTAAGCTGAAAGCTTGTTTGCAGGTGCAACCTGGGAGCACAAGGAAGTTAAGTGACTTCCTCAGGGTCACACAGTATGCACCTAGGGGCCTGTGGGATTCAAACCCAGGTCTCCAGATTTGCAGTTCAGAGCCTTAACCCACTGTGCCATACTGCCTCCTTATTATCATCCCTGAGTTTCTCTTGAACACACCCTTCCTCCCCCTTAGCTCTGCCCATCATTTTCAATAGCCCCACGTGTCAGTCCCATCCCCTCTTTCAACTGGTCACTGACTTTATGTTCACCAGCTACATTGGCAGATAATTCCACTTTTCCACAACCCTCTCCCTGAAGCAGCAGTATTACCTCACGTCCCTCCTAAATTGCCCCCATCTGGTTATACTTGTGGCACCTTGTGATAAATGCCTCACTAAGTTTAAGCAGTTGCTAGATATGGCCACCCTATTTATACCTTTCAGGTAACTGAAAGTTTTGATTATGTCTCCCCTCTGTCTCCTGGCCTTTAGTGAATACATATTGAGATCATCCAGTCTTTCCTTGCTAGTGCTCCCCTACTGACCATGAATTATTAGTCACTCTTTCTCTTGGATCAACTCCAGATGCACGGAACTGGTTTCTCCAACCAAACACACCACTGCTACATCAGCACACTCTTAATGCTGGAACTTTGTACTGGTATTATTTACTATTCTAATTGAGCCACCGTGGATCACTACGTAGGTTACATACAGTATTCTCTAGTGGGCAGTATTACAAAAGTAACTGACTGTGGCAATTTAGAATCAAACTCCTGCCTGATTGTGTTTCAGGAACATCAGGCAGGAAATGGGTGCAATGTGCCACCGTGCTGGCACTCTCTGTGGTGCCAGTTTGGCCCTTTTCGGATGTCCATAATGTCCTATCTCTGCCACTTGGAGAGTAGCTGATGTAACAATGGCACATTTCTGATGCATAATGATGTGTTCCTGAAGCATTTTATTGAAGGAACCAGCAACTATCACTGCAGGTAGTCCTTGTTCTTTTCAGTTGAAAGTTCCAAAATTACACACAGCATTCCAGGTGCGGCCTCACCAAGGACATGTAGAGGAGTAGGATTACCTCCTTCTGTCTGCTTGAGAAGCCCTTTCCTATACATTCCAGCATCCTACTAGTTTTCCCTTCTGCCTTGTTTCACAGGGCTGAGGTTTTGAGGCTGTCACTAATTATAACCCCTAAATCCTTCTCTTCTGATATCTCCCTCCAGAAGACCCCCCCCATACGATATTCCATCCTTGGATTCAGTGCGTAACCGTTTGGCACTGAATTTCAGCTGCCACATCCTGGACCATGCTTTTCCAATATCCCCTGGCCTCTCTTAATTCCATCTCATGGTAGCAGCACCATCCACCCTGCCATATATTTACGCAATAAGGCACACAGGGTGTGCGTTGTTATGGGATAACAGCATGTTTCTGGAAGCAAAGCCTGGGTTGAAGCCGAGAGCTCTTCCCTGATGTTTTTTTTTGTTAGGATCAAGTAATGAGGTTCAGAAAGTTCAACATTTCTGACCTGTGCTGTCGTGATGGGATATCAACATGGTCATGTGACTGGATTCCACCAATCACAGTACAGTATTTCTCTTACCCATTCTATAATTTGTGTTATCCACAATTAGACACATCTTGTCCTGAATCCTTTCTAAAGTTTCACAAATGAACACATTAAACTTAAACTCAGAACAGTGTCACCCTCTCACATAACCCACCCTGACCAAG
This sequence comes from Neoceratodus forsteri, assembly GCA_016271365.2. NCBI lineage: Eukaryota > Metazoa > Chordata > Ceratodontiformes > Ceratodontidae > Neoceratodus > Neoceratodus forsteri. The sequence continues at coordinate 74,205,837 of JADMNL010000035.1, forward strand.
AAGTACATATAATTTCGTACCAACCTTTGGGTACTCCCCCTTAACCAATTCCATACCCATTTAGTGATTTTCTCACCTACATGTACGTTCCACAGTTTTTTTACCAGTCCTTTCTGGGACACAGAGTTGAAGGCCTTGTTGAAGACTAGGTATGAGACATCTGAATGTGGCCCTTGTCTAATGTCTGCATCACAGCGGTGAAGAAACCAGCTAGGTTTGCCTGCTGGGGTCTCCCCTTCACAAAGTCATGCAGCTTGCCATCCATAAGACCATGTGATTTCAGGTAGCCAATCAGCTGCTCCTTGATCATAGTTTTAAGGAGCTTCCCAACAGTGAAAGTCAGGCTAGCCAGTCGAAAATTCCCCTGATTTCCTAATCCCCACTCTTGTGCAGGGGGATAATGTCTGCTACCCTCTAGTCCCTGGGAGCTACGCCCATCTTGATCAAGCAGTCGAATAGGTCTGCCAGGGGGTGTAGCCAGGGCCTTACCCAACTGCTTGAGTAAATATGGGTGTAAACTGTTTTGCCCCAGGGACTTACCCACCTGCAACTTCTTCAGCCCCTAAAGCATCCTTTCCTCTGTGATTTCTACCCATTTTCAAATCTGCTCAGAACCCTACCTGAATGCTGCACTCTGTCAGAGATGTCCCCACTTCATATGGGAAGACTGAGCAGAAATATTCATTCAGAATTTCAACTCTTTCCACCTGTCCTCTACCCATGCCTCACCCTGCCTCAGCCTCTGTAAACCTCTCTTGTTCTTTCTAAGTTTGATCCAATACGAAACTGGCATTCAGTGAACATCCCAACCGGTAAAGCAGGTCCAGAGGCCCCCGGTTTCTCTTTGGCAGTTTGGTGTTTCAATGTTATGACACAACACTTTTAACAGGTGTACGCAACGACCATGTGCAATGTGTTGGCAAACCACATGACCTGCAGAAGCCAATCAGTGATGCTTGACAGTGAGAGCTTCTCATGCTGTAAATATAACTCCATGCAACTTCCAGGGGGTTGATTCCAGGAGGCATGGCGTAACTTGCGGCGTGTGCGAGTTCGCCATGCAGTGCAATCTCAGGGACCCTCGCCATATTAGAGAATAGACAGGGTCCCGGTACTTATGCCCGCGACTTGTAGCGAAAGCAGGCTAGGCGCCAAATCATGGCACACCAAGTCTGGGTGCCACAAGTCGCCAGCACACATACACAACCTGCCGCCCAGAGTCCCTACCCGGAACACCACCGCATGCCACGGGCATTGGGGGCCAGCCAGGTGGCACTGATGTTTGGGGCACCACGAGTTATGGACTCCGGAGGTCCCCATCATTCAAGGGGTGGGGGGGCATGGCTGTGTTTGGGGGATGGAGAGTGGGGCCGCATGCCTGTCATGGCACAGTGGAGTGGGCCTCCATTGATTGGGGTGGACGGATACCCCTTAGACCATCTCCCTGCTGGTCTAACTCCGCTGCACCAATGCACCTCTTGAAATGGCATTCGTGGGTTACGGCAGCCACCCTTTTGGAATAGGGCACAGTTACTGCTGTAACCCAACCTTGAGCCATGCCACTGTGGGTTGTGGGCATAGTGGGTGGCGTAACCCATGCCTGGCACAACCCTCATTCGGCATGGTGCAAGGCACCTTTTTGAATATCAACAGGCATTATGCCTGGCTTAAGCTGCAAGTTGTGCTATCAGGTTCAGAGTAACTCGCCTTGTGCCAGGTGTAACGCCTTTTGGAACTGGGCCCCAGGTCTCTCTTAAAGGGGAAGGACGTAGCTATGGAAAAGAGCTCCTTTTATTATTATAAGAAGAGTGATTTTCCATCAGAAAACTTTAGAAATCATCAGAGAATTGTGCATTATCATTTCTGTTAGCAAATTCACTACATTGAACTGTAGTTGAGGAGAGGAGAGGAGCTTTCCAACACTGACTGCTGACTCCATGCAGACATTTTTGAAGAAAGTCGGACACTTTGCTAGAGTACATAATGGAGGCTTATCTAGCAAGACCACTGTCTAGCCAAAGTAGTGATCTCATCAAATTCTGGCAAGACATTAAAGTCTTTTGGCCTAGACTGTCTTTTTCTCAGATTCCATACATTGTCAGCCATTTCAGAAAGATGTTTCAGCTCAACTGGTCATATTGCCTTACCATGTTATTCAAGGCTACATCATGACAATATTACATTCTTAGCCTTCCTGAAACTCAACTTACCACATATCAGCATTTGCTATCTATTCGATTATTCCCATGTCCAGCAAGTCAAAGCTACCGCTATTCCCAGTACCATACCTCCTGCAAGCAAGTCTCCATGGACTTCCACTGGCATAGGCAGCCCCACAGTCCAGGTCACCATCTCAGCAGTGCTGACAGTGCTAGGACTATGACACACCTCCACCTGAAGATCACCAAAGAAAGTACAACTTTTACAAGGTCTTCACCAACAAGCTTGATGAGATTAGGTGTGAAGTACAGCTCACAATGAGACATCATCAGTTAAATAAGACTAGTCATGTCACCCAGCGCCCCGTCAAGACACGGTGACCCTGACACAAAATTAGTCATCAGTGGTGGTTGTGCACATATGTGTGACTTCCTTGGTCTCATGTAGACTGTTAGCTACAACAAGTTGTCTGCCAATGGACATTACTTATCTTAATTGTTACTACAGAAATATAGAATTTGATGGCAGATAAATACTGATTGGCCCATTCAGCCTGTCCATTTCTCCCTACCTACCCTATTACAGCAGACCGTGCATGATCTACAGCTCTTTCTCCCTCTCCCCCTTCCTTTCCACTATGATTCCCCTTGTGCATATCCCATGCACTTTCGAACCCTATCACTCTTTTAACCCACCACTTCTGCTTGAAGGTTGTTCCAGGAATCCACCACTCTTTCTGTGAGGAAGTACTTCCTCACATCTTTCCTGAATCTAGCCCCCCTCCAGCTTCATAGCATTTCTTCTTCTTGCTGAGCACTTTTTCTTCTGAAAAATGCTTCCTTGCTGTACCGTATTTAACCCGTGAAGTATTTAAAGATCTTTATCATGTTCCTCCTCCCTCCACAGTTCCGGGGTATACATATTGAGGTCCTTTAGTCTCTCCTCATTGGGCTGTTGATGCAGACCCTGCACCATTTTAGTTGCCCTCTTCTGGACCACCTTCATTCTGTCTGTCTCCTTTCAGAGATGTGGTCTCCAGAACTGGACACTGTACTCTAGGTGGGGTCTATACCCTTATTCTATACAGAGGCAACCCCACTTCCCTCTTTCTGATGGTGATACATCTCCCTATGCACCCCAGCACCCCACTAGCCTTCCCTACTGTCTTGACCTTCTCAGCTCTTTTGGACTGTAGACAGGTTACTCTATCCAGCCTATCTGGAATATGCAACAGTTTTTTTCACCCACTAAATGTGCAAAGTTTGCTTAATTCTTTTCAGACAGAGTGCCCTCTATTTGGGCCAGGATCTCTCCGAGTGGGCTGTGACAACCCAGAAGGGCCAAGCCTACACTGTTCAGATGCATTGAGCTGTCATGGGAAGAGTTTAGGCCAGTGATTATAGAAGAGGTGAATGGGGTGATCTCAGAGCTGTGACCAACATTTTCCCAGCTGTATCGAGTCCCGACAAGACTACTGGTGAGTTGCGTTTGGAAGCTGGGCCCAGAATTCACTGTGATTGTACTGTGCTGTCTGTCAAAGGGAGTCTTTCCATCTGCATTAAAAAAATGGACTGATGAGGCCACTTCTGAAAAACAAAATATCTGGACCAGGATATCCCGGTGAATTACTGACCGGTCTCTAATATTCCCTTTTTGGTCAAGGTTATTGAGAAGATGACTGCACTGTAGCTTGAGGCACACCTCATTGACTTTGACAACGATGAGCCTTTGCAGTCTGGTTTTATATCTAAGCATAGCAAGGAGACTGCACTGGGCAGATGCATAATAATCTTTTCAGAGAAAGGGATAGAGGCGAGCAGTCAGTTCTCATTCTTCTCACTTTATCTTCAGCCATTGACACTGTGGGTCATCGGCTACAGTCTGATTGGCTAAGGAAGTACATAGGACTCACCAGCAAGGTTATCTGCTGGTTTGAGTCCTATCTCAGGAACAGGCCACAGAAGATGATGTTGAAGCATTTCTCCTCCCAGTGAGACTGAATTTATCTCGACCGCAAGTTGCAGTCGACATAAATCCCAATGGACTCCTGGACCGTTTGTCTATGGGGGGGGGCTTTGTCCCCCAAACCCCCTATATGGGAGGCTCTGCCCTGCACCTTCATTCTAAATATAATCAACTTGAGTCAGAGTGATTGGGTGGGAACCGGGAGACAGTGTGCCCCTGTCTCTGGTGCACCAATACAGTGACCTGTCGACAAACTGTCGATTTTGTCAGCATCAGCATAGGTCACTGTACTGGTGTCGCTGTCGGTGGGGTATACCCCTCTGGTGTACCCCAGGGATCGGCCCTTTCGCCCATGTTGCTTGCAGTGTATATGCTACCCTTGGGAGGGATCAGTAGACAGTATGGACTGGGGTTTCACTGCTATGCAGATGATACCCAGATCTGGCTGTCATTTGCAACCAGAATGCCTGGGGTGGAGGATGTGCTACATAAATGCTTGGCTGAGATCAAGGATTAGATGTTATCAAGATTGTTAAGGTTTGGATGTCATCAAGCTTGCTAAGATTCAATGCTGATAAGACTGAAGTGCTAGTTGTCAAGCAGGGCCAACTGAGAGGGAGATGGGGCACTGGCTTGGTTTCTCTAGGCTCTTGGTTGCCACGAATGTGAGAAATCTGGGTGTCACTCTGGACAAGAGACTGATACTTTGGTCTCAGGTGTCTGCAGTAGTCCAGAGTGGCTTTTACCATCTGAGAAACATCAGCTGGATTAGATCACTTATATCCCCCAGAGACCTGCTAACAGTAGTACACGTGTTTGTGACATCTAGGATTGATTACTACAATGCTCCACACCCATGGGTCAGTGGAGGCAGCCACCAGACTGCTAATCAGACTTTCAAAGACATGTCATGTATCCCTGGTACTGTGTGAACCGCTCTGGCTGCTGGTAAAGTGGCATTTTCTCCTTTACATTTGGTCTTCTAATTCATAAGGCCCTACACGGGTTGGGCCCTGGCTATCCGATGGATGTCCTGCACCCTTATATGTCTTCATCCTTTCTTCGCTCCACCAAGGTGACCCTCCTTGGGGTGCCAAGGGTAAACCATGATGATAGCGATTATAAATGAGTGACTGTTAAAACAGCGACTCATTTATAGCACTATCATCATCAGCTACCCTGCAAGGGTAGCAATGGTGTAGCGAAGAAAGCAACCAGAAGGGGGGTTATGGGGAGGGATAGGACAGAGAGGTTGTATGGGTAGGGGATCCTGCTGCAGCTGAGCCAGCCCTGTGGTGTGGTGGTGAGGGCGACTGGCTACAGTGCAGCAGGCACTGGGTTTGGGACCTGCTGGAGGTGATTGTTTTGCTGCTGCGTGTGGCTCTTTTTATTCCCCCCCCCCGTGTTTTGCCCCCTCCTTGACATGCACCCCCCTGGAGTTAACAATCCTAATATGTAGTAGAAGTAGTAAAATTTATTTTTATACAGGAAACAAATCTTTAAGCCAGAGGCCCAGTTTACAAGAAAGTCCTGTTTGTAACATGTTACCTATACATGAAATATATAGCTATAAAAATAGGCAAACAATGTATTTTCACAAACATGACAATACTTGAACAGTCAGTCATTACATTTATAATAGCAGTCAGTCATTACATTACATAATATAGGGGGCTGTGAGAGGAGGTGCCCCCCCCCCACAAAAACACTTAATAGGGCCGGAAATTCAATCCGTTGGGTTTGTATATCGCTGAAATGCTTTTCAGCGACATACATTCACTATGATAGCGATTGCCGTATTGTGATCGCTATCATGACATGGAACTGGTGCCAAGGTGACTTGTCTGGTCTTATGGAACTCATTCCTGAGGGCCCTTCAGGAGGCCTCCTCAGGGGAGGCCTTTAAGAGGGTCTAAAGACTTACTTATTTAATCAAGTCTTTGGGGACTAACATCTTCTGTATTCTGTTGGCATCCTGGTTAAATCGGTACTTGTTATGAGTTTGATGCTGAATTATTTATTGATGGCAGTATAGTGCTTACTTATATAATCAAATCTTTGGGGAGCAACATTGATGCTTGTTAACAGTTTTATGCTGAATTATTTATTGATGGCAGTATAGAGCTGTGGTTTAGGCCACTGAGCTACAAACCTGGAGACCTGGGTTTGAATCCCACAGCCCCCACTTGCATACTGTGTGACCCTGAGCAAGTCACTTAACTTCCTTGTGCTCCCAGGTTGCGCCTGGAAACAAGCTTCAATTTAGTGTGCCTTTCCTGGTTGAACAATTTCCCCTTTATTGATGTCATTTTATTGTCACATGCAATGCTATGTTACTCCTGAAATGTGGCTAATACAAAAAAATTACTAATACTACTTGTGCCTATTCCTTTTATACACTAGTCTGAGACAACCTTTTGTTACAGAGTATCACCCTCTGTTCATCCTGTTTCGTCCTATATATGAAAAGCTTTGAGTTCTAAAGAAGATTAAAACTCTAAAACTAGCTAATAAGTTCTAGACCTATTTGATAAGTTCTAGACCCATTTGATAAGTTCTAGACCAGAAGCAGAACCCAGACATGCAAGGACCACCCAACTGGCACAGCAGTAGCACTATGGCTCACGATTCTGGTGACCTGAGTTTAGGAGTGTGCATGGGCCATTTGGGGATGGCTGGGGGGAGAAGGATCGAGTATCCAGGAAGATGTGCTCCTCCTCAAAGGAGGGAGGGCTGACAGCTCCACTACTCGACTGCCACCAGGGTGATTACAGGTGGTGGTGCAGTCAGAGCTCCATTGTGGGTGGGGGTGATGCTGGTCGGTGCCTGGCAGAGCATGCCAGCACATGTGTTGGTACTTGCGCATTCTAGTCAGGCACCATCCTCAGGAACAAAAGGGGAAAAACAGAACAACGGAAAATCACCCCGGCTGAGAGAATGATAACAGACACCTTGCAGGCGCTATACCAGCGCCCCCCAGGAACCGCTCATCTGGATCCTGTGAGGGCCAGCTGAGACAGCTCTCCTTCATGCCACTACAGAGGGGGAGGGGAGCAAGTTGTGGGGTAAAGGGCAAGGTAAGTCTAGGATAAGCCAGCTGGGGCTGGGGGGGGGGTCTGTGTGAGTGAGGCCAGCCAGATAGGGGTGAAGTACAGAAGAACAAAAAAATATTAAAGAACCCAGACCATGAGTGATCTTCAGTGGTTCTTACAACCCTACAAAACATGTTCAAACTCACTATACAGTACAATAAAAAATTCATTTAATAGTATAAGACAATAGGCCACCACATACAGCTCTCTCAACACTAGAAAAGTAAAGCAATATATCTGATAATTGTTCTACTATATTTTGTGAGAAACTGCCCTCAAACTGTCATTGCAGTGAAATAACAGTGGCCAAAAAGCTGCTTTAGAAAGCCTGATTAAACTGAAGGTGCCATTCCTTGGACGTAAAAGTGGGTAAAGAGGAAATAAGATGAATGTCAGCTGGCTGGGGGTTCCATGGGACAAGGACCACCACTGAAAAAACTCAGTCTCCACCAGACTTTAAGCATATAACCAAAACACAGAGTAGCCCCAGTCCAATAGCACCGGGGTCCTTCCCAAGTGGCGTGGGGGGGGTCAGAACAGAGCTTATTAAGATACTGAAAGCCAAGTCCATGTAGGTCTCTAAATGTCAGTACAAATGCCCTGAAGTCAGTCCTCTACCTCCCAGGCATCCAGTGCAAAATGTGCAACACTGTGACTGGAGTAATATGATCTGACTTCCAGGCAGAAGAAAGAGAGAGGGTCAAGTGTTAAGCATGGCAGCTTGGTTCTGCTTCATTGAATGGAGGTAATGGGAGAGAAATAGAAAAAAAAAAAGCTCGGGGGCTGCTTACAGTATAAACTATTAAATGCAACACTGTATTCATCACGTGTGAGAGAGCCAGACATTCTGCATAAATGGGAAAAAAGATTGCCAACAGAATAGAAAGAGAAATCAATTGATTGATTAATATAAATACGTAGCTCAATGGACAGAAATAGGTATCCAAAGAGAAATAGATAGATTGAAGGAAGCAAAAGACAGAACTGAATAGTCAGTACAATTGGCAGGTAAACTCTACTGCATTCATAAAAAAAAAAAAAGCACAGAGATGGACATATTTGTGAGATGTTCTCTGTCTCCACATCTTCACTCTCTCCGTATCTCTCTCTCTCTCTTGTCATTCTGATTTGACTAATTATCCAGTCAAATACATAAAAAACGTCCTGAACTTTAACTCAAATTAATATTAATGAAATGCCAGGCTCAGAAAGTTCAGCTACTGCTGACAGCAACTTGACTTGCAATAAACATTTATTTATATAATGGTCAGAAGTCCACCCCCTTTTTAAATTCTTGCCATTCAGAAAGCACCGCTACAGGACCGTGTAGCCTGGAACGCATTCCATTTTTGCACATTTTTAACCTTCATTTATCTGCATATTTTTCAAGCTTGTGAATATATAGAGTTGCTTGGGTTGTGGTGAAGCTAATTAAAGCGGCATTATCATAAATGGGTAACTGAATATCTGAAGACATTTGGAACCTTTATCTGATGGTATGTTGGATACTAAATAGGCAATACATAATGGGTTGCTGTGGAATAATACATTTATTGCCACTAGTGAGTAGTAAAACCCATAACTCATGAGTGGCAAAGCCATGAATTTACTGTAGTTGTAAAAGTCTTTCTACTCATTTAGAGATAAATGTGTTATTCGACCACAACCCATAATGTATTTGACATATACCACACTATTTGTTATGTTTGCATTAGTGTTTTACCTTGAAGAGCAACTCTCCTTACTATAAGAAGCTTAAACCACTAGATGTACACTAGGTACGTCTAATGTTTTCTAGTTTTCTTATTTATTTACTTTTCCCTGTTGCTGGTCTGCTAAATATTGTTAGAGAACCATCATTACTGGGTACATCGCCATACCACAAGGCTCACCAGAATAAAAAAATTGTATGCTGATGAAGGTTTTTAGAGGCTTTATTGCCACACACACAGACAATACACCAGCCACCCGGCATTTTGCTCAGCTCATCTGAGCATTCTCAAGGGTGCTGGTCACATGTGGTAAGAGCCGTTATATTTATTTATATTTTAGTCTTTGACAACCAGGTACAGTCCACTAGGCACAAGTGCCTGTTTTCAGGGGCAACCTGGGAGCACTGGGCGGTTAAGTGACTTGCTCAGAGTCACACAGTGTGCAAGTGGAGGTTGTGAGAACCAAACCCAGGTCTGGTCTGCTGGATGTATCAAGCTCGTTCACACCTCATTCCTCTAACTTCTAGGCTATACTGCCAGCCCAACACCAACATATACTACATATACACCTACAAATTAAGGTAACAATGCTATAATCAGGATGATCCTTAAAGTGGCAGTACTATATGATGCAAACACAGCTAAGGAATTTATAAAATGCTCAACCACAATTAGTGAAAAAATGTAAAAACAAAATTAACAAAAAAACAAAACTGTTATATAGCATCCTTATTATAAATTCATTTTTCTGGACAAAACATTCTAAAGTCATGCTGCCATTTTTTTCATAATCCATGCCACTTGAACCAGCATTTCATACGAACATACAAAATTTGCTAGCAGATAAAGGCCTAGAGGTCTATCAAGTCTGCTTGAATGTGCAGCTAGCACCCCTTATTCTGCAGCTGCCTTTCCCTTCCACCCTTCCCCTTCATTAACCCTCCCCCTTGTCCTGTCCCATCCCCTTTTGAAGCAATCCACTGTTCTACTGGATACCACTTCTGCAGGTAACGCATTCCACCCAGCCACCACCCTCTCTGTAAAAAAGTGTCTCCTCATCTCCCTCCTGAGCCTTCCTTCCCCAAGTCTCATATCATGGCCCCTGGTGTCCTTCCCTTCCCTTACTTTGAACAGCCCCTCTGTACCTGTCTTGTTTATTCCTTTCATGTATTTAAAAGTTTCAATCATGTCCCCCCATCCCTCCTCTCCTCCAGTGAGTACATGTTCAACTCCCTCAACCTCCTCTCATGATTTCATCAGCATAAATGATCTTAAAAAGGAATGCAGTTCAAACTTATCTTTAAGACCTGGATTTTTAAAGCACCCAAAGGGAGACAGTTGATGGGGTTCACTTGTGTGTTCTCTGTTGGGCAGAATAAATGGCATGAACTTGTTATAACTTTTTGTCAGCCACTTAATTACTCTTCTTGGTGCGTGCAACAGCTTTAGACTATAACTTTATTTGAATTCATGCAGAAAAATGGTGACTGTCTTGGGAATGTCATGTTACGCAGTGAATGACATGGACGGACCAAAAAAATGTTCGGTAGTGATAATTCTTTTAATTGGGCTAATAACAGATGAAATATACACATACTTAAGGCCTCTAACATCTGCTTGTCATATATGTCTTCCAACTGATGCTGAAAATTTGTTGATAGGGTTTGGAGGCAATAAAGTTCTCTACCATTCCAAACGACAGCTCTAAAACAATTTGTCAGTTTCCAGGAAACGTTTTTAAAAAACATAATATTCAGATGCAAAGCAGTTTATATATCACTAACTGTCTATTGCTGTCTACTCATCTTTACCACTGAAGACATTTGCATGAAAACTAGATCACTGTCTCTCAGACTTCATCCAGTCCTGCTTCTCCCCCACTGAATTCATAATTCACTCCTTGTGACATCACAGTCTGCTGCAGTTGAGATGACTATGACCCACAGACAGAATATAGTTTGAGGCCACCTTGCTCAGATGCACTGTCTCTTGTCCTCTGGAGTGCGCAGAGGGATCAGACAGGTGTAACTTCGGATGAGCTATGAGGTAAGAATCTCAGACTGAGTAAATCCCATTTTGTTAACAATAAACTAATGAATAAGGCAAAATGAGCAGCCTAGATGCAGTCAGCAAGCATGTACCTTTGACAGGCACATTGGTCCCATAGGACCAACAATAAACACTAAAAGCTGGCAGTGCTCTAATGTGAACAGAAAATACAGCCTCCCCTACCCCCCAAAAAATGGGTGGCACTTTTACATCCATAACACATGCATATTTCCAAATCATTTATTTGGAGAAACTGAAATAAGAGACAATGTTAGACGTAACTGTATGCTTCAAGTCCCATTGTCATAGCACTTATTTGGATTGCATATATATACTGCTGTGTTATCTATGCTCAACAACTAGACAGCGAAAAACAGCAAGAGAATGTGGTTAGTGTTGGCCAATTTTTTTTTTTTTAGTGATCTATTTTTCTGCCCCCGTGCTCGCTGGTCCTCCACTCCTTTGGGCTCTATCAAGTTCCATTCTGACCCCTTCTGTCCTTCCCCGGCCCTCCTCAGATCCCTAGATCACAGCTGACCCCCGGGATATCCCGGTGTATCCCTTCACTGGGCGGGTCCCTCTCCTCTGAGGTGATCTGTGGAATAATATTCCATGGCAAAGCAATTTTTTTTCTGCAGAAAGTTATTCTGCAACAATTTTTACAGAAAATATCATCTGCGGAGCAGCATTTTTCCCACGGAAAATCATTCTGCAACTGTTTTCTACTGTGGAATTTCAAAATTCCATTTGTGGTGAAATTTGGCAGAATTACAGTGGAATTTTGTTCTGCAGGAATTTGAAAATTCTGCATGGCACTTGTCATATTTCATGGTTCATTCCAATTTCCAAACACTGCAGGCGGTTTACCACAGCTGCCTCAATTTACAGCAGCATGTGTCACAATAATGATGTAGGCATCATTATTTTGATACCAGTGGCAATTTCACAGATGCCACTGCTGCTAATCAGCAAATGCTGGCACGCCATCTCTTAAATACTCTAACAGTGCAGAGGTAGGGCCACACTGAAAATATGGATAGTGAATCTGTGATGGAGATACTTTAAAGATATTGAGCTTGCTCTTTAATTGGAAAATATACTTATTAAAATGAGAAATTGGAGGTGCTAAAAGCATGCAGCGTCATAGTAACAGGGCCAGTCACAGAATGTGAATAATGCATCATTCTGATGCCTGCACAGACTGCTGCTCAGCCAAACATCTCATGGTTTAAGTAGCGCAGGAGCAGATTTTATTTATTTATTTTGCTATCCAGAGAGCAGAGCCTAGTAATTAAAATGCCAAGACATCTGCCTGATTGCCCCTATAAAGGTCTATATTTAATATACAGTAAGCATTTGTCAATTGTTTTTGGTTTTTTAATTTATTTTGAAATCTTGGATAGCACCAGTGAGCGGATGCTCGTTAATTGGTTCCATGTCAGTTAACAAGTACAGAGTGATACATAAACATTCAAATACAGAGCGGTTCGGTAGCAAATATACAAACACATGTTACGGTACAACAATACAGATAACGTTCATGGCTACAGTATACTGAAGCATTGTACAATGTATATCTACGTCAAGGAGAGACAAAAATCAGTAGAGTAGATGGAGGGAGGAGAAGGGGGGAGAAGATGGAGAGGTAATGGTAAGAGGAAGAGGTGGATGGGGGGTAGGAGGTGGAGGGGTAGGGGTAGGGGTAGGGAAGAGAGGTGGAGGGGTGTGGCAGCACCATCGGAGAGGATGATGGGTCAGTGAAGTGCAAGGTTGGGGCTACCCAGTGGGACTGTGACAGGGTTAAGAAGTGCTAGAGGGTAAGTGCAGACTACGGCAATGGGATTACTGACTTGAGGTGGGATTTAGTGGGGGCAGGCACAGATACCCATGGTGAGAAGGTGTTGGTGCAGTTTGTGTTTAAAACAGCCAATTATTGCTGCATCACAGATGTCCTGAGGTAGTGCATTTGTTCTCAGGGGGGCCTGGTATGAGAAACCCCGCTGAGCCAAGGTAGTGTGACACCTTGGTACGTGGAATACCTGAGAGACAGCACTTCTGGTTTGCTTTGTGCTCCGGTAAGGAGTCAGTAGGTTCCATACTCCTGGCAGTAGAAGGTTTAAGGAGGCTTTTTTGGCAAGGAGGCAGGTTTGGTACCTGATTCTTCCACTGAGCTGTAGCCAGCCAGCCATGATACAAAGATCACAGGTGTGTGTGAGTCTGGCAGCACCTGTGAGGAGATGGTAGGCTTTATTCATTGCAGTTGAGATGCGGTGGAGGGCTGTATCTGTTGCAGATCCATAAATCATTAGCCCATAATTGATGAGTGAGATGATTGAGCTATTGATGGCAGTGCTCAGGGCTTCATGTGTGAGACAGTGCCTGTGCCGACACAGGATCCCGAGTCTGGTATTGATGGCCCTTGCAGTAATGTCAGTGTGCTTGGCATATGATAGATTGAATCGATAGTGATGCCTAGGTATTTGAAGTGCCCAGTACTTGTCACTAGTATTGCTGTTTTACAGGGTTTTGCTTGTACACATATTTTCACCATATATTTACCAGGGATAGAGCAGATGAGATTCAATATCTCATTTTTGGTGGTATCCTGCTTTGACACATTGTTGCAGTGTAATTAACCAGGACAGGGCAGCTGAGTGGTAATATTCTACCTTTAATTGGGTTCCCACTTGTTGACCCCAAATGTCCAGCAATTTTTTTATGACCTGATGTTTTGATCAAGACAAGTGGAATTTTTAAATTCTCATCCAAAAGGTGATTTCGCTGTGTGACTGTGGAAACAAGTTTTGGAGGGGGGTTTGAAAAATGACACCTGCCATGTTCAGAAGGTGGGATAACACAAGGGATATGTTAAATATTAAGGGCCAAAATCTGAAAAAAATAAAGTTATGAATAAATGTTGGAACAATTCATTTCCTCATAACTTTGCTGTTTTTTCAAATTTTTAACCCACATTTTCAACATAATCTTTTTATGAGCACTCCTTCTGAGCATGACAAGTGTCATTTATGAAACAATGGCTGAAACTTTATTTTGCACCACAAGTCTTAAAACACATTTTGGGTAGGATTTGAGAAATGACAGCTGTCACATTCATGAGGTGGTGTAAAAAAAATAAAACAATGGCTGAAACTTTATTTTGCACCACAAGTGTTAAAACACATTTTGGGTAGGATGTGAGAAATGACAGCTGTCACGTTCATGAGGTGGTGTAAAAAAATAGCTATGTTGAAAAGTTGGGGTCAAAATATTGAAAATTACCACAGTTATGAGTGTGTGTGTCAAAAAATTGCCAACGTAGACTCATAAATTTGTTGTTTTCTCATATTTTACCCCAAATTTTCAACATAGCCTTCCTATGACCCCCACATAGCCTTCTTAAGACCCCACTTCATGAACAAGGGCAGAGAACATTTTCAAATCCTGCCTAAAAGGTGATTTTGCACCACATGAACAAAAACACATTTTGGTCAACATTTGAAAAAATGGCAGCTGTCACATTTATGAGATGCTGTGACAAAATGACTATGTTGAAAATTTTGGGTCAAAATATTGAAAATTACCAGTTACGAGCCTGCTTTCTTTTGTAAATTTCAACATAGGCTTATAACTTTGTTGTTTTTTTAATATTTTTACCGTGCATTTTCAACACAGCATTCTTATGACCCCACCTCATGAACAAGGGCAGAGAAGATTTTCAATTGTTGCCTGAAAGATGATTGTGCACAGTAACCATGAAATCACCTTTTGGGACACAAAAACACATTTTGGCCAGGATTTGAAAAATGACAGCTGCCACATTTCTGAGGTGCTGTGAAGAAATGGCTATGTTGAAAATTTGGGGTCAAAATATTAAATATTACCAAAGTTATGAGCCTGCATTGCCAAACTTCAATATAGGGTCATAACTTTGTTGTTTAATATTTTTACACCAAATTTTCAACAAAGCCTTCTTATGACCCACTTCATGAATAGGGGTGGAGAAAATGTTCGACTCCTCTAAAAGGTGACTTCAGGCAATGATCACTACAGTATATCACCTTTCAGGACAGCTTTGTCTAATTTCACTGCCATTCCCAGAAAAGGCATGTTAAAGGTTTTGGGGCCAAAACAGTCAGCAGTGGCCATGTTATGCCACTAAGTTCAGAACCTCATTGAAATACATTGAACCACATTCCTGATTTCCTCAGCTTGCGATCTGGCTTTGAAGAGTGAAGATGTATCCGTGGTCCAGAGAGGATTACAGTGTTGGACACCTGGTGGGTAAGTAAGGACTTGGGTGGGTGCGGAGGCGGATGCTGAGTGGAGGGGTTGCGTGGGGGGACAGTAATGGCAGCAACAGACATCAATGGATGTTTTTCTATTTTACAGTTTTTTTAAAAGACATGGGATGGTTTTGTTTATTACAGGTGGTGACACTGGGATATTGGGCACCTCCAGGGTCCGTGTTATATTTGTCAGGGGATGGGGTGGTGGGTGCAGAGTGTGAAGGTCAGATGGGTGAACAGTAAAGGCAGATGCAGAAACAGACATCAGTGGATGGTTTTATTTTTTACAGGATATATATATATATATATATATATATATAAAACAAATAAGGGATGTTTTTTCTTTATTTCAGGTAGCAACACTGGGGGATTATGGTACCTCCATTGTTGGTGTTATGTTTGTGGGTGGGTGGGGTGGTGGATGCTGAGTGAGAGGGTCAGGTGGGGGGACAGTAAGGACAGGGGCAGCAACAGACATCGATGGATGGTTTTCTTTTTTGCAGTGTGTAATTTAACCACAGCAGGCTGATCATGACAGATCAGCTGTGCTTTCTGGGCAGTATAGATCAAAGGAAAGAGCAGACCTATCACTGAATCTACTCTTTCCTTTGAAAGTTTCCACCCAGCAAGCCAGAACGGTATCATGATCAGCCTGGCTGATGATTGGTGTGACACTGACAAGCCCCTTACAGACCACTCTGCATTGGACTGACAATCTTATAAAAGCCCCTCTCCTAACAAAATGGTTGCTGCACGTGTGTGCAGGGTGAACATAAAAAGCATGCTGTGCTCCAGCTTCAGCTGGGAACCAGAACAGATTACAAATGTCTGAAGTCTTGGATGCTGATATACTGTATCCTTACCCTTTAGATCACACAAAATGGGTAGCTAAAGTATAATTCATTGCAAATGTTGTTTCATCTATGAAACTAAGCTGCTTTGAGTTGGAACAAAGACCTCCTCCTGCCAATTTTCAGTGATGTCTGACTTTTACAGAAATAGGAGGCAGATGAATGTTTTCCAATCCTTTGTAGCACCCCAAACATTTCCATAATGGTTCTTGTTTTCAAAGCTCTTTTAAAACACAGGATTTGCACAGTTTTGCATGTAAATGATATGTTTATGTAATGCTACTTTCAAATTCGCCTACTAGGCCACTCATTCTGTTTTATGAAGTGCAGGTTCTTTTTTATGTTATAACAAGCAAGGTTCAGAGGTGTGGCAGTTCTGGTTTCTAGAACTGGTTCTGACTACCACTAATGGAACTGACTCCGAAATGTTGCAGTCATACTTTGGGAGTACTGACTGAGTTTCCAGCAGCTCAGTCAGTTTCTAATAAAGGAATAATGCCCTCCAGGGTGGGTGTTATGCTGGGATAACATTCCACCTTGGGTAGTTGGGCCCGAGGCCACTGGCCGAGGGCATCCAACACCCGAGAAGGGATGTTATCCCAGCATAACACCCACCCTGGAGGGCATTATTCCTAGTTTTCAATATATAAAATTAAAAAAAAATTTTAAAGAATGTTTTTGATAGTGTGAAAAAATATTTTTGTTTCTTAAGAGGAGATGCAAAAAAAGAGACCAGCAACAATGATGACAATAGACCTGTGAACAGCAGGGATGTTAAGCCAGGATAACATCCCTGCTGTGATGGCCAGCTGACCAGTCAGAGCCCAGGATTCTTTCTTGCCATTGTATAATGTAGTAATAACACCATCTTCTATGCTCAGCAAGCTAAAATGGAGTCATTCCTTTTTGGAGCATTCAGTGCAGAGTCATTATGGCCCATGCACTTGTAGTTTTCAAGTTTTGAACTGTTTATTCTGTACTTGGCAATGGTCCAGAGTCAATAATTTCAAAGCTTTAAGTAGCTCAGAATTCAGCTGCTGCCTGGAATCTAGTGACTAATGCTTGGAAATGCAGTCGTCTTTCTCCTGTCCTTACTGAATTACGCAGACTACTGCTTTCTCAGTGTATTGATTTGAAAATTCTGCTGCTGTGCTGGTGACTGGTAATCTGATAGAAGTGGACAGAGGGATGGAAAGAAATTTGGATTTAGCATGCCTTTTCTGCACAGCGTATCCCAAGACAGCTCACAGTCCATGAAAACTTACAGCAACCATAAGGCACACACAGACAGAATAACAGAGGCTAAAGAAAGACAAGGAAAACTCAGGGTTCTGCACAGACAGAGAGACAGAGACAGAGAGAGAGAATGTTAAAAACAAGGGGTAAAGTAAGGCTGAGGGAGAATAATAGACATTCTTCACATCCTATTTAAGTGAGTACTGTATACAGTGGAGATGAAGTTCTAACCTGGGACTCTGGGTTGACTACTCTGCTGTTTAGCTACTTTAATCAGTGCTTTAAATTTTATGAAAATGCCCACTTAGAGACATTCACACACCAGGAAAAGGATGTACTTGGAATTGCCTGCCAGGTGACTGCCACTATGTGCCACTCACGTATGCTTAACATTCAGTTAGTGAGTGACATACATGCCTCTTGCCTGAACTTTCCTAATCTGTTATTTTAATAAACTTGTTTGTACTGTGTCCGGGGACTGTTTTCTGTCTAAGTCTTATTCTATCAGTTCTGCTCCCCCAATACTCTCTGTATGTATCACTGTGAGGTACTAAATGAATGTTCTCTCCCTTTACCTAATGTGTCTGGCATATAGATGTAGTATTTGCTGTATTGGTCCTTGTAAGAACAGATCTAGAAGCAAACGATTTGATACCTTTTATTGGACCAACATAGATGTAAGAAAAAGAACAAAGTGCTTTAACTTTCAGACCAACAAGTCCTTCCTCATAAGCTTCTGAGGTAGGATTGGTTGATCTGAAAGCTAAAGTACTTTGTTCTTTTTGTTACATCTGTGTTGGTCCAATAAAAGGTATCAAATCATTTGCTTCTGAATCTAATGTGCCTGAGTAAGCCTGAACCCGCCCACCCACAAATTCTCAACATTCATTGTATGCTGAATTAATGGCTTGTTGTGTGGTACTGTGATAGACTGGGGAAAAAAATCTACATGAGAGAGGTTACTTTTTGTGAATGGCTGGAAGTGAGGTGTGAGTTGTGAATAAATGATACCACAAGGGGAACCTTTTGTGACCGGGAGCTCCTGTCACTCTTGAGGACCGACCTTTTCTTAAATCCATTGCAACAGTTCTTCTATTTCTAAGCCTAATCTATCCTTTACTATTTCTAGTCCATAAGGTTGGCCACCTATGGGCACCCCCTTCCCTTTCTGACTATGCTATAGTGTCCTCTTTAATTTTCCTTTTCCCTTTCAAGTCCTCGTGCAGGGAGGTTATTGTGGTGACTTCAGAGTATATGTAAAAAAGGTTGTGTTTATTGTTGTTGGATTTAGTATGTAGTAGCACTATGTTATAAAATACCTTAATGTATATATCTTATGTTTATGAAACCTGTAAATGTTTAAAATACCATGGCACTTGGTGTTTTGAGAATGGTAAAAAAGTACTAGGTGACTATTATAGAAATTAAGCTAGTTGTGCTGTTTAAAATGCATGTATATTGTTGTAAATTTAAGTAAGAAATGTCATGATGATTTGCATATATCCCATAATGCATTGCATTATGGAAGTATGTATGATGTTGTAATTCTTTGAAACTTGATTTTCCAATGCCCTTTGAGGTAACTGTTCTTTCAGTGATTCTGCATTGAGGTTCTTTGTTTATAGCTTGTTTTGTTTTTCTTGTTGGGCCCCCACTACGTAAGCAAATGAGGCCAGCATAAGGGTTATCGCTACACCTCAACTAGTGAATGGGAACAGAGTTCAGTGTCACTAGGTGCTAAATGCAGAGAAAGGATGTTTGTAGTCTGTTGCTGCAAACTGATGTACTGAAGAAGGAATATGGCATTGCAGAAGCTTATTTCTTGTATTTTGAATAAATATCACACAGAGATTGTGTGTGGAACCTGAAGTTCGGTGTCTGGTCCATCTGTTGTCCCACAACCCGTCCACACCTTTGCTGTGCTGCAGACTGATATATCAGTCTGAAATTCCTATATATTCTAATTCTGTCAGCAGCCTAAGGGATAAACTGGATTATCTGGCTGCAGCATGTGTATGGCCCACTGGGAGGCTGACCACCTTAATGTAAGAGTCAGCCATTTTCTACTGAGGTTTAATATAGCAAGAGAGATGGAGAGAAAGAAAGAAAGAAGGAAGGAAGGAAGGAAGGAAGGAAGGAAGGAAGAAGGAAGGAAAGAAAGAAAGAAAGAAAGAAAGAAAGAAAGAAAGAAAGAAAGAAGAAAGAAAGAAAGAAGGAAAGAAGGAAAGAAGGAAAGAAGGAAAGAAGGAAAGAGAGAAAGAAAGAAAGCTCGCTCCAGTGCCCCCGGGTTACAAGGCAGTTTTACTAGAGATGTACTAGAAGTGTTTTCTACAGGGTGTTTACAGTTTTCTATAGCAGTCTTGACAGTGTCAATGTACTAGAAAGCAACGTAATGTAACAGATTTATTTTTGTGTAGTCACTCCTGGCAGAAAATGGTTAAACTTTCAGGTCTTCCCTAGCACCACTGACAGTAGCTGAGTAGAGGTGCCAAATGAGAGGACCTCTCGCAGCAGCATAAGTCACAATGGAATGTTGCAGCTGGAAGCAGTTGCTCACTCAGAGCTGAGCAGTAGTGGCCAGTTTAGCTGAGGAGAGCTTCCAGAGAGGTGCCAGCTCTCTCCTGTCTTGTTTCAGTCCCTAGTTCCCAGAGTAGCTGTGCATTGAGGTGTGGTGGCGGACTTCATCTGCATTGAGTCATGGTGGCGGCCTTCTCCAGTGTATGGTGAAGGACTTTTACCACACCTGGTCATGGGAACCATGTCTAAAATATGGGAAACGTTGCTGAACTTGAGAGACTTTTTCTTTGAGTGGCAGCTCATAGTTGACGTCCCCATGATGGCCACAATGGGAATGCCTGTGAGTGTCTGGAATAACCAGACTCCAGTTTGTCTGACAGGACGTTAGGAAGATACCACTAACCACTAAGCTATATTCATCTCAAGGGCCTAAGTGAATATGTAGATGAGAAAGAAGACCACTAGTCCATCAAGATCTCCCGTCAGCTCCTTAAGAAAACTATGACACACTTTTTCTTCAAAGTACTTATCCGACATTAGTTTTAATGCAGAAACCATGCTGGCTGGGATCATCTGCTCTGCATGTTCATTTCAAGTGTCCCATGAGAGCTGCATGAAATTATCAAACTCTGCTTCTGCCAGAATTCTTGGAATTTCAGAAATTCCACCTAATTTGGCTGAATTCTATTAGAAGCTGAACTTCAAAATTCCAAAAGCAGATTTTATTACATAAATTGCAGAATAGTATTCGCTGTTGATGTATTTAAATTGCAGAAAAGCATTTTGGAAATAAATTGCCATCCTGTATGAACTTCACTGCTAACATTCCACATGCCAGACACCTGTAGTATCCACCTCTCTTTCTATTAAGTACGTCTTCTTAAAGGTTTACATTGAATCGTCTTTAAATTCAGAAGCTGTTAGAAACATAAGAGGCTCACGGCCACTACTACATCTCCACCCTGTATCAGCTTTGAGACAATTCTGGGCAGACCACGTGCCCCTCAATAGCCCCTGCTCTGATCAGTTACCATGGTTGCCATGGCCATACTCTGTCCCCTGACAAGAGAATGTGCTACTGTGCTACAGGATAGCTGGTCAGGGGTTGGGGTCCACTAGACTTCCATGGAATGTGATACTTTTACACAGGTGAGGCAATCAGGGTGGGGGGGCACTCTTGATGGTCATGTAAATGTCCTGTAATGCCCCAAAATAGTGGGGCTATCCTTTGTTGGCTCTTTGGCACCAGTAGCCACCTGACATGTGGCCCTTGGTCCATGACTGGTCTGTCCATCCAAAAAAGACAGAGGGAGATTGCAAGAGAGAGAGAGAAAGTTCCAGACAACTGTTGAGGCAGAAAAAGCCTGCCATCACCTGAGAGGCATCTGCAACCAGCACCACTATTCTGTCCATCCAGAGCAACAGACCATCCAGTCAACTGCTCTAGAGCTGGTACAGCTGCAGAGATGGACAAAGAGGAGCCCATGTTGTAGGAAAGCTGGTAACACCAGAACAGTGACTGCTCTCAGGGCTTGCCCTGCACACGAGGATTATAGGAAAAGTTGAAAAACTGGGCACACTACTACAGCTGAAGGTGCTGCCCTTAGAAATGAGTGCCTAACTTCCTCAAAAAAGAAAAGGATGCATGCACCAACTGTGTACTGCCACTATTATTTATTAAACCTTGCATGGGACTGCAAACACCTACCCCGTGCATGCTTAATAAATAAAAGTGGCAGTATTCAGTCAGTTGTGCACCCTTTTCTTTTCTGAGGAAACCTGGGGATTGTATAAAGTTTGCCCCCAAATTTACAGATTTGGCCACCCGGCCAGGATCTACAAATACCTCTCTTTGCCATTTAAGCAATTGCATGGCCTTTGGGCTTTGAGTTTGACAAGTGTTTTTTTTTTTTGTTTAAAGTGCACGCCACCAGACAACCAGCTAGAATGTCAACAGGCCTGCACCGTTTCCATGGTTGGATACCCAGTGAAACACGGGGAGGGACCTCCCTAAAAGGTTTAAAGGGTTTAAACTGTAAAAGTAGGAAGTGGGCACTGTCCCCATTCCAGGTGGGCTGGTAATACAAAAAGGTTTGCCACACTGTATTGATATTGTCAGGTGGGGATAGGCACTACTGTTCAAGATCTTTTATAGGCCGAGCCAAGTTGGGTACCTAACTTCATCTCTGGTTCATTAAGTTTACGAGTTTATGCAAAAACAGTTTATATTTGCATCCTCAATTTCCTTGTGAATATCTCCCAATAAATATTTTGTTGTTTATTTGAATTTTGTCCCATGAGCATGTTATTAGTAGTAAGTCACTAACTGCATTTTTGTTGAATTTAAGGTTGCTCTGTTACTTTTCATGTGTGGGTAGATACTGTGGGGAGGTACTGCATCTCAGGGGATTGTACGTCTCTGACACTAGATCACATAAACTTAAGTTCTAGGTGGAGGCACCATGCAAACTAAAACTAACTGGATATAACTCCCCCCTCCCATCAGGAAGATAACCCAGGTCCCTCAACTTTGTTTGAGCACACAAGGCAGAGGTATCAACCACAACATCCATGGCAACCCCGTTACATGACCATAGCGCCTTGCATGCCCAATAGGTTCATTAGCATGTTAGGGTTGAATATAGATAATTTCCAGTCAGGGTCTGTGTCAGTGCAGGGCATAGTCACTTGCCCGGAGCAAGGTATGGAGCGCAATGTGTGCAAATGGAAAGAGTCTTGGAAATAAAATTCCAGACCTGGAGACCATCATGGCTGAGGTAGACCTGGATCTTGTAGCCATCACTGAGTCATGGTGCACAGGGAGCCATGACTGAGATGTGGCCAGACCAGGCTACAGTCAGTCCAGGAAGGACAGGGATGGGAGGAAGGGTGGAGGGGTTGTGCTGTATGTGAGGGAGGGTATCAAAGCAATGGAAATGCAAGGGAACTGGGAGGGGGGAGAAGGGATTGGAGGTGCTGTGGGTCACCCTGGAGACAGGAACCGAAGTCACTATCTGCATTGGGGTGATATAAAGACTTCCAGATTAGAGGGAAGAACTTAAGGTCAGAAATCAATTAGGATCTACAGTAGCTCAGCATGTAGGGACTTTAGGGCAGACTGGCAGGACCTGGAGGTCCTTTTCTGCTGACAGCTTCTATATTTCTATATGTTTCTATGATAAAGCACTGGGGAAGACAGCATGATGGTAGAAAAGGGAGCGGTACTGCTGGTGAGCACTTTAGTCTGCCAGGTGTAGATTAGAGCCTCCCAGCCTTGGTCTTGACTACAAGCAGAGCATTCCAACACTGTCTGCAGGGGGCATTTCTCAGGCAACTAAAGAGAGAAAGCCCACTTGAGATGGGGCAATACTAGATCTGGCGCTCACAAACAGGGAAAGTATTGCAGATGTCAAGGTGGGATGCCACCTGGGGACCAACAACCACTGTATACTGTGGTTTAAGATAAGGGTGGTGGCAGAGACAAATCACACAAGGATGAGGGTCCTGGACTTCAAGAGTGCAGTGGGCAAATGCCTTAGAGACAATGTAGCTGTGGGGCATTGCCTGGGTGGTGTGCAAGTACAGTTGGCCAAGCTAAGGGATGACATAATGAAGGCAACAAACCTCTGAGTGAAAGACATGAGCAAAAATAGGAGGTAAAATAGACCATTATGGTTCTTAAGGAAAGTCAGAAGGTAAAGGCGAAAAGGATCATAATCAGGAGGTACAAGGAGATGAAGAGGGAAGAGGATAGGGAGGTGTGCCAGGAAAAACAAAGTGAAGCAAGGCAGGCAATGAAGGGCACAATGGTACAAACAGAAGAAAGAATAGCCAAAGGGGTAATGGGGTAACAAGAGTGAAAAATACCTTTTTCAGTTATATAAGCAAAAAGAGGAAGTTGAGGGATTGTGAGGTTAAGACGGGCAGGGAGAGAGAGACTGTACAGAGGAAGATCAGGAAAAGAAGATATACTGAACAGATGTTTCCCTCAGTCTTCACAGTGGAGGGTGTGAGGCATGGACCACACAGAAGCGGCAGGAACACTGGGGGGAGGGAGGTGGATACAAGTCCAATCATAGAGGAAAGAGTCCTAAAATGACTTGTGAATCTGAAAGTGGATAATGCTTTGGGGACGGATGGGGTACACCCAAGGGTGCTAAGGGAGCTCTGAGAGGTACAGATTGCACCATTGACAACCCTAATCAACAACTCTATTCAGCCCTATTCAACTGGGTTGCATCTGAGGATACTTAGGGAACTGGCAGCAGAACTGGCTGAACCCCTGTTAGGACTAATGAAAAGCTCACTATGGATTGGGGTAGTTCCAAAGGACTGGAGGATGGTGAATATCATTCCGCTCCATGGAGTGGGAGACTAGGAGTAAAAAGAAAACTACAGACCTGTCAGTCTGATCAATATTGTAGGAAAGCTGATGGAGTCACTGGTCAAAGAAGACCTTGTGCACTAGCTGGAGAGCAAAAGTCTCCAAGATCATAAACACACTAGTTTGTGGCAGGGAGGTCCTGTCAGACAGACCCAGTAGTTGTATTTGATTGGGTGATGAGGAAATTGGCTAGGAACCTTGCTGTGGATTTGCTCCAGTCTTTTTCAACTTCAGCAAGACTTTCCACTCGGTGCCCCAAAGAAACTTGCTGAAGAAGATGGAGGATCTGGGTACAGCTAAGGATATAGTTACCTGGGTAGTAAACTGGGTAAAAGGTAGGAAGCAAAGGGCTGTGGTCAACAGGGTCTAATCAGAAGGCAAGGAGGTCATCAGTAGGATGTGCCACAGGGATCTGTCCTGAGCTCGATCCTCTTCAATGTGTTCATCAGTGACATTGGAGAAGGTATCCGGGGAAGGCTGTGTTTCTTTGCAGATGACACTAAGCTCTGTAGGAGTGATGAAGAAATCAGGGAAATGCAGTGACTTAGAAAACTAGAGGGGTGGTCTAAGGTTTGGCAGTTGAAATTCAATGCAAAAAAGTGCAAGGTAATGCACCTACTGTAGGTAATAAGAACCTCAGGACAGCGGGCTGGATGGGTGGAGTGAGACTTAGCACTATGGCTAAAGAACATGACCTACTGTAGGAGTTATCATCAATGACCCCCTCAAGCAATCGAGCCAACGTAATTATCTTCAGTGACACCCTCAAGCAATCAAGCCAGTGCAACAAGGCCTATGCTAAGGCAAGTGGGATGCTGAGGTGTATAGGAAGGGGTACTGATAGCAAGAGGAAGCCCCTTTATAGATATTTAGTGAGGCCACACCTGGAGTACTGCACCCAGTTATGAGCCCTCACCTCAACAAAGGTAGGGACAGTCTGGAGATGGTGCAACAAAGGGTAACAGAAGTGATTCAGGTCAAACAGGACAAGTCTTACCAGAAGTGCCTCAAGGGTACTGAACATGTACTTGGTGGTGACCAGAAAGGAGAGAGGAGATATGATAGAGATCTTTAAGTACCTAACAGGAATAAAGAAAGTGAATTGTGAGGAACTATTTAGCTTGAATGCTAGTTTGAAATCACAAGGGCATGAGTGGAAACTGACAGGAGGGAGATTAAGGAGGGACATGAAGAAGTATTATTTTACAGAAAGGGTGGCTGAACTGTTGAACAGTCTGCCTGCCAAAGTGGTAGGCACTAAAACAGTTGATGGTTTCAAGCACATTTTGGACAACGTGAAGTGTATACTGGTCATTCGGGGT
Source organism: Neoceratodus forsteri (assembly GCA_016271365.2). NCBI lineage: Eukaryota > Metazoa > Chordata > Ceratodontiformes > Ceratodontidae > Neoceratodus > Neoceratodus forsteri. The sequence goes on from JADMNL010000035.1 coordinate 74,231,411, forward strand.
GACAGAATCAGAAAGGAGAATGGGGGGAAGAGGGGGAGGGCTAGTACCCTGGATGGACAGTAGGTCCCAGGGTTAGACAGGAAACTTGGGCAGACTGGATGGACCATTGGTCTTTTTCTGCCATCATTGTCTATGTATCTGCGTAATTCACTGGAAACAGCAGTGGTTCCAGAGGACTGGAGGAGGTCAGATGTAGTCCCTCTTCATAACAGCAGCAACAGGGAGGATGTTGGCAACTATAGGCCTGTCAGTATAACATCAGTAGTGTGGATTCTAATGGAGGATCTTTTAAAAGAAAGGCTGGTGGAATATCTTGAACCCAGTGCATTATATGGCATGACACACAACATGAATTCATGGGGGAGGGGGTGTTCATAGTAGATGAACCTTATTAATTTCCTCAACTGGGTAACCAGGGAAATAGACTAGATGGATGTGGCCTACTTAGACTTCAGCAAGGCCTTCAACACTGTACCTCATTGAGGCTAATAAGGAAACTGGGCACTTTGGGGGTGTGACCCAAGGTGGTAAACTGGGTACAGAACTTGTTGCTGGATAGGCAACAGAGGTTGGTGGTAAATGGCTTTCACTCTAATGAGGGGAAAGTGACCAGCGGGGTACCTTAGGGTATAGTACTGGGACCAGTCCTCTGTCATGTCTTTGTAAGCGACATTGCACAAGAGCTGGAAGGGAAGGTATGCTTCTTAGCAGAAGACACCAAAATCTGCAATAAGGTAGATACTCCAGAGGGGATGGAGAGAAGGAGCAGAGATCTGAGGAAACTTGAGGCGTGGTCAGGGATATGGCAGCTTGGTTTCAATGTGAAAAAGTGCAAAAATCATGCACCTAGGATACAGAAACCCAAGGTGTTATATAAAATAGGGGGATAGATATCGATGGTCACTAAATAGGAAAGGGACCTTGGGATTATGATATCTGGTGACTGCAAGGTGGGGAGACAGTGTGACAAGACAGTAGGCAGGGCCAGCAGTATACTGGGGTGCATAGGGAGGGGAACCACCAGTAGAGGGAGAGAGGTGGTGTTACCACTGTATCACTAGTTGGTGAGACCCCACCTGGAGTACTGTGCCCAGGTCTGGGGACCACATTTCAGGAAGGATTTCAGGAAGGCCATAGACAGGGTGAAGGTTGTCAAGAGAAGGGCATCTACAATGGTGCAGTGGCTGCATTATAAGATTTGTGAGGAGTTCAAGTTCAAGTTTATTGCAGGAAAACTCCATTGAGCAAGCTCATTCACAAGGAGGTCCTGTGACATAAACACTTAAAGTACAAACACAGATAGGTAATAACAGTGTATACATGAAATGCACGTTACTTGATACAGGCTGGATATACATACAAGGGTACCACATAGGGTGACCGCAGGTGGTAAACATTGATATGAGACAGGGAAGCGACTTACAGGTTGCATACTGATAAATGAAACACGATGACTGGTGTGTGCAATACATATACAATATATTGGCAGCTAGAACAAACAACAGTCTACAACTGATATGGGGGTGAGGAGTGATTTGATAGAGTAGCAGTGGAGCGTAAGCAAAGATAAAGCCAGGAGTAGAAGGGGAAGGGAAAGCAATTAATATGACAAATCAATTATACCTTACCAGTGGATAAATATGGCACACATGGGGAAGGAAGAGACTTAATGACAGTTACAGGTGTCTTTTATTTTGGCTGAACTTAGCGATTTGTGAGAAGTTTATTGAAACTGTGCTAGTTAGTTTCAGTATGGTTTGTAATTGGTTCCACAGGAGGAAAGGGCATATGCAATAGCACGTTTACCAAAGGAAGTCCGTGTCCTTGGTATGTCAAGCATAATAAAGTCAGATTTTCTTAACGAGTATGCACTATGTGAGATACTAATAAGGGAAGAGAGATAGCTTGGCAATTTCTGCAGGAGCAGTTTAAGAGTCCATAGCCCAGCATGGAGCAGGCGTCTAGTAGTAAGGGATGTCCCACCAACAGCTGCATATAAGTCACAGTGGTGCAAACGGTAAGGGGAGTTGGTAATGAACCGTAACGCACGGAGACTGGGGGATCTCAATTTGTACACCCTGGAAGAGAGGATGGAGAAGGGGCCATGATAAAGACCTATAAATAGCTTATGGGGGCAAATAAGGTAGAGGAGGGGAGTATTTTTCAGAAAGACAGCAAAATAAAAAGTGACTACACAAAACCAATGTTAGTGAGATGCATGCATAAAACACAGGACTCCCTGGAATAGGTGCCCATTCACAAACCACAGTTATAGGTCATGGGACCGAACATGGAGGGCTCTGCAAAGGGATCACATAGTACCCACTGCATTGCCCCTTTGTCGTTCAACTGTTTTATTGTACCTACTGAGTGCTTCTAAGATGACACTGACTCATCTCTCTGAGCCCCTGATCTGACCATGATACCATACCCTCATCCCAGATTATCATAAGACACACTTTCTTGGGATTCCTTGATTATAGGGTCTCCTAAAAATTGTACTAATTGCACATCAAACCAGGTCCTCTCTCTATATAGTTTTCATAAACTAATGATTGAGTGGCAGATTCACTTAGTGGTATAGGAACAGTTTATAGTTGTGTGTCCCCCAGCAGCAGTGTTAGGTGTGCAAGAGTTGTCTCTCATGCATTTGCTAGGGTGTGAGATCCTCAAATCGATATTGTGTAGTTCTGACACACTATGAAAGTGAGACTCCTCTTGCACTTGTAAGTAGGACACTGTGGACAAATTAGTATAGTATTGATCGAGGCTGAGCAATATCTTTTTAAATTTAAAAATCCTTCACTGAACATGCTCATTTCCTGGGGTTCTGTGCATAAGATACTCTTTTCAGAATTAGGGAGTGTCACACACAAGAGAAAGCAGCACTACAGTTGCTTGTGGACACTTTTTCAGTTGTTTTTCTGTACTGTGTAAGACTGCTCCCTAAATCATAGGGTAGGGGGGTTGGCATATAGAGTGACAAGGTTAATTGACAGTCACACAACTACTATTAAAGTTTGTACACAACTACATTAACAATCTCCAGAATCATTGTTTTGGTATAAAGAGGCTGGGGCAAGAAGGGAGTGATGGAGTATGACTGAAGGCATACAATTTAGGTAACTCAAATCTGAAAAGGATTTGACTTTTGTAAGTGAGGTAAAATCTTTGAAACAAATGTTGCAGGGACGGCAGTCTAAAATGCTTCATGTTCCTGAAAGCAAGGGTATTTTTACCAGTAACATTTCATATTGACTTTGAAAAATAGGTTTCTTGACTATTTTAACATCCAAAACTTGTGGTCTACATAAAAAATGGGTTTCTGGAATTTAGGACCTCTATGGGATCAACTTTTCCACTTATAAGGTCAGGTGTTCAAAACATATGCATCTGTGTGGAGGGAGGGCAGGGATGTTAGCTCAAGCTGTGGACCCTGTAATACAAGCAGACTTGATAGACCAAATGGCCTTCTTCTACTGGCTTCTTCGTATGTTCATATGTAATATGGCTGCACGCACAAATATTAAAATGGTTGTTCTATGAAAACATAGCAGCGTATCTCTCAAGTGCTGTGAATTTTGTGTAGCGCTATGATGTTTACATTTAAATTTATCATTGCTCTGCAAAGGCTTACTAATGTTCTTAATAATGTTAAAGCTATTTCTGGACATATAAACTACTAAATCATTGAACTAACTTATTAGAAACATTCATTAACTTTACATATATGGGCCACACTCTTTGTAGACATATTATTCTTTAAAATAAGAAAGTGCTACACATTCTGGCCATTTACTCTGAATTCTGCAGGCCATTGCTATGCATTTTTATACTGAGAGGTTGAGAGGCTTGAGTGGCAGTCCAGAGACTCCAGGGAGCAAGGCGTCATCAGAACTCATATCAATCTTTGTGCTGTCCCTAGAAATTTAGGGTTACATTTCTCTGCCCCTACCGTCCAACCACCATAAAGATTTTAATAATTTTTATCAAGCAATCAGATCTGTATTTGGGAATGATTTGAGCATCTTGTCCCTGGAAAGTTGTATGCTGTATTTCCCCACTAGAGTCATGTAGACACTAATCCCTGAATGTAGACACTAATCCCTGAATGTAGACGCTAATCACTGAAGTTTGGAAAGTGCAAACTTGTTGGCCAGGAGTGCATAGCACACCATCTGAATCCATTATCTGAGCTTAGTAGACAGGGTGCCTCAGATAGTGTGCGGTCCGAGCTGTTGGATATGCTGGAAGATCAGATGGTGCATGTTCTTTGTAACAAAGTTTTAGCATAGCTCACTTGGTAGCACATCTGACTCTGGGCCAGAAGGTCATGGGTTCTAGTCCCACACCAGGATTGGGCTCATACCATGAATGCTGGCCCCTGAGTGCAGTAATAGGTGGATGCTGTACTGTCAGGGTATGCTGTCCTTCAGATGAGATATTAAATCAAGGTCTCTTCTGATTGTCTGTGGTGCTCTCTTGATAGGTGTCCAGGTGGAAGCAGAAGAACCCAAGACACTTATCACAAGAGTAGGGGATTTTCCCCAGTGACCTACACCAGTTGCTGTAATTGTCCAAAATATGTGTAGGTGTTTATGTGCAAAATGGCTGCCACAACGTGTTTGCATTGACGTCATTACCTGTCCTCCACTGCTTCTAATATGTTTTGGGATACAATATGTATGAAAAATACTATATAAATGTTAATAATTCTTTCTTTTTCCTTTTCCTTCCTTGTACCCACACATACATGCACGCACGTACACACGCGCGCACATACACACATGCACACAAATGCACCTCTGACTGAGAGCATGATATACTATCATGTACAGTAGGAACCAGTTCATAGACTGGAGTGCTGCTCCTCTGAAAGCCAGATATTTAATTCTGAGATTACTGGTCCATGGGGTCAGACTGCAGTCAGAGAGGAAAGTAATCAGGCTTTCTGAGTGTGGGAGGTGAATGATTGAGCAATGGCACAGAAAGCCGTAAAATTAGAGCATATGGTGCTTAACAGGCTTGCGAGGTTGAATCCAGCTTTGTGCTTCGGCTTTGCCAATTGTTACAAACCCTACCTCTCCATTCAGACTGCTTAGATTACATGCTTGAGTATGGTGACACTATTTAGTTATATGCTTCTCAAAATGTTCTCGCCAGAGTCTTAAAATACTCTTTATGGAAAAACCTCCTCTGATTCATCGCCCAGGAGAATTTTGTGGATCTGCCATTATGTATTGTGTAGCAAAACTAATACCATACCTGTGCTGCAAAGATGTAATAGTCACGCTTAAGCTGTCGCCTGTTCAAGGAGGCATAGCAGATATACTGCATGCCCCACAGACTTAACCCCTGCAGTGCTTGCAGATAAACACTGCATCTGGTAGCGATACCTTTTTAGAATTATTCATTTGTTTTGGCAACTTTCAGTACAAAATCATATGCCATCCACAGCCACGCGTGAACCATGAACATCCATCTAATGAAAAATCGCAGATAGTGACAGACAAAAATAGACGGATAAAGCAGCAGCATTTGCTGATGCCAAACTAGTTATTGACTGCTTAGTAATAATGTATTTGTGGCAAGAACATTAATCTATCCATTTTTTTCTTTTTTGTCCTGAAATGACATATGTGGTTCTGATGTAGCTCCACCTTATTACAGCTCTGCACTAGTATGTACTATAAGCAAATTACCGCAACAGAAGAGCTATTTAATACTGATAGTGGCAGCCATCTTTATTGACTTGAGCCTTTAATAATGAAAATATTAATACATGCAGTTTTAAAAATGTCTGAAGGAATTAATATACAATAATGATGAATTTAAAGATATAAAGATATTGAAGGGCCTGCATCTCAGAAGCCCTATGAGAAACGGCTAAAGGATCTTGATCTGTACTCCCTGGAGATCAGAAGAGAGATGGGAGACATGTTTGAGAGATAGGGGATACATGATGGGCAGGAGTATGATACGGAAAATATTTGCATTCCTGCAGAGTGACCTCTGGATACTCAAGAGTGGCGAAGCCACGAGTGAGAGTATCCAGAGGTCACTCTGCAGGAGTGAAAATATTTTCCATAGCACACGACTGCACATCATGTGTCCGATTTATACAATAGGGGTTTCCAGAACTTTTTTTTTCTTTCACTTTGTCTTCTGAAATAAACAAAGAAGACACAGGACAAAAAAGGACACTTGTGATAAAACAAACTGAAACACTGTCTTGCCATTTGGGATGAAGCAGGCTGTATGCCTTGGTAGTTGAGGTATTCGTGGATGTGGAAGGCTTTGCTCTTTTTTGGCTTCTGTTCCAGTATGAAACTCAGGCTGCTGTTTCTTGCTTTAGGGCTTTCCTAGAGCGCACAAGATGAAAGTGAAAGAGGGAGTTACAGGTGCAGGTGTAACAGGTGAGCTACATTCTTGTCATTAACTTCATGAAAACAGTTCCAACACTTAGGCAGAACCTGAGTGTTGCTGGGTGACATCAGCACAGTCGAAATACATGCTGATGAGGTAAGCACAGTATGTATAAATGTCAGGCAGCAGGATTTATCACACTGGGGTTAAAATAAGATTTATCACACTCATTTACCACTCACCCCTATTGTATAAATTTAATAAAACAAATGACATCTAAACATTGTATAATAACAATATACCACGACAGGGTGTGGGTATATGGGTGGATTTACCACTTCTGGTGTGGTTAAGTCAGTTGGCCTGTGGCCTTATGACTGAATCACACCAGACATAGTAAATCCACCCATATACCCATACCCTGTCATGGTATATTGCTTAAATACCAAAAGGGAATAAACAAGGTACAGGAAAAGAGCATATTTCAAAGAAAAATATGTTCAAAGACTGGAGGGAACAATATGAAGTTGGAGGGGGGAAGGATCAAAGGGAACAGGAGAAAGTACTTCTTCATGGAAAGGGTGGTAGACTCCTGGAACAGCCTCCCAGTGGAAGCTAAAACAGTTACTGGATTTAAGAAAGCATGGGCTAGACACATGGGTATCACCAAAACTGGTAGGGTGGAACCTCAGAGTCAGAACAGGGTCTGAAGACACCATTGGTAGGAGTAGGGGGTGGGAGGGTGGAGGCTGGTGACCATGTAGGGTCTGCAATTTTATATTAGGCAGGGGAAAAAGTGGCAGACTGGGTGAGCCAGATGGTCATTTTCTGCCATCAACCTCTATGTTACTATGTCTATATTAAGATGTCAGAAATGCACTATTGCTAAAACAATATTTTTTTTGCCAATTATTTTGCTAATATATAAATAAATACTGCAGTTTTGAGGGTAAAAGACTGGGCTTTTGGTAAGTGCTTTTTCAAAGTATTTGGTTTCTGTCTGCCTCTCTAAACTAGTAACTACACAAACACTGGAATGCAGGAGAGAGGTGATTTAAAATGCGCTTGTCAGATGAACTTTGTAGTGGTGATGCCTTGTCAGCCCACTCTTTGTAAGGATTTGCTTAGTGCTACCCAAGATCCTTTGTAGTGCATGAAGCTTGGGAGGGTATGTGCGTGGTTTAGAGAAACACGCAGAATCCAACTCATTTTGGCATTTGCTCTCTCCTTGCATCTGTTATGGGTCTCACTGTGCTTCCAAACTGCCTCTTCCATATATGCTGCCTTTTTTATTTTAATTATGATTCACACTCCCTGTCAGTCTCTAGTGCTTGACTCTCTCCAGAGCTCCTAGGGTACTATCCATCTGGCCACTCACCTTTATTAGTCACCATCCTTCACTGAGCTGTGGCTGCAGAGTGGAAGGGTTATACCCCCAAGATCATGCATCATCAGGTGGTGAGAGGGAGTAGGCAGGGCTGGACCCAGATACACTGGGGTCCTTCATCGTGGGCACCAGGGCCATTTTCGTATTTACTGCCTCATTCCCTAGGACATTGTGGCAAGGATATCAAGGGCCTTCACACGCAGCGTGTGTCATCCTGCTCTCCTACTGATCCTCCAGCCACACTACCACCTGTGGTTCTCCTGATGGCAGCATGGGGTGAAAGAAAGACCCCTCCCTCCCCGGAGGAGAGTATCCTCTGGGAGGCGCAGTACTACTCGCCCCCAGCCTGCCCTGTTGATTTGCACTCATTCTCAAGTCATATTGAATGGTGTGGTGAATGGCAGCCCTACTGTTGTGCCCATGGGCCAGTCTGAATGCCAACATTAAGTGAAAAGGAGCACTGTTTTCCAATTTCTAAGTCTTACGATTCCAAAAATTAGGAATACCAAAGTAAACAAGCATTTGTCAATGCCGAATGTTTGCTTGTTGGTAATAGCATTAGAAATGCAAGAGTTAAATAGATGCAGAGTAAGAATGGCAGTGAAGTATTGAACTTCACACCAACCCCACCTCCAACCTGCAGAGACAGACAGGCATTGGGGTATGCGTTTGGGGTGTCGCCCATAACATTCATGCCATTTCACCTCACCCTATCCTGCAGACACTGGCAAGTGTTGAGGTGTACCTTGGGGTGTTCGGCTTTACAGTCACCCCACTCCATAAGGACATGCACTGAAATAGGTGCAATATTGGAGAATGGGGTGAACTCTGGGGCCGAAAAGTTCAAGGCACACCTCGATGCCTGTCACTGGCTGCAGGGTGAAGGTTGGAGGTGAAATGGCATGAGCATTACAGTTAGCAATCCAAAGGCACACCCCTGATGCCTGTCAGTCTGTACAGGGTGGGACGTTATGGTTAGAATCCCTAACGCCCCGGGTGTTTGTTGGTATTTGCACTAAAATTTTTCAACATGGCCTTTTTGTGACTCCCACCTCATGAAAGCATTTGGGACCTCTTCTCATGAACAGTGGCACTGTGAGTTTGTCAATGTGTCCCGAACTTTGACTTCTCACAGCAATCGTGCCATTGTGCGCTAGATGTACGAAAACACAGATTGGGCAGGATGTGAAGAATGATAGCTGCACCTTTCATAGGGAGGTGTGAAGAGATGGCAGTGCTGAAAATCTGTAGTGAAAATATTAAAAAGGCTAGCACTTCCAGGCGTGTGTGAGAAAGCTGCGCATGCAGCACGTAACACAGTCATTTAGCAGATTATTTCACGCAAATTTTCCAACATAGGCATTTTGTGACCTCTGCTCATGAACACTGTCAGTATGATTTTTAATCTATCGAACATTGGTTTCCACAGCAACTGCAGACTACTCTGCGCCAGATGTGTAAACGCAGATTTCCGGCAGGATGTTAAAAATGACAGCTTGTACTGTTCATAAGGAGGTCTGAAAAAATGCCAGTGTTGGACATCTGGAATGAAAGTACTACAAATTTGCAAAGTTATGAGGGTGCATGGAAACTGCGCAATGCACGCTTGTAACACAGTCATTTTACGGACGTTTGTCACCAAATTTTCAACATAGGCATTTTAGGACCTCTGCTCATGAACAGAGTCACTGTGATTTTACATATGAACATACATAAGAACATATGAATCTGCCAGCAAAACAGACCAATCGGTCTACCTAAATCTGCCCGAGTGTGCACCTAGCACCCTAGATTGCAGCCGCCCCAGCTTCCTCCCCCTCAGTTTCTCCCCCACTTGTCCCAGCCCCTGCCCCCCTGACTCTTCCTCTTACATTATCCCAGTCCTTCTTAAAGCTATTGACTGTCCTACATATTACCACCGCCTCTGGCAGCACATTCCAACTAGACACCACCCTCTCAGTGAAGTAGTGCCTCCTCATTTCCCTCTTGAAATGTCCCCCTTCTGACCTTAGTCCATGCCCCCTCATCTCTCTTCCACTCCTCAGTTTAAACACCCCCTTGGTACTAGGTTTATTTATCCTCCCTCAGGTATGTAAACGCTTGAATCATATCCCCCATCCCTCCTCTCGTCCACTGTGTACATGTTCAGCTCATTCAGCCTAACTTCATATTCCTTTCCTTCCATCCCCTTTAACATCTTTGTTGCCCTCCTTTGCACCCCCTCCAGTAACTGTATATCTCTCCTCAGGCACAGCCTCCAGTATTGCACACAGTACTCTAGGTGCGGTCTGACCAATGATCTGTAGAGAGATAGGATCAGATCCCTGTGTCTGGATGAGAACCCCCCTTGCGATGCACCCCAGCATCCTGTTTGCCTTCACTGCTGCTCTCGTATACTGGGACGAGTTGTTCATGCTCCCAGTTACCAACACCCCTAGGTCCTTCTCCTTCTCTGTGATCCCCAATCTCACACCCCCACCAATAGTCCCTCTTCTGGTTCTTAGGCCCGAAGTGCATCACCTTACACTTGTTTGCATTGAATACTATCTGCCACTCCACCGTCCATGTCTCTAGTTCGGTTAAATCCCCCTGCAGTTTTTCCCATCTGTCCTCTTTGTCCACCACTGCCCCAATTTGGTATCATCTGCGAACAGACTAACCCTGCTCCCCACTCCATGTACTATATCAGAGGTAAAGCACCCAAATAGCACCGGGTCCAGCACTGACCCCTGCAGCACACCGCTTGTCACTGCTCTAGGTACTGAGAGCTCCCCCACCACCACCCCTCTGCACCCTCCCCTGTAACTAGGTATCTATCCATTTAGTCAGCTTTTTTCCCACCCCCACTGCCGTCACCTCCCCCCTAGTCTCCCATGAAGTACTGTATTAAAGACCTTACTGAAGTCCAAGTACAGGACATGTACCGCATGGCCTCTGTCCAACTCCCTTGTCACCCAGTCATAATACTCTATTAGGCTGGTTTGACAAGACCTCCATTAGTCGAACTCATATTGCCGTCCATGTTGGAGGTCATTACTCCCTAGGAATGCCACCAGCCTCTGTTTCAGTATCGCCTCCATAAGCTTACCCACTACGGATGTGAGACTGACTGTCCAATAATTTTCTGTCTCCTCCCTAGGCCCACTCTTGTGTATGGGCACCACATGGGCCACCCTCCAGTCCTGGGGCACACACCCCATTTCCAGGGAGATGTTGAACAGATCTGCCAGTGGCTCAGCCAACAGCTCTGCCATCTCCCTCAGCACCCTGGGGTGGATGCCATCGGGACCTGGTGCCTTGTCCATCATTACTACCCTCAGCCCCTCTAGCAACCTAGTCCCTGTGATCACTTTGTCCATCACCTCCTCCCCCCTTTCCCCACCACCCCAGCCCATGCTGCTAGTGGACAATCCCTTCCCTTTATGCCCTGTGCTAACCTTAATTCCCTGGAGGTCTTAGCTTTTTTCACCCTCCTGGCTACCTCCCTTGACCAACTCCCATAAGCCTCCCTATCCTCTCCCTTCCCTGTTCTCCTGTACTTCCGGTATGCAGCCCTCTATGCCCTCACCCCTTGCAGCACTTCTTTGTTCAGCCAGCATGGTTTCTTGGCTCTGCTCTTCTTACTTCTGGCCCTGCTGCAGGCTACTGCGGCCTCTGTTAACCCAGTCTTTATGACTACCCACTTTTGTTCTGCATCCATCCCTGGTCTTATATCCTGGAGTCTCCCTCGCAGTATTACTCCCATCCTCCCAAAGTCCACCCTACTAGTGCCTGTGCCTCCTGTCTCCCTGCCCAGTGTGAGAACGAGCCACACTGTTTGGTGGTCACTACCCACTAGTGGGTCCTCCACCCTTATCTCCCTCACTGCCTCCCCATTTGCCAGTACTAGGTCCAGAGTGCTACCAAGCCTTGTAGATCCACTTAGTAATTGCATCAGAAGGCCGTCCTGGAATGCATCAACAAGCACCTGCTCCCTGGTACTGCTAGTGGCCAGGGGTGCTCCAGTCAACCCCTGGTAGGTTAAAATCCCCCACTGTCACCACACTCCCCCTTTTTTACAAACCCTCCTTTTCTGCTCTGCCAACTCCCCAACCAGTTTCCCAGATTGGGCTGCTGGTCTGTCCACCACTCTCAGCCTCAGCTTTCTGCTCTTGGAGTCCAGGAGCTGCACCCAAAGTGCCTCTGTCCTCTACCCTTCTCCCTGGTCCATTATGCATTTGATCCCCTCCCTCACACAGAGTGCAACCCCCCCTCCAACTCCCCGGTCCCTCCTGTATAACCTGTATCCCGGGATTGCCGCATCCCAGTCATGGTACTCTGTGACCCAAGTCTCTTTCACTGCAGCAGTGTCCACCGTCCCCTCTAAAAGGAGCACCTGAAGCTCTGCAGTTTTGTTCCCCAGGCTTCTTGCGTTGAGAGAGACCACCTTCCACCCACACCTCTCCTTCTCCTCACTCTTCTCCTTGGCCTGTGTCCCTCCTCCCAGTACTCCGCACCCTTTCTTCTCATTATTCTTATCGGGTGGTGGTACCTTCTGTATTACACTCAGACCACTCTGCCCACCCCCTCTCAGGGTTACTCCGCCTCTTCCTTTACCTATATCTAGGGGGGTGAGCTCATTAGGCTCCCCTGTCTGGACCCTTCTACCAACCTCAGTCTTTTGGCCATCCCCCGACTAGTTTAAATCCACCTTAGTAGAGATATACCCTACTAATCCCACCTTTAATACTCCCCTTCCCTCCCTGCTCAAGTGTAGCCTGTCCCCCGTGTACAAGTCACTATTCCCCCAGACCCTACCCCAGTTAGTCACTAACCCATCATTTTTGGTGTGGCACCAATCCCTCAGCCACTCGTTGAAGTCCTCGATCCTACCCTTCCTCCCCATGCTTGCACATGGTACCAGGTGAACCTTCAAGAATGTCATCGACTCCCCCACACTCTCATACTGCCTGCCCAGCTCCTAGAACCTCCACCTCATTACTTCCACAATCTCCCCCGGCAAGTCATTTGTTCTCACATGCAACAGTAAATGAGGTTTCTTCCTGCCCCTCGCTTCACATTCGAGCAGTGCCTTCCCCTCCTGCAGTCAACCTGGGGATAGCTTCAACCCAAATACGGCTGTGCCTTCCTCCCGTTCTGCCCCATCTCACCCCTTTCAGTATAGAATTAACCAGGACAAGTACAACCCCGTCCCCTACCCCCTTTCCCTTCTAATGCCCCTTCCACCACCTCAGTATTCATTCTTCCCTGCCCCTTACCCCCACCAGCTGCACCCTCTGTGATTTCTGTATCTGCACCCCTACTTCTGCCTCACCCCTTTTGTCTGCCTTATTCCTCCCATCCCCCTTGAACCCCTTCCCAGTCGGACTACTTACTACTGTGCTTCTCATGTCAACCTCCTCCTCCCTGCTGATTTCCAACCCCTCTCCTATCCCGCTGTTGTTGATTTAGACCCCCATTCCTTGGACCCCATAGTGAGTGCCCTCCCATCCTTCCCTCTTCCCATAGCCTTCTCTCCTCCAGTCACCACCTCCTTCCTTACTAGCCCCTTCTACCCTTTCATCCTCGCTGTCTCTTCCCCTACCTGTTGCCATCCCTCTCATGCCCCACTTGTCCTCCCCCCTTCAGTATGTTCCTGCTCCCCCCTCGCCCATAGCAGAGGCTCGAATCTATTCCTAGTCGATACCCCTCCTACATCTCTTCCCCCTATCGGTACCATCCTCCTACTTGTTCCCCTCTGTCCCCCCCCAGTCCCACACCTGGTCCCTCCCTACCCGCAGCCATCTGCTCTCTCCCTTGATACTCCTCATGGTCTCTTCCTCCCCCATCAGGATGCCCCCCCTCACCTCGGGCAACCCCTCCTTCCTCCTCTCTTTTCTGCCAGTGTCTCTGATTCTGGGGTCAGTTTCAGTCCCTAGTTGTTCTTCTCCATCCCCCTTTGCCACCCCCTATCCCCCCCCAGCCAGGATGCCTACCATACTCATCTGCCCTGCCACTTAGACTCCTCCCTAATCTCCACAGTTCCTCCCTCAAACTAGCCAATTGTCTACAGAGCATACACCCCACATCCTCCAAGCCCAGTCCAGGATCATGGTGGACCCACACCCTTTACACTCCACCGCCCTTCCAAAGATGCCCCCCCATTGACACGTGGCACCTGCCCCATTTTGGCCCCCATCTTATGTTATGGGCTCTTACTCCCGGATTCAGTACCCTACTACAACTGTTAAGGCCCTATTAACTCAAATTCCTGTTTCCCCCCACACTGGTCTCCATACTGTCCCCTTGCCGACCGGGTTAATTCAGTCTCAAATCTCATCCATTAGATACTGTATTACTGCAGCAATCCTAAAGCCTACTTGTCCAGTTTTCGCCCCTCAGCTACCATACTTTTTGTTCTTAGCCGACATAGTTTCACGTAGGCCAGTTAGAAATCCTATTGCACTCCAAGTATTACTCAGCTCAGCTGGAGAAAGAAACAGAACAACTAAATATGTATTATTACAGCAATTGTAAAAGCATCCAATCATTGCTTTGTCTCCACCCCAGAGACCCTGCTGTAACATAGGACCACACAGGATCCTGGGCAGGTGGGTGATCAACTCTAAAGTCCCGACAGAGCTCCGTTGAGCTCATTCACTCCGTCCCTCTCACTCACTTGTTCTGTTTCTCTTGGTGCTGCAGGCTGACATTTTGTATTGGGCTCCTGCCTGCGTGAGTGCTTTTTCTGCCCACAAAGAAATCTGCAGTAGTCCTGACAGAGCTCCATTGAGCTCGCTGACTCCTCCTCTCTCACTCACTCATTCTGTTTCTTCTGGAGCTGTAGGCTTCCCTTTTGTACTGGGCTCCTGCCTGCATTGGCACCTTTTTCTGCCCACAAAGAAATCTGTAGCAGCTCTGACAGAGCTCCATAGAGCTCACTCACTCCCTCCCCCTTTCTCACTCGCTCGTTCTGTTTCTCCCAGTGCTGCAGGCTGCCCTTTTGTACTGGGCTCCTGCCTGCATTGGTACCTTTTTCTGTCCACAAAGAAATCTGCAGCAGTCCCGACAGAGCTCCATTGAGCTCTCTCACTCCCCCTCTCTCACTCCTCGTTCTGTTTCTCATGGCACTGCAAGCTGCCCTTTTGTACTGGGCTCCTGCCTGCATTAGCACCTTTTCCTGCCCACAAAGACATCTGCAGCAGTCCCTACAGAGCTCTGTTCAGCTCGCTCACTCCTCTTCTCTCACTCGCTTGTTTTTAATTTGTCCCAAACACTGATTTCCCACTGCAATTGCGCTATTCTGCGCCAGAATTGTGAAAACACATTTCAGCTAGGATGTGAAAACTGACAGCTTAACTGTTCATAAGGAGGTGTGAAAAAATGCCAGTCTTGAAAATCTGGCATGAAAATATTGCAAATTTGCGAAGTTACAAGTGTGTGTGGAAACTGCACAATGCATGCTTGTAACACAGTCATTTTATGGACTTTCGTCACCAAATTTTCAACATAGGCATTTTAGGACCTCTGCTCATGAACAGTGTCACTGTCATTTTTTTAATCTGTCCCTAAAACTGATTTCCCACAGCGACTATGCTATTCTGCACTGGAAGTGCAAAAACATATTTCGGACAGGATATGTAAAATGACAGCTATACTGTTCACAAGGAGGTGTGGAAAATGCCAATGTTGAAAATCTGGAGTGAAAATATTACAAATTCATGAAGTTACGAGCATGCATTGAAACTGCGCAACGCATGCCTGTAAAACATTCATTTTGGGGATTTTATCACCAAATTTACAATATAGGCTTTTTGACCTCATGAACAGTGGCACTGTCATTTCATTAATCGGTCCCGAAAGGTGATTCCTTGCAGTGACCACAAAATCACCTTTCAGGACCGAATAACACCAAGACAGTGACTGAATTCATAAGGAGGGGTCCCAATAACCCAATGTTGAAAATTTGGTGCTAAAATTCCTGAAAATGCCAGAGATATGCACCAAAGTTGAAAAAACCCTATTTATGCCATTATACAGCTTACCAGCATTTCTTTAGTTTGCGGTCGGCTTTGAAGAGTGCAGATGAGTTCCCAGTCCACGGAAGATCATCACGCCGGGCTCCAGAGATAAGTATGGGGTGAAGGGGGTGTGTGGGGAGGCAGGGTATGCAGAGGGTGGGTGCGGGTTGGGGAAGGGTGCAGGAGAGACTGCGAGGGACCGTTTTCTTGTTTTACAGGTAAAAAAAAAAAAGACTATGCAGGTCAGTATTCTTCTTTCGCAGGTGTTGTTTGGTACACTGGGGTGGGCTCCCAGTGTACCACCTGCATTTGTGGGAAGGGTGATCGAAGCCAATCGGAGGGGTGGGGATATTATACCGACGGGGAGTGGGCTCCCCCATCGGCAAATTGAACTGAGATGAGGGGACTGAAGCTGAGAGGGATTGAGCCCCCATCAGCAATGAAAGACTGTGGATGGGGCGCATGATGCCGAGTGGGATTGGCACCCCCTCAGCACACAACAGAAACTTGGGGGTGGGGACATTATGCCGACCGGGACAGGGCTCCCCATCAGCAATCAAGGGGGTCTGGGGCATGCCAACAGGGGGATTGGGCACCCCCACATCAGCTCTGAGGTGGCTGCATAGAGACACCATGCTTCTGGTACTGTTACACCAGGAGAGGTACCGCCCTGCAATGATGGGTCACTCCCTCATTGCAGCGGAATTGCTGATGCTGCAATGGTGAGGTGGCCCCTCACTGCAGCGGCCAAATCATTTTAATTTGGTGGCACTTCTGCAGAACCAGTGTCATCAGGACACTGGGCCTGCATTGGGTGAATGGTGCCAAGCCCACAAATGCAGTGCTGGCACTGGCCGCCACACTGCCGCACCTCCACAACCCACTTCACTCCGAAGCTGCCGCATAATGTTTCTTGTGCATGTGCACAAGCAAACATAAAAAGGAGGAGGTGTTATTTGATTCCCAAAATGATGGGAAAAAAACCTCTAATAATTCCCAAATAAGAGTGTACTGAACTTGCTAGAAATTTATATCAGGTCTTTTGTATAATTGGAATGATTTTGCTTGCTAGGGGGGCTATAGAGTTAACAGATGACTGCTTCATACTGATATATGGAACGAAATTGTATGTCTGTATGTTTTACATAAAAATGAATAAACATTAAGTAATAAAAAAAAAGAACCCCCCCTCCCAAATCACTGCTTTTTTTGGAGTGGCAACCTTGAATCCCCCTGAGTCAAATGCTACCCAAACGGCAATATACTCACAGCTCCAAAATTGTAAGCGCTCTTTAGTAGAAAAATCAATCAAGGCAAAGTTTCCTCAACCAAATAGTTGGTTTATTAAAGCACCACTGTGGAAGCCCTAGCGCCTCGGCAAAAATGCCTTCAAGGGGGCTTGTTGCAATCTCAGTATACTCACACTGAGTCCCCCTGTTTTGTAAAGTAACAGCCAGAGCGGTCTAGCCTGCAGTGCACAGCATGTTTCTGAGTGTTATGCCAAATACTCATAGAGTCATGTTATTACATTGGAACTGAATACAGTAACCACTGAAATACTTGCAACTAATCTAGTGCCATTCTCTTGTCTTGTGGAGAATGTAGAATTTAGAAAGTTGGTACCATGTTCCTGTCCCAAATGGTAGATTCTCTCACAACTGTACTTCACCAATGCCATTTCTGAACTTTATGGGACTGTGCCACAGATGGTAATCCACGTCCTGCTGCATTCAGCATCCACATACATACATCTTAGTATGGATATGTGGACCAGTCAGCAGACTGGGCACAGGTACCTTGGGCAGTATTCAACTCTGGATAGGGGAAAAGGTGTACTAAGTCCAACTGCAGTGGGAGAAACGCTCTGGGTATTTGCCAACATGCCACGCTGTGAAGAGTGTAACTGGATCACCCATTGGTCAGAGGATGTTAAAATTGTTCCTGATTGAGACTGATGAGTGTATGCAGCCTGTGGTGTTGGTACCACGGGGCGGGGGGGCACAGGGGTTTCTGGCTGCTGTGGAGTGGGGAGGACAGGGAACTACTGGCCCTGAGACATCTGTGATTCAGTGGCCTCATTCTGACCCAACTTTACCTTGGGTGAAATTACAAGATAAATTGTGAGGTGAAGTTGGCAAAGGCAGATTTCCTATTAAATAGAAAAAAATATGTGAATTTATTCAAATTCACCTTAACTTTGTCATCAAATTAACATCTTTGCCACATCTCTCATTACTACACATTATTTAATTAGTAACTGTGTAGTTTTCAACTTAATTTTCATGTTGCAGACATTTCAGTCTCCCCTCTAACAGTACAAGTTTTTCTTCACTTTTGAAGGCTTCTCCTGTGCAACCATCTGAAGATAGTAATTTTGCACAACACTATCACACCCACATTCCAGGTGGGCCCCTTGTACCAAATTCTCATCATTACTTGCCGCACCATGACCTAACGCTGTACATCATTTGCAAGTAGACAGGACATGGCTGGCTCTTAGTTTTAACTCCATACAGGAAGACAAGAAGTGGTTGGTTTTTTGTTCTTTTGACCCTACACTTTGTTAAAGAGTTTTTCTAATTTGCAGCAAACATTTTATAGTTAACATCAGATACACAAAATTCCCTAAAATATTGACCTCCAGGGCCTTTAATTTTTGATCACTAAAAAAAATGTTCATTAAACAGGGTCATTTTTTATTTTAACTTCATTGGTTCATTGTGGTTATACCTGCCATGAAGTCATAATCTTCTGCTTATGACATCACAGTTTCTTGCTCTGGAAATTATTCTGATTGGAGTTGAGTGGAACTTTCTTCTTTCACTAGAATTCTACGGAATTTTGGAAATTCTGCCTAATTCAGCAGAATGCCATCAAAAGCGGAATTCTGAAATTCTGAAAGCGGAATGTTAACTGTAGAATTAGATTTCACTGTGTTTTTTTTTTTTTTTTTTGTGTTATCTGTTTTTGGCCCCTTTACTCCAGCCCAGCCCAGCCTCCCACTCCTTCAGGCAGCCAAGCTCCTACCGCACTGCTCTTTCCTGATCGCTGTCCACTGCCCCTCTTGATGCTATCCTCCAGCTGACCTGGCATATCCCTTTGCCGGGGAGCCCCCCTCCTGTGGCGGGGACCAGGAGGAGAGACTTATCCAGTGCCCGCCAGCATCTTCCTTTCCATCTGCACCAGGGGCGGCGAGGGTGCAGCATGGGGTGATCACAGGCTTCACGATGATGGGAGGGCGGACCATCATCATCTTGGTGGCTGAGCAGTCATTTTCCTTTTTTGTGGTTGCCCCACCCCTACGGAACACATGCCGCAGAGTCCTGGTGTGATCGCTCATGCAACTTGTGGTCGCCCATGCCGTACAGACAGCACAATGCCAAAATCAGCCACCAGGAGCTGCCAAAGGGTGGTGTGTTCTTGGGTGTTCTCTCTGGGAGGAGAGTGTCCAAGGGATGCTCTGAAGCCCTCCTAACTGGGCTCTGCTCCTGTTGTCCCGGGCTTGGGAGCGAACCCGAGTCACCAGCTTGCCATGAGAATCCCTTCACCAGGCAGCATGGGACCGGCCATATTCTACTGTTTATGTAAACTACAGAATCCTTTTTTTTCCATGAATAACATGATCTGCAAACATTTTTACATAGAAATGCTTTTCAGAACTCCGTGACATTAAAAAAGAAATTAATAAGTAATTTTAGACGTGGAATTGTCATTCTGCACAAATTACTCTGGTGGAACCCTGCATTCCGAACAGCTCTACTTCTGATGCCACAAGTGGAAGACTATGACTTGTGGGAAAAAAAAGCAGCATGAACTGAAGAATTCTCAGGGTCACGTAGCCTAATTTATGCAAATTACTTCAATAACAAAGAATATTGCAGCATGTTTCGAAATTCAATTTTTTTTAATCTTATGAGATCTGGGTCTTGCTCATCCCAAAAGTGATTTTTTTTGCAGGAAACTGGAAGATCTGTTTAAGCTGAAACACAGCATGCAATCATATCATACTTAAAGAAAACTAGCAGAAATAAAATAGGAAAAACAAAGCCATTTTAAACCTTGAATTAAAATACATGTAAAATATCCATAGTCAATCCTTACCTATTTATTAGTTCAAAATTGTTTAAGTAAATAATTTGTTTTTTTCTGTCAATACTGTCAGGTTTGCAGGGAAGGTAAACTGGGGGTCCATACCCTTGCCATTAAGCTTAAGTACACCATTACAGACGAGAGTAGCATTTATTCATTTACTAACATTTTACAAGAACCAGCATAGATCAAGAGAACGACATTGCTACAGGGTACAGCAAAAGTCTTCCATAAATACATTATCAGTCAGATGACAAAGAATAAATATTCCAGTTCACAAACAACCTCCCATGAGTGCTTTAAAGACATGTAAAAAGAGGGAAAAGGGGAAAAGGCATGCTGTACATTAAATTACTGTAGGTTAGATGCTATCTTAGTCATAAAATTGGTGCCATTTAGGTACCAATTCACAAAATATACATACTTTCTGATACCGAAGAATGATGACATGAAGTATGTTTCATAATAAACATACAAATTATTCTGAGAGTATTCATTTGACTTATTTGATTTAATAATTTGGTAGAGGGATTAACCAACTTCCCTGAATGCTCAACAATTAGACACCCAGGACATTAATATGTAGTGTGCAAAGTCCTCCTAGAGCTGTGGAATTCATGCAGAATGTTAATTCCACCTCTGAAATGCCTTTTTGTGATTTATTTTTTAATTCCAAGGAATTCCAAGAAGCATTTCTGTGTAAACCGGGGCAGCTGTATCTGCTTTCAATAACTTCTTACATGTGCTCTCCAGCCTCCCCCCTGACCTTACGCTAACCCACTCCTGCAGTGCCTTCTATTTAACCTACCCTGCCACCAGTGTTGTGCCCCCTAGCCTCATATTATCTCACCTCTGCTCTTAGTTCCCTTCACACTCCACTGACCCCACCACCCTCCTACCCATCCTCTTCCATTCCCACCCCACACATCCATTTCTCTGCTCACCCTCACTCTCCCCTTCTCTCCAGTTGCCCTGTAACCTATACTCTATTGCCAGCTTCCACCCCTGATTCTGTTTCCTTTCTCTCCCTCACTCCTTCCCCTGCACAATCAGATGTCATATCTCCTCCCATGGTACCGCTTCGCTGCGGTTCTCTTCTCTTCTCTTCTCTTCTCTTCTCTTCTCTTCTCTTCTCTTCTCTTCTCTTCTCTTCTCTTCTCTTCTCTTCTCCTCTCCTCTCCTCTCCTCTCCTCTCCTCTCCTCTCCCTATAACCTTGTAACAATACCTAATGTGGTGTACTTGACTCCGGCTTCCAACACAGCCTTTGTATAAATGCCTACCTAATGTAACTTAACATACTCTGGCTACTGTGATCAGCCAATGACCTTGTACATGCTGTGCTTGCTCTACTTTGTCATTCCAGTACAATTGTGTTGTAATTTACTTATATTTTACGTTTCTTATAGCTTTTTTTGCCAAGACGTGGAACCTGTTTAATGAGCTTGTACTCAAACGTACTATCCAAGATCACAATAAATAAATAAAATTCCAAAGGCAACATAATCCGTAGAATATTGTACTGCAGTTCATTGAAGAGGAATTTGAGGGTTTTGTAAACTGCTGAATATTATTCCACAGTTTATGAAAACCATGGATTTATTTGTTTGCAGATAACACTGTTTCCTCCCATAACCCTGAGTAGCCCTCCAGATGACTGCCACACCAACCCCGTCTCTCTGATTTTCCACCAGGACTTACCGTCATGCAAAGGCAGTGTGGCCAGGATGTTCATCAGGTGCAGGTCTTGGCGGTGGCTGGAACAGAAGTCAGCAGCCACCCAGGAGTCAATTTTTTCCCTGGTTTTCTCCCTTGCCCTGAGGAGGGGGCATGCATTGTGGTATGCCAATGCCGTAGCGGCAACTTTACAGTGATCTCGTCAATGCCGACAAGATTGGCAGTTTGCTGTAAAGTTGGCTCAGGACCCCAGTACTGCTTCCCCTCGTCTTGCACCCCTTCCCTGAATCAGTTCTGGCTTGGAATTGATTATAATAAATTATGGGGTTATGGGGGGGGAAGAGTTCCCCCACATGGGGGGTGTGGGGGGAGCAGCCCCCTTGCAAAAAAACACATTTGATTTTCAATGGCTTAATGCCGACCACAGTTGTGGTCAATATAGTGCTGTTACTGTAATGTTGGGTCAACATATTTTTGCTAAACCAGTGTTGTAGATCCACTCAATGCCACCCAGATGTCCCCAAGCATACTGCCACATGAGGAATGTTGGCAGCTGTCACTCCACTCCACTCTTTTCCTTATCCTGACAGTCCCTTGCTGCCATCCCCCTAACCAATATTGGAGACCAGGCTAATGCCAGGCACTGTAACCCACCCTCACCAGGAGAGCAGAGCAGAGCAGTCCTCCAGATGCTCTATCCTCTCCTGCCTTGGCCAACCCCCGGTGGCCCAGGTCTCTTCCCAAACCTGGGTCACTGACATGGTGGCAGGTGAGACACAAGTGCCTCAACCCTCTGTGCCACTGGGCCAAGTATTACCATGGATTTCGGTTAAACCGTGGATTTCTAATCAGCAGTTAAAAAAAATCTGATTTCAGAATTTTAACATTTACTTTCTATGGAATTCTGTTTAATAGGGTGGAGCTTTTGAAATTTCACAGAATTTCTCGTGAAGTGGAATTTCCAAATTCCACACATCTTTTCTTCAAGCCCTTTATTATCGATAGGGGCAGTCTCAATGGTCAGAAGATACCTTCGGCAAGTACTAAGTAATACCAGCCCCAGCTATGACTCCCTTGATCTTAAACTCTTTGCCCTCACCCTGGATAAAGTGCTTACTCCCCTGACCAAAATACTTAACCTGTCACTAAGACTTACCCAATCCCCCCAGAAATGGAAAGCCGCCATGGTAGCTCTGGTCCATAAAAGCAGAGATAGAGCTCTGCACAGTAACCATCAATCCATATCAATACTACCACCCCCAAAGCACTTAAGCGCATTATTACAGATCAGCTGATTGAGTATTTGGAAACGTACCATATCCAGTTCCCTCAACAGCATGGTTTTTGTAAGTCACACAGCACCACCACAGCATTGCTGGAGTTCACTGGTTTCATTCACCATGCGCTTGACCATGGTCAGATGGTGGAAGTGGCCTAGATGAACCATACCAAAGCATTTGATATAGTCACTCACCGGTTACTACTTGAACAACTAGCTGCTGTTGGGCTCTCAGATGAATCCATGGGGTGGTTCAGTAGCTGTCTAGAGAATAGGACCCAACAGGTTAAAATAAATGAAGCCCTATTCAACGGCCATAAGGTATGCTCAGGAGTTCCACAAGGATCTATATTGGGCCCATTGCTCTTCAGCCTCTTCCTTAACCACCTTCCCATTGTCTGTTCTGACAAAATTCTTCTTTATGTGGATGATGCAGTTATCTTTGCCAGTAGTTCGGACCCAGTCACTCTGGAGAAACAACTCCAGAGTAACTGTACTGCAGTCGAAGCCTGGTTCATGGAGCATAAACTTCTCATGAACTATAAAAAGATGAAGGTCATGTTGTTTGCAGACCCCACAATAAA
The DNA here is from genome assembly GCA_016271365.2 of Neoceratodus forsteri. NCBI lineage: Eukaryota > Metazoa > Chordata > Ceratodontiformes > Ceratodontidae > Neoceratodus > Neoceratodus forsteri. The sequence goes on from JADMNL010000035.1 coordinate 74,254,791, forward strand.
CTTAAATCACATCAACTAACAACCTGTAATAGTGTCAACACCCCATTAGAAATAGTTCAAACTTTCAGATACCTAGGGCTAACACTTGACTGCTCTGTTTCTTTCACCCACTATGTTGACCACGTCTCCAAAGAAGTAAACACTAGAATAGGTCTACTGCACCATTACAAACATTGCCTGATAAACAAGGCACTCTGTATTGCTGTCAACAGCAGCCTAATCTCCATCATAGACTATGGTCTAGTTATCTATAGCGTCACATCAGACACCACACTTAAAAGGATTACCACTGAGCTAAACAAAGCCTGCAGACTAGTGGAAATGGTTTATGTAACACCCCTCTCAAGAGCCAACACAGATGACCTGGTGGCATTGAGGGTTGAGGCGCTGGATGACACACCTTGCGCCATGCCAGCGACCTGGGTTCGGGAACGGAGTCGGGTCATCAGAGGCTGGCAAAGGAGGGAGGGAGGGGATTGAGCATCTGGAGGACTGCTCTCCCCTCCTAGAATGGGTTACATAGTATGCCCCACTCCATTGCAGCTCCTGGTGGAGACCAGGAACTGTACAGGTAGCAGGATCTTTACGCTACATCGGGGCAGAGCGGCAGTGTCTGGCTGTACATAGGTGCACTGCCAGCATTGCATGTCTGTGCTCTGGGGGGAAACAGTATGGGAAAAACCCTGGTGGCCTAGTGGAGGTGAAGGGAGCCTGGAGACCTGCCCACATCCTGATACCAGACCTGCCTCCCTGGGCTCCAGCTCTACCAGCTCCCGTGGTTGTCCCTCTAATTATAGATAGGCCACCACGGGTGGACAGGTGGGCCCTCCCTGGGGGGGTGATCCGGGGGGCTGGTCAAGCCATAGGGACTGAGTGGAGACAGCTCAGAAGGAGCTCAGAAGAGGAGGTTTCAGGCTGGCAGTAGAGGCAGAAGTCGAGTGGTACTCTGGAGAGATGCTCTAGGTCCCAGAGAATAAAGAAACTTAAAAAAAAAAAAAAGAGCCAACACAGGCGGCAACCCCTAGCCAAGGGGTGTGTGTCAGCAGCAAGGCAGACTGACACTGTAAATAAAAGGGTTACTCAATAGGGGCTCATATCTGGATTTGTGGGGGCTTAGATTGCCTAGAAAAAATGGCCTGGGGTCGTCAGTTTGGTGGCAGTGTTCTCAGGAAAATGAAAGTTTACATGTGACTGAAGAGGCTTCAAATGACGCTTCAAAGCCAAGAAAAAAATGGTGCCTCAGTGTACAGTTTGAATTTGCTCCTCTAGTCTTGTGGAGAGCCTTGTGATACATAGAGACTGTGCTCCTGTCCTAATTTGCATGGCACTGAGTGATTGGCTGATGCCAGTAAGCCCTTCCTCCTTAGACTGTCTGCTGTGTGCATGGGGGGAGGCTGAGCTTTCTGGTGGAGCAGAGCTCCTGTGATGATGATGAGGACATTTTGTGGAAGGAGTATTCTGCAGTGAACTCAAGGGTTGTTGGAAAAAAAGTTTAAAAGTGAATCAAGTGCTGTCTGATTGGTGCAGAAGGCATTCCCAACAGCGCAGAGTGTTCTCTGGTCTGATCAATTTTGGGGTCAAAATGTGAATCTTATCTGTGTGGTCAGCACCAGTGCTTGGGCCTACATGCAGCGGTCAGAGAGCCAGGAATGAGTGCGTGATGTTGAGCAGTCCAGCAGCGCATCCACTGCCTGGATCAAGCACTGAAAGACAAACCAATAGGAGAAACCATCTATCTGTCAGCACAAAACTCAGGAAAATGCAAATTGCGTTGTCAGCATGTGAGAACTAAAGAAAATTCCCAGAGCCAGTGCTCCAACTGTACAAGTCAACTGCTTGCAAGTAGTTGCTCTGGATGTGAAACATGACTTTGGCAAAAAGAGTGATAAAGTTCCATAGGGCAGGTGATGAAAATGCAGGTTGCAGAAGGGTACAGGTGAGCACTGTGGAGAGATGCTCAAACAGCAGTGAGCATGTAAAAGAGCAGGCCATGGGCAAAAGGCTGGCAGGGTGATCGATCTTTTCAGAGGAGGAAGACACAGGGCAGGCCTGGGCAAAAGGCAGGCAGGGGGATAGATCTCTTTAGAGGAGGAAGAAATGCGCTTTCAGCGAAAGATGTCTGTAATGCTGGTAAATGTATATGGACAGGAAGAAATGGGAGCAGCCACCATGAACCACATCATCCAGAACGCAGGGGCCTGGTGGTGATGCAGAAAGGAGGAATTCAGTCAGAAGTGCTGCCTGTGTGAATTCAGTTGATAAAACAACAGCTAACAGTTCAATGTGCTAACACAACTTGATATGATATATGCTTGTGTGACTTAGATACATTGTGTCTGTTTGCCTCTCTGTCTGTGGGATATACCACCCTATAGGAGTACGACAGTGAGGAACCCTAGAAGAGGGTTCCACCCCTATAGGTGCCACAGGAATGATTCCCTTGACTAAAGGTAGCGTAGGAAGAAGCCCACAGGAAAGAGGGACATGCCACTGGAGGAGGAGGGGAGGATGGTGGAGCAGTGAAGAAATGAATCCTGAAACAGTCCAGGAGGAGCTGCCTTTAAAGGCCTGATGGGGGAGTGGTTAGTTGCTCCTCCCATTGAACCACAGGCATAGCCTTTGCAAAGCTGAGCAAAAAAAGAGTAATGTGAGTAGCCAGGCAGGAAAACAAAGTTGTTTGGGACTTTTAATCTGCACAATCTGGAGGGCAGTAACATTGTTGCCCCCCTGAAGACAGAGTCAAATGTGATAATATCAGGGCAGTGGTGCAGACTGAGTGCTGTTCTGAGTATGATGTACAAGTACAGAGAGAACAAAGTTTTACAACCAAGTTTAAGAACAGATCATCAGTTTATCATCACCATTGTGATTAGTTTCAGGTTTTGAGCAAACTGAAGCATGGCTGGTAGAGGGGTACCAATGAAACCAATGATCATCCCAGCTCATGTGATCACCTGGATCTGCTAGAAGGAAGGGGTCCTGGAGAGGCTAAGAAAGCCAACTGAAAAGATGGGGTGGCAGATAACATGGATCTGCCTGGATAGCCAGCAAGTGCATGCAGTTTCTGTGCCATCAGGGGTAGAGACATCTGATACTGCAGATGGTGCCATAAGCATCATGGATTGAGTCAATGCATCCTGGTGACCTGTGGATCTAATTGCTCAGTCCTTTCCAAGCCAAGAAAGGGGAAGTGGAGAAAGTGCAGCAGTGTGACTCTGGACCTGTAGCCAGCAGTAAGGGCCCAGTGATGCCCTGGAAGGAACAATCAAGCAAAGGACAATCAGTCAGCTTTGGCACCAAGTGTGACATGGTATCCGAGGTACTAGGGATCGATTAGGGAAGCCATCACCTTGCCACCCCCACCAAGCTCCTGGTTCAAGAAGGAAGAACGGCCATGCACAGCAGACTGCCACACAAACAGAGGACCCCTAGGACTTTGTTCTAGTCAGAGATATTGATAGTCAGCAGCCTTGCCAAACCTATCATGTCCCAGGTTCTGTTGGTGGAAGCAGAAGATCCAGTAGAACCTCTACCTATGCCATGGCTAGTCTCTCTGAAGATGAGGGACTGGTAGAGACATCCTCAGTGATGAGTGAAGAAGAGTGGTATGAATTTGAGTCAAAGGGAGAGGAAAATTCATTTGAATTCTGCCCCCCCTCTCTGTCCTCCAGTTGCCATTGGACCTGTCCAGCCTGAGGAATCTGAGCCATACAACTGGGTGGAAGAGGTTACCCAGCAGATAGTGGACTGGGATCAGGATGCTTGGGACACACAGATTTGGCAACTTCCAGTGAGAGCAGAAACCAGACACCTCCCTAAATCAAGTAAAGAGGGGCGAATCATCTGCATAACTGCTGAGGCCTTATTCAAGGAAAATATCTCTTCTTGACAAGAAATATTTGGTGAGAGATAGAAAACCAGAGGGAACAGTAGCTCGTGGAAGTGGTGGAAACAAAGACAGTGACATCATTCAAGCTGGGGTGGGATAGGGCAAGAGCTTGAATAAAAACAGTGGGAGCATTAGGGGGGCATTAAATAATGGAAGAGTTAGGTCCAGGGGTCTAAAAAGATAATGGAAACTCATGGACAGACTAGATGGACCCTTGGTCTCCTTCTGCCATCACTTTCTGTGTTTCTATGAATGTGCCTAGGAAGTCTACACCTCCTGGGGTTATCTTGACATTGAAGCATCCCTGGAAAAAGTCAAACAGATTTGAAGAGACTAAGTGGAGATGTGGAGGGTAGGAAGAACCTTGTGGACAGAGGACTTGTGCTGCATGGACACTGATGGTCATCAATCCGTCCACATCCTAGCAAAGAGGCATCCTGATGAGGCTATTGTCTATCGCCCCCACCCTGATTGGTACTCCTGAACAAACTCGGCATGCCAGGAACCAGTGAAGTCTGTAAACTATGGTCAGCAGGGCACTCTGTCTGCAGGGCATCAGTCAAAAAGAATGATGACTTGCCACTGTCATCCCCCTGATGCAAAAGGCATGTTTCTTACCTGGTTCCAGCTCCAGTTCTGCTTCCAGAGGTTATGAGTGAGATTGGGTCCATGAGATCTGCAGTCCAGCATTTCTGGCCAAAGGAGGAGGCACCAGCCAACAGCAGTCATGATAGCCAATGGTCAACCTGTACATCAGAACTAGTATGATCAAATTTGTGTTGTTTTCCTGACTGTTACACCTGAGTTGATACACAGGGTTACACAGCTGAGGTATACTGTGGACAGTAGTCCACTATGGCACAAATGAACACTCAGCCCCAACACTTCCAGCGGGTGGTGTGCCCTTTCCAAGAATGCTGGAAGTTGTACCAACTGAGCTCCAAGGACTATCTTTGCCTAGATGGACTTGTAGGGTTTCCCTTCCCCATTTCTACTTTTTAAATACTGTTTTATGCAAAAAGGAAAATATAAAAAAGAATTAAACTTTTATTTAAAAAACATTTTTTTGAAGCAGCTTGAAGACTTTTGCATCTTCAGGCTGTAGTAAGTATAAATTGAGAATAGATGATACAAATCTGTCATACCCAGCAGTCTATAATAGATTTGGGGAAGTTATGCTAAAATCATCTTTAGCAAAGACTTGGAATGGATTAGCAGCAGAATTAAAAGCTAAAAACCCTACAAAAGAGTTTCAAAATGCTTCAAGGAAATCATTGCAAAATCCTACATATGAAATACTACTTCTCTGACAATGTACAAAGTGTAACTTGTAACTCATATGTCCAAATATTTTTAATGTAGAGTCTTCCATGTATTTATGTAATTTGTACAGGTCATTCCTTGAAAATAGGAATTTTTTGCTAAGTGTGTGTACCTGGATAAAAATAAATTTTATTCATAATCATCATTTTTAACAAAAATGTTTGTGTCAAGAAGTATTTTGTGTATGTTTGCATGTTCTTTTGGAACTGCAGTCAAAGACCGAATAAAACCTGCTACTTGTCCCTAGTTAAAGGAGAGAGAATTCCTTTGTGTTTGCTGTACTTTAGTAGTGTCCCATCATAATCGTGATAGACCCCAGTGTGATGGCTCATCCCAGTTCCTGGGTAAATAGAAATGATTTGTATGACCCCCCACTCAAGAGCCAATGCAGATAGCATCCACTAGCTGAGGGGGTGCCAGCCCAGCAGCAAGGTAGGCTGATAATGTAAATAAAAAAGTTAGACATGCCCACAGCAGGAGTATTGTGCTGCATGGGTGGTAACATCAATGTGTTGTGCTGCAGAAGTGGAACCACACAAAACTCAGCATGTGTTTCTAGCTTGGAGTTGAGATGAGATCGTGAACCTTTCTAGCTTCACTGTCGAGGTTCATATGCTGTCATCTCAACCCCTCGATGGAAACACAGACTTATTGTGTATAGCTGGCCATACATTATTTTCTATGTTGTGACACAGTTGCTGGTAATGATACCATGTCCTGCCATCCATCTGTTACATAGTGCCTCAGCCTGTCACTGCGTGCACTGCTGCCTGTTTGTCACGTTCCCTTTTGCCTGGCCTCTAAGTACCTGCGGATGCAAGCTCTGTCATGTCTCCGCTGACATGTTGATATAACTACTTGAGGCTGTCATTCTTGAAACCTTCTGATTACTGTTTGAATGCCACACACACACACACTCCCCCCCCAAAACACACATACAAGTTCATGAATATTTACCTTAGACAAGAGAAGAGAAGGCTGGTGGGGCATGAGCTCAGTATTCAGAAATCAGAATACTAAATGGAATGGACAGGGCATAACATATGCAACAGGTAAAACTGGTGAGTGCAAGCAGATCTAGGGGTCATGCTCTCCAACGAGGGAGTGGTACAATAAGTTGAAATATCCAAAAACAACTTCAACATGCAGTTAAGCAACATATGGGCCACTAACCTTGGGAATATTCATGTGAGTCCTTTCTCGTTTTGTCACGGTCTTCTGTGACAGCTCCTACCATGTACTGCTGTCAGAGGTCTAGAATTCCTTTAACATTCAATGTGCGTACTGGCAAGAGGCTATCTGGGACATAGAATTTAACTGGAAGAAAATTTGGAAAGCTTCTGTCACATACCTTACACAAGATAGATTCAGGTTAACTCAATTGTTTTGCTTTCACAATCTATATTTTACTCCGTGTGAATTATTCAAGGTGGGGAAATTGGATTGCAACCTTTGCACAAGATGCGGTATAGCCGAGGGCACCCCATTACATTTTTTGGGGGGACTGCCCACTTATTCATCCCCTTTTCCATGAAGTCAAAGTTAGGGCAGATCCCTTGTTAGGACTACAGGAGCACTTTCCCCCTGCAACCTGTTTAGTGGGTGATTTTACTTTGATTGCATCTAAAGAACAAAAATACTATATATCAATGATAGCTATGTGAGTTAAAAAGCTAGTCTTGTGTCACTGGAAAGACCAGCACGAGTTATAATACATGGAGTGGCTTAATGAACTTCTGGCATATTTGCGTCCGGAGAAGCTGATTGCCGGTACTCAAAATAAACTAAACCTTTATACAAAAGGTGGTCCAAACTTCATACTCTGTGTACTCTACCTTAGCCTCTGTTATCATAAAGTAGTAATATTGCTTTTCATTGTGTTTTGTCATTTGGGGGGTTGCATTCTTATTGTTATCTTTGCTTGTATCGTTAACTATTTTTCACTTGTTTGTACTGTCCCCTTTTTTTTAGCTCATATAATGTTTTAGCACTCGCTTTTGTACATAGTTGGTGGGGTGGGTAGGAATGGGTTGTTATTTTGGGGTTGGAGAGGATTTTTTGGCTTCATGGTTTGTCTTTATCTAACTTTTCCATTGTAGTAATTGTTATTATTAATGTTTTATTAAAAAATAAATTTAATTAAAAAAAAAAAATTACCCCTAGAGAGCAGCACAAACCAAGGCCCTAACAGGTGCTCAGGCACAAAGCACACACCCCACTAGCTGCCTTAGGGTATCACACGCAGTAGAAATAATAGGCTGCAAGGAGCAAAGTAGCAGTTAGGGCATTCCAAAGGTGTTAGCGCTATTGCAGTAAGGTGCTATTTTTAAAGCTGACATGCAAATGGCCTCTTGCAGCACACAAGGCCCTAAAAGGAAATTAACATCTCATTAAAGGGACATTTACATCTGAATAGCAATCCTTTGCCCTTCGCATTGTGCGTAAACTGAACACACAGCAATACAGAGGCCATTGCTGCTTTATTCTGTCCCGTGTGTAAGGGAAAGATTCACAAAAGATGTACCTGTGACAGCCCAGCTGAGTTACAATGTCTGCAATAGTGGTGTCCTGTTGAAACTATAGCCTCATTCATATGGCAGGTATCTGGATCGCTGCCATCCCCATTGGATCCATGGCTGTATCTGCAGAGCTGCCAACCAGCGTTCACATGATATGGCTGTGAATTGTTGCAGGCTTGCTTCCTGCATTGAAGGCACTGAGGGTGGACAAGGCGCCAGGCCCAGATGGCATCCACCCCAGGGTACTGAAGGAGCTGGCAGAGGTCCTTGCAGGACCTTTGGCAGACCTATTTAATGCCTCACTACATTCGGGGTGTGTACCTCAGGACTGGAGGATGGCTCATGTGGTGCCCCTCCACAAGAGTGGCCCCAAGGATGAACCGGGAAACTACAGACCAGTGAGCCTCACATCCATCGTGGGTAAGCTAATGGAGACTGTCCTGAAGGAGGGCTGGTGGCCTTCCTAGAGGCCAAAGGACTACAGGACAGCAGACAGCATGGCATCATACGTGGCAGATCCTGCCAAACCAACCTGGTCGAGTTCTATGACTGGGTAACTAGGCAACTGGACAGGGGCCATGTAGTGGATGTCCTGTATCTAGACTTCAGTAAGGCATTCGACTCAGTGCCACATGGAAGGCTGGGAAGGAAGTTAGTAGGCACAGGGGCGGGTGCAAAGCTGGTGAGATGGGTAGGAAACTGGCTGCAGGGAAGGCAACAGAGGGTGCTGGTGGTGGGTGGGGAGCTCTCACACCCAAGGGCAGTGATGAGTGGTGTTCCACAGAGCTCGGTGTTGGGACCAGTGTTGTTTGGGATATTCATTGCAGACATATCATGGGACATCAAGAGCAAGATCAGTCTGTTTGGTGATGATACCAAGGTAGGCGCGGTGGTGGATGACCTAGGGGGATGGCAGGGGTAGCAGGATGATCTGGCAAAGCTTGAAACCTGGTCAGACACCTGGCAACTGGGCTTTAATGCCAAAAAGTGCAAGGTGCTGCATTTTGGGATGAAGAACCCAAGGAGAAGTTACCAGCTAGGGGGAGTGCAGCTAGCCCAGACAGAGGAGGAGAAGGATCTGGGTGTGCTCATTACAGGGTCAATGAACAACTCGGCACAATGTAGGAAGGCAGCTGCAAAGGCCAACAAAATGCTGGGTTGTATTGCAAGAGGTATATCCTCGAGGAGGAGGAGGTGATTCTGCCACTGTATAGGTCATTAGTTAGACCACACCTGGGTACTGCGTGCAGTACTGGCTGCCTGTATCTGAAGAGGGACATTAAGTTACTGGAGGGTGCAGCACAGAGCGACAAAGATGATCAAGGACTGGGGACTTATCATACGAGAGGAGGTTGAAGGAGTTGAACATGTACTCACTGGAGGAGAGGAGAGACAGGGGTGACATGATTGAAACCTTTAAATACATGAAAGGAATAAACAAGACAAGTACAGAGGGCTGTTCAAAGTAAGGGAGGGGAGGGACACCAGGGGCCATGATATGAGACTGGAGCAAGGAAGGTTCAGGAGGGAGATGAGGAGACACTTTTTTACAGAGAGGGTGGTGGCTGGGTGGAATGCGTTACCTCCTGAAGTGGAATGCAGTAGAACAGTGGACTGCTTCAAACGAGGATGGGACAGGACAAGGGAGAGGGTTAATGAAGGGGAAAGGTGGAAGGGAGGGGCAGCTGCAGAATAAGGGGTGCTAGCTGCACATTCGAGCAGACTTAATAGACCTCTAGGCCTTTATCTGCTGGCAAATTTCATATGTTCGAATTGCCACAGTCTTCTGGAAATTGTAGCCTGGTAGTTAGCTGGCATTGTTGTGAGTAGTGCCAGGTATTCAGACTGCTGCACAAAACACCTGCACCACTACGCAATCCCAAGAAAAGCGGGATCATAGTCACAACGAAATGCTACCTGAAAATGGCAAAAGTGTGGCATTCAGATGTGCACAGCAGCAATGATCTCGTTGTTGTGCACTATCAACAATGGTACAGAACTGGCCGTGTGAACGGGGCCTTTGTTCCCTAGCTCAGTGTACTGATTTGCTCAAAGTCACAAAGTAATTATGTGGCTCTGGTGGCTGTTGAACCCATGCCAATATACATTCCCTGGTAGTCCAATATTACCCCTCCCTAATCTGATGCCTGGCGTAACCATAGTGGCTTAGTGGTGTCTCTAATTGTATAGTGGTACTCGTTCCCAACCTGATGCTCAGTTTACTTTAATGGGTTCCCTGGTAGTCCAGTGGTACCTGCCTTCCCACACAAAAGCTTAGTTTAGCCTCAGTAGCCTCCCTGGTAGTCCAGTGACCCACCCCCTTCCCAGTGGCATAATCCATTTCACACCTCTCATCAGAGATGACAGCTGACATTTGCCCTCCTCTCACCTCTGTGGCCACCATTGTCTACACCAAAACCTGTTTAAAACAAAACTAAATACATGAACTTCATACTGGGAATGTATGCAGATTTTTTTTTATTTAAATGTGCTTTTATGCATAATAATGTTGTTATTTTTCAGTGTTTTTTTATTCAGACTTGGGTGGCATGAGTAACTCCTGCCCAAAACGTATTTTTTGGGCAACCCCATCTAATTAAATAATTCTCTTGGACTGCATGACAGCTTTAAGGTGCTGTTTGCCCTGCTTACCCCACACACTGTAAATCAGTGGATTCCTGAACATTTCATATATTCAGATGCTTTTGCTGGCCCGCTGGCGCGATGGCAAGGCATCCGCTTGTGGCGCTGACATCCTGGGTTCAATGACGGACTCGGGAGTCGGAGGGCCAGCTTGGGGGGAGAAGGACTGAGCATCCTAGGGACTGCTCTCCTTCACTGGGGGGAGGGGTAAAGAGTGTACGGCACCATGTGGACCTCTGGTGGAGCCTGGGATACTGCCACTGCCGGTGCCGCACATTAGGGGGGCAGGGCAGATGTTGGCATCATTGTACATCCCCCCCCCACAGGGGATCTCTGCATAACAAAAAAAAAAAAACAACTCTGGGCCATTCATGACAGCCCCCGCCTCCACTCCTGTTGCGATTAATGTCTGCAAGGGGGAGGTCCCACTTCCATGGCCCCACCCTGGGGGCAAGTCAGGGCACAGAGACAAGGTTCCTTAGGGAGGGGGTGCCCGCCTTGCATAGGAGGGTGAACAGGGCAGAGGGCCAGATCCCCTGGTACCATTGGAGGGTAAGGTGAAAAATATATATATATGCATATATACATATATATATATATTCAGGTGTTTTTACGCTCACTGTCCACTGCCATTCACTTTAGCTCCCAGGTAAGGCTGAACAAATGTGAAAACTGGTATCTTCAGTTTAGCTTCAGTTCAGACCATCTGAGTGGTTCAACATCAACAATTCAGTAAAGGACACACTTCGTATCCTTGGTATGGCAGGTCTAACAGGCTAAAAAGTGGGGAAGAGGCACCCCTCAGCTACTCTAGTCATTTCAAATATCTTCCACCCTCCACTGTTCCTCCAGTCAGTTTTTTTAAAAACTACTTAGCACCTGGCATGGTGACAGATGCCAAAAAATACTGTTTTTTTCCAAAGTGTCAGGGGAAGGGTAATAATTGAAAAAGTGACTGTGATGGACTAGGTTTTGCCACCCCTGGGAAGGGTTAGAGTATTGTTGCCATATCTGACTGCTTCTTAAGTAAGCAATAACCCACTCCATATGTCTGTCTGTCTATCAATTCTATCTGTCTGTCTATCTGTTTATCCAAAGTGTGACTAAATTACCTAATTGTAGGGTGATGGATAGCTTCTAGAGTAATTTTAGATGAAATATTTATTATGTCAGCCAAGTAGCACAAAATTGCCATTTTCACATATTTGAAATTTTTGTGACATTACACCAAACACTAGCATTATTCGACAATGCTTTTTTATTTAAATTGAATAATTTTCTACCAGATGTAATTTTTAAACATGTAAAATTTCAACAAATAGTACAATATTCCTGAAATTCCTTATATTTTCAATCTGATTTTATTTTTTTTAAATGTGCAATATCAGCAAAAAGTGAGCATTTTAAACTTTTCAAATGCATGAAATTGCCTGAAATTACGTGAAAATGTAACACTTTCACAAAAAGTGCACACACCAGAGTTTTCTAATTTCACCCACCACTGCACTAAAGATGCCCTGGTGTTTGCCAGCCATCACCACCATCCCATGTTCTGTTGTGTTAGATGTGTTCCCGTGAGTTGCCTCAGTCACTGACAGACTCACCTGTCCTACTAGTAATCAAGTGGGCTAGATGTCTTCTCCTGAGTTGCCCTCTTTTCCCCCTGCTTGTCTGGCCGTAATGTACTTATCAGTCATTATTACTTACTACTAAGTGTCATTGCTGGGCACTGCATGCGCTGCTATCTGCTTATCTTTGAGGTCACTGCAGCACCCCTCCCATGATGTTCTTGTGTCTTCCAAGTCTGCTATAATTTTCAACCCTGGATCACTATGCGGATTGCATTTGCACATTGTAGTTAAGCAGCAGAGTATGATAGTGGTGAAAAGTTTGACCCATACTTTTTTATTCTGTTTTTGACCGCCCTTTATCTCCTAACTTGTATGATACCCTACCCCCCCCCCCATTTTGAGTCTGCTTTAGCGCTTTTATTTCACACTGCAGAAATAATAAATGGAGCTTTCCTTTTAATACGGCTCAGGTCAGGCTTTTTATCTCCTGCTCCTATATGCTCCTACCTGACCTGCCCCATGCTCCTCTGTCTTCTCCGACCCATCCCCTCTCTCAGGTGTCAGTGTTACTATGCTTGTTTGTTTGCTCTGATATGTTTTGACCTCCCTGTTTGATTGTATTTCAGGATGGCGAGCGTATTTTATTTCTGTCACCTGCTTTTGTCACTCCGCACTTTTGCCATGCTGCTCTCCGTTTGTTTGCATCTCACTTTGTATGTTATACATTGATGTCATTGTACTTTATTTGACTGTTCCCCTCTCACTGTCCCGCCGATTGCACCTGGAAGCAAGCCTTGGCTCAGTGTGCCTTTCCCATTTACCAGTTTTTAAAGGAATAAACACATGCTTACATACATCAATCAATCAATCACTAGATAAATCATAAATAGTATACTCTGTTGTTTTTAAACACGTGTTGTGTAAGATCCCTTTTCTTGCGGCTATAATGAGCTAGCATGCAGCAGACACTGCTCTCTGACCTCAGGGGACAACAGGTGTACAAAAAAAAAAACAGCTGAATGAAAACCTGGTTCAAGCCTTAATAAAAGGAATGCTCCTCGTATAATTTCAGATGTGAAAGAAAGCGTTAAAGCAGACTCAAAATGAGGAAAGACAAGACTCATGTAAGTCAAAAGACGAGGGGCAATCTGAAACAGAAAAAAAAGTGTAGGACGAAATGTTCACCGGTATCACGCACTGCAGCTTTCACGTTACGACTGGTATCATGATTTCAGAACCTCTGTGTCCTTTCCTCCTCTCCACCATAAGTTTCTATGTTATTATATATCTGACTAGTAAAACGGTACTCTGTGAATATTAGACTTCTGCCCAGATAAACTGACAGAGTAGATAATGGTCTCTCTACCCCAGCCTGGCTATAACTATCGTCAAAGATGGCTTGTCCACTGAGATTCTGGGAAGCTATATGTTTGCAAAAAGGGATTAATATTTTAATATGCAACTACGATTGCCCTTGAAAATGTCTTTAAAAAATGAATTTCTTACACTTTTGTTTATAAAGCACACTTTGCTACATCCCAAGTGTTCTGTGGAAATAAAAATACAGAAGCCAGTACAGTGACAGCTATGAAATTTAGCCACGAAAATGCCAGCAATAATAATAGGATAGGGCAGAAACTGAAAGGTCAGCTTTCGCTGAAGGCTTTTCTGAAAAACAAAATAGGCATTTGACTGATTTTTATTCTTAAAAATAGGGGAGCTTGTTGACTATCTGCTTGAGGTGAGTCCCACAGGGCTGGCATGGTAGCCACAAGAGCTGGGGTGTCCAGTGCCTTTAAAGGGACACTGTCAGACCTGTTTGCATCATATTATTTCCAGTGGAAAACTCACATTTTATGGTTGTTTACCATCTATAAAATTAATTTTTCGTGCTGCTTGTTTTATCTACTTTCTTTCTAAGTAGAATGGAAATGCATGCTAATAATGTAATTGTGTCCAGCATCATTTGTTTCATATCCTTGAGCTACTCTTACTGCATACTTCCTGAACATTAGGAACACTCTCAAACAGTGCAGGCACACTTAACACGATAGTCTCCTCTCCTCCTCCCACTGCATACTGAGTGGCTGGACTGTGTGGGTGTACTTTCCAAGTCCAGGAAAGAGACAGTGGGAGTTGATCAAGGACTGCAAACAAACATGTTTCTGTGTGGTAACACCAGTATAGTGGGCAGTCGTCTTTCACGTTTAAAAGAAAAAGGATTCAGAATCAACCTTCTATCTACATCAGCAATCTCTGCAGAATGTGACCAATCATAATGTGTTTTTTTCAGACTAGACAATGTGAGGCAGAAGGAGGTTCACAGTTTCTCTTTAAATGTGTTGATGGGATGCATAGAAGATCTTGCCTTGTGAAACAGAGAAAAATACATATTGCCCGGGATATTCAAAGGGGTTGTGCATGGCACAGAAGTGTTGCACCATGCACAACCCACTGAAGCACCCCGGCACGATATTCAAAACGGGATGTTGAGCTGCACAAATCCTGATGTGCCTGGGCACACCAGTAATGTATGCGGCGCAAGTGTGGGGGGCATGCCCATGCATATTTGGCACATTCCGATATTCAGTCTGGGATGTGTGGCGCATATGCAGGCATACACCCGCCTTGCACCACACAGGGGGGCACAAATGTATGCCTGAAAAAAAGGAACAGGCCGGGGACACTTGTGACCAGTCACCGTATTGCTGGGCGCAACATGGCAGCAGCCTGCAGTGGTACACCGACCCCCCATGCCACAGGCCGGGCATTGGCCCCCCCATGCCCAATCCCTGGTGGTCCAGTGGACCTGCTCCCCAGCCTGATCGCGGGTGTAATAATTGTACAGGACTCCCTGGTAGTCTAATGGACTGAAACCCTGCCCGATCACGGGCTTAGTACTTTTAAAGGAGTCCCTGGTGGTCTAATGGACCTGCTCGCCAGCCCGATCGCGGGTGTAGTAATTGTACAGGACTCCCTGGTGGTTTAATGGACCAAAACCATGTCCGATTGTGGGCTTAGTACTTTAAAAGAACTCCCTGGTGGTCTAATGGACCGAAACCCTGCCCAATCATGGGCTTAGTAAGTGTAAAAGACTCCCTGGTGGTCTAGTGGACCGTATCCCAACCCAATCGCAGGCTCAGTAAATCAGAATACATCCCTGGTGGTCAGTGGTACCGCCCTCCCCACCCGCCGCCCACTCAGACCACCACTCCCCCGGTCAGCGGCGGGTGGCAGCTTCCCATCCGCAAGCCGCCCGGCCGCCTGCCGACTGGCAGCGCATAGCACGGGTTGTACGCCTATTGGTCCACAGTGTAATAGGGTGTGTAGATCAGACTGTACTAATAATAGTCCCGATATGTGAATGAAGTTCATTCACATATTGGGATTAGTACAGTACGAAATTGTATGCTCATTGGCTCACGCCAGGACCAATGGGCGACAGCCCACTGTGGCGCGTCAGTCGGCGGGTGGCTGGGCAGCTTTGCGGTTGGGGAGCTATCGCCGTCAGCTGGACGGGGAAGTGGAGTGGTGGGTCTGGAGGGCGGGGGAGGGGGTACCGCTGGACCACCAGGGATGTATTCTGATTTACTGAGCCTGCGATTGGGTTGGGATACGGTCCACTAGACCACCAGGGAGTCTTTTACACTTGCTAAGCCCATGATTGGGCAGGGTTTCAGTCCATTAAACCACCAGGGAATCTTTTAAAATTACTGAGCCTACAATTGGGCAGAGTTTCGGTCCACTAGACCACCACGGAGTCCTTTAAAAGTACTAAGCCCATGATCGGGCCAGGTTTTGATCCACTAGACCACCAGGGAGTCCTTTAAAAGTACTAAGCCCGTGATCGGGTGTTGGGGCATGTTGGTGCCGAGGGGCAGGGGGCATCGGTCCCTGACGGCTACAACTTGGCAGGGCGCCAGGCACAAGTCACCGGGGATTGGTGCACCTGCATGCAAATGGGGCCATAATGACATGCAAATGGCCCCATTTGCGCCTTGCATGCATAATGGCCCCATCTGCATACCCACCGCTGAATATCACGGTTCCTGCGATTAGCGCAAACACACATGCGTTGGCGCATCCCCCTGCTCCTCTCTTGCCACTTGCACTGGCACAGTGCCACTGCGCCATGCGCAATGTGGGTGGCCACAGTACCATATTCAATGGTGCTGAGCCATGGCGCAGCACCATTGAATATCACCCAGACCATGCCCTGGCGCATCCCAGTTGCGCTCCTCCCAGGCTTGCACCCCTGCCTGCCGCAGTCTGAATATCTGGCCCAATCTGTTCAATAGGAGCACTCAGTTACAGTACAATTCACATTAAACCGCCATGCCAGTCAATTTGTTTTACATTGCTTTGTAAAGTTGGCAATGCACTGGCAATTCACATTTCATTGTTTTTCAACAGGTAACCAGCTCAAGAGCAGCAAGTACGAAAGGTCTGAACAACTCCGTTGGAATGCATCTGCAGTTCTGTCCCTATGCAGTGCAACACTGAAGGGCCTTTTTTACACGTAGTGTTCAGTATTGTTACGAGCGTTGCAGATCAAATGCGATGTTACCTTGCCTGGCATGTAAAGGCAATGCGCTACACAGCAGAAGTGAGCATTCACTATTTCCGTGCTCCCTGCATTCCTGGGTTCGCCGTCTCCTACACCGTTTTGCCCGGCCATATGCTCATGACATGCTACTCACTTCGATCCCAGGGTAGCCCCTCATGAGAGACTTCTGCGGATCCTTTCTCTATTTCCATCACGAAGTGAGCAAGAAATCTGTACAGGCCCAGCGTGCAAAGCACAGAACTCACTGGGGGGGGGCGGGGGAAAAGCTGCTCTATCTGCATACTGTTGTGTTTCTAGGACACCCCGGGACCTCCCCCAACTCATAAGCAGATCTTGGGCTCTCTTGGCTGGCTGGAAACACTGTTAAAATCTCCAGAAGGGCTATGAGAGCAAAGTAGGACAGCAGGTGTGAAGAGGGGAGAGAAAGCACAGCACACGGAGCAGAGCAAAATGCTTCAAGGAGC
Organism: Neoceratodus forsteri; assembly: GCA_016271365.2. Lineage (NCBI taxonomy): Eukaryota > Metazoa > Chordata > Ceratodontiformes > Ceratodontidae > Neoceratodus > Neoceratodus forsteri. The sequence goes on from JADMNL010000035.1 coordinate 74,271,767, forward strand.
AGCATTTTAAAGTAAGCACCGTGTAAAAGCCCCTTGAGTTGCAGCTTAATGGCAGCAGCATTTTGTAAGTCTTTTTGCTGAATCTAGCAACACTTAATATGTAACCAGGTGTATATCCAAAAATGTTAAACTTGTACTCGAGAGCTGATGGAACTGTTGCCCCCCCCATGAACTGTAAATGCAGACCAAAGATGGGCTGCCTCTATACATAAACATTGCCCCACCCCCATTTCAGTCAACAATATGTAGTTAGCCAATTACTGTACTAGATTCACAACTTTTTTTTGTATAATCTATTTTTGCTCTGTCCGGCTGAGGCATCTCTCAGAGGTGCCCACTCGATCTGGACCTCTACTCCCTGCCATAACCCTCCTCCATTGGTCCCCCCACCAGGACTTCCCAGTCCCCCAGATCACCCCCTTGGGGAGGGCCCACCTCACCTACATGGTGCCTCTTTCTAGAATTAGAGGCTTTGTCCTTGTGCGAGTGGCATTTTGGGACCTTCGGAGGAATGGTCCAGCACTGGGGATGTAGGCCAGGTCCCTGGGGCCCTCATCACTTCCCTGGTCCTCCAGGGTTTTTTTGTGCATTAGTTGCCCCACAGGAGCATGGACATGCAATGACATCATGGCACCCATGTGCTGATGTCTGCCACCACTCCTCCCCTCTGTTATGGCACTGTGTTCCTTGTTCTGACCCCAGTCTCCATTGGGGGCCGCCAAGGAGTGGTGCAAGACCTGGAACCCTCCCCATGGAAAGGAGAGCAGTCCTCTGGATACTCAATCCCTTTCCTCCCCTGCCAGCCCGAGGCTGTTCCCAAACCTTGGTTGCTGGCATGGCGCGAGGTGTGGTGTCCAGTGCCACAATCCTCAGTGCCACCGGGGGGGTTCACAACTTTTTATTTTATCTAACACACACACTATCAATCAGACATAAGTTGGCTGGATTTTAGTTACTATGTTTAAGATACATTGTGATAAGTCTCTGAATGATTGGTAGCCAGCCTTACAGGGATCCAAAAGAACAAACTGTATGGGGTCCGACTCATGGCATATATAGACCCCCACACCATCTCCACTCACTGTGATCATTCATAAATTCACTTGAGTACTTGCTAGCAATCCCCTAGGTACAAGAATGGAGAGGGCAGCTTTATTATTTTACTCTGTTTGTGTTTGTTGCCCCAGCTTGAGGCTTGTGTTGCCCCTGGAGTTTCCAGATTTTACTATACTCTGCAAAGTTCAGAGTATGCCTGCCTGTTGATGGCTACGTATGTAACCCATTGAGAAAGGGTAAAGATACTCATTAATGTGAAAGTTTAATGTGAATTGCACTGTAGGGGCCAGCTAGTTTATGGTTGCGTGTCTGCTGAAATTTTGCCATGTGTATTAGTTAAAGGGATCCACATTTCTTTACTGTTTTGCCTTCGCTGCATCACTTCCTCTGACCAGAAAGATGTGGGGTGAGCAGCTGCCCTCACAGCTGATGCTGACATTGCTCCTCAGTTGGCCTGTGGCGGGGGGGGGGATGAATGTTAAGCAACCCATGCCCTCGCCCTCACACAAGGGCTGATCCACTTGTGTTAACGTAACTGCACACTGTGATGCTTCGCAGCCAATAAGAGTGTTGGTTTTTGCAACCTTTTTAAAAAAATAAAATATGAAATACACAGTAAGCAGAGCAAAAATTTGCTATTTATCTTCATGTATGAAGGAACAGGATCATGGTCTCCCAGGATGTGCCTGAAAATAGACAATTGTTTTGTCTAGTGCACCTACCTGGTAAATATGAAGCATTTGTCAATGCCGAACGTTCGCTTGCAGGTATTTGCAGTGGTGTTTGGCACGTATGGTGCTTTACCCTAATGCCCTGTGCGATTGCTGGTATTTGCACAATAAATTTTCAGCATGACCTTTTTGTTACCCCATTGTGCGCTACATAGGCGGAAACAAGTTTTGGGCAGGATGTGAAAAATGACAGCTGTACTGCTCATTAAGGAAGTGTGGTATAATGGCAATGTGGAAAATCTGGAGTGGAAATATTGAAAATTCGCAAACCTACGAGCGTGCGTGGGAACTGTGCAATGCACGCTTGTAAAACAGTAATTGTTAGGATTTTTTCACCAAATTTTCAACATTGGCATTTTAAAACCTCTGCTAATGAACAGTGTCACTGTGATTGTCTTACTGTGTCCCATACATTGATTTTGCACACCGACTGCGCCATTGTGCACTACATGGGTGGAAACATGTTTTGGGCAGGATGTGAAAAATGACAGCTGTACTGCTCATAAGGAGGTGTGGTAAAATGGCAATGTTGAAAATCTGGAGTGAAAATATTGAAAATTCGCAAACTTACGAGCATGCGTAGGAACTGCACAACGCATGCTCGTAAAACAGTCATTTTTAAGAATTTGTTCACCAAATTTTCAACACAGCCATTTTAAGATCTCTGCTCATGAACAGTGACACTGTGATTTTCTTAATGTGTCCCATACATTGAGTTCGCACAGTGACTGTGCCATTGTGCGCTACATGGGCGGAAACACGTTTTGGGCAAGATGTGAAAAATGACAGCTGCACTGCTCATAAGGAGGTGTGGTAAAATGGCAATGTTAAAAATGTGGAGTGAAAAATTGAAAATTCCAAACTTACGAGTGCGATAGGAACTTGCGCAATGAACACTCGTAAAACAGTCATTTTAGGAATTTGTCATCAAATTTTCAACACAGCCATTTTAAGACCTCTGCTCATGAACAGTGTTACTGTGATTTTCTTAATGTGTCCTTTTATTGATTTCCTTACCATTCTTTCATTATGCACTACATGGTAGGAAACACGTTTTGGGCAGGATGTGAAAAATGACAGCTGTACTGCTCATAAGGAGGTGTGGTAAAATGGCAATGTTGAAAATCTGGAGTGAAAATATTGGAAATTCATGAAACTTACGAGTGCGTGGGAACTGCACAATGCACGCTCGTAAAACAGTTATTTGTAGGAATTTTTTCACCAAATTTTCAACACAGCCATTTTAAGATCTCTGCTCATGAACAGTGACACTGTGATTTTCTTAATGTGTCCCATACTCTGAGTTCGCACACTGACTGTGCCATTGTGCGCTACATGGGCGGAAACACGTTTTGGGCAAGATGTGAAAAATGACAGCTGTACTTCTCATCAGGAGGTGTGGTAAAATGGCAATGTTGAAAATGTGGAGTGAAAATATTGAAAATTCGCAAACTTACGAGCGTGTTTAGGAGCTGCGCAATGAACACTCGTAAAACAGTCATTTTTAGGAATTTTTTAAACAAATTTTCAACACAGTCATTTTAAGACCTCTGCTCATGAACAGTTCACTGTGATTTTCTTAATGTTCCCATACATTGAGTTTGCACACCGACTGCGCCATTGCGCGCTACATGGGAGGAAACATATTTTGGGCAGGATGTAAAAATGACAGCTGTACTGCTCATAAGGAGGTATGGTAAAATGGCAATGTTGAAAATCTGGGTGAAAATATTGAAAATTAGCGAACTTCGAGCCTGCGTAGGAACTGCTTAACTGCGCTCGTAAAACAGTCATTTTTGGAATTTTTGCAAATTTTCAACATGGGGTTTTTGGGACCCTTCTCATGAATGATGTCACTGTCATGGCATTATTCAGGCCCAAAGGGTGATTTCACGCGTGACTGAAATCACCCCTTCAGGCCCGAATAATGCCATGACAGTGACATCATTCATGAAAGGGGTCCCAAAACCCATGTTGGAAATTTGGCAAAAATTCAAAAAATGCCTGAGATATGATAAAGTTGAAAACCCCTATCTAGCCCATTATACAGCTTACCGGCATTTCCTCAGTTCGCGGTCGGCTTTGAAGAGTGCAGATGTGTTCACGGTCCACGAAGATCGTCGCCCGAGCTCCGGAGGTAAGTATGGGGTGAGGGGTGTGGGGAGGCTGGGTGCACAGTGGGTGGGTGCGGGTTGTGGGAGGGGACTGGGAGGCAGCGCTCGGGACCGTTCTCGATTTACAGGTAAAAAAAAAACATCTGACGTGGGACGTTTGCCACGCTGGGTGGGCTCCTAGCATGGCAGAAGGATGGCTTTGGGGGCCATGGAGCCGATGGGGATTGGGCATCCCGTCGGCAAACAATGCGGATGTTTGCCGCGCTGGGGTGGGCTCCCAGCGTGGCACCAAAGCTTTGGGGCGGGCGTGATGCGGGCGGCATGACACAGGGGGGTGGCGTGACGCGGTGCTTTAGGACAGCGGTGGTTTTCTTTGAAGCGAAGACCACCGCTGTCATACACAGCTCCTGCACCCATTGGTGCAGGACCGCCACTCCTGCTCAATGGAGCAGTGGATTGCAAGGGAGAGGCACACCTCCAAAGTGTGCTACTCTCCCAAAACGTTCCTTGTGCATGCGCGCAATCGAACGTAAAAACTAAACAAATACTGTAATTGGACATTAGGGTACGTGTTTAGCCTTCTTTCTCTCCCTACTGTACTTTTTCTTTTGTTCGATTTGAAATAATCTTGTCTTTTTTCCTTTTCTAGGCTCCCTTGTTGAAGCTGCCCTTCTTTTTGCCTGATATTCCCTTTTATAGTACAACTAATCAGTTCCGACACCTGGTGACATCATCTGTTCAGCAGAAGCTTACACAGTGCAAGTTTCACTGCAGGGCCTCACCTCAGCTGATGCAATGGGTACCGGAACTGTTCAGTAAATAATAAGGCTGTGTTGAAAGTTCAAATTCCAACAGAACAGAATTCTACAGAATCTGGAATTCCATTGGTAATGGGATGCTGACATTCTGCACATAAAATGGTTTTCGTTGATCAATAATCCACAGTTTGCATAAACTGCAGATTCTTTTTCCACAGTCTCTGTAAAAAAATATTTTGTGGTTTATGTGATCCATGGAAAATTATTCAGTGTGTTACACAGAAAGGCTTTTCAGAATTCTGAGGACTTTGACAAGAAATTCCAAAAAACATTTCGGAAGGGGAATTGCCATTCTACACACATTCCAATGTCAGAATTCTGCATAGCCCTAGTAAACAGGGCAGTATCATTAAACAACCTCACAAAATGGAAAACACCAGATTAAAGCAAAATGCACAAAAAAATATTACAGTAGGAAAACAAACAAGGCTGCTATACACATGCCCACATTTTCAATTATCATTTTGTATTCTGAGCTAGGGTCTTCATGATATAATTATATGAATGCACATTTTGTATCATTTTTCCCACACAGTGTACCACATTGGGTGTTGGAAGGCTGACCAGCACGATTGCACCATGGTTGCAGAATTAGCCTGCATGTGGCAGTAGCCGTTTGTGCTCTATCAAGGTCCTCTTTTCCCCACCCTGGAAGAACATTTCTGGGTCACCCCTGAAAAAGTGGCCTCTGGTGTTGGTGGGCCTACCCAGTTACCAAAATGAAATAAATAAGTAAAAATGTGATTACCCTCTATGTTGTGCAAGCGACTTGCTGTGGGGGCAGTGAACTACAAGGTGGCTTGGAGGGAGCAGTATGACATCTTTCTGAGGGCTGGAAGACTGAAGAAGGTGGCAGATGGTGGGAACCAAATGAGATGCATGGAATGAAGAAAAAAAAATCAAAAATCCGTAGAAGAAACTACTGTACTGTATATGTAAGTCTACAAGCTGGTAATCAAAGGAGCAACCAGTATAATGTTTGTCCTTCTTCCAGGGCTTTCCTCATGAAGCCACAATTCCAAAGATTAGCCATTGTGTCCACCACAGCTGGATTCTTTCTGCTAACAAAATTCACACTTTCAGACGTCGCTTAAGGTTGTTCAAAAAACTACTCGTCTCTTAAGGAGTTTATTTGTAAAAATGGTTTTGAACATCTATTAAAGAAAACTCATACAGTATGTATGGGCGAGAGCATCATGAGTTGGAGAAACAGCCTGTAATTTTCCTATTAAAGCAAAGTCGCAAGAATCAGCTCAATTAATGTAGCAGACGACTGCAGGCTGCCCACCTTCCTCATTATCAGTTTCATCTTTTTATGTGTTGGTGGAATCAGTTTCTAAATGTGGCTCATCCAGCTGAATTTTACTTGATTAACAGAAACGGGCTTGGTTAGGGGTTTTGCACACTAACTCTGCTGTTGATTAAAGTAGCAGTGCAACGAAACAGCACAGCATTTTGCCCTACTTTTTTTCCACTATAAAAGATTGCAGGCATCTTCTAGTTTTTTTTTTTTTTTGCTGGTAAAATATTGTAGTTCCACCAAAATCTGAGTATTTTATAATTTTTTAAATCTAGTTTTTTCTCAAGAAACATGCATTTGTCAATGCCGAATGTTTGCTTGCCGGTACTAGCATTTGAAATTCAGGAGTTAGACAGATGCAGAGTAGGAATGGCAGTGAAATATTGAATTTCACGCCAACCCCACCTCCACCCTGCAGAGACAGACAGGTACTGGGGTATGCGTTTGGGTTGTTGCCCATAACGTTCATGCCATTTCACCTCACCCTATCCTGCAGACACCAACAAGTATTGAGGTGTACCTTCGGGTGTTCGGCTTTACAGTCACCCCACTCCATAAGGACATATGCTGAAATGAGTGCACTACAGGAGAATGGGGTGAACTCTGGGCCCAAGAGTCCAAGGCGCACATCGATGCCTGTCACTGGCTGCAGGGTGGGGGGGGGTGGAATGGCATGAGCATTACAGTCGGCAATCCAAAGGCACACCCCTGATGCCTGTCAGTCTGTACAGGGTGGGATGTTATGGTTAGAAACCCTAACACCCTGGGCGTTTGATGGTATTTGCACTACACAATTTCAACATGGCCTTTTTGTGACCCCACCTCATGGAGGCATTTGGAACCTCTTCTCATAAACAGTGGCATTGTGATTTTATCAGTGTGTCTCGAACTGAGTTCCCACAGCGACCGTGCCTTAGTGCACCAGATGTACGAAAACAAAGATCGGGCAGGATGTGAAGAATGGCAGCTGTACCATTCATAGGGAGGTGTGAAGAGATGGCAATGTTGAAAATCTGTAGTGAAAATATTAAAAATGCTCAAACTTTCCAAGTGTACGTGGAAACTGCACAACGCATGTGCGTAATACAGTCATTTAGGGGAATTATTTCACCAAATTTTCGACATTGGCATTTTGTGACCTCTGCTCATGACCACTGTCACTATGATTTTCTTAATCTGTCCTGAACATTGATTTCCCACAGCAATTGTGCTATTCTGCACCAGATGTTTAAATGCATATTTTGGGCAGGATGTGAAAAATGACAGCTGTACTGCTCATAAGGAGGTCTGAAAAAATGCCAATGTTGAAAATCTGGAGTGGTAATACTACAAATTTGTGAAGTTACAAGGGTGTGTGGAAACTGCACAATGCACACTTGTAACACAGTCATTTTATGGATGTTTGTCACCAAATTTTAAACATAGGCATTTTAGAACCTCTGCTCATGGACAGAGTCACTGTGATTTTACATATGAACATACGAATCTGCCAGCAGAACAGACCAATCGTTCTATTAAAGGCCTGAGAGTGCAGCTAGCACCCCAGATTGCAGGTGCCCCAGCCTCTTCCTCCTCAGGTTTTCCCCCGCTTGTCCCAGCCTGAGGCCCCCTGACTCTTATTTTATCCCACTCCTTCTTAAAGCAATTGACTGTCCTTCATGTTACCACCACCTCTGGCAGTGCATTCCAACTAGACACTACCCTCTCAGTGAAGTAGTGCCTCCACTTTTCCCTCTTGAAATGTCCCCCTTCCATCAGTAGTGCATGCCCCTCATCTCTCTTCCACTCCTCAGTTTAAACATGCCCTCAGTGCTAGGTTTATTTACCCCCCTCAGGTATTTAAACGCTTCAATCATATCCCCCCATCCCTCTTCTCCTCCAATGTGTACATGTTCAGCTCCTTCAGCCTAACTTCATATTCCTTTTCTTCTATCCCCTTTAATATTGTTGTTGCCCTCCTTTGCACCCCCTCCAGTAACTTTATATCTCTCCTCAGGTATGGCCTCCAGTATTGCACCCCTGATGAGCTGACATCATGCGCAGTGTCATGACATCATGCATGTGCACACTTGTGCAAGTGCACGTGTGCCAGCACTTCTACAAGTGCTAGACGCAGCTGCTCTGTTTTTCAGACTGCTCAGCCCTGTTGCTGACCATGATCTTTTCCTGTTACAGCCTTTGAGTTGGCAGGCTGGTGGGGATGTTTTCTGCTGGTGCAGTCTGACCAATGATCTGTGGAGAGGTAGGATCACATCCCTGTATCCGGATGAGAACCCCCTTGTGATGCACCCCAGCATCCTGTTTGCCTTCACTGCTGCTCTCCTGCACTGGGCCGAGTTGTTCATGCTCCCAGTTACCAACATCCCTAGGTCCTTCTCCTTCTCTGTGATCCCCAACCTGTAGTCCCTCTTCTGGTTCTTAGGCCCGAAGTGCATCACCTTACACTTCTTTGTGTTGAATCCTAGCTGCCACTCCATCGACCATGTCTCTATTTTGGTTAGGTCCCCCTGCAGTTTCTCCCATATGTCCTCTTCATCCACCACCCCTCCCCAATTTGGTATCATCTGCGAACAGACTAACCTTGTTCCCCACTCCATGTGCTATATCAGAGATAAAGAGCCCAAACAGCACCGGGCACAGCAGTGACCCCTGAGGCACCCCACTTGTCACTGCTCTGGGTGCCAAGAGCTCCCACACCACCACCACCCTCTGCACCCTCCCCTATAACCAGTTCTCTATTCGTTTAGTCAGCTTTTTTCCCACTCCCACTGCCATCAGCTTCCCCCCAGTCTCCCATGAGACACTATATCAAAGGCCTTACTGAAGTCCAAGTACAGGACATGTACCGCATGGCCCCTGCCCAACTCCATTATCATCCAGTCATAATACTGTATTAGGCTGGTTTGACAAGACCTCCCTGAGACGAACCCATGTTGCCACCCATCTTGGAGGCCATTACTCTCTAGGAATGTCACCAACCTCTGTTTCAGTATCGCCTCCATAAGCTTACCCACCATGGATGTGAGACTGACCGTCCAATAATTTCCTAGCTCCTCCCTAGGCCCACTCTTGTGTATGGGTACCACATGGGCCATCCTCCAGTCCTGGGGCACACACCCCTTTTCCAGGGAGGTGTTGAACAGATCTGCCAGCGGCTCAGCCAACAGCTCCGCCATCTCCCTCAGCACCCTGGGGTGGATGCCGTCGGGACCTGGTGCCTTGTCCACCATTACTGCCCTCAGCCCCTCTAGCACCCTACTCCCTTGATCACTTTGTCCGTCACCTCCCCCCTTTTTCCACCCCCCCCAGCCCATGCTGGTAGTGGACCATCCCTCTCCTTAGTGAAAATGGATCAGAAGTACTCATTTAGAATTTCTGCTTGCTCCTCCCCCTTTTCCACCAAATCCCCTCCCTGCTTTATCCTCACAATATGTTCCTTGCACTTCCCCTTTTCCCTGACATACCTAAAAAAGTCCTTTTCCCCCTCCCTTTATGCCCTGTGCTAACCTTAATTCCCTGGAGGCCATAACTTTTTTCACCCTCCTGGCCACCTCCCTTGACCAACTCCCATAAGCCTCTTGATCCTCTCCCTTCCCCGTTCTCCTGTACTTCTGGTATGCAGCCCTCTTTGCCCTCACCCCTTGCAGCAATTCCTTGTTCAGCCAGCATGGTTTCTTGGCTCTGCTCTTCTTACTCCTGGCCCCGGTGCAGACTACTGTGGCCTCTGTTAGCCCAGTCTTTATGACTCCTCACTTTTGTTCTGCATCCATCCCTGGCCTTATATCCTGGAGTCCCCATTGCAGTACTGCTCACATCCTCCCAAAGTCCACACTACTAAAGTCCACCACCTTAGTGCTCGTGCCTCCTCTCTCCCTGACCAGCGCGAGAATGAGCCACACTGTTTGGTGGTTGCTACTCGCTAGTGGGTCGTCTACCCTTACCTCCCTCACTGCCTCCCCATTTGCCAGTACTAGGTCCAGAGCCTTGTAGGCCTTGTAGGCCCACTTACCAATTGCGTCAGAAGGCTGTCCTGGAATGCATCAAGGAGCACGTGCTCCCTGGTACTGCTAGTGGCCAGGGTGCTCCAGTCAACCCCTGGTAGATTAAAATCCCCCACTATCACCACACTCCCCCTTCTTCACACCCTCCTTATCTGCTCTGCCAACTCCCCATCCAGTTACCTGGATTGAGCTGGTGATCTGTACATCACTCCCAGCCTCAGCTTTCTGCCCTTGGAGTCCAGGAGCTGCACCCAATGCACCTCTGTCCTCTCCTCTTCTCCCTCATCTCTTATGCACTTGATCCCTTCCCTCACATAGAATGTAACTCCCCCTTCCTCCCCCCCAAGTCCCTCCTGTATATCCTGTATCCCGGCATTGCCAAGTCCCAATCATGGCACTCTGTGGCCCAAGTCTCTGTCACTGCAGCAATGTCCACCTTCCCCTCTGAAAGGAGCACCTGAATCTCTGCAATTTTGTTCCCCAGTCTTCTTGCGTTGGGAGAGATCACCTTCCACCCATTCCCCTCCTTCTCCTCACTCTTCTCCTCCTTGGCCTGTGTCCCTCCTCCTGGTAGTCCGCACCCTTTCTCCTCCTTATTCTTACTGGGTGGTGGTGCCTTCTGTATTACACTCAGACCGCCCCTCCTCCGGAGTGCTCATGAACAGTGTCACTGTCATTTTCTTAATCTGTCCCAAAAACTGATTTCCCACAGCTACCGCGCTATTCTGCCCCGGAAGTGTGAAAACTCATTTTGGCCAGGATGTGTAAAATGACAGCTGTACTGTTCATAAGAAGGTGTGGAAAAATGCCAGTGTTGCAAATCTGGAGTGAAAACATTAAAAATTCATGTAGTTACACACGTGCATGGAAACTGCACAACACACGCTCATAAAACAGTCATTTTTTGGATTTTTTCCACCAAATTTGCAAAGTAAGCTTTTTGAGAGCCCACCTCATGAATAGTGGCACTGTCATTTCATTAATCAGTCCCAAAAGGTGATTCCACAGTGACCACGAAATCACCTTTCGCGACTGAATAATGCTATGACAGTGACTGAATTCATGAGGAGGGGTCCCAATAACCCCATGTTGAAAATTTGGTGCCAAAATTCCCAAAAATGCCTGAGATATGCACCAAAGTTGAAAAAACCCTATTTATGCCATTATACAGCTTACCAGCATTTCTTCAATTCGTGGTTGGCTTTGTAGAGTGCAGACGTGTTCCCGGTTCACTGAACAGCATTGTGCTGTGCTCCAGAGATAAATATGGGATGAGGGGGGTGTGGGGAGGCAGGGTGCACAGAGGGTGGCTGCGGGTTGGGGGAGGGGGCACAAGACCCCGCAAGGGACAATTTTCTTGGTTTCGGAGAAAGAAAAAAAAATACGTTGAGGGAAGATTTTTGTTTTCCAGGTTTGTTTTTTGCACACTGGGTAGGCTCCCTGTGTGCCACCTGCATTTTGGGAGAGGGGGGACTGAAGCTGACAGGGATTGGGCCCCCGACAGCAAAAAAGACTGCTTGGGGGGGCATGATGTCGAGGTGAATTGGGCACCTCCCTCGGCACACAACAAATAGGGGGGCATTATGACAATGGGGAGTGGGCTCCCCCATCGGCAAATGAACTGGGTCCAGGGCATGCCGACAAGGGGATTGGGCAACCCCCGTCAGCTTTCATGGGGCTCAGAGGCAGCATAGCGGCTGCCGCATTGACGAAATATTACACCAGGCAAGGTAGTTACCGCCCTACAATGACGGGTCACTCCCGCATTGCAGCGGAATGGCTGATGCTTCAACGATGAGGTGGCCCATGAGTGCAGCAGCGAAATCATTACAAGTTGATGGCACTCTGCAGAACCAGTGTCATCAGGACACCGGGCCTGTATTGGTTGAGCACTGCCAAACCCAACAATACAGTGCCAGCACTGGCCGCCACAATGCCGCACCTCCACAACCCACTTCTCTCCTAAGCTGCCACATAATGTTTCTTGCGCATGTGCACAAGTAAACATAAAAATTTGGCCACAGCAACCATATTTGGCTTAGAAATTGCAGTGTCGACCTAGCAAGGTTTAGAATCAAGAAAATAAAAAACGCATGGTGTCCTGCATAGGAGGTATCTAGAAAAGTAGATTTGACAGATATGCTATTATTTTTATGTTTGCTTGCATGCATATGCAAGAAACATAGTGCGACGATCGAAAATGCAGTGCCATACAGTTGAAAGGAGAGCACGCTTGAGTGAGCAGCGCCCTCCCCACACACACGCAGACGCGCACAGCACGATATTGGCGTGCTCATGTGCCCCCCACGCAATGCACTGTATGGCCAACGGGGTGCCCAATCCTCCGCCAGCTCCAGGCCCCCCAAAACAGCCTTTCCAGCTGCCAGTGCTGGGAGCTCACCCCAGCGTGGCAAACGCCCCACGCCATCTTAGAAAAAACCTGAAAACAGGAAAACGGTCCTTGTAGTCTCCCTGCCCCCACCCACACCCACCCACTGCGCACCCTGCCTCCCCACACCCCACTTCACCCCATATTTTCATTCTCTCGAGTCCGCTGCGACAATCTTCGTGGACCAGGAACACGTCTGCACTCTCTGTGCCGACTGCTAACTGAGGGAAATGCCGGTAAGCTGAATAATGTAATAAATAGGGTTTTTTCAACTTTGATGCATATCTCAGGCATTTTTTTGAATTTTAGCACCAAATTTTCAACATGGGGTTTTTGGGACCCTTCCTCATGAATTCTTGAACTGTCATGGCGTTAATCGGGCCCGAAGGGTGATTTCATGTCACTGCGCGAAATCACATTCGGGACCAATTAAGGAATGACAGTGCCAGTGTTCATAAGGTGGGCTTTCAAAAAGTCTATGCTGGTAAATTTTGGTGATACAATTCCTAAAAATGACTGTTTTACGAGCGTGCATTGTGCAGTTCCTACACACGCTCTTAAGTTCGCAAATTTTTAATATTTGCACTCCAGATTTTCAACATTGCCATTTTACCACACCTCCTTATGAGCAGTACAGTTGTCATTTTTCACATCTCACCCAAAATGTGTTTCTGCGCATGTAGCGCACAATGGCGCAGTCGGTGTGCTAAATCAATGTTTGGACACATTCAGAAAATTACAGTGACACTATTCATGAGCAGAGGTCTTAAAATGGCTATGTTGAAAATTTGGTGAAAAAATTCCTAAAAATGACTGATTTATGAGCATGCATTGCGCAGTTCCTATGCATGCACGTAAGTTCGCAAATTTTTATATTTGTACTCCAGATTTTCAACATTGCCATTTTACCACACCTCCTTATGAGCAGCACAACTGTCATTTTTCACATCTCGCCCAAAATGTGTTTCCGTACATGTAGCACACAATGGTGCAGTCGGAGTGCACAAGCAATGTTTGGGACAGATTTAGAAAATCACAGTGACACTGGTCATGAGCAGAGGTCTTAAAATGGCTATGTTGAAAATTTGGTGACAAAAGTCCATAAAATGACTGTGTTGCAAGGGAGCATTGCACAGTTTCCACGCACCCTCGTAAGTTCATGAATTTGTAATATTTTCAGTCCAGATTTTCACCAGTGGCATTTTTCCACACTTCCTTATGAACAGTACAGCTGTCATTTTTCACAACATGGCCGAAATGTGTTTTCACACTTTCAGCACAGAAATGCGTGGTCGCTGTGGGAAATCATTGTTCGGGACAGATAAAGAAAATCACAGTGACACTGTTCATGACCGGAGGTCCCAAAATTCCTGTTTTGACAATCTACTGTAAAAAATCCCCAAACTAATTACATTTCAGATGCACGTTGCACAGTTTCTATGCACGCTCGTGACTTCACCAGTTTTTTTAAATTTTCACTGCAGATTTTCAGCATTGCCATTTTGTACACCTCCCCATGAACAGTACCACTGTCATTTTTCACATCCTGTTCGGAATGTGTTTTTGCACCTGTGGTGACAAATGCCGTAGTCGCTGTGCAAAAGCAGCTTTCGGCTAACAAACTGATATTGCCACTGTTCATGAGGTGGGGATCACAAAAAAAACATGCTGAAAATTCGGAGTGAAAATACCAACGAATGCCTGAGGCATTAGGGTTTCCGACCACAACACCCCACCCTGTAGAGAATGACAGGCATCAGGGCTGTGACTTGGGATTGTCGCCTGCAATGTTCATACCATTCCACCCCCACCCACACCCTGCAGCCACTGAGAGGCATCGAGGTGTGCCTTGGACTCTTCGGCCCAAAGTTCACCCCATTCTCCTATACGCACCATCTCCCATATTTCTGATGGAATGGGTGAACATAAGGGCCAAAGGCCTCGACAGACCTTGACACTTGTCAGTGTCTGCAGGGTAGGGTGTGGTGAAATGGCGTGGTCGTTATGCTTGACGACCCAAAGGCACACCCCAATGCCTGTCACTATCTGCAGAGTGGTGATGGGGTTGGCTTCAGTTCAGTACTTCACTGCCATTCCTATTATGCAGCTCTGTAACTCCTACACTACCAATGCCGATGCCAGCAAGCAAACATTCGGCATTGACAAATGCTTGTTTTTTATTGACTGTATCTGAAACCAGCTTTTTGGAAAAACATGTTTTCTTGCACAGCTGCTTTAAGCAGTATAAAGGTGAAAAACGTTTTTTGTGCCCAATCCTCAAAACCCAACCCGGGTACATAGAAGTACCTAAAGGGCAAGGCATTTGCAGTTGCAGCTGCCCAGGTATTTGGAACATGTTGCCTTCCCATATAAGAGAGGCCTCCTTGGTGGATCTTTTTAAATAGGCGCTTAAGTATACCATGGGTTGGATTTTGGTACACGTGTGTCCATTTTCCCAACGTGGATGCTGAAATCTTCCTGGGAAGTTAGACTAAAAAAGTTAGTCTAACTCCCCAGATGGAGGTCTGCGTTTGCATTGAAAAAACAGACGCGAGTCCCACAGATGGAGCAAAAATCTCCGTAAACTTCGGGAAATGTCACAAATGTATCCATGGGCCTGATTCCAAAACAAGTTACACATGTCGCAAGGTGACTTACACCAAACCCAGTGGCGCAAGAGGCACTTTGTGACATGCGTTACGCTGTGTGCTGTTCCGAGATGCGGCCTATGCCATGGCATGGGTGGCCTGTGTCCAAGGGCCTTCCACCAGCCACAGCCCCTACAGCATGGCAGAAGGGGGGGTTACAGCAGCAAATGTGCCCTATTCTGAAACGGCGGCGGCTGTAACCCCTATACGATTCCAAGTCCCATCATGGGTATCAGGAGTTAGACCAGCACTAGCTGGTCTAAGGGGCATCCGTCCCAGCAAAACAATGGTTGCCCCCCCTCCGCAGCACAGCAACATGCACATAGCCAAGCACCACGGTCCCTCCCATCACAGTTCTGCCCCCCCACAAGTCTGGGTGCCACTCGGGTCCATCTTTTGGGGTGCCCCCCTTGCACCTGTGCCACACTGCCTACCGCCCCATTGCTCCCAGGGGATTGTGGGCTTCTTTCAGGGAGGGGGGTCTTGCAGCTTGTAGCACCCAGGTCCATTGTGCCATTCCCGTGGTGCAACCCTGCGGCTGCCACAAGTCGCAGGACATAAATGCTGGGGACCCTGCCTGTCCTGGAATAGGACGCAGGGTCCCTGGCATAACAGTGCATATTGCAACTTGCAGATGCCCATGAGTTGTAACATGCATTTTGGAATCGGGCCCCGTATGTCTATGGGTAGGATGCAGACATCTGGAGGCATCTGTGTGGGTGCAGCATGCATCCAAATTGTCCACCTAGATGAAAATCCCACCCCAGCTGTTTAGTCTGGATTATCCTGATTATTCCATTCTGCCATTGCTTAGGGGTTAGCCTTGATGATTTTTGTGGGCCGTATTTTAGTATTTTATATGACATGCTAGAATTATTGCCAGATATACCAAGCTGCATGAATTGCCGCTGTATGTTTGTTTTGCGAGGTGCCCTGGAGAGGTGGGACAGGGCTCTGAATAAGTAAACTACTACCACTACTACTACCTGCCTGCAGAGTGCCCCTAACCCTCATGCAGTGAACCCGCAGCACCCACAGACGTAATTAAACTGGACATAGAGAATGTCTGAAAACAATTCAATGTTTTAAAAAAATGCCTTTATTCTGATGAATTTAACATTGACATTTAAATCCATTTTTATTTTGAGTAACGGAGATTCGAGTGCAAGACCAAACTGAACCAGAAGAGCCATAACTAAAGTGAACAAAGGCCTGTCTGGTAACTGCAATGTATGCATAAACACAAATCCTAAAAGGACTGTTAGTTCATGCCTTCTGATGATTTTTAGTAGTAGACATTACTAAGAAAGTGTTCTGCAGTGTTGAAGTTTAAACTGTAGGAGGCAGAAATAAATGTGATTTCCACACTCATCATTCTGCCACTTTTTTTTGCCTGAAAATACCCTGCACCAGTTATTATAAACAAACTCTGGCTGCAGCTTCGCTTTAAGAGCACTCTCTGAGCTCATGGTGGAATAGTGCACCGTGCCCAAGATGGCCGGCGCCAGAGCTCAATATGCATGTGTAAGCAGCGGTGAATTTGCGCATGTGCACTAAGCTGTGGTGGCCATCTTGGGCATGGCGGACTGTTCCACCATGAATTCAGAGCACCTGCCTGATGAGTGGAGGAAGTCACTCATGCGCCCTGAGCTCCGGTGGCCATCTTGGCCATGGCAGACTGTTCCGCCATGAGCTCAGCATGCATGTGCGAGGAATGGAGTGCTCTCACTGACTGGCTTGTGCTGCAGCTCCAAATTTGTGCTGCAGTCAAAATCTGGTCAGTCATTTTTAGAGATGACCTCAACACAGCTGCAGTCTCCACCCACTGCAGCCGTAAAAATGACGCACATGCTGGTTTGTGTTATGAGAATGTTTTACACATACCCTTGGTGTATGATAATCTCAAACCTCTCCAGCTTCGTTCTTGAGGTTTGTGGATATAGCACACACCTGGAGGTATAAAAAAAATCCTCATAACACACACCTAAATATGCATTATTTTCTATATTATCCATGATGCCATGCATTGGTGTGTATGTGTTGTTTTGAATTTATCAAATGAGGTATCTACACTTTAATACTGTGGAATGAGTTTGCTCTTTCCCCAACTGCATGCTAATGGGCTTCAGTTGGGTAGGTGTGATAATGTCAGGTTCTTTAGGCTGGCGTCTAGACGCCCAAACCTGGAATTGAGGCGACACTGGTGTAAAGAAAAGTACCTTAATAAAAGGGAGGCTCTTTTTCCCCAAAATAGTATGACTGCCACCACCCTGAGAGACAGACTCGAAAAGAGACCCAAGACTTGAGCTACAAGCAGGTACTTGTACAGAGATACACATTCTTTAGAATCAGCTTGGCTTTGCTTGGTAATAAATAGTTAACAAGATGTGCAATAAATAGTAACTGAATACATAAACAGGTGAGGCAGGAGGAACAAATAATTCATTAGGTAACAGCATTGTACAGATCAATAAATATAGCAGTGCAAGAAAAATTCAGTGATAAATAATCATGCAAAGAGGCTAATACCTAGGAAATAAGCAATTAAACATGGCAGGGTCACTGGCAGATCTAATAACTTTACAAAGATTAACCACAAGAATTAACTAGCAAATAACTATAGGAATGCTTAAACGTGCTAAGAGTGTGGAGCGGACTCACCCAACAAGGCCTCTATGAAAAAAGGGTCTACGGGTCTTGGCTCCAGCAGCCAGTCAAAAGAAAGGTACCCTACTATTGGCTATTGGAAAAATTACCAGCCCTGAATAGGCTTTTGTGAGGACTCATTTTAACCCAAATACAAATTGCCTCTGCATATAGAGTGCCACTATGGTTTAATGCGCTGCCCAGAGATATCTCTTCCTTACCAAAACTGGGACCATTTAAAGCACTCTTCATCAGCATCTTACAGCTAACAGTTCCTGCCAATGTTTCAACTGACATGGCACTACCTCAGCAGTACTGATGCATCCTAGTGTGCCTACCTCTCCCCCTTTCTCTGCGAATGACCACTTTCACCCTAACCGCTCTGCCCTATTTCCTGCCTTCTTTCCCGATCCTTCTTTCGCCTCACCCCTCTCACCCTCCACCTTCTTTCCACTGTCTATCTTCACTTAACTGAACTTTTGTCCACCCAAAACTACCTATACTTATTTGACAACGCACCTTGGGCTGCCTCCTTTTATTAGGTTATTTTTGATTTCCTACCGATTTATAGTTTTAATTTTAGTTGCAATGTTAATGTCATTTTCAATACTTTCTTGTCGAAATTTTATGTAATATTATCCTTTGTACGTCTGTCACCATTCCCACTGATGTGGAACCTTTGTAAAAGAGCTGTTATGTGCTCAAAGGTATTGAAATCTGAGAATGACTAAATAAATAAATAAATGAAAAGGGTTGTCTCTGCTAGCCCTATCACTGCACCTAGTAGCAGTAGTAATAGTAGAAGTTGTAGTAGTCAAATGGTTAATTCTGTGTTTCCAGAAAAGAATAGCCCAATGGAGCTGAAGCTCATTTACAATGGGGTCCCTGTAGAAATAAAGCTGTTTCCCAATCTTTAAGTACTAAGTACAGACAGAGGTGTAGCCAGGAATTTTAAACTTGTACTCAGAACTGATGCCCTGTTGCCCCCCCATTATGTAAACATAAACCAAAATATGCACTGCCATGCCACACTACTGCCCCCCCCATTTGCCATCTCTGGGTTCAAGCAATCAGTTTCCTCCTGTGATCCTCCTTCCTTTGTTTTTCCGCCTGTCTGATAAGTTGCTCTTATTTATGTATTTGGCTGGTGGCATCAGTGCCCCATAGCAAACAACAACAAAGGCAAAAGGGCTCAGAGCGACATGGACACAATGTGACTCACAGTGTCCTTGTTTTCCTCTTTTTGTTGCCCCTGCCTGATTTGTTGCCCCCTGTCTGATTTTTTTTACTGTACTCTGCTGCGTACAGCGTGTATGCCTGCCGACACCCCTGAGTATAGACATAGAGAATAAATACAAAATATACAATAAAATACATCATGCAGACTGTCCACATCATACAACTAGTCACAACATGTTTTTGGCAACAAGGTATTGTTTATAAACCAAGCACCTAAAGTAGCAGAGTGGGTACTGAGTACCTTTATGTTAGTCCATGAGCACAGGAAACTCTGTGCCGGTGCCCCCCCCCCACACACACACACACTGGAGCTGGCTGTTACTAAGGTAACCTGATGGCTGTAGTTTTTAAAATTTTGCAAGCATTTTGTTGACATGGTATGCTATTAACCGAATCTGTTGATTTCTGGGACCACCTTTTCTAGTGCTACTTCCCACCACAGCACAACATGTCACCTCAAGTTTCCTCACTCCATGGGGGCCTGGTAATGAACATTCCTTCTTTACTTGTTAGCCTACCAGCTTCAAGTACCCTGGGCCAACTTCTGTTAGGCCAGCATTTCTACTGCTGGTCAATGTGGCAATAAGATTTTCTAGGGGTCATCTTGGTAGCCATCTTGTCTTAGGGCTACCCTGTTTGGGCTTTTCTCCTGCACAGCTGGTTGCGCTACCTGCCAAATTTTGCTGAGACCCACCTTTGCTAGTCTGGCACCCTTAGTCCTCTTTCTGGGACTGTCCTTTGCAATCCCCACTTCTTTGCCACTGGCCAAATTTTGTAGAGTTTGCTTGTAGTCTGCCTCTGCCTGGCTGACACCCAGTCTTCTTTCTTGGACCACCATTTGGGTTCCATCTCATTACCACTGGCCAGTCTACCAGGTGAGTTTGCTTGAGGCTGCATTTGCTTGGCCAGCACCCCTGATCCTCTTCCTGGAACCATCCTTCATTAGCTCTATCTCTTCTCTGCTGGTCAAGCCACTAGCTGAGTTAGTTCTGGCCTGGAGTACCCAGTTGCAGTTTACCCCCAGTCATTCTGTCAGGACAACTCCACTTATGGTCAGCCCCTGGTCTGTTCTTTCTTCACTGGCCAACATGTTAACAGTTCCTAAGAGAACATGCAAGGCTCTGGGTTGAGCTGCCTGCTGTGGCCTGCCTTCACAACTGGCCTCTAGTTTGGTCTTGCAGCTCAGTAAGCCCTTATGAAGGCTGCCTGTCAAGACTCTTCCATCTGCAGCACTCCACCAGATGTTGACTGCAATCCCCTCAGTGGATCCTCCTCAAGCGCTCCTTAGGTCTCTCATATGACCCTCTCTGCTAGGTCCTGATTCCTCCAGTACTGACCGAGCAGCCAGACAAGCCTCTGGGAGCTTGTAGGATGCTGCAGGGGCCTGCCTGGTTGCCACTTGAGATACTGCCATGTCAGACTTTATGGCTCAGTGACCTCTCAAAAGGGCTTCTATGTGAGCAATGTCCCCTTCTCGTGCAGTGCTTCACCAACACAGAAACACAGTAACATAGAATTTGTTGTCAGAAAAGGACTGCTTGGCCCAACCAGTTGTCCTGATAGCCCCTACTTAGTCAGTCTCCATAGTTCCTGACTAGTCTCTGGCTCAGATCTCCCCTCCCTGCCCATTTCCAGATATTCCTCTATGCCTACTTCATGCCTGCTTGAAACACGCTACTACTGTCACCTCCACCACTTCCACTGGCAGCCTATTCCAGGTGTCTGCCCCTCTGTCAGTGAAGTAGTAATTTCTCACATCCCTGTTAAACTTCCCTCCCAGCTTCATCGCATGCCCTCTGGTTCTGGTGCTCTTCCTCATTTGAAAGAGACTCCCCTTCTGCACCCTGTCCCCCCCCCGTGAAGTACTTGTAGGTCTCTATCATGTCCCCTCTCACTCTCCTGTCTTCCAGCATGTACATGTTGAGATGCCTCAGTCCCTCCTTGCAGGGCTTTTTGTGCAACCCCTGCACCATTTTAGTTGCCCTTCTCTGGACTGCCTTCACCCTGTCTATGTCCTTTCTGAGGTGCAGCCTCCAAAACTGGACACAGTACTCAAAGTGGGATCTCACCACCACCCTCCTGCAGAAATATTCCTATGTATGCACCCCAGCATCCCACTATCCCTACCCACTGCTTTGTCATACTGCCCTGACACCTTGAGGCCACCAGATATGGTAACCCCAAGGTCCCTTTCTTGTTCAGTGATTATCAGTACTGCCCTTCCATCCTATGCTCAGTGCCTGGGTTCCCATGCCCTAGGTGCATGATTTTACACTTTTACGGCATTAACTCCAACTGCCATGCTTTAGACCAGTATTCAAGCCCCCGAGTGTCCAACCTGTTGCAGATTTTAGTATTATCTGCAAAAAGGCATACCTTCCCTTCCGGTTTCTTAGTAATGTCATTTATGAAGACATTGAAGAGGACCAGTTCCAGTACTGAGCCTTGTGGCACCCTTCTGCTTACTTTCCTATCATTAGAGTGAGTGCCATTAATCATCACCCTCTGACACCTATCCATTAACCAGTTTCATACCTACTTCACGGCTTTGAATCCCACCCCCAGGCTGCTCAGTTTCTTTATCAGCCTCTTGTGTTGCACAATGTCGAATACCTTGCTGAAGTCTAGGTAGACCATGTCCACTATCTTTCCCTGATCCATTTCTTTGGTCACCTAATCAAAGAAATACATCAGAATCATTTGGCATGAACTCCCCTCTGCCCATGAATCCATGCATCCCAACATCCCATTGGCCCTACCCTTAGCTTTGCCACACTGCCCTGCCACTTTGAGGTCAGATATGATAACCTCTAGGTCCTTTTCCTACTTAGTGACTGAAAGTACCTCCCCCATCATATACTCGGTTTGGGTTCCTATGCCTTAGGTGCATAATTTTGCACTTTTGTTATGGAACCCCAGCTGCCAGGCTCTTGACCACTCCTGGAGTTTCCTAAGATCCCTACACATTTTTCCCACCCCTTTCTTATTGTCCATGTATTTTAAACGTTGGTATCATTTGCAAAAAGGCATACCTTCCCTTCCAGTTCATCTGCAATTTCACTTTTAAAGACACTAAAGAGTACTGGCCCCAGTATTGAGCCCTGAAGCACCCAGATGGTCACTCGCCAATTGTAAGAGTGAGTGCCATTAACTACCACCCTCTGTCACCTATCTGTGAACCAGTTTCTAACCCAGTTCCCCACTTTGGATCCCAGCCCTAGGCTGCTGACTTTCTTAATCAGTTTCCTATATGGCACAGTGTTGCAGCACTTGCTAAAGTCCAGACAGGCCACATCCACCGCCCTTCCCTTGATCTATCATCCTGGTTACCCAGTGAAAGAACTAAAACAGATTCATCTGGCATGCCTCCCCCCACCCTCATTAATCCATGCTGCCTTTGGTCTTGCATCTTATTGGATTCAAGATATCAACCTACCTTTCCTTTAACAGTATTTACATTAATTTCCCCCACCACTGAGGTGCGGCTCACTGGCCTCTAGTTACTAGCTTCCTCCCTGCTGCAGCCCTTATGTAAAGTGACCACATCTGCTCTACTCCAGTTCTCTGAAACCACATGTGATTCCAGTGAACCGCTAAACAAGGTCATCAGTGGGGCAGCCAGCACCTCCCTGAGTCCTTTCAGTACCCTTGTGTGTATCTTGTCCGGTCCCATAGCCTCGTCCGCTTTCAGAACTGCAAGTCCCTTAAAGACTCTTTCCTCTGAAAATGGACTTGAGTCCACCTCCCCCAACCCTTTGATCCTACTGGCCACTGGTGGTCTTTCCCCCCTCCATCTACTGTGAAAACTGAGCAGAGATATCAGTTCAGAATGTTTGCTTTTTCTTGGTCCTTTTCTGCACAGTTACTCCCTACCGCCCTCCTTATCCTCACTAAACCTCTCCTTGCTTTCCGCTTCTCACCTGTGTACCTGAATAAAGTCTTCTCCTCCATTTGCTACCCCTTTGGCTATCCTTTTCTCAGTCTGTGCCATTACTCCCCTCACTGCCTTACCTGCTTCCCTCTGTTCCACCTGGTACACCTCCCTGTCTTCCTCCCTCTGAGTTTCCTTGTACCTCCTGAATACCCCCTTTTCTTCTTCACCACTGTGGCCACTTCCCTAGAGAACCATAATGGTCTCTTTTTTCATTTGCTTTTACTCCCTCCTTTCACGCAGAGGCTGGTTGCCTTAATTATGCCCACCTTTATTTTTCCCCTCTGTTCCTTTACCCCTCTCTGGCATCCCCCCCTCTGAAGACATTTTCCATTGCCTTAAAATCCGCCCTCCTAAAGTCCAGTATCTCATCCTGGTGTGGTTTGCCTCTGCTGATGCTTTAATGTTAAACCATGATGCACAGTGATCACTGGTACCTAGCAGACTGCCCACTGTGACGTCTGCAATGCCATCCCTGTCTGTAAGCACCAGGTCCAGCACTGCCCCATTGCTAGTAGGCTCATTGACTAGCTGCCTGAGAAGGTCCCCCTTGCAGGGAGTCAAGGATAGCCCTGCTCCTTGCTGAAACTGCAGCTGGAAGTCTCTAGTCCATGTCTGGCAGATTGAAGTCACCAGCTGGCTGCACCTCCCCCTTGTTTGCCATCCTGATGTTGTCCTCCACAAGTACTTTATCCAACTTCTCTTCCTGTGCTGGAGGTCTGTATACCACGCCTGTATTGACAGCGGCCCCAAAACCTGTCTTCAGGATAACCCAAATCATCTCCATTCCTCCCTTTTCCTCAAGGTGCCCCTGCACTGCTGTAGCCTTTATTTCCTGCCTCATATATAGTACAGCCCCTTCCCCCTTGCCTGTCTTTCCTGAACAGAGAGTAGCCTGATATGGCCAGATCCCAGTCACGGCTGTCAGTGCACCATAACTCCATTCTGGCCACCAAATGCAGGTTAGCCTCATCCATGATGGATTAAAGGTCCAGAATTTTATTTGCCAGAGTCCTTGCATTAGTGCACATGGCTCTCCATACCTAACTCCTGCCCACCTGCCTCCCTGCTATCTCTCTCTCTCCTCCCACCTGTGATGTTTACTGAAGCTACCCTTGACCCCACTCTTGCCTTGTTACCCTTTCTGTTACCTGTCTCCTTTACTCCTGTCTTCTTGCTATAATGATTTATACCCCCCCTGTCCACACCCCTGTTTTCCGGTCCCCCTGCCCAGGGGAAGCTTCCTCCCGTCAAGCCCCCCTCCTTGTTGCTTCATCATCTGGGGGAGGCAATCTTTGTTTCCTTTGGTATTACAGTCTTCCCCCCCCCAAAGCTAGTTTAAATGCTCATCCAAGTAGCATTCAAACATCCACCTAAGGACTGTGGTCCCCCTCCTGGAAGGATGTGGGCCATCTCCTCTATAGAGGCCCGTGTCCTCCCAGGCAGAACCCTAGCCCCCAGTGTATCCAAAGTCCTCCTTCATGCACCATGCTTTCAACCAGTTGCTAAAAAGCCATGGTGCGGAGTTGCCTTTCCATTCCTTGCCCATACACAGGAAACACCTCAGCAAATGCCACCATACATTCTACCTGCTTCAGGCCCCTCCCCAGCTCCCTGAGATTACCCTGAACTACTGCTATCCTATCCCTTTCCAGATCATTTGTCCCTAGGTGGACAATGACATCTAGCTCCCTCCCATCTCTTGCCACGCTGGTGATCCTCTGGATCTGCTCGCCATCGCTCCAAGTTGAAACACCAGGGAGGCACTTCAGCTCACTCCCTTCCTCCCCCGCCAGCATCAAGTCAATTTCCCTAATGATACAGTCCCCCACCAGCAACTGATTCATCCTTGGCTGGTGGTCTCTTCCTCCCTCCTTGGGGCCTCCCCTTCTGAGGACCCCTACTTCCTCCCTTCCCATTGCTGGGGGTGCCTCCTCCAAGCTGCCCCATCCTGCCAGTAGGGTGAATGGTGAAGGAAGTGTCCAGTGGTACAGGCTGAGGAGTGTGTTCTATGAGTGTTACGATCTGGTTTTAGTTACCAGCACACAAACTGGGAAGCCAGATGTGTGGGAGGCAACCTGATTGACTTTATACTAGCGCACAAGCCAATCTTAATTCTAGTGTTTGGGCCTCACAAAAATCCCAGAATGCTGTAAGTTTCACAGGACAAGAAGCTAACAAGAAACCCATACTGCAGTATACCATTCAATAGGTTTTATTTTAAGCGAAAGACTAGAAAAGAAAAAGATGACATATAAGCAATTAGCAAGTAATTAAACAAGAGTCTATTTCAAATACATTTGTAGCAGTGCACTCTTGTTAGAACATGACATTGCTGACAGTTTTTTGGCTTCCTCTAGATGGGGAGGGTGAGGTTGCTGGAAGCAGTTCTTTTTTTAGCTGATATGCTCTGTACAATAGTCACAATTTCAGCTTGGTATATAACCAGTCCAGAGGATGAACAGTTCTCAGCAAACATGCACACACATTAGCCACTCGATGAACCCTCAGCCCCCTCAGCTAAAATCTCACTCCTGGCCCTTTTAGTCTTTTGCCAAAGGTGAGATGTCAGCAGGGAGTTTATTTGGCCAGGGGCTTAGAGTCACTGACAAATGCTTATTTTTACCTGGTTCGTGGGGGGGAGAGATGCTTGCTGGCATTCTTTCCCTCAGTGGTCTGATCTTGTGTAGATGTTTGGAGCTGGTGGGAGTGTTGTGCCTAAATGACTTGTTGCATCATGATTTTGAGGCATGGCAGATGGCAAAGGATTCTGCATGTCGCCTTTCTCCTGGTGGTCTGTAACTTTGAGTTGCTGTACAAAAACCTGTTGCTTACTGGTGACATGATGATGGCATTAGATGTTAAAATACCATCTTGGTGGTACTGTTGTTCAGACTTACCACATCTCTTGATGGCATGAGATGTTCAGAATATCACTGCTGGTGGCACTGTTGGACGTTAAGCAATACCATAATCTCTCTCTCGAAATGGTCATGCTTTTATACAGTTCATTTTACGGAGCAAACATTTTTCAACTCACATCTTCAGACACCAAAACAATTACGCTGAATTGTTTTACACTTCAGCTGGAAACATTTGATGAGCATTTTACGTACATTCAGTTCCACTTATCTGGTCTGTTCCTAAACGAGGTTTGAGATGGCACTGGATCTTACACTAAACGTATTGAAAACTACACCGCCATCTCTACCTACAGGAATGCCAGGCTGGCTTTAGCAGAAAGCAGTGAACCAAGCTGAAATAGTAATACTTCCTTTAAGTTAACAGGTCTATGATTCAGGTTCAAACTTGAGCTGAAAATATGTGGCCCTATATTGTCCACAGTTCCCTTTCTGCCACCCCAACTCTCACAGAGCCCTCCAAGCTCCCACTGCTGTACCTCTGCCTAGACATTCTCTGGGAAATGATGGTAGACTTGGTGGCTCCTGGATTGGGGTGAAGGTTCTTTGCACCCTTGCCACTTTGGCCTGGAGTTCAGTCTCGTCCCCGAGAAGTGAGTGCAAATGGGGGCAACACCTTATTCTAAAGAATGCGTCCCAAAAGACTGCACCGCTACACCTGCGGCACTGCACCACTCCTACACTCTTTCCTATCTTAACCTTTTTGTCTGTTGTCTGTTTTATCTGTTGAACCTTTTCTGTACCTTCCTGCCTCCTTTGTATATCTTGACTTCCTACCTCTTCCATCAGCTCACTTCAGCTTCCTTTGGCTGCTCCACTTTCCTCCGATCCTTTTCTGGAACTCCTCTGGCCTCATTCTACCAAGCCTTCTTCTTACTCATGAACTCAATTTACTCATCCCAGGCAGGAGGCTTCTGTTATGCATATCTGGGGAAGGGATATTGCTTCTGGCAGGAGTTCCCTAGTTAGTCCAATAGTAGGCATCCACTGATTGGCTGTGACCAGCATTCTGAGCACCAGCTGTACCAATCAAGATTAATGTCTACTAATCAGCTCTCATGCCTGGGCCTTGTGTGCCGCATTAGCGGCTAACTGCCGCATATGTAAATAGTTGTGCATGCCTTTGTTGTCCTGATGTTGTAGTTGCTGGATCAGGTCTCCCACAACAGGACCATTTAATAGGAAAAGGCAGATTCTCTCGTAAGTTAGAGGGTCAGGGAGGATGGGGAAACCTGTCCCGACATTGCCACACTCACCATCTTGTAACTTAAAACTGCTTGACCAAATGTCTGTAGATGCTGAAAGGTTCTGAGATCCTACCATACAGGGCTTATGGGCCTATTTTCAGGAAACTAGCTCAAAACATGGGTGAGTTATAAGCAGTAGAAAGCACAGTTTGAAAGAAAAATCCAAGGCAAAGCATAGAAATTAACATTTTCACAGCAGCTGCACCATGGATTTAACTGGGCCCTATTCATAGACTGCTTTTTCTGATTATACAGCATAATTCATGTAAATTCATACCAGTTGATGGACAACTCATGGGGAGGAATCAGGTCTTGGGGGGTTGATCTCTGGATGCTAATGCTTGTGAACAGGGTTATAATCTAATGTGCAGAGGAGTCTCTAAAAACACTGTCAACTATAGTAGAAGGCAATGAGTGGAGACTCAACTCGTAAGTTCTATATGTGGTACTTATTAAATTTTGTATTCAACGTGCCACCTCTGACAACATCAGAAACTATTCACCTTTTAACTTTTTTTCTTTAAGCTCACTGCTTGATGTTCATATTCTTTTATAGTACGATGGGTTGCCAGCCTGGCTCCATGTCTGATTCGCTTACAAAATTCTCCCTCGGGATTTACCCTATTAATGTTTTGATTAAGAGCAGGGAACCATGACCATCCACTTCTTTATGGAGGAGCCACGATATGATGCTTTGTTACCCCACCACTGCCTGGTGTCCTTGTCCATCCATCCCCCACACCACATTAAGCATTTCCCCATCTCTTATTGTACACAAGTGTCATTACTGGTCACCTTTACCAACATGCTCAGGGAAGAGGAAGGGGGCAGGAAATAAACTCGGGCAGATGTCTGGTGTCTAGGAGTATAATGATGGACCTTTCTCACCAGGAGTCATCCTTTAGGATGCTGCTGTTTCTCCAGGTCTGTCTTTTTTCTAATTTTTGTACTTATACCTAGTTGCACTATTTTGTTTGCACTTTATTTTTCTGTTGTGTGTCCATACTTCTGTATTTGATTGGTTGTATCCCGATTCTTCTCCCCGGGTCATAGCGGGAAATAAACCTTGGCTTAGTATGCCTTTCCTAGTTACCAATTTTCAAATAATGGAAAGAATACATACATACATACACAAATAAATAAAACATTTCCCCACACATAGGCATGGCCGCTGGGGTGCCATCTATATAAGTCACTGTGCCCCATGATACAACTGCTCTGGGCACAATATCTGAGTCTCTTCTTTTTTTTTCCTACCTTGGTTCCCCTGAATCGCGCAAACAGCGACACGTTTGCTGCCTTCACTGTATGAAGTGGGTCACTGATCTTGGTCTCTCTTTCTTGCCTTTGACTCTGGGGCCTAAACAGAGTCAACCTTGGTTAGTCAAAAATATAATTCACTGTTGCATGGTGCATATCACTGTTGAATTCCTCCCATGAAGACAGATAGGGAATGGAATGTGCTTTATTTACACTTTAACAGATAGCCTCATTGGAGGTTTATAATCAGTTTTAACCTGCTCCACCCCATTTCCAGTGACACACAGGACACAGCACTTGAGGACTTAACTTGCTTTACAAACACCAACATTTATGTACAGGGCATATGCACACACTAGTTTAGTGGTGAGGGTTTACTCAACTGGAACCCTGATTGAAACCCCATGGATGCACCGGATGCCATAACTTGCACCACACCAGCAAACTGGGTTTGGATGCAGACTTGGGTGGCTGGGGATTGGCTGGGATAGGAGAAAATAGAGCATCTTGAAGACTGCTCTCCTCCCCCAAGCAGGGAGGGTAACAGTGCCCAGTACCAGGCTGGCCCCTGGCATCAGTTGGGGGTACAGCAGCCAGGGACTGTCAAGATAGGAGATGGGATGGAGTGGCTGCTACTGACATCCCAGGTATGCGTGCATGGTTGGGATTGCCTGGGCAGGATGACACATCCATTCCTCAAACAAGGGAGGAAAATGGAAAAACATGGATTCCTGTGTGGTTGCTGGCTTCCAACCACCCAACAGACCTGCACCCAATGAATACCTGGGGCATGCTGCCTTTGCGCAAATGTAAAGCCTTTGTGGAAATATCAGGGAGTCAGGGCTGGAGTGACTGGAATCTGAAGTGCTGCTCAGGGCTGGGAAGAAAACAGCACTAACTATATCAACAAATAATTGATTTTGTTGCACAAGTCCCAAATTAGCCAGCCATGGGTACACACTTGGCAGCATCTATTCAAACCTATTTACAGGTTGCAACTCAGTGACACATCAGGGATTGAGGAAGGTTCCCTTGCAGCTGCGAGGAGGAAGTGGCCATGGGACATACACGGCTCATTAATCTATGGCACAGCTTTCCTTGGCACCTTAAGCCAAGGTTGTTCACGGAAAGGGTATGCCCTCCTGTGCTGGGTATCGGTGCAAGGCAGGGCTCTTTAGTACTGAGGTAGATAACACTGGCTGCTGCACCTACTCCATAGCCCCCAGGGAGAGTTAATTGTCACAGACCCTTGTGGTCACAGCTGCAGGGACTTACCATGTTTCACCTTATCTTTTCTTGTTACCTTTGGGTACAAGTATCTTGAAGTTCAAGTCCTGCACTGGTCTTCTGTGAACCTTTTACTCATTTCACTGTGCTCTTAAGCTTCATTTTCTCTGCCAGGAACATTCACACTTTTTTCTTAGCTGATAGATGGAATAATAGGAAGGTAATGCAGAACCCATTAGGCTGCCCTCCTCGAGGGTGAGCAACCAACAGGTTCCAACTGTCACCAGTTCATAACCCTGGGTGGGATTCAAGCCTCTGGATACCTAGCCTGTTGCACAAGCACCAAGGACCCTGGCACCATCCTGAATCTGTAAGCACCCCTCTAGCCAGTCACAGTCGGAGAAATGCACCAATGGCTGCTCAGAGCCCCGAGGGCTCTGATACAAAACTTATGCTATTGGTTGTGGGGAAAAGAGTCCCTTTTTATATGCCATGAGAGGGTGGGAAACCAGCAGGGTAAAGGCTGCACCAAGGGGTACATGCTATGCATAACACAAAGGAGCACTTTGTCACTAGGCAGAAAGTACGCCAACAGGAAACATGATTTACAATTCTGGAAAAGGGCTAGAACATTGATGCTTTAGTGTATTACACTGAGCACAGCTAAAGACATAAGTTAACTAGTAACCTATATTTGTAATACACTGCACTGAGGGCCACCCTGCTATCCAGTTCTTCATTAATCCCCTGTAAATGACTGGCTGTTCAGGCATTATTGCTTAACTGCAGACCTCAAAGCTTCCAACCCCCTATTTTTAGCCTGTTTTACCCTATGCCAATTATTTAATTGGCAATAGAAGTTGTTTGGCCAAATTGATGAAGCTGAATAGAATTTTCAGCCACCAAGTCAATGCCGAACTTGAAATGACCCACTTCTCTCACTCATGCATCACACCTAGTGCTACCAGGCTGAAAATTTGCTAATTAGCAAAAGAGAAAAGGAAAAGAACCTTGGAAACAAAAAGTTACAGCTGACTGCTTTTAAAAGTTGCTATTAATTTCAGTCAGTGTATTAGCTCTACGAACCCTTAATCCCAAATGTGTCAGTGAGTTTCTCAGCATTTGGAAATGTTAGACCTTTGACATGGTTGCTCATAAGTATGTTAGACAGAGAAAATGCTGCAGAAACACTGATAAATGATGGATGAGGGGCAGGCCGGGAGGCAGGTACAGGAATAGATGAGTCTCACAAGGGGATTAGAAAAGAGAAATTGGGTGTTAGGGAAGTACTGGTGTGAAACAGTTTCCAAAAGTATCTAGAAATTGCTCTGACCTATGATCCAAGTGTGCGGCTTCCTTCTTGCAGAATAGAACATTCTTAATAAAACTGACTCTCCTACCAGGCAGAATTATCATTTATCAGGTTTGGAGACCCCCTGGAGAAGATTAGACTGTAACTGGATGACCTTGAGGGCTCAATGATCTTTTTTTTTTTAATATTCTTTATTTTTTATTGTTTTTTTTATATAGTTATATATATATGACAGCAGGAGTTCATCTATACAGTATTGCTCTTTTGTCTTACAATACATGGAATGTTCTTCGGGATGGCAATTCATGTTTCTACAACATCATTCTGATATATCAAATGACACTAGATCAAAATTCATATCCTACAAAAATTGGTTACTTTCAAATAGCTGTATCAGGGAACAAATGCTTCATCCAGAGACGAGATATAGAAAACCCATGGCCTCCATTGGAGCTCAAATTGTGACATCCTTCCGGCTCTAGAAGCTACTATTCTCTCTAGATAATATATCTCAGTCATCAATGAATGCCAATGAGAAAGGGTGGGTACTTTAGCTGTTCGCCATAGGCGAGTTATAACCTTTTTAGCTGCTGCCAAATACAAGTATAACTTACTTCTACTTGGTGGAACTTTTCCGTCTTCCCCAATATAAAGCAGAATCATCTGATTGGATAATTGAATTTCTGATCCCACAATATTTTGTATGCTTTTTCTATATCTAACCAGTATTGGGTAACTTTCAGAGAGGCACAAAAAATATGTGTTATAGTTGCCATTTTTTCTCCACACTCTCTCCAACAAAGGCCATGCCTCATAGATACAAATTTAGCAATTTTGTCAGGGGTATAAAAATATCTACTACGACATTTCCATATATATTCGGACTAGTATGATGACTGTGATACTCTCATCGAGTGAGGAATAGGTTCCAACAATTTCTCATAAGTTATCTGAGTCCCTAATTCTCTATTCCATCTCTCCAAGATATCTTCAGTGGATTCCTTCCAAAAGTCTCTTATTGCTTTATATATTTGTCCAATTAAATGAATTTGTTCCCTGACTTCTATAGCGTCCCTTAAAAGGGACATCAACATAGGTATGAGAGAGGGCAGAGTATTTAATGCTAATTATTTTTGTATAAATGTCCAAATCTGTAAATATCTATAATGTTATGTATGGGGGAATTTATATTTTGCCTGTAGTGTGGCAAAAGGCAGTACTCCATTTACATCCAGATATTGATATAACAAAAGCAAACCTTTATTCTGCCATTCTTGATGGACCCTAACAGCACCCATATCCAAAGATACACTTTCTGTACCAATTAGTTTACTATAACCAAAAACTTCAGTTAATGTAGTAGATGCCCTTAGCTCATACCAAGCCTTTAACATATAACGGGTTCCAAATGTGAAGTTTTGTAACTGTGGATAAGAATTTGGGGGGGCAAATATAATAGAGATAATGTTTACAAGATCATTTAGTATAAATTCAATAAATTTCCATGGTTTCTCTACCTGAGGGTTCAGCCATGTCATCACTATTTTACATGTTACTGCCTTATGGTAATCTCTAAGGTTTGGAAGATTACAACCCCCCTTTGCCACTGGTAACTGTAACAGAGACCATCTGACCCTTGGCTGCTGCCCCGCCCATACAAACCTCGAAAAAATTCTAGCCCAGGATGCGAAGTAGAATTGTGATGGAATAATCGGTAAAGTCTGGAAATAATATAATATCTTAGGAAACAAGGTCATCTGAACAACTTGTATTCGAGCTGAAAAAGATAATACCTGGCGTGTCCAATTCCCAACTAAATTATCTCTCTCTGTCGATAGGGGCTCTAAATTAAACAGTTCCAAATATTCTAGTTTCTGGGGAATATTTACACCCAAATATTTAATCTTTTTATTTCTCCATTTCAGAGGGATCTGGTTCTTCAGAGACTGCGAGGGGGTGAAATTTAAAGATAATAACTCTGTTTTTTGTATATTTATTTTGTATCTGGCTATTTCTGAAAACTAATCTATCACTTGTAGGGTAGCAGGAATGGACTTTTCAGGTTCTAGGAGTGTTAGTAATACATCATCTGCATGTAATGATATGGTAAAATCCCTCCCTCCTAAAGGGACCCCCTGAATATTAGGATGTTGCCTTATGGCTTCAGCCAATGGCTCAATGTATATGGCAGACAGTAAGGGGGAAAGTGGGCAGCCCTGCCTAGTTCTCCTTCCCAGCTGTAACATTGAAGAAAACTGTCCATTCACTTTAACATATGCCTTCGGAGAGGCATAAATTCTTTGTATCAAGCTAGAGAATTCCCCAGGGAATCCAAACTTGCATAAAGTTTCCCATAAAAAAGGCCAACTGATGTGATCAAAAGCTTTGTCTGCGTCGAGGCTGAGCAACACTGCCTGCATCTGTCTCTGATTTAAGTGGTCCAACAAATGGATCGTTCTACGTATATTATCTGTGGTTTCTCTGGCTCGAATGAACCCAGATTGATCTGAATTAATCAAATATGGTAACATTTCTTCTAGTCTACGTGCCCATATGGACACAAATAACTTGTAGTCCATGTTTAACATGGATATTAGCTATATGAGGTAGTTAAATCTGCTGGTTTGCCTACTTTTAAGACAGGTGAAATATTAGTGTAATCCCATGATGGAGGAGGGGAACCCTCCTGTTGAATTTCTGAAAAGGTGTTTAGTAGTAAAGGAGTCAGTTGTTTACTAAAAGTCTTGTATCACACGGACGGAAATCCATCTGGGCCAGTGGTTTTTAATGATTTACTTTCTTTTATGGCACGTCTGACTTCCTCTGATCTGATAGGGGCTTTTAATCTGGTTTCCATTTCCTTAGTTAGCTTTCTTAATGTAAGGGGGTATAAAAATTCCTCAACTTTGTTAAATTCTGGACCTTGTGGTTTCTCATATAGCTGCCTATAATATTTCTGGAACAGTTGCAGTATCTGCTGTGAGTTAAGAGCTCTTGTTTTTCTCTCTGGATCCACTAAATGTGTTATGATTGTGGCTGTCCTATGTCCCCTAAGCCTCCAGGCTAAATTTCTCACCCCTTTTGGTCCTCCCTCATACCTATATGTTTTCAAGCAAAATAGTGCCTGTTGTGTTTTTTCGTCTAAAAGTTTCTGGAGCTCAGTCTTTGTCTGATTAATCTGGGATTGGGCCTCTGTGGTAATAGGAATAAACTTTGTTTGCATTTCCCTTAGTTTCTCATGTAGTTTACCATATCGTGTTTCCCAATATCTCTTCTTGTATGCTGAATACACAATTATCTCCGCCCGATCACAACTTACACAGTATCCCAAACTATTGTGTTGGATGTCTCCTGGGATGAATTCTCTGCAATAAACTGAGCTACTTTTCAGTTAAAGCTGTCCCTAAAAGCTTTATCCTTAAGAAAAGATGTATTCAAGTGCCACCCATTAGATTTCCTTGGTATTTTAAAATCTAGCCTGAAAAATAGGGGAGAATGATCAGAAAGAAATCTAGGTCCTATAGTTAAATCCTGTAAGCAGTCCAAATGTCCTTTTGAAATGAAAAAGTAGCCCAGTCTTGAGTAAGAGTTGTGTCGAGGGTAGAAAAACATATATCCCCCAGAAAGAGGATAAAAATGTCTCCATACATCGACTAGACCCACTGCTCCAAATTGAGAGATAAATAATCTTTGTGCTGATGTTAGCCTATATTTGAAAGGTGCAGAGGAGTCCAACCGAGGTGTCAAAGTTAAATTGATATCTCCCCCTATAATAAGACATCCATGCATAGTGTCTAGGAGCTTTGCCAAAAATCTTTTAAAAAGACATACAGATGTAAGAGGGGGAAAATACACGCTCACTAACGTGACCTTTGTCCCATAAGGGTAATTTTTAAGATTACATACCTTCCTCTGAATCTATGCACTGTGTTTCTAAATGAAAAGGAGAGGTCCTAGGTATTAAATGGCTACCCTTGTCATTTCCTTTAGGAAAGGATGACGATATACCAAAACCTGCCCCCCAGTTCAATTTTGCATGCTCGGTGTCTGTTAAATGTGTTTCCTGGAGATAATAAAAATAACTGGGGTGTTTCTTGATATATTGGAACAGTCTGGCCATTTTAATGGGGTGGTTAAGCCCATTTATATTAAGCGAGAGTGCTTTTACTATTTGAGTAGCCAGCTTGTTCCCTTATGGAAAGATATTCTCTCCTGTTGTCCCCATCTTAATAATCTAATTCCTGGGGGATCACCATACTGATGTTCCCCCCTAGAGCCATCCTTCTGATCATCACTTTTTTTGAAACATTTTATGCCTTTCCCATCTAAATTATTCTTAAACATCTCCTGCTGCGATCTTATCAAACCTTTTGAAATCTGAAACAAATTATCAGTATATGTCTGACCTTTGTCTTGAAAACTATGTACATGCACTGTATTCCAAATAAAATTGACTTCCAAGGTAGGGGAGTTTAAAAAAGTACTCCCTAAGTGTGTCTCCTGATAGTCAGGGGTCACCGGAGGATATCTGGTAACACCAAATGCCCAGGCCTTCTGGGGATATCCTGCTCCCCAAATGAAAAATAAAGAGAAATATGCAGACAAGCTAAATAAAAATCCAAATGTTAGCTTAAAATACCCTGCCTGTCTGTCTTTGGTTTGAAATGGGCTTCTCTGTAATGTCTGGAGATAGTCTCCCCCCCCCCCGCAATGTAAATTGTTTATTTTATAATTAAATCAATTCTGTAGTATACAACTAGGACAACTTTTCTCAGACCCTTATATTAGTCTATTCCTAAAACAAATCAAGCAGAGCACTATAATCTGCTCTTTAAAGTTATATCTGTTGCCCACTTCAAAGCAATCATCAGGGCTAGTTCAAACAGCTAAACCAAAAGTTTTACATGTTTCTTTGTTATAGCAAAATGTTCTGCAGGTAAAATTATTAAGCGTTCCTTTTTTCTGTCCAACATCGTGTGAGAGAGTCGTCGTCTTATAAAGATCCCAGTTCAGACAAGTGAATTCCCAGTCCTTCTCATCAGTCATAAGCTTTCAGGGACCTCTAGCCAGAGAACCATCGAGAAATCACAAACCAAGCTTCAGCTTCTGTCAGTCAGGTTCTTCCTCTTGCCCAACGGCCAAAAGTTGCCAAATGATTAGAAATGTTCTTCCTCTTTGTTACTTCTCTGCCAATTTGTGTTCTGTCCAGATTCACTGTATGCCAGCACGGTGGGTCAGTTTTCTAAAATCCTAGTGTGGATTTTGTTTTTATTTGAATTCCCGCTTTAAGGAGCTCCTCTCTGGCCTCCTCCGCAGTATAAAATTCCTTCCTTCCCGATGAAAGTTGCACCACAAGTCTGGCTGGGTACAGTGTTGTGAATCTAATGGCTGCCTCCTTCAAAGCTGGTAAAATGGCCACATATGCTCTGCGATTACGCATAGTTTGTGGAGCATAGTCGTTATCAACATAGAAATGAGTTTGCCTGTAAAAGACCTTGCCCTTTCACCATGCTGCTGTTAATACTGTCTCCTTGACTGCGTAGCTAAGAAAGCGCATAATAATAGATCGAGGCCTAGCAATTGGATCTGTAGGCCGTGGGCCCAGTGCACGGTGAACTCTCTCTAAAGTTAATTGAATATCTGAGGGCAATTCAAGAACTGTTTTGAGCAAAGCAATAGTAAACTCAGTAATGTCCTGACCTTCTGAGCCTTCAGGGATGTAATATAATCTTAGGTTCTTTCTGTGAGCTCTATTCTCCATATCTTCTTGTTTTTCTTGCAGTTGTAGACATTGATCTTGTAAGAGTTGAATTGTATTCTCCATGTCATCTACTCTGTTCTCCACTGCTGTTATCTGTCTCTCCAATGCATCAGCTTGTTGCTCCAGGCTCACTACATCTCTACGAAGCTCTCTGTAAAGATCTTTAATTTCTGCACAAAACGATAATAGCTCCTTGTATATAGTATCAAACTTTATGCATTTGTTTCTCACTTTATTATTTGGTGTGGTCGTTTGGCCCTGCCATTCTGCTGGCGCTTGAGTGTGTTCCGAGTTGGAGGGCTCCTGGGCGGACATTGCTGCTCGATTTAATTCTGCTCACTGCTGCCCGTAGTTGTTCAATTTCTTATATTTTTCTTCTTTGCAATGCTCCTTACGTATGTCCCCGATATCTAGTTCTTGTTTATTTTAAATTGTTTGTCATTGAAAGCGTCAAATTGGGAAGATTAGCGAGGGGTGTAGCGAAGCTCTGCTTTTACACCGCCATGCTGCTTGGAAGCCCAACCGGAAGTCTGAGGGCTCAGTGATCTTGACCTGATGGGTACAGCCATCGTAATCGGAAAGTGAGAGATGTGATATAGTCATATATCATCCTGGCATAAGTACCAATCACAACATCACCCACACAGAGGGACCAGACACACAGGGGCATATATCTCCAAGTCTAAACTTTATTAATAACATCATATGAACACACACAGATGGCGCATATGCATAAAGCACTTCTTTATGGCATAAACATCAATCGTGCACGCACACATACACCCCTTTACAAAACACATCACTCACTTACAGAGGCACATATATATTTCAGTAGTCTAAACAATATAATCAATATCATAACACACACACACACACACACACACAACACACACACACACAGGTACATAGCTTCACCAATCACATCACCAGTTTAGTGAGATCAGACGCACATATGTTTTAGTAGTTGAAACATTATAAACAATATCATAAACACACACAACATGCAAACACATACAGAATAATACATGGGCAATCATACACAATGAGGCTCTGTTCCCATCCAGGGGTAGAGATGACATCATAGGGACCGCCAGAGCAAAGAAAAAGAACCATGTTGCCATTTCAACCCCGAGATGGAAACAACAGCCATGTTGGGCATGGTTGCCCGTGTTTTATTTTTTATAGTATATGGTTATACTGTATGTCAAAGATGAAAATTTCAGTTTATCTACAGCAGAAAGCAGGAACCATCTGCTCTCCTTGGTCATAGTTGATAACTATATTAAAGATAAATTATTATGTCCATGGAGGGGTGGGGGGGCTAACTAAAGGTAACCATACACTGCAATTTTTTTGTGACCTTTGAATTGTGCACAACGACTTATCATGACCTTTGAACTGTGCACAATAACTTTTGCCCAAGTACAAAAGGATTTTGAACACACAGAAATCCTTACACAGCAAACCTTAACCATATACTGTTTGTTAATTTTATTGTAAGCATCTTGACTGTATATGTATATGGTCCCGGGTCATACATGAAAACGGGCCATGGCTCATTGTACTTACCCGGTAAACAAAGGTTTAAAATTAAAAAAATAAAAAAATAAATAAAAAATATTTTCATGGTCTAAACAATAATAACAATATTATAAATACGCACACACACACAAAACACACGTATATACACACACACATACACACATACACGTATATATACACACACACACACATACAGTATATACAGTATATTTACACACACACACACACACAGGTATACACATACTTCTTCCTGCTTGAAACACCACTCAAAATGCAATAAAATATAAGGGGGTTAGCTGCGCAGTCGAACAGGCCTGATAGACCATGAGGCCTATTTCTGCTGGCAAGTTTCATATGTTCGTACAACAGGACCTCACACAGATAGGAATTAGACATATATGTGTTATACAAGGAGAATGGATGATCACATGAATACATCTTTAAGATATATGCACCATTCCCAAGACCAGTCAAACATAGAGAGGGAACACACAAATACAGATCCACGGCATAAACACCAAGCACTATCCAGTGCACCTCCTATAAAACAATGCTGCTCAACAGAGCCTGAAAATCAGTTTATCATTTTTTACTATGTACAACATTAAAAAAAATGTTTAATTCATGTGCCTAGAACTCTGGGAATGAGCCAGGGTAGAGCTAGCTACTGCATGCAGGGCTGGGCAAAATTGATCTCCCACCACAGAAGTTCTAACCAAATTCCAATTTTGCTTCCATAAAAATTTCACAAAATTTCCATGAACATTTCATAACATTTCATCAGAATTGTTATTTTAGTTCAGGAGCGTAAATGGAGTGAGGCACGTGAGTGGTGGTGCTGCTGTAAAAAGTCTAATGTTCCGAGCAAACAGCAGCTGCACTCACCAGTCACACTGGAATCTTGGAGAGGACTGCAGACCTCTAAGGAAGCCCTGTGAGGAGGGCAATACGTAAGCCAGCAGTGGTTTCACTGCAGTCCTATCTGTTGGTTCCATAGTGGGGAAGGAATAAAATAAGATTGGAAACTGAAATAGTAGCTACTCCTTTCTTTTCCGAGATTCCAGTGTGATTGGTGAGTGCAGCTGCTATTTGCTCGGAACATTGTTATTTTAGTTATCTTGGACTTAGTGACCTGGAATGAACCCAGTTTGATCAACGTGCACAAGGGAGGGCAGGAATTGCTGAATACATCGAGCAAAGTTTGACGTCAGGATTTTATAATCCATGTTTAAGAGGGATATCAGATGATATGAAGTACATCTAGTGGGGTCCTTTCAGGTGGCAGGCTCAAAATTTCATGCAAGAATGAATCAATGAATGTTATCATGTTTCCAATTTTGTTCCCCTCGGGCAGGCAGTGTATTATTTTATTGTTGCGGCAATTGCAATTTTCTTATTCTTCCAGCTGTTGCTGAAGTGTATTGGAATGGTGGTGAAGATCTAAGAGGGTTTTGTTGTGGATGTCCATTGTAGTCATATAGTCATTCATTACTGCTTCCAGATCTCCCGGTCTCTGTGTTAGGGCACGTATGTCTTTACACTGGTCCGAAACCTTTATCTCCAGACATTGAAGAGTTTCATTTATTTGTTTCAGAGTTTGGCATAATTGTTTTGAAGTGACAGTACAATCTGGTTCCTCTGGTTCACCACCACTCGAACTAGCTGCCGGGGATTCTGGGCGTGAACAGGCCTCGGCCCGTTGATTTTGTTCTGGGCACATTTTTTTTTTTTAGCAGTCAGATTTGGCAGATTTTTCTTCCATCTCTGCTTTGGAGGCATCAGGTAATCGTTACATGGCATTTGGAGGACAGGATGGTGAGTTTTTCAGTACAATGTCCACAGATTGTTCGTTGGCCAGGTCAGAGCTCTCAATCTAAGCCGCCATTCAGTTGGTATCCAGACTGGAAGTCAGGATGCTTATTCTTGCCACAGGGGAAGTTGTAGCTGTGCGAGGCTGACAGAGGATTGTCCCCACCAGGGGAGATGGGATGAAAAAATGTGGAGAAATACCCAGCAGCGAACTGAATGATGGCTGGATTCAGCCTGATCAGGACATATCCCTGTGAACAGGGTTCATCTGTGAGAGACAAGCTCCAGCCAGGAGGAAAAAAAAAAAAACAATATGGGGAAAAAAAAAACTCTCTAATCTCCTGCTCAAAGGCTGACCAAGTTATAAGCAGCCAAAGATTTCAAAATAACTTCAGCAATTAAAGTTGAATTTCATGAGCCTTTGTGAAACTGTGGAATGCTGTGAGACTTTTTTCAAAGCCATGCCCATCCATTTTGCCCAGTTGTACACTTGAGTTGCCATTGTAGAAGAAGGCAAAGGCTGGGCAAAGTGGCAGTAAGGTAATATTCATACGAGACTCCATAGTAAAAGTGTAGTGGTGCCAAATGTCATCCCTGACTTGAGTGATGAACCATGAAGAATAGTCTTGAACAACACTGGGCACTAGCCTGTCTCCTTGCAATATCCCAGCTAACCACTAGACTTCACTGATTTAATGACATGTGGAAGCACATGCACATGCAGCATTGTTTCTGTACAGTGCTACCTGCTGACTCTTTTAAAAACCCTGAGGATAACAATGCATATTTTACCATTTAATAACAGCGGCACCAAGTGACACCAAGCCTCAGGCCTTACAACTAGCTGTGAATTAAGCCATTGTTACACAAGTATCTGGATATCTTTAGTGATGATGGAGCATGATGCTGGGCATCACTGTTGCAGGACTGTTGGAGGGGTACTGAAGGGCCATGATGCTAGTGCAGGTAAGGTGATTCATGATGGAGCATTGTGCTGGGCATCACTGTCACAGGAGTATTGGAGGAGTACTGCAGGGCCATGATGCTAATGCAGGTAAGGTGATTCATGATGGAGCATTGTGCTGGGCATCACTGTCGCAGGAGTGTTGGAGGGGTATTGCAGGGCCATGATGCTAGTGCAGGTAAGGTGATTCATGATGGAGCATGATGCAGGGCATCACTGTCACAGGAATGTTGGAGGGGTACTGCAGGACCATGATGCTAATGCAGGTAAGGGGATTCATGATGGAGCATGATGCAGGGCATCACTGTTGCAGGACTGTTGGAGGGGTACTGCAGGGCCATGATGCTAGTGCAGGTAAGGTGATTCATGATGGAGCATTGTGCTGGGCATCACTGTCACAGGAGTGTTGGAGGGGTATTGCAGGGCCATGATGCTAGTGCAGGTAAGGTGATTCATGATGGAGCATTGTGCTGGGCATCACTGTCGCAGGAGTGTTGGAGGGGTACTGCAGGACCATGATGCTAATGCAGGTAAGGGGAT
Source organism: Neoceratodus forsteri (assembly GCA_016271365.2). NCBI lineage: Eukaryota > Metazoa > Chordata > Ceratodontiformes > Ceratodontidae > Neoceratodus > Neoceratodus forsteri. Next base: position 74,313,223 of record JADMNL010000035.1, read on the forward strand.
TCATGATGGAGCATGATGCAGGGCATCACTGTTGCAGGACTGTTGGAGGGGTACTGCAGGGCCATGATGCTAGTGCAGGTAAGGTGATTCATGATGGAGCATTGTGCTGGGCATCACTGTCACAGGAGTGTTGGAGGGGTACTGCAGGGCCATGATGCTAATGCAGGTAAGGTGATTCATGATGGGGCATGATGCAGGGCATAACTGTCACAGGAGTGTTGGAGGGCATTGCAGGGCCATGATGCCAGTGCAGGTAAGGTGATTCAGTAGTGATCAGTGAATCGTGAAAGTTAAATTCCACAAGCAGAATTCTGCTAGCATCATCTATTATGCGTTCATGAATATTTGAGCACATTTTGCCAGTTATTAATTTCTAAAGTATTGACAATAAATTTGTACCTACTAAACCACATTTATACAGCTTAATTAGATTCCAGGACATATTTACTTTCATATGTATGCCAAATCATGTGTGTATATATCTGCAATAGCAGTAAAGATATAAACATCCAAATATTTTGAAAATGTTCACACCATTTAACAAGTAATTAAATTGTGAAAATGTTGAACTCCTGTAAATTACAAGTTATGGAACCAACTGCCCCTCTATTTAGCAGTTTCTTAGACTCTTCCGAAAGAGTATGCATATAAATTTTAAGTTAACAAGCTCCAAAGGTGGCTATGTTGTAAGCATCAAAATATTTCAGAATTGTTCACGTGAATAATAAATTGCCAGACTTTGAGACCCTATAATTGTCATGCCTCTCACCCCAATGTCAGGAAATATGGCATCCTTTTAGAGTCCTGTCTCAGCAGTACACATGCCAAATTACAGATATCGAACAATGAGACTCACAGAGTTAAGACCAATTAAGAGATTTTGGAACATTCTACAAAATGTCGCAAAATTATGTATTTATTTATTTATTTCAGTTTCAGAGTAACACCTTTGAGCTGGGGAGCTCATTTACAAAGTTTCCAAATCGAAGATTAGATAGGCTAAGACATTGGTTGCAAGCGGTATTACAGCAAAGTAAATACAGCGGTCATACATTAAGTTGGAAATTACAAAGTGAATGTTTGCTACAGAAGCCATAAGTAGAGAAGTGAGGATGGAGTGGAGGAGAGTTCGGTGAGTTAGGAAAAAGTGCAAAGCTATAAAATGGTAGCAGCCTGAGATGGCTTTGCCAATGGGATGGAGGAGAGTTAAGGTGATTTAGAAAAATAGAGCGAAGCGATTGAAAGGTAGCAGCCTGATAAGGCTTTGTCAGGGGGTTGGCGTGAGGGAGAAGGGTGAGAGGATCAGAGAAGGAGTCACCCATTTGCTGGCAATTTAGGAAAAAGTGCAAGATGAAAGAGTGGTAGTGGCCCGAGAAGGCTTTGTCAGGGGGCTGGAGGGGAGCTGTGGGATGATGTAGGCAGCAGTGTAAGTGGTAGACAAGAAGTACAGGAACTCATGCACTGTCAACTATGAAATGCAGAATGAAGATCTTCAATCTGAAGGATAGCTGTGTGAAGACACGCCTATCTGTTTAGACACTAGTAGATTCAGTTAGAGATATTGGAAGTATTTCTAGCAAAATTGTACTATTGTGCAAGTCAAATGTTATTATGGAAACCCTGATTTTAGGTCACAGGGCCAGAAACTGTCATTATGTTGTTGGTTTAAGAATTTCAGTTCCAGTGTCAGTGGGAAGAAGTACAGGAACTTCGTTCCTGCTGCAAAAAAGGTACAGGAACAGAGTTCCTGTATGTTCCTGTTCACTTTCATCACTGGATGTAGGGGAGTAGGGCAAAGGGATCAGAAAAGGTAGAATTCTCATAAAATTTGCAGAATTTCATGAGAATTCTATGACACTAGAATTTTCTAATTTTGCCCAGCCCTAACTGTATGTCCTTAATTACTAAATAAACACCAACCACAAAATCACAATCAGAGATGGGATATACACATAGTATAAATCTTCATGTTAAACACCAACCCTAACATCTGCTCCACATTTATTTATTTATTGAAATCTTGGATTAACACCTTTGAGAACAAGCTCATTACATAGGTTCCACGTCATGGGTAATTGAACACTGAAAACATTGGACAGAAAGAGGAGAGCAAACAGTAACACAGTTGAACAGGTTATACTAGTAGTAAAATCACAATCAAAGGCTATGTACCAATAACCCAAGGCAACTATGCAACACTTAAGCAACATACATAGATGTGAGACATTGTACAGATTGAGGAGTGCAAATATCAACACAATTGAACAGGAATGGTTATAACTAGTAAAAGACCACGATCAAAGGCCATATACCAGTAGCCCAAGTCAGCTATGCAAAATTAAGACACCAAACAAGGATGTGAGACAGAAAATGAATGAAAGGAGATAAGGGTGAGAGTAAGACTCAATCATGGACCCAAAGGGCTTCGTCATCAAGAGGGCAGGGAGGCAGGAGAGAGGGCCTAGGTTACTCAGCCAACAAGAGTAGGTAGGGGAAAGGGCACAGGTTACTCGGCCAACAACAGTAGATAGGGGGAAGGGCACAGGTTATGGGGCCAGAGGATACGAGGGATCAATGGTAGGGTGCCGGAGGATGGCAAGCAGGAACTGTGCACTCCAGGTGGCAGAACCGGAGGAGAAATAAGAGTACATGAATTAAGTGCCAGGGAGTGCAGGGCAGGAACCAGAGCAAGAAAGAACATAAATGCAGAAGGTTGTGAAGTTTGTTAGTGGAAGATGGAACATACACACATGGAGATGGATCATACACACATGCATCTTTATGGCATAAACACAGACCACAATCACACTCACACATGCTTTATACAAAGTAAGATAAGGCACATGCATATTTTACATTATGCAGCACACTTTTTCATAACATACAGTATTGTAAACTTGAATAATAACAGTCAAACCCACAATATGGACACAGATACAACTCAGGCCCTTATCATCTATCATAATGTAAAACACATAAAGATAGGGCATATACACACACACACAAACACACACACACACACACATGGGCAGACGCATGCACACGAATGCATATACACATGCATGCCTGCACACACGCATGTGCACACACACACTTCAGCAGTTTAAACATCAACTAGAATATCGCATCTTCATAAAAGTATAATGACATATAGACAGGGATAATAGTTGGTTGTACGCTAGTCTATATGCCATTAAATGGACACTGCCACTTCTTGTTTATCACATTTTTGCTGGTTAAAACCCCACATTTTATGAGTGATTACATTCTCTAAAACTCATTGAAGTTGCTGGTTGCTTTTTTTGCTTCCTTTCTTCGTAGACCAGAAATGCACACTAATCGTGTAATCATGCCCAACTTTTTCTTACAAATTCTTGATCTACCCTTTTTATTTCATTTTTATACATTAATTTTAATTTTTTCACGGAAAGGCACACGGAGCCGAAGCTTGTTTCTAGGTGCGACTCGAGTGAGGGGGAATTGGGGACCCGGGAGAGAGGGAAGTGCACACTTACTGAACATTAGGAACATCAGGAGGGAGATGAGACAACACTACTTCACGGAGAAGGTGATGGCTGGGTGGAATGCATTGCAGGAGGAGGTGGTATCGTTAAAGTCAGCGGGCAGTTTTAAGAGGGGGTAGGACAGGTTCAAGGGGAGGGTTACTACTGGAAAGGGAGGGGTGCAGCAACAGAGTAAAATCTGATAGCTGCACACTCGAGCAGACTCGGTAGACCTAAGGACCTGTTTCTGCCGGCATTTCTCGTATGTTCGTATTTTCGTAACATCCCTAAACAATGTAGCCACTCTTAATGCAATAGTCTCCTCTTCACCAACTGCATCATGATTGACTAAACTGTGTTAGGGGTATTCCCAAGTCCAGGAAAGGTACAGTGGAAGTTGATCAAGAACTAAACAAACAGGTTTTTGTGTAGTAACATCTGTATGGTGGGCAGTCTGTTTTTCACTTTAAAAAAGAAACAATAAATCAGAATCAAACTACCTGCTACAGTACATCAGCATTCTATAATGTGTTTTTTAAACTACAGTAGAGACACTTTGTGGCCTAAGGGGGTTAACAACGTCCCCTTCAGTTTTAACACCAACCATTCTACATGCCATGCTGTTTCATGCCATGCCGTGTTATTGTAAGCTGAAACAAAAAAATCCACACACACACCTCTCTGTGTGAAAATGCAACCCTTACACACAATTCCAAACAGTAAAACAATAAAAAAAGGGTGCACATACCACCATGGACCATGGACTGTATGATATAAATAAGTTCTTGAGTGCTCCGATGGACGCCCAACACCCCTACCCTAGTGTGCTTCAAGGCTCTGTCTGTTTGAGTGTTACGTAGTTGGTGTTGGGCATTCACGTGAGTACTCAAAGTACTTATATCACGCAGGCTGTAGTCCACGGTGGTATGTGCACACTTTTCTTTGCTTTACCATGCTGTAGCATGGGGGTCATGCATTTCCATCTCACTGCTGTCCATTCCTGGATGTTCTTTTTTTGTAATTAATATTTTATTGAAGTTACAGTCAATACATACATGCATTAAACCTGAATGATACCATATCCATCAGCTCTAGCCAGGGGATCACCCCATGAATGTACATGCTAACAATAGTGTAGTAACGTTTAAATCCAAAATACCATTTCAAACATACAAAGATAATATAGCCAAGAATATACAGAAAGTTCAATGTGCTAGAGTAGTCCTAATTATGAGACACAGACTAATGAATATAGCTGGTGGAATTATGCTGGATGTATATTCAGTGTTGTCTTGTGAGTTATCCCCTGAAGTCAGCCTAACCTATTTAAACCATACTTAATCTAGATATTTAAGGGTAGCTAAAGGAATTGTCCACTGTATGGGCCTGCAGTATTTGGGAGAAAGAGTAGAAGTGGCAGTGGAGGGGCAATTTTGTGGTTAGGTGCGAAGACTTGCTTGTGGTATGACACAGGTTTCAAATTCTAGATAGTTGCCTCATATGTCCCAGTACTTGTCCAGACTACTACTATTTCTTTAGTGAACTCTTCTGAAGCTTGATGTTTTACCCAGTTTGGCCAACCATCCCTTCGCCTGCAGTGGCTCTGCTTTCCTCTTGTGGTGCAAGATGGTGTGCTTGGTCATTGTTGTAGCCCATGTTAGCCATCCTGAAGGGTGGGGGCATTCCCACCATGTGAGGTGTCTCTTCCCAAGAGTGCCCAAGAGAAGGTAAGCTGAATTGACTGATTGAGCAACGGGTACAAGCATCACATCAATGCCAGTGTAACCGGTAACCTGTGGATCCTGCACCACGCTGCTAGGCCATGCACTCATCCTTGACCAGGCAGTGGACAACCCTCTATATTTCTAGCCTACAGGCTCCTCACCTCCCTCGATTACCATATAGTTGCACCGGACTATGAATGCATTGTATTATGTGTAAGACAAGGCCTCCCTGAGGTGGCTTACTACCAACTCATATCATGCATTGCTTTAGATACCAATTGTGTAGGTCTTAACCGCTCATTAGGTAAATATGTCGATAGCTCTGCCCTGTTTTAGCTACCAAATGTATAGGCATTAACCCGTGCTCATTGTATTTATACTCTGTGTGATTGCTCACCCACATTTATTCTATGTATGTACTGCATGAATGTCTATGTTTTATTCTGACGTGGAGCCTTTGGAAACGAGTCTATGACTCAAAGGGTTGTAATTTCAATTTCCTAAATAAATTAATAAATCTTGCTCTTTCTCGAAATATTTCTTTAGTTTAGTGCTGGACCACAGTATTTGGGAAAGAGACCCCTCCTCTATCTGGTATCTCCAGCATGTATCTCTGGGAGTGAGCCCGCATTTATGCAGCTTTTGGGGGGGGGGGTCCTATGCCACCAATGCAAGATTTTAAGTTGAGTGCGGTGTAAGGCAGCTGTGTGTTCTTTTTGTATGTTCCCAGATGCCCTGTGGTTATTTAACAAGTGCACTGCATCTGTTTGTGTCAGTGTGAAGTCTCTCATTAGCAGTATTATACCAGAGGTAATGCAGTCTTGCCTCCATGCGGTAGGTACCAGAATGCCCCAATGGAATTTAGTAGAGGCAATGCAGTCCTGTCTCAGTGTTGTAGGTACCTGGATGCCTCACCATAACATAGCAGATGTAACACAGCCTGTATCAGTGTTGTAGGTTCCTGGATGCCTTACAATAATATATCAGAGGTAACATAATCCTGTCTTAATGCTGTAGTTTTCTGGATGTCCTGCTGTAGTATAGCAGAGGTAACATAGTCCTATCTCAGTGCTGTCCTGCTATAGTATAGTCGAGGTAACACAGTCCTTTCTCAGTGCTGAAGGTACCTGGATGGCCTGCTGTAGTATAGCATAGGTAACACAGTCCTGTCTCAGTGCTGTAGGTACCTGGATGCTCTACTGTGTTATACTAGAGATAATGCAATCCTGTTTCAGTACTGTAGCTACCTGGATGTCCTGCCATAGTATAGCAGAGGTAACACAGTTCAGCCTCAGTGCTGTGGGTACCCAGATGTTCTACTGCAGTACAGCAAAGGTGACACAGTCCTGTCTCAGTGCTGTAGATACACAGATTTTCTACTGTATTATATTAGAGTTAATACAGTCCTGTCTCAGTACTTTAGGTTCATGTTTGTCCTGCTGTAGTAAGCAGAGGTAACACGGTCCTGTCTCAGTGTTGTAGGTACTATAGTATAGCAGAGGTACCACAGTCCTGTCTCAGGGCTGTATGTACCTAGATGTCCTACTATAGTATAGCAGAGTACCACAGTCCTGTCTCAGTGCTGTAGGTACTATATTATAGCAGAGGTACCACAGTCCTGTCTCAGGGCTGTATGTACCTAGATGTCATACTATAGTATAGCAAAGGTAACACAGTCCTGTCTCAGTGCTGTAGGTATCTAGATGTCCTACTATAGTATAGCAGAGGTACCACAGTCCTGTCTCAGTGCTGTAGGTACTATAGTATAGCAGAGGTACCACAGTCCTGTCTCAGGGCTGTATGTACCTAGATGTCCTACTATAGAATAGCAGAGGTACCACAGTCCTGTCTCAGGGCTGTATGTACCTAGATGTCCTACTATAGTATAGCAGAGGTACCACAGTCCTGTCTCAGGGCTGTATGTACCTAGATGTCCTACTATAGTATAGCAGAGGTACCACAGTCCTGTCTCAGGCTGTAGGTACTATAGTATAGCAGAGGTACCACAGTCCTGTCTCAGGGCTGTATGTACCTAGATGTCCTACTATAGTATAGCAGAGGTACCACAGTCCTGTCCCAGGGCTGTATGTACCTAGATGTCCTACTATAGTATAGCAGAGTTAACACGGTCCTGTCTCAGGGCTGTATGTACCTAGATGTCCTACTATAGTATAGCAGAGGTACCACAGTCCTGTCTCAGGGCTGTAGGTACTATAGTATAGCAGAGGTACCACAGTCCTGTCTCAGGCCTGTATGTACCTAGATGTCCTACTATAGTATAGCAGAGGTACCACGGTCCTGTCTCAGTGCTGTAGGTACCTAGATGTCCTGCTATAGTATAGCCGAGGTAACACAGTCCTGTCTCAGTGCTGTAGGCACCTGGATGGCCTGCTGTATTATAACAGAGGTAACATGGTCCTGTCTGAGTGCTGTAGGTTTCTGGATGTCCTGTTTTAGTACTGTATAGTGGAGCTAACACATACCTGTCTCAGTACTGTAGGTACCTGGATGGCCTGCTGTATTATAGCAGAGGTAACATGGTCCTGTCTCAGTGCTGTAGGTTTCTGGATGTCCTGTTTTAGTACTGTATAGCAGAGGTAACACAGTTCTGTCTCAGGGCTGTATTTACCTAGATGTCCTGCTGTAGTGTAGTTGAGGTAACACAGTCCTGTCTCAGTGCTGTAGGTTTCTGGATGTCCTGTTTTAGTACTGTATAGCAGAGGTAACACAGTTCTGTCTCAGTGCTGTAGGTACCTGGATGGTCTGCTGTATTATAGCAGAGGTAACATGCTCCTGTCTCAGTGCTGTAGGTACCTGGATGGTCTGCTGTATTACAACAGAGGTAACATGCTCCTGTCTCAGTGCTGTAGGTACCTGGATGGTCTGCTGTATTATAGCAGAGGTAACATGCTCCTGTCTCAGTGCTGTAGGTACCTGGATGTCCTGCTGTATTATAGCAGGGGTTACATGGTCCTGTCTCAGTGCTGTAGGTTTCTGGATGTCCTGTTTTAGTACTGTATAGCAGAGGTAACACAGTTCTGTCTCAGTGCTGTATTTACCTAGATGTCCTGCTGTAGTGTAGTAGAGGTAACACAGTTCTGTCTCAGTGCTGTAGGTACCTGGATGGCCTGCGGTATTATAGCAGAGGTAACACGGTCCTGTCTCAGTACTGTAGGTATCTGGATGTCCTACTGTAGCATAGCAGAGGTACCGCAATCCTGTCTCAGTGCTGTAGGTACCTGGATGTCCTACTATAGTATAGCAGAGGTAACACAGTTCTGTCTCAGTGCTATAGGTACCTGGATGTCCTGCTGTAGTATGGCAAAAGTAACACAGTCCTGTCTCAGTGCTGTAGGTACCTGGATGTCCTACTATAGTATAGCAGAGGTAATACAGTTCTGTCTCAGTGCTATAGGTACCTGGATGTCCTGCTGTAGTATGCAAAAGTAACACAGTCCTGTCTCAGTGCTGTAGGTACCTGGATGTCCTACTATAGTATAGCAGAGGTAACACAGTCCTGTCTCAGTACTATATGTACCTAGATGTCCTACTATAGTATAGCAGAGGTAACACAGTCCTGTCTCAGTACTATATGTACCTAGATGTCCTGCTGTAGTATGGCAGAGGTAATACAGTCCTGTCTCAGTGCCATAGCTACCTGGATGTCCTGCCATAGTATAGTAGAGGTAATATAGCTCTGTCTCAGTGCTGTATGTATCTAGAGGTCTTGCTGTAGTGTAGTCGAGGTAACACAGTCCTGTCTCAGTGCTGTAGGTACCTGGATGGCCTGCTGTATTATAGCAGAGGTAACACAGTCCTGTCTCAGTGCTGTAGGTTTCTGGATGTCCTGCTGCAGTACTGTATAGCAGAGGTAACACATAATTGTCTCAGTGCTGTAGGTACCTGGATGTTCTACTATAGTATAGTGATGGTAATATAGTCCTGTCACAGTGCCATAGCTACCTGGATGTCCTGCTATAGTATAGTTGAGGTAACACAGTCCTGTCATAGTGCTGTTGGTACCTTGATGTTCTACTGCATTAAAGAAGAGGTAACACAATCTTGTCTCAGTGCTGTAGGTTCCTGGATGTCCTACTATAGTATAGCAGAGGTAACACAATCTTGTCTCAGTGCTGTAGGTTCCTGGATGTCCTACTATAGTATAGCAGAGGTAACACAATCTTGTCTCAGTGCTGTAGGTTCCTGGATGTCCTGTTTTAGTACTGTATAGCAGAGGTAACACAGTTCTGTCTCAGGGCTGTATTTACCTAGATGTCCTGCTATAGTGTAGTTGAGGTAACACAGTTCTGTCTCAGTACTGTAGGTACCTGGATGGTCTGCTGTATTATAGCAGAGGTAACATGCTCCTGTCTCAGTGCTGTATGTATCTAGAGGTCTTGCTGTAGTATAGTAGAGGTAACACAGTCCTGTCTCAGTGCTGTAGGTACCTGGATGGCCTGCTGTATTATAGCAGAGGTAACACGGTCCTGTCTCAGTGCTGTAGGTTTCTGGATGTCCTGTTTTAGTACTGTATAGCAGAGGTAACACATACCTGTCTCAGTACTGTAGGTATCTGGATGTCCTACTGTAGCATAGCAGAGGTACCGCAATCCTGTCTCAGTGCTGTAGGTTCCTGGATGTCCTACTATAGTATAGCAGAGGTACCACAGTCCTGTCTCAGGGCTGAATGTACCTAGATGTCCTACTATAGAATAGCAGAGGTACCACAGTCCTGTCTCAGTGCTGTAGGTACCTGGATGTCCTACTATAGTATAGCAGAGGTAACACAGTTCTGTCTCAGTGCTATAGGTACCAGGATGTCCTGCTGTAGTATGGCAAAAGTAACACAGTCCTGTCTCAGTGCTGTAGGTACCTGGATATCCTACTATAGTATAGCAGAGGTAACACAGTCCTGTCTCAGTACTATATGTACCTAGATGTCCTGCTGTAGTATGGCAGAGGTAATACAGTCCTGTCTCAGTGCCATAGCTACCTGGATGTCCTGCCATAGTATAGTAGAGGTAATATAGCTCTGTCTCAGTGCTGTAGGTACCTGGATGGCCTGCTGTATTATAGCAGAGGTAACACAGTCCTGTCTCAGTGCTGTAGGTTTCTGGATGTCCTACTATAGTATAGCAGAGGTAACACAATCTTGTCTCAGTGCTGTAGGTTCCTGGATGTCCTACTATAGTATAGCAGAGGTAACACAATCTTGTCTCAGTGCTGTAGGTTCCTGGATGTCCTACTATAGTATAGCAGAGGTAACACAATCTTGTCTCAGTGCTGTAGGTTCCTGGATGTCCTACTATAGTATGGCAGAGTTAACACAGTCTTGTCTCAGTGCTGTAGGTTCCTGGATGTCCTACTATAGTATAGCAGAGGTAACACAATCTTGTCTCAGTGCTGTAGGTTCCTGGATGTCCTACTATAGTATAGCAGAGGTAACACAATCTTGTCTCAGTGCTGTAGGTTCTTGTACGTCCTACTATAGTATAGCAGAGGGAACACAATCTTGTCTCAGTGCTGTAGGTTCCTAGATGTCCCACTGTTGAACACTAACATAAGACCATACAACATTGCCAGCAGAAGATCGCCACATGGTCTTTCGAGTCTCCTCATTACAGAGCACGTGAACCTACTGTACATGATGCTCTGCCCCCATCCCCTTGCTCTGTTACCCTCCCCTTTTCCCTAATCCACCCTCTCTTGAAGCCTCCTACTATCCTGTGACTAACATCATTTAGAAGTTCATTCTGCTCTACCACAACCCTTTCCAGAAAGAAATGTCTTCTGACCTTTTGGAATTATCCATCTGCAAGTTTGTAAGTGTGCCTCTCACTCCTGGAGTTTTAAGTTTTGTTGAAACAAACTCTTTTCTCAGCCTTGTTAATTCCTTTGATGTACTTGAAAGTTTCTGTCATGCCCCCACCCTGCATACCTCCTCAAGTGTATACATGTTAAGCTTCCTCAGCCTTTCCTCATATGGGAGATTGCGTTGACCTTGTACCATCTTTACTGCGATTTCCTGCACTGCTTCCTGCAGTTTCTATGTCCTTCTTTAGGCAGGGACTGCAATACAGTAATTATTACTCCAGGCATGGACACACAATAGATCTGCACAGTGCCGTGGCTACCTCCCTCTTTCTGCTAGTGAAACCCCTTGATATGTACTCCAACATCATTTTTGCTTTAGCCACTGGTGTTTTACATTGTAAAGAACACTCAGGTTACTAGTTATAGGTACACCCTGGTCCTCTTCCTCTTCTGAAACTGTCACCTTTAGTCCTCTTTAGTCAGTACTCTACTTTTTGGGTTCTTATACCCCATGTGCATGAATCTGAATTGTTTTGAATTAAATCCAAGTTGCCAGATTCCCAAGCACCTCTCCAGTTTGCACAAAAGATGTAGACAGTTATAACAGTTAGATGGCACTGTCCCAAGAGCTACTATCCCTGCCTGCGTGACTAGGCACAGGTGGAGGGGCCTGAGTTCGGTGAACGGGTGCCTCCACCTAGAGGAATGGTTCTGGGGTAGCGTAACTGCTGTTGGTATAGCCCTCTGGGATGCTATAACCCTCACCAGCCCCTCTAGTGGCCTAAACAGTATAGCAGAAAATAAACAATCACATGTACCAAATGAGAACACTTTTAAACCCACACTCTGTACACTTACCACCAGGGCTGGACCAGCTGCAAAGGCCCTGGAGACCCACTGTAAAATAAGATCTGTTATACAACAGTTCAATGGCAGTACAATACCCCCACCATGAAGGCACAGATTAGCCAGGTTAAATGCAAAAGCACAAATTCTGATTTATTCAGGGGCTTTGACAGGGGTGCGGCAATAATTTAGCAAGTGGCTATTAATTCTGATTGATTTAGGTTGAGCATGCAAGCACTAAGAGTCCCTCTATCACAGTCACACATTCTGGGTATCTAGTTGTTAATGTAGGCTAGCCTGACGCATTGCCGGGGGTAGGCCAACATTGCATCTGTTGTCGGGGCCCTTAGGGAAAAAAAACAATTACATGTAATTCATCCCAGAATTTGTAATCCGGAGCTGGGTGGCTCAGTTCACGATAATAAACCCAAACAAGTAAATCAGATGACACACAATGATTGCAGCTTTGTTGCAGAGAGCTACCCTGTTTAGTACTCACGCTGCCCAGACCAGGAGACAGGACTGACGAGATGAAGACCTCCGGATGGTGTTCTGGTTTGCCAGGGGAAGCAGGGCCCACACAACTCACCGAGGTGGTCGCTACTTGTTCAATGGTGTTGAGCAGGGAGACATATCCCCGAGCAGGTCTTTTATTGGAAATGTCTCTGCGAGGGGAGCGGCAGTCTAGGCTGAGATGGCAGGGCCCAGACCAGAGCAGGGAGTTTGGATTTAGTCCGTGTGAGTGCTGGAGCAACTTCCAGCTAGCATAACACACTTGAAGGCGGGGAACCAAATCATGACCCACACAGCACATTCAGCACACTTATAAGTAACACAACTCTTAGTCACAGTTCGGGTAAAGTCCGGTTGCAATTTAGAAGACGTTCTGCGCAAACCTCTCAATGCGTGACTCACTTCGGTACTTGGCAGGCTGATCGCTTCTGGAGCAAGTCTTCGGTTTCAAATTCAGGCAATGATCACTCTCTTTCTCTTCAGGCTTCAGATCTCAAACAAAGGAATTAGGTTTAATTCCAACTTTCACATTCACAGGAGTTCTCACTGGAAGATGTGACAGGCAGGCCAGTGCAGCCTTCCCACTGATTCTCTAGTGTTCCTATGCAGGAGCAGCTGCTCGATGGCTTGAGCTGTTCACTCTCCAAACTCCAGCTCACAATTGACTCTGCTGCAGGCAGTTCTGGGGATTTCCTCTGAGATCCAAAAGGTTTGGTTGGCTAAGGAAACTGTCTGTCACAGCAAGGGCTCCCCCTCGAGGTCCATTTAGGCGCCAAACCTTAAAAACTACAATTTCTATAGATTTCAATCCCTCAAGACCTCTGGGGACAGTCTCCATTTTAGGTCCTCTAAGGTTTGATTGGTCCAGGTCTGGCGGTTCAGAACCAAAATGGTGGCTCTTATGCAAAAAGTCCAAGCTGCAAGAGAAGGCAGGTTAAATAAACTTCTATACTACTATTAATAAGGCAGATAAACAGTAAATGAACACAGTTCCTCACAGAGCTCCCTCTGCGCATATAATGTCTGCAGAATGGAGCAGAAATACCACTCGCCTGGCCGGTCATGAGTCCTAAACTACTCAGATCCAGCCCAGACTAATTTCTAACACAGCATAATGATTCTCTTAAAGAGACAGGTATGGAGGCTTTTTATAGCACTCTCATGCAGACACATACAGCTACTGCAGACACAGGGCACCATCCTGACAGTGGGCATTAGGCAGCCCAGGAAGACATTTTAGTAAACCCCAATTTGTATGGGGGTTACACAGTGACGGCAGAAAAGACCAATGGCCCATCCAGTCTGCCCGGAGCACCCTATCAAACCCCATGACCTATTATCCACACAGTGTTCTAGCACACACTATCCACCCCATGCTCCCTGCCTTACTGCTGTCATCTTCAGCAACCACTAAGCCCTTCCCACTTTCCCAGCTGTACATAAAACCATTAATGGTTTTGGTATCTGCCACGTAATCTGGCAGACTGTTCTGTGGTTCAGTCACTCTTTTTGTAAAATAAGACTTTCTCACCTCTCTCTTCAACCTTCCACTAAAAGTTTCCACTTGTGCCCCCATGTTCTTGATCAGCTACTCGTGCTAAATAGTTCCTCGCAGTTTTCCTTGCTATTCTTTCATGGAACTTAAAGGTCTCTTTTACATCATACCTCTCTTGTCTGGTTTCCCATGAGTACATGTTCAGTGCCTTGAGACGATCCCTGTAAGATCGGCCCTGCTGGCCCTGAATCATTTTGGTCACTCTATGCTGCACTGTCTCCTGCCTGTCGTTATCTTTCCTCAGGTGAGGACTCCAAAACTGGGCACAATACTCCAGGTGCGGCCTCACCAGTGATCTATAAAGAGGTCATAATATTGTTTTCTTCGGCTGTCAGTACCCCTTCCAGTGCCCTTCCATCCATCTGGAATTGGCATCAATCTTCATTGAAACTAACCAGCACTGTACCTGTCAACTTCTTCCAAAGGATAGCCGTCTCTAAATTCAAAGAAACTTGTAGCTGCTCCTAAACTCCCTCCCGTCCCTCATTCCCTACCTCACCCTACCAACTAACTGGAACCAGCTCTAGTCCCTGTGGAACCCTCCTAGTCTTCGCACCTTACTCTTCTCTGCTATTTGCCTGTGGTAGCCAACCTTTACTATCCCTGCATCTGCCCTTTCAACTCTTCCCTGCCTTCACTTCTCCCTTACCCTCTTCATTTTCCTCTTTACCCTCAGTTCGATATATCTTTTAGGCTGACCCTGTATCGTTATCTGACCCCTCTTTATCTGTTTCTCGCCCCACCACGTTCCTCCCCAATACCATAGCCAAGGCCACTGATTTACGGTGATTAAAACAATTAAATTCCGTTTTCAAGACTTAAGATTCCGGAATTTCACCGGTGATTGTTACTCTAATTTCCGGATTTTACCGGGATTCTGTTATCATTCTTTTAGTATGTGCATAAATAATCAGAATTAAAGAAGGCTTAATATACAGAGCATTAAATAAAGCAAACTGAAAATAGTACAGGAAGGAATTCAAAGAAAAACAGGCTTTTTTATAGATTTACTGATCTGATAGAAAATGCCATATTCCATGAAATCTTCATTTTTAACGGTTTTCAGGCAGCCCTAATTCCAGAATTTTACCGGATTTTCCGGTAAAAACCAAAAAACAGTGGCCTTGACCATAGCCCCCTACCCCTCCTCATGCCCCCCTTTCTTCTTACTCGACTTTCCCACCTCATTCTTGCCTCTCTCCTCAGTAGTCTCTACACCCCTCACCTCTAATTATTTTTCCTCCCTCAGGTTTTCGCTTGTTACACCCACAAGTCAGGCACTATTTGTTTATTTGTTTATTATATAACATATGGATCTCTACCGTACTTTTACTTACTGTCATGTCTATTAATTATATGTATTGTGTATTTGACTGTATACATGTTCCAGGACCTTCTTGTGAATGAGCTTGTTCAACGGAGTTTTCCTGTAATAAACTTGAAACTTGAAACACACCAGCATTCAATTTGCTTTACTGTAGGCCTTGTTATGCTGGCTTGATTGTTTTGGGGAGACATTAATGATGACTCCTAGGTCTCTTTCCTCGGAGGTGCACAGGTAAGGTAGTCCTGTTTCAGTGCTGTAGGTTCCTGGACGCCATGCTGTAATATAGCTGAAGTAATGCCATCCTATCTCAGTTCTGTATGTTCCTTTTTGGGTGCCCTGTGGTATTTTTTTAACAGAGATAATACAATCCTGTCTCAGTGCTGAAGTTCCCTGGATTTTTACTGTAATATACCAGGGCAAACACAGTCCTGATTCAGTGCTGTAGGTTCCTGGATGTCCTGCTTTCATTTAGTAGAACGGCCAGTTACAGACCTATAAGTACTTCATGGGGGTATGCAGGGTGCAGAAGGAGAGTCTCTTTCAAATTGAAGAGCACCAGGACCAGACAGCAGGCAACAAAGCTGGTGGTGGTGATGGTGTGGGGGGGGTGGAGTTTAAGAGGGATGTGAGCAAGAACTATTTCACTCAAAGAGTCGTAGACACCTTGAAGAAACTGGCAGTGGAAGTGGTGGAGGTGAAAACAGTAGGGGGCTTCAAGCATGCATGGGGTAGACCTAGGGGAATACTAC
Organism: Neoceratodus forsteri; assembly: GCA_016271365.2. Taxonomy (NCBI): domain Eukaryota; kingdom Metazoa; phylum Chordata; order Ceratodontiformes; family Ceratodontidae; genus Neoceratodus; species Neoceratodus forsteri. The sequence continues at coordinate 74,329,254 of JADMNL010000035.1, forward strand.
AAAATGGATAGGGAGGAGGGAGAGTCACTGGGGACCAGCTAGGGCTGGCAGAGACAGGCTAGGCATTGACCATCTGGGCACACTGGGTGGACAAAGCAGTTTTTTTTTCTGCTGAACATTCTGTGGTTCTATATTTCAGTTCCAGTAGTGTAGGTTTTGGGAGATCATGCTGTAGTTTCTCAATACAGTCTCAAGTTTCTATTTATTTAATGTGTTTGGTCAGTAAGGCATGCTGAGCTGCGACACAGCTCACTTCCAGGTACGTTCTAGTGGAAACAGTACAGGTGGTGATTAGAAGAAGAAGAAGAAAAATCAGCATTTATATAGCACTTTTCATACACAGTATCCCAAAGCGCTTTACAAGCAATGCTAGACTGGTAGTGAAGTGACTGAATGTGTGGTGGTAGCCATATCGCACATCATCACCCACACACAGCCTGGATAATTGCATGAATCGGTTTATGTGAAGGGGAATGTTGGCCAGCACACCAGGAATGCTCCCTGCTCTTTGTGAAGAGTGCCCTGGGTTCTTTTACTTCCACCTGGACACCCACCAGGACAACACCAGGATGGGCAGAAGGGACCTCGGTTTAACGTCTCATCCGAAGGACAGCACACCCCAGCAGTACAGCACCCCCCAATACTGTGCTCGGATGCCAGCGATTTTTAGGCACAAGTCCAATCCCAGTGTGGGACGAGAACCCATGACCTTCTGCTCCAGAGGTGGATGTGCTACCAACTGAGCCACACTGACATTAATTAGAACATTAATAAAAATGGTTCAAGTGTGCAAAATAAATGAATTATTGAAATGAAATAGAAATCTGAACAGCTAATAAAAGTAATCCAATGGACCTCGATTCAGAAATACAGGGCAACTAAAAAATTGAAGCGATAATGCAAAATGGTGTAAATACAGGTTTCAATATGCAGTGCAAAGGTCAAGGTAAAGCTGTGGCATGATGATGTATACCCTCGAGGAGAGGAGGGAGAGGGGGTACTTGATAGAAACTTTCAAATACCTCAAGGGAATCAACAAAGTCCAAGAGGGTAGCATCTTTCAAAAAAAGAGATGTGCAAGAACAAGGGGGCACAATTTGAAGATAGAGGGGGAATGGCTCAGAGGTAATGTGAGGAAGTATTTCTTCACAGAGGGGGTTGTGGATACATGGAACAGCCTTCCTGAGGAGGTCGTAGAGTCAAAAACAGTGGGGGAATTCAAGAATGCATGGGACAGACATAAGGCAATTCTAGTGGGGGGTAGGAGGAAGTAGGCTGTTGGCTAACTAGGATCTGCAGCTTATCCGTTAGGTAGGGAAATGGGCAGACTAGGTGAGCCAAGTGGTCCTTATCTGCCGTCAGATTCTATGTTTCTATGTTACAGTCCAATTTAAAAATGCACACAGTAGCGTGCATGGCACTGTACAATAATAGCAACAGGGAGCTTTATTTACATTCCACAAGTTGATCTGTAACAGCATTTCAGAGAATTCCATAGACCAGTGATTCTGTTTAAGAAGCCAGCTTACCTGGTCAATCAAAACAATCATAAATGTTCCTGAATTATTTGATTCATGAACTCCGCTCTTGAGAGTCCATCAAAGGTATGTCAAATTATTCGTGCATGAATATTTAATTGCACTCCTGTGTTCATGAATGTTCACAGACACAAAGGTTCATTAAAGTCCATGAAAGTTAATGGTATGGCTCCAGTGAACTTTCATAGAGACATTACGTCAATGATTTTTGGTGGCCAGCAATACCCTGCTTTTATAATTAAGGCATAATGCACAACAAAGTATACAGTATCATGGAATATCATCCCACCTTGGGTGGGTTGTGAGGCTATTGGGCAAGTGCCTTCAACCACCCAAGAAGGGACGTCATGCTGCACCTTGGAGTGTACTACCGCCATTATGAAATGGATTATTTATTTATTTTTTTTACATGGTTTGTTTAAAAAAATGTTTTACAATGATTTTTTTTTAAGTTTAAGAGTACAATTATTAAACAGGCATTTGTCAATGCCGAATATTATCTTGCTGGCATTGGTAGTGCAGAAGTTAGAGAGATGCATAATAGGAATGGCAGTGAAGTATTGAACTGATACCAACCCCACCCCCAACCTGCAGAGACTGACAGTCATTGGGGTGTGCCTTTGGGTCATCACCCATAACGCTCATGACATTTCACCTCATCCTACCCTGCAGACACCGACAAAGGTCAGGGTGTGCCTTGGGGTCTTCGGGCCTTACGCTCAGTACATTCCATAAGGAACTACACTGAGATGGGTGCAGTATAGGAGAATGGGGTGAATTTTGGGCTGAAGAGTCCAAGGCACACTTTGATGCCAGTCAGTGGCTGCAGGGTGAGGGTGGGGGTGGAATGCCATGAGCATTATAGCCAACAATCCCAAGTCACACCCCTGACACCTGTCAGTCTTTACAGAGTGGGGCATTACAATTGAAAACTCTTAACACCCAGACATTTGTTGGTATTTTCGCTCCAAATTTTCAGCATGGGCTTTTTGTGACATCACTTCATGAACAGTGGCACTATTAGTTCATTAGCCGAAGGCTGATTTTGCACAGCGATTGCGCCATTTGGCACAACAGGTGCAAAAACACATTTTGGGCAGGATGTGAAAAATGACAGCTGTACTGTTCATGAGGAGGGGTAAGAAAATGGTAATGTTGAAAATCTGAAGTGAAAATTTGAAATATTAGTGAAGTCACGAGCGTGCGTAGAAACTGTACAATGCACACCTGTAATGCAATTATTTTGGGTATTCTTTTAACTGAATTTTCAACATAGGCATGTTGGCACCCCCACTCATGAACAGTGGCACTGCGATTTTGTTACTCTGTCCTGAACGCTGATTTCCCACAGCAACCACGCCATTCTGTGCCAGATGTGCAAAAACACATTTTGGGCAGGATGTGAATAATGACAGCTATATTTTTCATTAGAAGGTGTGAAGAAATGGCAAAGTTGAAAATCTGGAGTGAAAATATTAAAAATTCTCGAAGTTATTAGCGTGTGTGAAAACCAACACAATGCACACTCATAACACAGTCATTTTTTTGAATTTTTTCACCAAACTTGCAACATAGGCATTTTGAGACCTCTGCACATGAACAGTGTCACTGTGATTTTTTTAATCTGTCCTGAACACTGATTTCCCACAGTGACCGCGCCATTGTGCACCAGATGTGCGAAAACACATTGCGGGCAAGATGTGAAAAATGACAGCTGTACTGTTCTTAAGGAGGTGTGAAAAAATTGCAATGTTGAAAATCTGGAGTGAAAATATAAAAAATTTTCAAAGTTACGAACGTGCATGGAAACTGTGCAATGCATGCTTGTAACACAGTCATTTTTTTGAATTTTTTCACCAAATTTGCAACATAGGCTTTCTGGGAGTCCACCTCATGAACAGTGGCACTATCATTTCATTAATCAGTCCTGAAAGGTAATTCCACACAGTGACCACGAAATCACCTTTTGGGACCGAATAACAAAATAACAGTGACTGATTTCATGAGGTGGGGTCCCAAGAACCCCATGCTAAAAATTTGGAGCCAAAAGTCAAAATAATGGCCAAGATATCCACCTAAGTTGAAACCTCCCCCATTGATGCCATTATACAGCTTACCACCATTTCTTCAGTTCACGGTCGACTTTGAAGAGTGCAGATGTGTTCCTGTCCCACCAAAGATCGCGGTGCTGACCTCCGGAGATAAGTATGGGGTGAGGGGGTGTGGGGAGGAGGGGAGCATAGAGAGTGGGTGTGAGTTGGGGGAGGGGGCGCCGCTGACTGCGAGGGACCATTTTCTTTGTTTCAGGTGCATTAAAAAAAAAGGAACGTTGCAAACGGTTTTCTTTCTCTACAGGTGTAAGAAAACAAATGCTGTGCACCCCTTGACTTTGGGGGTGGTGATGTTGGCCACATTGGGGTGGGTTCCCAGTGTGGCACACAATGGGGGTGTGGGAAGGAACATGCCGACAAGGTCGGCTTCCGAACACCACGGAGGCACACTGGGGTGGGCTCCCAGTGTGCCACACAATCTTGGGAGGGTATTAAACATGCCGACAGGGGGATTGGGCACCCCCAAAGTTGGCTTTCTAGGGATTGTGAGAGGCAGATGGTGCTAGCCGCTGCCATGTTTATTGAAATATTTCGCCAGGCAAGGCACGTAGGGGAGGCATCGTCTGTGCCACTGCATGACAAGCTTGTCTCCGATTGCAGTGGCAAGTTTGTTTCAAGTTGGTGGCACTGCATAAGACTTGTGTCACTGCTACCATGCTCACTAATTGGTGAATGAGGGACACACCCTCTAAAGCGTGCCCTGCATTCGCCAAAACTGACACACCTCTGCATTTCTCCTACTACCATCTCCTACTGCCACAAAATGTTGCTTGTGCATGCGCAAGACAACATAAAAAACAAAATAGTGCTTACCATAATGTTGTGGTTTAGTCAGTACTGACAGGTGGTGCTGTAGGAACCTCAAGTCAAAAATTACAAGTAATTGTTAGCTCTACTGGGGTTATATGACAGTTGCCATTAACTATTAAGCCTTATCTGGGCTGCATTGCAAAGGACCCAATCAGTAGCAAATGAGTAATTTAAAGCTGTACTCAGCAGAAAGGAGAACCTTGTTAGCCCTGCTGGGGATGAAAATCCATTATGTTAGCTGTTAAGCCCATTAGGGGCTCAAATGTAATGGCTGTAGTCAGTGTTGACTCAGTGATCTGAAGCCATGCTTGACTTCATTTGTTGATATGGTAGCAACTCTGTGGCTGGAACAATGGTTACCTGTTTCACCTGACTGGGCCTTACCTGTTTCACCTGATAGAGCCTTTATTTAAATGGCCAGAGTTTGCAGCAGGTGGGCAATCTGAAGCCGTGTGCAGTAGAAATGTTAACATGCTATGAGCCTCGCTGAGGCTCAGGTTCTCCCGTCCAGGAACTCTTTTGCTCAATCTGGCTTTCTTTGGAAACAGTAACTGCTAAATTTAAAGCTGCACTTTTTGACCAAGATAAATAATGTGTGCCTCGCCAAGGCTCGTGTTCTGTTGCCTGGAGACTGTTTCATCTGACTGCATCTCCATTTCAAAGGCATCAGTGAGCAGAACGGGGTTATTGTGAAAGCGTGCTCAAGAGTGGTATTTACACTGTGAGCCCCACTGATGTTGAGATTGTGATCAACTGCAAATGTTTTGTTAGATCTGGGATGCATAAGTAAAGTGGGAACAGATTTTTAAATATAAACCTGTGACTCCATTTGACAACTTCCAACTACTTCTAAAGAGTAACTGCAAATGTGAAGATTTACTGAGCTCCAAGTCATGTACAACAGCAATGCATTTTTGCCAAGTCTTCATTCTCTGTGAGCAAAGTGAGGGTATATGGATACCTTAATACTAGTGCTGTATAGAATGTAAAATTCTGTTAGGGGGATCCAGGAAGATTACAGTTCTGCAAAATGTTATGGAATTTCCATGCAAATTCCATGAAATACTGCCATCTTTTAAATTGTTGCTGTTTCTGGCTAGTTTCAGAACCACTCATCCAAAGTTTGCCATATTTGACATGTGTGAAGTTGTTTATGTGCACTATGTTTCATACCCTTGATTGAAAGGGGTCTGAGTTATACTATAGATGCCCAAACACTTTATTTATGTGCTAATTGGAAGGCTATGCCTGTGGTTCAATGGACAAGCAGCCAGCCACTGCTCCTTCCTGTGTTACATAAGCAGTTCCTCTGAGCCTCTGAGTTCTCAAGCACTTTTTCTTTGCAGCCGGAGGCTCACTTGGTCTGTTCTTTGCAGCCTGCTGGGACCTGCCCCCGCTGTGTTTTGGCTCTGCTTGTTTCTGCAGGCCTTTTGTTGTCTGTTTTCCTGCATTTGGTTTGTATTGTTTGTCTCCGGCTGTGTGTGTCTTTGTGTTGCTTGTTCCTTGTTCTTCTGTGTTTGTGTGCCTTTTGTTTTGCTTTCTTTTGGGGGGGGCTTCTTTTTAAACTGCTTGTATTTTGCTACTCCAGAGCTCATGCTACTTGCTCCCATTTACTCACACTGCAACTGCAATCATTATCTGTGTGTTTCAGCTCAAGCTGCTTCCCTTCCGCTGCTCTCCATGCTATGCGACTTAATTGTTTTCACCTGGTTCAGGCTCACTCTAAACCCCAGACCATGCAGCTCAATCCTGCTTCCTGAACTTACACCTCGTAACTCATTGCTGCTGTTTTCACTGCACTGCCTAGCCAATTTGCTGCTTTCAGAACGTTGCCTTCCTACAGTCTATGTTCATTCGAATTGTTACCCCTATAACGCATAATTACTCAATACTGAGACTGCTCTATTCCGTTTGCACACTGCTGTTTTGTTTTGGAGGTCAGCTAAACTATCGCTGATGCTGCAAACTAGATTTAATATCTGCATGTGGGTCATGGCACCTTCCCGTTGCTTCTTGTTTTTCCTGTGGTGGGGACTCGAGGTGTTGTTGAGGAGCTGTGGCCCTGTATGGCATACTAACTCAAGTTCGAATCCTGCTTCGCTACTAAAATCCCCCAAGTATTTTATCACCTTCATTGACTTCCTTGACAGCTTGACTGGCTTGCCCTACTATTCATGTTTGCTGCTCCTTCGACCTCTATGCAGGTCCGACCATTTGCATACTCTGCTTACTGACCTACATGCAGGTCCACGCATTGCTTACGCAATTCATTTGCTCAATGCTCGCTACTACCATGTCTGACCTACATGAGGGTCCCAGCACTCAACGCTTCATTCAGCTCCTCCTCAATCATTTTCTGGGGCATGCCAGCCATAACCATTCCATGGCACAGGCCCCTGCAGCCGACAGTCTCTGTCTGCACCTATGAAGTCCGCATCTTGTTCGTGCCTTACTTGGGGCAGGGTCCTTCTTTCCTGGCCCATTGCTGGGAATGTCCTTGTTCCGGGCCTGTCTTTAGCCATTTGAGATTTGATGGCAGCTCGGTGTAGAATTTAAGACTAGCCTTGAAGGGTGGTTACAATGATCTCCTTTGGCTCTAGCATTCTACTAGCAAGGCACCTTCACCACATTCTCCCTATGACTGCCTCTGGTTCACTTGGTTTGTTTTTAGGGTGGGTAGGCCAGGTGAGTGCGTCATCAGTCATTGCTCCGCTCCTCTCGCCTTGGTTGCCCCCAATGTTGCGGAGCACTCTCACAACCTTCCACGGCATTGCCGTTAGAGGGATTGGGTGAGAGCTTTCTTCCAAATTGGAATATTTTCCACCCCCCCAATTGGGTTTCTAAATTGCAGCTGCAGAGCTGTCACTGAACAAAACATCTTAAGTCTGGAGGGAACGCAATCTAGGCCTTGGATCCCTGGAGAGTTTCGCTTCAGTGTTTTTTTTTTTTTCCCTCCTCCATGCCTCAGGTCGTAAATGTTAGTTAGCCATAGTTAGTGTTCCCTAATTCCTTTAGGTAGGTTCCGCTGTTGGATGAAGGTGGATGGTGTCCCTACTTGCCATTCCTTCTCTCCTTAGGAGGCCCCCTCAATCTCCAGTGCAACCCATCGTACTCATGCCACTGCTAACCTGCACATCTCATTACATTATCAAGCTACCTGGTGCCTAATCTACTACTATGCCTCACAGCTATTAATTGCTAATGTGCTTTTGTACTACTACTACTTTTCTTTTTTTGGATGCTTCCTAAGGTACCTTTAGCCAAGGGAATCGTCCCATGGCCCCTCTAGGGATGGAACCCTCTTTGAGGGTTCCTTGCCTTTGGTACCCCTACAGGGTGGTAACTCCTCTAGAACAGAGAACATGAACAGCAAAAACCAAGTAACAGAGTTGCACAAGCATTACATCATACTGGCTGTGAAGGCCATTGAATTGGAAGGCTAACATAGAAACATAGAAACATAGAAGTTGATGGCAGATAAGAACCGCAAGGCCCATCCAGTCTGCCCATTTCTTTTTCTACATTATAAATGTGCCATCGGCCTTTGCTCTGTCAGTGGCCTATCTATTCATACTCATCTGTATTGCTCCCTTATGCCTATCCCATGCCTGTTTGAAGCCCTGCACTGTATTCATAGCCACCACTTCTTGAGGTAGGCCATTCCATGTATCCACCACCCTTTCTGTGAAAAAGAATGTCCTCACATTCCCCCTTAATCGGCACCCCTCTAATCTCATGCTGTGTCCTCTTGTCCTGCCATTTTTCTTATATTTAAACATGTTAGACTCTTTCACCTTGTTAATGCCCTTAAGGTGTTTGAATGCCTCGATCATATCACCTCTCTCCCCTCCTTTGCTCAAGGGTATACATATTGAGCTCTGTTAATCTGTCCTCATATGTCTTCTGATGCAGTCCTGCACCATTTTGGTTGCCCTTCTCTGGACTGCCTCAATTTGGTTAATGTCCTTGTGAAGGTGTGGCCTCCAATACTGCACGCAGTACTCCAGATGGGGCCTAACCAGTGTCTTGTAAAGAGGGATTATTACCTCCCTCTTATGACTTGTGATGGCTATGCCTGTGGTTCAATAGACAAGCAGCCAGCCACTCCCCCCCTTTCTGTGCTACATAATCAGCTACTCTGCGCCTCTCTCACAAGCACTTTTTCTTTGCCCCACCTCCTCCTCCAATGGCATTGCCTCTCTCTCTCTCTCTCTCTCTCTCTCTTTGGGATGCTCCCTAAGGTACCTTTAGCCAAGGAAATCGTCCCGCGGCACCTCTAGGGGTGGAACCCTCTTCGAGGTTTCCTTGCCTTTGGTACCCCTACAGAGTGATAATTCCTCTGGAACAGAGAGTGCGAACAGCCAAAACCAAGTAACACAGTTGCACAAGCATTACATCATACTGGCTGTGTAAGCCATTGAACATTGAGTTAACTGGAATATATGAAGGAATAACCATCTGGTGTGTCTGATTAAATGCCATTGTCAAAGGCAGAGGTGTTTAATCAATTACAGAAGTAAGTTATTCAGACTATACTCCAGCAAACTGAACATTACTACTACTATGCAACTAGGAATTCTGAGTCCAGGATTTTAAAAGTTCTGTTGCAGTTAAAGTAAAAATATGCATATTTCCCTTTTTTCTGTCAACTAAATGGATAACCTATTGTGGGCATGTTTCAAATGGGAATAACCTACTGTGGGTGTGGCTGAAATGTGACTGTAATAGTTTGTTGGGTATTAAGTGACAGTTTTCCTGTGCTCTGATTGTCTTAGAAGAGATACCTGTTGTATAATAGAATGTAATGTTCAATCATTGAGCACATGAGCTAGCAGTGCATGTCAAACTGATTGTCAGCACAGCTCTTCCAGCACCCAATTTTAATTTCTTTTGGCTGAAGTTGCCCTGAGCACAATTTCGTATGTAGTTTGTGACTATGACATTAGCAAATAAACACACCAATCAGAGACTTAGTTCTATTTTGGAGGCAGCATTCCTTTCATGCGTCCCTATTTCTGCGAGTCCTGCCCACTGTGTTTAAATGACAATCCCTTTGTGTGCTCAAGCTGTTAATTGTCCTTGACTACTGCTCTCCTGTCTACTTCCTCATGCCCTCTTCACTATATTCATGGCTAAACACAATATACAATTCCACCTAACAATTTGTCATTCAAGCTCCCTACTCTACCCATCACTGCACACTCTACCAGTCCCTAGGGTGACTAACACTACAATGTCATTTCAACTATGCTATGGAATGCTTGGTGGGCAATTCGCTCAGGAACAACCACCTGTCCCCCTATTCATCCCTTCTGACAGGTAGGGAGGTTTCAAAGATCATTAGGGAATCCTCAGTCCCCCCGCTGGAAGTACCATGCATTTCCACTATCATGGGTAGTAAAGTGTTCTCTGTTTTTGCCCCCTTCCTATGGAACAGACTCCCATCGTCCATCCGCTTGTCCCCCTCCCACCTGTATTTACAAAAAGAACTAAAAGACTGGCTCCTGATTACAGCCCCTTGTCACTGCTTTCCAAAACAACACTAGGACCTACAAACTGCAGACACTCTTTAACGGGTTGGCTTCGCTGCTTGCCCCCACCTCCCTGCCCCTCCCTTTTCTCACCTTCTTATGCCCTAACCCCCCACTAACCTATTACACCTTGCACTTTTGTTCTCTGATACTGCTTTGAGCTCTAAGAAGTCCATGAAAGTTTGATTGTCTGAATCTGCACATTTTATTTTGTTTGGGTACCAGATGCTAATATGAAAATGCTTCATGTAATGACACGTAGCTTCTGACTATTAACTGCACTATTGCTTATGTTATAATCACATGTACCTGTCCTATTGCTAATTGTGATTGTATAACCAGTTATTTACTGTACATTCTTTCCATCACCTCATGTTAAGGTGTATTTATCCTGTGCTCCTGTTTGTACTGTTTTCTTTTTTGTTTGACTCATGTTATTGCCACTTCGTGGCCCGGGTCGTGACTGAAAATGGTCCTTTGGATCAGCTTACTCACCCGGTTACCAAATACATAATAAATAAATAAATACATTGTTTTTTTAGAAAACAGATTTTCCAGTTTTAAACTGAAAGAGTTCCAATTTTGTGATTATTTATATCTCTTGCATGGAAAAACTGTGCATCTTGGCATGCAAATTAGTTATGCAAATTGAGTTTTGTCTTGGTCCATTAAAGGTCCTGCAGCTTCAAGAACTTTGATGAACAGTTCATGGACTTGGTCCATGAGCTGAGTTGAAGAACGGCTGGTGAACTTTGATGGATGTTCATGAACCATTCATAACATTTTTGACAATGTTCATGAGATGACAATCCTTTTGCCTGGGGGAGACAAGCTCAGCAAGATGTATTAACAAGCTGAAAGCAATTTCACCGGGAGAGGAAAAAAGGAAGCAACTATGTAACCAGTGTAACATTTACTAAAAGTCTATGTCATGTGACTCCCCTCAACATGTTGTGATGGTAATTTCTGTGTGACCCATCCAGAGATGACAGAAAATATCACAGTAAGATGTATGTAGTGAAAGTCTTCAGTTAGTGGAGGGGCAGAAGGAGCCTCTAGCTGGTGGCTATGAGTGTAAGTAGATCTGAAAGAGTTTCTTAACTGGTATTCTGTGTGTTTGTAATTGTATTTGAGGGCTGCTTTTAGCTGCCATTTATTGTGCTTTTACATTTAGTTTGGGCAGGGGTAAGGGATTCTAGCAGACAAGTTGGTTTTGTGTGTTTATAAGTTGCTGTCTAGCCTGTAAGTGCAGGCATCATATTACAGGGGATTAGTGCTGTTTGAATGTGAAGTGTAACTGCCATCTCAGTTAGTCTTCAGTTAGTGGAGGGGGAAAGGAGCCTCTAGCTGGTGGCTGTGAGTATAAGTAGATCTGAAAGATTTTCTTAGCTGGTATTTCTGTGTGTTTGTAATTGTATTTGAGGGCTGGTCTTAACTGCCATTTATTGTAATTTTACATTTAGTTTGGGCAGGAATAAGGGATTCTAGCAGACAAGTTGGTGGTTGTGTGAGATGTCACTGCCAGAGGACTCCTTGGCTGATTGTGTTTTCACACAGCCTGTGGTGTACTCACACTCGCCCACCCCAGAACTCACTCACCCCAAGGCTTGCCCTACATTTATTGGGTGAGTCCCATAAGGCCTTGCAACATCCTAATCCTATTAGGGTGACGCTTGGGTAGTGCTGGCTACTGCATCTTGGGTACAGTTTGTATCAATTGCTCGGGCATGTGCTGGCTACTGCTGGGAAAAGGGTAGATTGACTGAGTGTATACAGATTGGAGGGTAATTTTAGATTGTAGATTGATTGAGTGTATACAGATTGGAGGGTAGTTTTATTGCCAGGGAGTGCCCATATTGCCCACACCTAACAGTGAGGATGGGATCGAATGATGCAAGAGCCAGTATCTTCAGGAGGGTGATTGGGTATACGGGGTGTGGGGCGGCCATAATATTAAATTGGGCATGGAGGTTTGGGGGATGCCCAGTGTGTTACCAGTTGGCAGGCCTCAGGCGGAAGGTCAAGGGGATCAGGAAGCAGCTGGAGGGAGGGAAAGAAGGGGTGGGTTGGAGAGGGAAGGAGGCAAGAACCATATGATGATAGGTGAGGACAAAATGGCATACCCCCGGGTACAGGGGCCGGAGTGAAAGGACTAGGACCACATGGTCGCTCCGAGAGAGAAAGACATGAAAATACCAGTGTACGGTCTTCACTCTGAAAGGAGGGGGCCGCCCAGAGAGAGCCAAGGAAAGGGGAGAGGAGGGGGACAGGAGTGGGTGAGCTTGGGTCAGGCATCACACTTATAAACTGCTTCACCCTGCTGGACCCAGATGATGAGGTGGAAGAGGCTGGCAGGCAGGGGGTGCAGGATGATGGGGAGGGATTGGTCAGGTGTCAGAGGGAGTCAGGGGATAGGAGGGGGGCCTGATCCAAAGGAGGGGAGGGCATGGAGAATGTGAGACCAGGGCACCAGATGGGCAGGGAGGGGGGAAGGAGCTGGGTCTGAGGGAGGTAAGGCAGAGGGGGACATACAGAACAGAGTCAGGGTGGATGAGGCCAGGACCCAGGACAGGGCAGAGTTGAGGAAGGGAAAAGCAGACAAGGAGGGGGGTGAGGAGAGGAGCACTCTGGGTAGGCCAGCTCCAAGACTGGAATTTCCAGAAGAGGGGGGTGTAGAGAGCACAAGGGCACAGGGGTCCATTATTACAGAACCTGAGGGAGGGAGGGAGGGAAGGAGAAGGAAAGCAGGAATGGGAGGCCTGGGTGGAGAAATCAATGGCAACAGACCAACTGGGGAAGAGTTCAGGGGGGTGACTAGTGATATTCAGGCTGTGAGGGGTGTGAGGAGCAAGCTGGGAGAGGGAGACAGAAGAGGGAGCCTGGAAGGGCACAATCAAACTAGTGATGCCCAGGCTGTGGGAGGGGCGAGGAACAAGCAGGGGCCATAGTCAGGAGACAGATTCTGGAAGGGCACATACAGACCTGTGACCCCCAAGTTGCAGGGTCTGAGAGGAGAAAACTGGGGCACATAGGCAGAAGAGGAAGCCTGGAAGGGCACACACAAAATAGAGACACCCAGGCTCTGGGGGGTGCAAGGAGCAAGCCTGGGGACGTAGACAGAAGAAGGAGGATGGAAGGGCACAAACGGGCGAGTAACTTGGGAGGAGAGGTGAAGGTGCTCCTGCTGGGTGACACCATGATTAGAGGTATCCAGTGGGAGGGGGTTGGGGAGGGAAAAGGCAGCCCAGTCAAGGTTAAATGTATCCCAGGCCTATCAGTACATAGGGCCACATTCCAGCTATACTCAATGGCAAGGGAATGCGGAGGATCCCCAGACTTTCTGGTTCACCTGGGAACAAACAATTTAGAAGGGAACAGTGAATTGGAGATACAGGCAAGATTCAGGGAATTGGCCAGGGTTTTCCACTCTATAGGATGCTCAATCTCCTTTTCTGAGATACTGCCAGTACCTAGGGCAGGTGGGAAAAATAAGCAAAAACTAAGGGGGGGGTCAACCAGTGGCTCAGGGAGTGGTGCAAGTCAGAAGGGTATGGACTGATGGGGGACTGGGGTGGTACATGGGAAGACAAGGGGCTATATGCCAGGGATAGGCTGCACCTCAACCTGGAGGGGAAGGAGATCCTTAAACTAAAACATTTTGGATTCATTGGTGATAGGTGGGGTTTAAACTTGTAAAGGGGGAGGGATAGAAAGACTGAAAGCCCCAGCGAGGAAGCTTGAGGGTTCAGGACTAGATCATGCAAAGTGGGCTGCGGGTAGCGTTAAAAGACCAGGGGGAGCTGAGGGGTGAAGAGAGACAGGGATTGCACTGGGCTGAGAAAACTGGAGAGGGGGGAGGACAGTCCTGATCAATGCCAGAAGCATGGGCAATAAAATGCCAGCACTCCAGGCAATGCTAGTTGAGGGTGCAGCAGACTTGGTGGCAATTACTGAGACATGGGCCACCCAGAGGCATGATTGGGACCTAAATTTAGAGGGATATACAATGTTTAGGAAGGATGGGGGGTGGGAAGGGTGTGTGTGGCATTGATAGTCAAAAATGACATAGTAGTTGGTGGAATCAAGGAGGCAGAAGGAGATGTGGAGGCAATTTGGGTAACCCTATAAATGGGGGAGTAAACGATTAAAAATAGGGGTGGTGTACAGACCCCAGCAATGGAAGCGGAACTGGAGGATGATCTGGCTGAGAACATCAGGGGTCACTGTGGCCTCAGAAAGGGCAGGGTGGTGATCATGGGCAACCTGAACATGCCAGGGGCAGACTGGGGCACTATGACATCCTCGGTGGCCAGGGAGCAGAGGTTGATGGATGTCTTCCAGGATGCCTTCCTAGTCCAGCATGTGGGGGAGCCTACTAGGCAGGATCAGATCCTAGACCTATGAGGAGAGACTGGACGAACTCAATCTGTATGCATTGGAGGAGAGGAGGGACAGAGGGGACATGATAGAGATGTTCAAGTATGTAAAGGTCATAAATAAGGGTGGAGCCAGGGAAGTGCTCAGGCTTCAGAAGGGGGGAACTACCAGATGGCACGAGTGGAAGCTGGAAGGAGGAAGTACGGGGGAGCACAGGAGACACTTCTTCACAGAGAGGGTGGTGGAACCATGGAACACACTGCCCAGGAGTCTGGTGGAAGAGACCACAGTGGAAGGATTCAAGAAGGGTTGGGACAGGTACAGGGAGAAGCTGAAGCCAGGGAGGGCCACCTCTGGGGTTGGGGGGTGGAGGTGCAAGCACCCAGTGGGGGGCTAGCTTCCGAGCAGACACGATACACCATGGGGCCTATTCTGCTGGCTTTTACTAAGATACTGTGAATGCATGAGGAAGGGGAGATCTGATTGGCTGGATATGATGCAAAAATTTAAAATTCAGGTGCAAGTGTCTTTCAGTGAAAGGGTAGAAATCAAAATGATACCTGTTTCCACGCAATTAACCTAACATAATAAATTTAATTTTCTCCAGATTAAAGCCAACAGAGAAGGGCTTATCACACCCTGGAGAACTGCTGAATCTAGCTGTCAGAAATGCAACATTCTCCAGTGTTTCTGAAAAGGGTTTCCCCTCTGTTTCCTAGATTTCTGCTGCCACCATCTCTGTGGGTAGCATTGCATAGGTAGAGTGGCATCTTCAGCCAATATTGTTTTGTCTTCCTTTTTTCTTCCACTCCCAGGGCCTGCCCCCAGTCTGACTGTGCCCCACTTCCACTATATCCCAACCCCATCCCAGAGCTGAGGCTTTCTGTGGCTTACCCTCCATGGTGCAACTACCTACTGAAAGACCCAGATAGGCAGGCAGAATTTAAGTGGAGATCTGTGGTCCAGGCAGAGCAAGAGATGACTGGAGGTGGAACTGGTCTGTGACTACCAGGCACAGTACCACTTTTTCCCTTTTTTCCCCTTCCTCTGGCTCCCTGATGCTGGTGTGTGCATTTGGTAACAAATATATGTACGCACCCCCTTGGCATCCCCAGTCTTTATGCACATCCTGCATCTGCCACTTCCTGTGGAAAGAGCACTGACATTATGTTAATTTTGACTGAGAGTTACATAGACACATAGATACATAGACAGTGTCAGCAGAAAAGGGCCTATGGCCCACCCAGTCTGCCCATTTTAATTGTAAGTTCAGTTTATGTTTTCCTAGAAGTCTGTTGCCCCTTACCCCTGATCTCCAGAATTCCTTTATGTCTGTCGCATGCATTCTTAAATCCTGTGATTGTTTCAGCCCCCGCCACTTCCTCTGGCAGGGTGTTCCACTTGTCCGCCACCCGTTCTGTGAAGAAATTCTTCCTCCCGTTTCCTCTGAATCGTCCTCCCTCCAACTTCATCCCATGCCCTCTAGTCCTGGAACATCTTTTTCGCTTAAAAATAGTGTATTCCTGCACCCTGTTCCTCCCTGTAAGATACTTGTATGTCTCTATCATATCCCCTCTCTCCCTCCTCTCCTCCAGGGAGTACATGTTCAGTTCCTTCAACCTGTCCTCATAGGACTTGTGATGCAATCCATGTACCATCTTTGTTGTCCTCCTCTGAACCTTCTCTACCCTGTCTATGTCCTTACGTAGGTAAGGTCTCCAGAACTGTACACTGTATTCCAGGTGGGGCCTCACTAGTGTCTTGTATAGTGAATTATGACCTCCCTTTTCTTGCTGGTGATGCCCCTGGCTATGCATCCCAGCATCCTATTTGCTTTACCTGCTGCCTTGTCACACTGTTTCCCTACCTTGAGGTCGTCCAGAGATGATAACCCCAAGATCCCTTTCCTGCTTGGTGCATGCTATATCCTCACCCCCCAACTGATATATTGTGCCAGGGTTTTTGTGCCCCATACGCATTATCTTGCACTTCTTTGCATTGAATTTCAACTGCCAAACCCCTGACCATTCTTCAAGTTTCTGCAGGTCCCTTCTCATTCTGTCTACACCCTCTGGTGTGTCTACTCTGTTACAGAGCTTTGTGTCGTCAGCAAACAGTGAAATTCTGCCTTCTAGGTCCTGCGTAATGTCACTGATGAAGTTGTTGCATAGGACCGGTCCCAGCACTGATCTCTGTGGTACCCCACTGGTCACTCTTTCCTCTGTGGAATGACAGCCATTTATCACCACCCTCTGTGTCCTGCTGCCCAGCCAGTTACCTACCCACCACACTACTGTCCTGCCCACACCCATATTCCCCAGTTTGTGTAATAGTCTTCTATGTGGCACAGTGTCAAAGGCCTTGCTGAAGTCCAGATAGGCCATGTCCACTGCCCTCCCCTGATCCACCTCCCTAGTCACCCAGTCAAAAAATTCAACCAGGTTGGTCAGACATAACCTCCCCCTGGTGAAACCATGCTGCCTTGGGTCCTGTAGTCCACTGACAACCAGATGTTCCACCAATCTCTCCTTTAGTAGTGCTTCCATGATCTTCCCCACTACCGAGGTGAGGCTGACTGGTCTGTAGTTCCCCGCTTCCTCTTTGTTCACACTTTTATATGAACATACGAACAGTTGTTTAAGGGGACTACATCTGCTGTCCTCCAGTCTTTGGGTACCTCCCCTGTTTCCAGTGATTGGCTAAACAGGATAGCCAGAGGTTCAGCCATCACCTCTCTTAGTTCTTTAAGGACTCTGGGGTGCACCCCATCTGAATCTCATTGCTTTATCAACTCTTATTATTTCCAGTTCCTTCAGGACCCTTTCTCGTGTAAAGGGACTTGTGTCCATTTCTGCACCATTCTCACCCCTTGTACTCCCTTCAGACCCATTACCCTCCTCTTCCTCAGTAAAGACTAAGCAGAAATACCTGTTCAATATGTCAGCTTTACTGTTGTCATCCTCCACGCGGCCCCCATCCTCCCCCTTCAGTCTCACTATCCCTCCCTTTGCCTTTCTTTTTTCACTTATGTACCTGTAAAAGATTTTGTCCCCTCTACCCACTGATGTTGCAATGTGTTCTTCTGTCTGAGCTTTGGCTTCCCTTACTGACCTCCCTGCCTCCCTTTGTTTCTCCTGGTACTTCTCCCAATCCCCTTCTGCCTGTGTCTTTTTGTATTGCTTGAATGCAATCTTTTTGGCTTTCACTTTCTTTGCTACCTCTTTGGAAAACCATAATGGTCTCCTCTTCCTTTTCCTCTTGCTAACCTGCTTAATGCATAATTCTGTTGCTCTTGTAATCCCCATTTTAAATACTGCCCACTGTTCCTCAACCCCTGATTCCTGCCTCATTCCCCTTAATGCCTCTTTCAAGTATCTCCCCATTTTCCCAATGTCTGCCCCCCTAAAATTCAGGATACGTGATTTTGTGTGGTTTGGTTGTGCTCTTTCTGTAATCTCAAACCACAATGACTGGTGGTCACTGTTCCCCAGGTGCTCCTCCACTGTTACCCCCATCACACTGTCCCTGTTTGTGAGTACAAGGTCCAGTATTGCCTTCTGCCGAGTTGGTGACTGGCGCTGAGTTCAAAGCCCATCCACTGGGGTTGCTGCAGAGTCAGACGATGTGATCCCCATTCTTGGAGATGGAGAGCACTGCACAGCCTTTCTCCCCTGGCCAATAAGGAATCGCAGGTTCACCTGTGTGATAGCATGTTGCACAACCTCAGGGCTATCCATGGTCTCATCTCCATCTCCAGTGATTATTTATTTATTTAGTTTTTGTTGACCGGAAGGAAGGCTAAAATATTTTTGCCTATTTTCAGCCTCGTCCCGGGGATACAGATGGATGCCAACTGAAACTGAACCAGATTTTAAGCTGTTGATGGTATTTTTAGTGAATGGGGGAAATTTGGCCAGGACACCAGGGAAATTCCATTACTCTTTTCGAGAAGTGCCATGGGATCCTTAACATCCACCTGAACTAGCACCAGAACAGGCAGATGGGACCTCGGTTTAACATCTCATCTGAAAGACGGATGTATTGATGCAATACATCATTGGAATTTACAACACGCTGCTCCCTCAGCATACACACCCAAGAGAGATGACACCATGCCCAAAGTAAACAGTTTTTATTGCAAACAAACTCTGATCCTGTTTCTGTGCTGCGTACACAGGCAGTGGATGCAACTGTATGTGCCAGCCTGGCCTCTCATTCCCATCCTTGATAATTAATTGATAGCAGCGGAAAATACATCAGTGCTGTCCTCTCCACCGAGACTTTTACATTGTGATTATCTTCCCGCCTGTGCTTCCACTGCCACAAGTGCAGCCACTTAATATTTCATTGGCCCTGGCTTGCATTCCAAGTCTTCAATTAGCAAAGTTGCCGGCAGACTGGGTTAGCATAAAAATAACCCAAAGTGACAGGAGGGTCTCTGTTATGTTCTGCTTCCCAGTGCTCTAAAAGCAACCGTTTTTATTTTCTCCTAGCAGGCAGCAGGGACTGCTTATGTAAAATGAACCCTGTATTCTCTGTTTGCCTGTCTTTCAATGAAACTATTTGATGCCTGCCTTGTTAACCAGTGAAAAAGCACAGACACAGAAGCATTTCTTTTGTTAAAGCAGCAGTGCAAGAAAATTGGGCTCAACATTTGACCTGACCGTTTTTGCAGTATCAAATGTTACAGAACCATCCGGTTTTAATTGGTCGTAAAAACGATCTTGTTCTACCAAGATGTGAGTATTTTATAAATGTTTTAATTTAGTTTTGTTTTTCTCAAGAAAAAAAGATAGTCTCCACCTTTGGCTTAGAAATATCATTGTAGACCTGCTACCTAGAAAAGCAGATTTCGTAGGTATGCTAATATTTTAATATTTGTAGCTGAAACTATTTTTGGGGGGAAAACGTTGTTCATTGCACTGCTTCTTCAAGTAAAGATCGTGGGTGGGATTTGCAGACTAGGGGACGGATTCTCAAAGTCCATTCAAATCTCGCAGCTGCGGGAAAAACTTGGCTCAAGTGGGTTGCCACTTGCAGAACTACATTTTTTCCCCACAGCAACAGTATTCTCAAAGGGGAGTTGGTTTATGACCAGTTCCGTGATTAACGGCAGCTTGCGGGTGTTTTTCCCTCATAGCTGCGGAAAAATGTTATGGCTGGTGGGACCAGGCATGACATCTTCTGCAGCTGCCGCGGATGGGAATACCAACTTCCATAGCTGCAGAGATTTTTGTTCTCAACTGGGGTTGTGGAGTGTGACTTAGTGAACAACTCGGAGACTTGTAGGAGGGCAGCAGCCAAGGCCAACAGGATGCTGGGATGCATTGCTAGGGGGATCACCTCCAGAAAGAGGGAAGTGATACTCCCTCTGTATAACTGCTTGGTGAGGCCGCACCTTGAGTACTGCGGTCAGTTTTGGAGGCCACACTTAAAGAGGGACATTAATATTTACACATAATATTTTGAGAATCCAGTTCCAGGTCCATCCCTGGCTGTATTTTCAAAGCGGACTTCTGTCTGTAATGTTAGATGACCTACTAGCCAGTCTCACAGTTAGACCCTGTCCACACTACACCAGAAAAATCCCTCTGTAACATTACAGAGGGTCCAAACTGTTACCATACCGTTTTGCGTTTACACTGGTAATGTTACAGAAAGTGTTTTCAGAACCCTTGCTGAAAACTGATAGTAGGTGTTTTCAACAACGGTTTCTATAACGTTTTCAAAACTCTGTTTGACCCTGTCCACACTACACCAGTAAATCCTGTAACATTTTCAAAATGTTTTCAGTGTGTAATGTGGATGTACTGTAACATTTTCAATCTGTAATGCTTTCAAAACGTTACAGATTTTCAGTGCAGTGTGGACAGGGCCTTAGGGTGCAAAACATGGAGCTTGCATAAAAGAAATGACACATTCAGGTAACTGGATTGTTCAGTGGATTGGTAGCAGGTTAAGGAGCCTTTCACTTCTAGGTTATGGGTTCTAATCCAGCACAGGTCAGTAATGGCTGAAAGCCATTATCACCTGAGGGCTACTCAGAGACCTATGTGACATGAGTTGTAGTGGTCTCAGTCCAGTTCCCAGTAGGCAGACATCCACATCACAAAACCACCAACACAATCAGCACTAATCACTGATCAGCAGTCTCACGCAATAGGCCAAGGATTGAATGGGCATGAAGTCTGAACTACCCTCTCACCGACGTAGTGGTCCCTCCACAGCAGGGTTGAGACACGTGGGCAGTGAAGTGTGGGGAAGCTTGCACTGTGACTACCCATGCTGTACCTGTCATGTGGATAAATAGAGGGTTTCAGGTTCTAGTGTGGCCAGTCCAGCACCTTTCATGAGCACTAAATTCATACACAGAAAAAAAACACATTCCCCACCAGGGTCTATCTTGCCCACTCCCCACTCTGGACTCCTGGTCAGTGGCAATGAATAGATCCATTCTGAGTATGGGCTAGGGGTGGGAGAATGAGCTCTGTGTAAGAGCAGAACCCAACCCCAGAATTACCCACCTCAATCCAGCTCTAGAAATCAGAGTCATTCAAGACTCAGATCGGATTTGACCCCAGTTTAGTCTATAGACCAGCCAGATTTAGATTTCCAAGTGACCTGGTTCTGGCCCAATCCTGATACAGTAAGGGAATTTGGCGCATCGTCTGGGCCAATCCTGACACAGTAAGGGAATTAGGAGCATCGTCTGGCCCAATCCTGACACAGTAAGGGAATTAGGAGCATCGTCTGGCCCAATCCTGACACAGTAAGGAATTAGAGCATCGCCTGGCCCAATCCTGACACAGTAAGGAATTAGGAGCATCGTCTGGCCCAATCCTGACACAGTAAGGGAATTAGGAGCATCGTCTGGCCCAATCCTGACACAGTAAGGGAATTTGGAGCATCGTCTGGCCCAATCCTGACACAGTAAGGGAATTAGGAGCATCGTCTGGCCCAATCCTGACACAGTAATAAGGGAATTAGGAGCATCGTCTGGCCCAATCCTGACACAGTAAGGGAATTAGGAGCATCGTCTGGCCCAATCCTGACACAGTAAGGGAATTGGGAGCATCGTTCTTATTACCTGTGAGAAGTTGATTGACAAAAACATAAAATAACTATTTTAAATATTAAATTACATAAAACTTATGAAGAGTGTGATAGGGTAATGTGGATTCTGTCATGTGACCCAATTCTGATCTATCTCTGATTTGGTTCTGGACCAGTCTGGAAAAATGTACCCATTTTGGAAAAGTAAAGTAAATCACAACTTTTTGCTAAAAGCTCAGAGCCAGAATCTATATCAGGTCACAGACAACCCTCCCATCCTTAATATGGACACACCTCGAAGCTAACAGTCGGAATGCTACCTTTACTGATACTATGTAAGCATTAATCCCTGACAGAGGAGGGCTCTACTGGTGGATTATTGCCCGGGTGGGGGGTGGTGGTGGTAGTGGTGGGGTCGGCCTTATGCTTCCAACCACCCACCGGGCATTAATCCACTGGTAGAGCCCAACGCTGGAGGGGATTAATGCACTTGTAACATGGGTGTAAATGTGGCATATTTTGAATATCTTACAGCTCTCTGCTTCTTATACTGAAATACATGGAGTGCCTTGTTCAATAATTCGTCACACGTACTTTCCTTGTAACAACAACATTTATTACAATACTGCTGATTGGTGTCTTACGAACACAACGTCATTCTTTCTTACTGCGCACTGAATTGCTACAGTTACTTGTGGTTTCATTGATATCGAAGCGGCCACATCTCCACAAACTTAGTTACTCTGCTACGCCTTGCCCGTTTTTGGTGTGGCTTCCCATGTGCCTGCGGGTCATTTGCATAATTCCTCTCATTCTCTACCACACACATGGCTGCCTACTGGTCACTCCTCTGCTGCCGCTCACTTTCAACCTCACCGCTGTGTTTTCTTTCTTCTTCTGCCGCATGATAGGCAACTGTTAGAGGACCATTGCTAGTGAAATGGTGCAGGTGGAAGGCATTCTTTACGATATGGTGATCCTCCCGCTGTGGTATGTGTTGTGCAATTCCTGCTACTCCTGTCACACGTACACTGCCAAATGGATACATAGCTCAGTAATCACGCTGTTTTATACATTACTGCAGCGCTAACTATAGTGTTTGTCTATGTCTTATACTGGTGCTTTGCAATCTCGAGCTTTGTGCTTCTGCTGTGGTCAGTGATAGAACTGCTACAGCGGGCTCTATCTAGGAGTTGATCTTCGCCAGTTAGCACTTCACATCGTGGTCACTTCTGATAGTGCAGGAGTGGTCTCTACTGGTGGATTAATCACCACTCGTTTTTCGTCACCTGATACATTCAGACCAATGTCATCTCTCCATTTGACTCCTTTCTTTCAGCCCATGTTACAAGTAAGCCTAAATGCCATACTCACTCATGAACCTGTCTAGTCCTACGTCAAAAGCTTCAACAGTGCCAGCTTCAACAACCTCACTGTGTGGGCTATTCCACAAGTTAATTTCCCTCTTTGTGAAGTAATGCTATTTAATGTTTAACCTTATCCTGCGCCCACCTCAGCTTCAGTGCATGATTACAAAATTCAATTGTTTGTCTCAGTTTGTCAGAGTTTGTTGAACAAGAGGGTCCAGCTACCAGCATAAACAGTTGGCATTATCAGAACATAATTAAAAAAACATACCCACCTACCCACCAAAATGTATGTTTATAAGTTTCCTTACTACTGAAAATATTTGTACTAAAGGATTGACGGGACAGGTATTTGAAGCTTTAATGCCATGTAAAAGGCCAATGTGCCTCACATATTAAGATTATTGCCATGAGTCTGCACTTAGAGTGGGACTTCCTATATTCAAACCTCAAGTTTGCATGGTTGAAAGTCATTTCCATAGCTGCACAAAGTTAGAGATTGCACTCATGGAAATGAGTGAGTGGAACCCACATAAAAAGCACGGAGGTATATTTGAAGCATTGTGAAGGCACAACGTGGATTGTTGCACATTGCAAACTACCACTTTTTATGGTTTTTTTTAAATTCTCTTTTTACACCCCCTTCTCACCCTGGTACTTCCTCATCTTCAGGAGTCTCCTATGGCCTTGTACGTCCCTGCTCGTCTGTCAGCTTCGAGTGCAGTCATCCCCCCATGCTGCCTTGGTTTGACCCCCAGGCGGTAAGAGGCAGGGCTCCACTTCCTCCGCCCCGAGCATCTGTGTTTTCATCAGGTATCCATTTGCCCATGCTGGCAGGGGCCCTCGGATTGGGGCCTGAAGCTCCGTCTACAGGGAGCACTGGGGGGTATTTTTCTTGCTGTTTCGCCCATCCCATAGGACATCTGCATGGAAGGGGAGCCTAGGAACAATGCACATCACAATGTGCTAACGCTCTGGCTCCCGGCAGACGTCCTCCCTCCCTGCTACATGTGGTGTTCACTGCACCTCCACCCATGGTCACCCAGGTGGTGGTATCGCAGTGGGACCCGCATCCCACCCCACCCGGAGGAGGAGAGCAGCCTCTGGGTGCTTGATCATCCTCTCCCCCAGCTGCCCAAGTCCGTTCCCGAACCCGGGCTGCTGGCGCCGCAAGTGGTAACCCTACCGCTGCACCGGCAGGCCGGCATCACTTTTTATGTTGATTGCGTGCATGCGCGAGAAACATATTGCAGCAGCTTTCTCCACAAGCAGGTTGTGGAGGCGCGGCACTGTTGTGGCCAATGCCCCCACAGCCTGTAAAGGCTTGTCCCACTTCCCCCAATGCAGTGTCATGCTGCTGCTGACACTAGTTCAGCCAGCGTGCCACCAACTTGTGACAATTTAGCTGCTGCAATCAGTGTCCGCCTCGTCATTGCAGCGTCAGCCATCCGCTGCAATGAGGGAGCAACCTGTCATTGCAGGCGGGATGTAGAAACACTGATATTGTCTGTGAACATGGCGGAGGCTTGCCGACGTGTTCACAGACAATATTATTCCCCCATCACCATGTTTATTTTTCGACGAGGGTCCCAATCCCCATCGGCTTCAGTTCCCCAATGTTAATTTTGCCGACGGTGGAGCCCACTCCCTGTCGGCATTATGTCAACCCCTCACTTTTATTGTCCACCCACAGGTGCCCCAACCCCTCACGGCATAGTGCGATTACTCTCCCTTTTTGTTTTGTGCCGACGGGGGTGCCCAACTTCTCTGCTGCCCCCACCAAAGACCTGGTGGCACACTGGGAGCCCACCCCAGTGTGCCACATGCCCTTGTAAAATAAAAAATGGTCCCATGACGCTTTTTTTTTAACAACCTGTAAAAGAAAACTGTCCCTCGTGTTCTCCCAGCCCCCCCACCAGCAATCTGCACCCACCCCTGCGCAACCTGCCACCCCTCACCCCATACTTACCTCCAGAGTCCAGCGCGATGATCTTTGGTGGACTGGGAGCACTCTTCAAAGCTGACCGCAAACTGAGGAAATGCCGGTAAGCTGTATAATGGAATGCATGGGGCTTTTGCAACTTTAATGCATATCTCAGTAATTTTTTGGAATTTTGGCAACACATTTTCAACATTGGGTTTTTGGGACCCCTCCTCATGAATTCTGCAACTGTTATGGCATTAATCAGCCCCGAAAGGTGATTTCGCAGTCACTGTGTGGAACCCACTCTTGGGGCTGATTAACGAAATGACAATGCCAGTGTTCATGAGGTGGGCTCTCAAAAAGATTATGTTGCAAATTTGGTGGAAAAAATAAAAAAAATGACTGTTTTACGAGCGTGCGTTGTGCAGTTGCTTCGCATGCTCGTAACTTCGCGAATTTGCAATATTTTCATGCCAGATTTTCAACATTGGCATTTTGTCACACCTCCTTGTGAACAGTACAACTGTCATTGTTCACATTCTGGCTGAAATGTGTTTTCGTACTTCCGGTCACTGTGGGAAATCACTGTCCAGGACAGATTAAGAAAATGACAGTAATATTGTTCATGAGCAGAGGTCCTAAAATGCCTATGTTGAAAATTTGGTGATGATAGCCCATCAAATGATTGTGTCACAAGTGTGCGTTGCACACTTTCCATGCACCCTTGTAACTTCGCAGATTTGTAATATTGTCATGCCAGATTTTCAACAGTGGCATTTTTTCACACCTCCTTATGTACAGCTGTCATTTTTCACATCCTGACCGAAATGTGTTTTCACAGTTGTGGCGCAGAATAATGCGGTTGTTTTGGGAACTCAGTGTTTGGGACAGATTAAGAAAATGACAGTGGCACTGTTCATGAGCAGAGGTCCTAAAATCCCTATGTTGAAAATTTGGTGACGAAACTCCATAACATGACTGTGTTACAAGCGTGCATTGAACTATTTCCACACACCCTTGTACCTTTGCAAATTTGTAATATTTTCACGCCACATTTTCAACAGTGCCATTTTTTCACACCTCCTTATGAACAGTACAGTTGTCATTTTTCACATCCTGGCTAAAATATGTTTTTGTACTCCTGCCAGAGAATAGCACAATCGCTGTGGTAAATCAGTGTTTGGGACAGATTAAGATTGAACGAGTGAGAGGAGGGAGGACCGAGCTCAACTGAGCTCTGTCAGGACTGCTGCGGATTTGTTTGTGGGCAGAAAAAGGCCCCAACATAAGAGCCCAGTACAAAAGAGTAGCCTGCAGCACTGGGAGAAACAGAATGAGAGAGCAAGTGAGGGAGGGAGCGGGGGAGTGACTGAACTCACCAGAGCGCCGTCAGGACTGCTGCAGATTTCTTTGTGGGCAGAAAAAGGCATCAATGCAGGCAGAAGCCCAGTACAAAATGTCAGCTTGCAGCAGTGGGAGAAACAGTTTGAGCGAGTGAGATGGGGGACTGAGTGAGCTCAACGGAGCTCCATCAGGACTGCTGTGGATTTCTTTGTGGGCAGAAAAAGGTGCCAATGCAGGCAGGAGCCCTGTACAAAAGGGCAGCTTGCAGTGCCAGGACAAACAGAATGAGTGCATGAGAGAGGGAGACTGAGTGACCTCAGTGGAGCTCTGTCAGGACAGCCGCAGATTTCTTTGTAGACAAACAAAGGTGCCAATGCAGCCAGGAGCCCTGTACAAAAGCGCAGCCTGCAGTGCCAAGAGAAACAGAACAAGTGAGTGACAAAGCGGTAGTGAGTAAGCTCAACAGAGCTCTATTGTGACTGCTGTGGATTTCTTTGTGGGCAGAAAATGCGACAATGCAGGCAGGAGCCCAGTACGAAAGGCCAGCTTGCAGCGCCAGCAGAAACAGAATGAGTGAGTCAGAGAGGGGGAGTGAGCGAGCTCAATGGAGCTGTGTCAGGACTGCTTTAGATTTCTTTCCAGCTAGTAAAAGCCACCAATGCAGGCAGGAGCCCAGTACAAAAGGGCAGCCTGCAGCGGCGGGAGACACAGAACAAGCGAGCGAGGGAGGGGGAGTGAGTGAGCTCAACGGAGCTCTGTTGGGACTGATGCAGATTTGTTTGTGGGTAGAAAAAGGCAGCAATTCATGTAGGGGCCCAGTACAAAAGGGCAGCCTGCAGTGGTGGGAAAACCAGAATGAGCGAGTGAGACAGGGAGAGTGAGTGAGCTCAACGGAGCGCTATTGTAACTGCTGCAAATATCTTTGTGGGCAGAAGAAGGCGGCAACGCAGGCAGGAGCCCAATAGAAAAGGGCTATTCCCACAACATCCACTTACATACTGTGTGCAAGTCACTTAACCTTCCTGTACTCCTGGGTCACTTCTGCAAAATGGGTTATTGGCCTATGGGAGTTAACCTGGTTGCCAAAAAATTAAAATAAATAACTGAATAAATCAATCAAATAAATAACAGTATAAAATGATTTCCTATCACTAGTAGTGTCTATTCCAACATTACAAATGGCTTTAGAGAAGGAGCGATATACTCGCCAGACATAAAAAGGGGGTGGAGACAGAGGTGGAGTTTGGGGTGTGGTTTTTACCTCATGCAAAGGTGGCAACCCTAAATCCAGCTGGGTCTAGCAGTATAACCTAGAGGATAGAGTAACAAGCTATGAATGAGCTTGGTACATCCAGCAGACCAGAGTTTGATTTCCACAATCTCCACTTGTATACTGTGTGTATGAGGAGAGACAGAGAGACCTCAATATGTATACCCCGGAGGAGTGGAGAGGAGAAATAGTGGAGATATGATAGAAACCTACAAATATCTAAAAGGCAAAAATAGGGTACCGGAAGGTAGCATCTTTCAGAAAAGGAGATGTCCAGGAATGAGGGGACATGACATGAGGTTGGAAGGGGGTACATTAAGGAGTAGCATGAGGAAATATTTCTTCACCGAAAGAGTGGTGGATGCATGCAATAGATTCCCAGTGGAGGTGGTGGGGCAATCACAGTGGGGGAATTCAAACAGGCATGGAACAGGCATGGGGAACTCCAGCAATAGGAATGAGGAGGTAAAGCCAGAGATCAAGTAGGGTCTGCAGTTTTTACAGTAGGCAAGGGAAATGGGCAGACTGGATGGGTCTAGCAGTCCTTATCTGCTTTCAATTTCTTTGTTTCTTTGTGACTCTGAGCAAGTCACTTAACCACCCCAGTGCTCCCAGGTCACTCCTGAAAACAGGCACTTGTGCCTAGTGGGCCTTACCTGGTTACCAAAAGAATAATAAAAAAAAATGATGTACCTTAGATTGTAAAAAGCCACGACAGACAACTGCCAACACCTGAACTTCATATGTCAGCCCTTTGTCCAGAATGACCCTCCAGATTTCTTACCTTAGTGGCAGCCACAAGCCTTGACAAGCCAAACCAAAGCTCATTCTTGATCTTGGCAGCCGCTATTCTCTCCTAAGACCTAGTTCAACCATCAAACCTCAGTCTTTTCAGGGTTGAGCCTCAATCAGCTTGATGACATCCATTCCTGAATCTTGGCTAAACACTTATTAAGGATGTCAACAGTACCTGGCATCCTGGGTGTGAAAGACAGGTACAGCCAAGTATCCTCTGTATACCAGTGAAACCCCAGCCTGTACTGTCTAATGATTCCACCCAGGGGCAGCATGTGCATTGCAAACAAAATGAGTGACAGGATGGAACACTGGGGAACACCACAAGGCAGTGACACTGGGAGCAGGAAGAAATTCTCCAGCACAACCCTTTGTGTCCTGTACCTGAGGTAGGACTTGAACCAGCAGATGATTTGGCCAATGAGACCTACTTAGTCCCTCAGTCACTCCAACAACAGTTAATGGTCTACAGTGTCATAGGTTGAGAAGAGTTCAAAGAGAATGATAACGGACCATTCCCCTCTATCTCTCATCCTGAGAAGGTCATTGTGCATCCTGTCCAGTGCAGTCATAGGACTATGCTTGGCCCTATATCCAAACTGAAGAGGCCCATAGATGTCAAAGGTTATGAGCAAGGCCACTGGTTTTCGTTTTTTTTACCAGAAAACCTGGTAAAATTCCGGAATTAGGTCTACCTGAACACAGGTAAAAACAAATATTTCATGGAATCTGCCATTTTATACTAGATCAGTAATTCTACAAAACTGGTATTTTTCTTATAATTGCTTCCTGTACTATTTTCAATTTACTTTATTTAATGCTCTGTATATTAAGCCCTTTTTTATTCTGATAATTTATACATATACTAAAAGAATACAGCAGAATCCCAGTAAAATCCGGAAATTAGAGTTACAATCACCGGTGCAATTCCGGAATCTGAAGTCTTGAAAATGGAATTTCATTGTTTTAATCACTGTAAATCAGTGGCCTTGGTTATGAGGTATGCCTCCTACTACTTAACTACTTTCTCAACAGTCTTCAGCAAAAAGGGCACGTTAGAGACTGGTCAGTAATTCACTGTTACCCAGGTTCAAAGATAGATTTTTCAGGAGGGGTCTCACCAGTGCATCTTTCAATGCAACTGGGAAAACCCCTTCTGTCAAGTAGCACCAGACAATCCCAGTAAATACCAGGCCTATATGTCTAACGCAACCCACCAGTAATCACGTTGTACCTTGATCTAGTTTGCAACAAGTTGATTGAGGCTCCAAAATCACTCCAGTCACCTCCTCCATCATCACTGGTCTAAACTTTCTCCATGACAGCTGAGTGCATCTGTGGGGTGCCGGCTCAACCCCCCTGGATTGCTACAGCCCACTCAAGATCCCAGCCCGAATAGAGGACACACTGTCCTGGAAGAATCAAGAAAACCCCTCACATTTAGTAGATGAAAAAACTCTCATGGACTCCAGAGATGTCGGATGAAGTAACCTTTCTGCAGTCAGAAAGAACTTAAGCTGGTCAATTCCTCCCATTAGCAATCTTCCTAGACAGAAAATCTGCCTTCCTCCGAGTGAATGCCTATTGGTATTCACCATAGTGAATACTCAAATCTAGTCTGTCCTCCTTGGCCCTGAATCTCCTCCAACAATGTTTCAGCCTCTGCCACCTTGTCTTCATCTCCCTTAACTCACCATCATACCATGGTGAGCCACGGCATGAGATAAGAGGGTGTACTGATAGGTGACATATGATGGAAGTCTGCCATGATAGCTCTATTTTAGACCACCACCTGCTCTGAGCCCACAACAAACGTTGCCATCAAAACCAAGACGTCCACTACCATCTGAATTTCTTCTGGCTGAATTCCTCTTAAAAGGCAGTACTGGACCATCTCCGCAGAGTATGGCTTACAAGGGGGTAGGGGGGCCAGAAGGAGAACTTGATAACGCAATGATCAGACCAACAAACAAAATCAATCTGGAGACCCTCTGCCTCGAGTCCCAGGAAAAAATACCAAGTCCAAGGCATGCTCCTGTTGGTGAATCAGAGAAGTAACTTCTTGTGCGAGGCCCAGTGGACTCCATCACCCACAGGAAATGTTGCCCAAAATGCTAGGCTTGATCATTGACCCAAATATTGAAGTCACCTAGAATTAACCATCTGAGTTACTCCAATACCTTGTCAGTGATGAAGTTCTTGATTTTCTGAAGGAACTTGGATGTCAGTATACCAGGAGGATCCTACAACATGCACCATGACCCCCACACTTGGCCGCGCATCTCCTACCGGGTGCACCACTAAGTTCAACTTAGATCTAAAAAAGATGGTTGCCTCCCCACTTGCAGTCTTTGCTGAACCCAGATGATACTGAACTCAGTTTTTACTCAGTTGGGCACTAGACCATGAAGAATTCAAATAGGACAATTGCTTCCAGCACAGGGCCTGCATTGTCACTCACCAAGGTATCCAGGATGCAAGCCAGACTGACAGAGGAATCAGAATTAGCATCCTCTAAAATATCAGTGTTATTCATCATCAAGCTGGCATTTCATAATACTGCCCAAAGAGGATGAATTCAAGGGGCAGTCCTCATG
Organism: Neoceratodus forsteri; assembly: GCA_016271365.2. Taxonomy (NCBI): domain Eukaryota; kingdom Metazoa; phylum Chordata; order Ceratodontiformes; family Ceratodontidae; genus Neoceratodus; species Neoceratodus forsteri. The sequence continues at coordinate 74,359,971 of JADMNL010000035.1, forward strand.
GCTCCCTGCCCACTCAGTCCGGTGGACATCATAGTTATAGGAACTAAACATGTCTAGCCTCTCTCTGTGTTCCATTTCACCCCAGGACATCTCCTTATCCTCTTTGTCCTATAGCCCTTTCCCCTGTCAGATTTCACTGAACCCAGCCTCCAGTCACCACACCTCTTCACAATCCCCACTTCCACGTATTGACAGTACACAGCACATGGCACTAGGGGTTCCAAAAGGGTATAGGTAATAGGGAGGGATGTGGAGTAGCTGAGCCAGGGGTTTGCTACCCAAAACACACTCCAGCTGCTACAACACCACACGACTCCCCCAACAAACTACCACCCATAACAACCCTCCCACAACTCTACCACCACAATCCACAATTACCCACCCTCTAACACACACACACACACACACACTAGTACCTATTACCTACACAGCCACATCCACACATAATTATACATAAAATAAATCACTAAACCAGTCAACTTATACGCTCCTAGTAAGAGATCAAGTGGTCTGATTAGAACTCTCCATGTTAATACCAGCAAACACCAGCAGGGTTCATGTTAATTGCAAAAGATCTTCATTATTTTCCAGTGGGGCATGAGCAGAAAGCAGAAGAAATCCATGGAGTTCAAATGTAGCTTCATTGCCCTTCAGGTCAGAACCAGCAGATGAAACTAGGACACACTGGATTTCTAGTAGAACTCTTCACCTTTCTAGTACAGCAACACAGAAGCCAATTGAATTCCATTGAGTAAAAATTGAGTTCAGTATCTTCTGGGTTCAGCAAAGACTACAAGGCATCCCAGTGGAGCTCCACATCTTTCCAGATCTGCCCTAGCAGGCATCCATTGGATCCCATGGGTTCCCGATGGTGCTCCGTGTTTCTTCAGCAGATCCCCAGTAGACAGCACAGTAATACTGCCTTGGGTTCCACCAGAGCCCCAGCCATCTTTGTACATCCTAAAGTACAGGTTAAATAATACAATACAGCATAAATATTCCTCTCAAAGATTTTCAGGTACTTTTTACAATTTTCAGCTGTGATACACGCAATGCATCACTAAATGGATCTCTTCATATTAATGCACATGTAATTTGAAGTATATACACCTATAATTGCTTGGTTATTTCTAAGATAGTGCATGTTCCTTCATGCCCCGAATCCTCACAGCAGATAACCTAGATATTCTGAGCTGCAAACAGTACCCCTTCAGTATTTTCCCTTACCCTCGCAGCACCAGATAGCTTTTATTTTTCATACAACACAAAGGTACTTTATCCTACAGTGTGTTTTCTCATGGATATTCATCTTGTTAAAAAGACATGAGCTAGAATACATTACGATTGTTTGCCCAGAAGGAGTATGTAATACTTTATTACGTGCATTGGGAAAAAGCATGCCTTTGGCTTACTGAAATTGAGTGATCAAAAGAGTATTTCACAGCTTCTGCTGTCAATTAAAATACTGAATTCTGAAGCTTTTTTAATATCTTGAGAGGACATTAATGCCAAATCCAGCCCTCATCTGTCTCATAGCACAATGCTTTTTCCCCCTTTCCTCTTGTATCCCACCCTGACAATTAGAGCTGTGGAATTTTGGGGATTCCAACTCATTCTGTGGTATCCCAGAGGAAGCATAATTTTAAAATTCCAAAAGCAGAATTTTGCTAGTTAAAAAAATTAGATTTATATAAACCACAGAATAGTAGTCAGCGGTTTTCGTGACAATGTAGTTATTAACATTATTCAGTGATTTGCCTAGAAATGCTTTCCAGAACTCCATGGAATTAAAAATGAAATTCTGAAAAGCATTTTGGAAATGCAATTGCAATTCTGTATGACTTCCGTAGTCAGAATTCTGCACAGGTGTTCAATTAGACCACTGCTGCAGGCCCCCGCTTCCGAAAGGATTTATTTATTTGTTAACTGGGTGGGTACACTGATCCCAGGGACCATTTTCAGGCATGACCTGGGTCACTTAGGTGGCACATCAATACAAAACACAGTCACGTTACAATCACAGTGGAGATGAATACCATCAAGTATATAATACAATAGTGGCAATACAATGGCAATATGGTGTACACACATAGGACAAGTGGTCAAAGACTCCATGAACTTTGGCTGTACAGGACACCAACATCAAGCAATAAGTGCATATGTATGTTAACAAACTAGTCATATACTATAGATGAGGTGTACCATCATATGATATGGCATTTACATAAGGGTCTTCCTAACATAGCTTCCCGTTTGAATGTGTGGGGTAAGAATGGTGCCTGCAATTCACAGGGAAGGGAGTTTCAAAACTTGGGTGCTGCATATGAGAAGACTCTCCTTCCCAGCTCGGTAAAGCTCCTGGGGCATTCCAGCAGCCTGCAGGTGGAGGACCTCAATTCTTGCCTGTTACTTTTTTTGTATCAGCAACCCTGACGGGGCAATCTAGCCCTTTCCTGTAAGGCTCTTGCTATGAATGATCCAGCATGAGGTCTCTCTGATGGGCAGGGGGGGAGCTATCCTAAGGATTGCTAGAGATGGCAGTGATGAGTACGGAATGGGGCTCAGGTGATGAATCTGCATATATTATTATAGGCTGTGTTCAAGCACCTTATTAATGAAGGGGATGTGAGGGCTATTACTGGGGGAGCAGTATTCAAGAATGAGGAGGAGATGGCCATGCCCAATTGCGACTCTTGTTTCAGGGGTCAGTAGGTGCTTCAGTTGGTAACACATTCCTATTTGCTGATTTACCTTCTTAATTGCTGAAAGCATCAGCCAGTGAGATTCCTAGAATGGTGGTGGGTTTGCTGCTGGTGGGTTGCCCACCATACCTCCCTGAGAGTACAGCCCTTCACCTACATGACACACTGAACCCCCTGTATGTCTGTGGCAGGGGCTGAATAAGGTCCTGGGCCATTTGTTATGTAGAAAGAGTTAAAAGTAAGGATTAGTTATATCCTCTCCTTTTCTGTGTCTTGCCCGTCTGGGTGTGCAACCAAATGTTCTTGTGATACCTAGGAACAGATCACTGATAGTCTTGCAATTCTCCACCTCTCACTTTCTTTCTGCCTTCACTTGCTGTTTCTGTCTTTTCTTCACCCTTGCATATCTGCAGTTATAAAAATATATGTGAATCTTTGTGTGAAACTGTAAATGATCCTGGGATTCCTTTGTTTGAAACTGTGTATCATTATACTGTCAAAATGATTGCAAAATGCTATTTGGAGATTAGGGGGTTAACTTAAGATGCAGTTTGAGCTCCCCTCAGGCTTGTTTACAAAATCTTTGCAGAGCTGTCAACAAGAGGTCAGTTCTGGGTCACCATGTTTTATTTGTTGCACCTGCTAAGAAACTGACAAGAACTCTGATACATTTTGTGAGAAACCGGATATCTCCTTAATGATCTCAGGATGAAGAAGTTAATTCCTAGGCAAAGACTTATAAAAAGAGCAGCAATGCCTTTGCTAGAGAGAGAGAGAGAGAGAGAGAGAGAGAGACTGAAACTTGGAATTAGAGACACCCTCAGATGAATGACTTTGTTTTCTCTGTCTGAACTGCCTTTGTAAATAGTTATACTGAACAATTTTTGGTTTTATTTTATTATTATTGATAATAATGAAACGCTCATTGTGAATTTTATAACTGCTCCTGGTTTTCCTATGCTTCCTGACCAGTGCCTCAACAACAATGCCTTATTCTGGCATTCAAGAGTTTTCCTGCAACATTTATTTATTTATTGATTGATTGATTTATTCATTTGGTAACTGGGTTGGTGCACTGATCCAAAGACCTTTTTCAGGTACGGCCTGGGCCAGAAACTGGCACAAACAATGCAAACATATGGTGAGAGAGCAGTGTGAATCACGCAGGAAACATAACAGTGTAAGTCAAGCTAACAGAGAAAAAATAAGAGAAAAAGTACCAGGTACATCAGCAATTGAGCAAACAAGGTATATAACATTTAGATAAACAGGTAAGGTTGCTCCATCATTCAACAAAGGGAATAACAATAGTATTCAGGGTGAGAGAGGAGAGTGGAGCACTGGGGGGGGGGTGAGCTGCAAAGGAGGTGAAGCCATGCTAGAGGCCTGTGGGCAGACACAGGTTGTGGTGGTCAGAAAGCACATTCTTAACAGGAATTTTGATTTAGAGGTGGGTCGGGGGAATGTAAGGAAGAGGGGGAGGTCATTCCATAGTGATGATCCAGCTGCAGAGAAGGCTCTTAGACCCATCTTTGTAGTTATGTTAGGGCCTTCTAATTGAAGGTGTTAAGACTGATGTAGACTGTTCTACGCCAGATAAGAAGAGACGGTGGAGAGTAGGAGTACAAAGTATCAGCAATGGTCCGGGCCAGCAGGTAGGAGCATCATGCATGTTGAGGAGGCCAGTTAAGGGACTGGTAAAGAGTGCAGTGGTGAGTGAGGAGAGGGGCGTGGAGGGCAAGATGACATATCCGATTGTAGGTAGCATCCAGGCAGTTAAGGTTGGCAATGGAGGTGAGGGAGTACACCGGGCAGCCATAATCAAGGAGGGAAAGGAGGTTGCCACACGCAATAGCAAGGCGGATTTTCAGGAAGAGGTGGTGGATCATATGATAGCAGAGCCCTATCTTCTGGTTGATGCACCTGATCAGTGAGGCAATGTGGTCAGTGTAGGTTAGGAATGAGTCCAGGATTACCCCCAAATACTTGAAGGTGGGAACAGTGTCAAGGGGAGATCCATCTGGGGATTTGGCAGTGAGACAGCCACCATTGTGGGCTAGGGCAGAGAGTTTTGGTTTGGAATCAAAAAGCATGGCCTTTGTTTTGGCAGCATTGACCAACAATTTGTTGTTGGAGAACCAACAATGTGCCTTGTAGAAATCATTGGTAAGATTGGTGGACAGAGAGGAGGGGTCACGTTGGTATAGTATTATGTCATCAGCATAGAGAACTGATTTATAGGATAGGCCCTCCGACGGGAGAGAGTTAATGAAGAGGGAAGAAAGGAGGGTCAAGAACAGATCCCTGGGGGACACCCACAGAGACAGGCAAGAGAGGGGAGGTGACACCACCAAGGCAGACCATCTGTGTTCTACCAGAGAGGTAGTTAGTGAGCCAGGTGATGGAGGCAGGGGAGAAACCAAGGGCATTGAGTTTTGCTATCAGGATGTTGTGATTTAAAAGGTCAAATGCCTTGGACAGATCAACAAACACTGTACCAGTTAACAACCCTTCATCCACATTCCTCAGCACATGGTCACTGAAGAGGGCAAGGGCCATGGTAGTGCTGTGCCCCTTCTGGAAACCCTGTTGCTGAGGACAAAGGAGATTATATTTGGAGTTATGCTCTGTAATTTGGTAGTTTGCTGCATTCTCTGGGAGCTTATCAAGATGGGGCAGAATGGAGATTGGACTGTAGTTGTCCATAAGACTAGGGTCACCCGATTTATGAATGGGAACAATTTTGGCCTGCTTCCAGACAGAGGGAACTGAGGATGTAGTAAGGGAGAGGTTAAAGGTGAAGGTGAGTGGATAGGCAATGTCCTGGGCCACTAGTTTTAAGACACCGGGGATAGACTGTCACTATCACCACTCCCTCGAGATGGTAGGCTGAGAAGGAGCTTAACCCTTGTCTCCCAGGTAGAGTACCATTTCTTGAACATCTGAACTGGAGTCTCTGGTTAAGTAAGGCCTACATGTACAATGAAACGACTTTGCTCAGTGCTTTTTCTTAAATTCTTAAGTACATCTTCCAGTACATGCATCCTGATCTTTAGTTAAGCTGACAGGAAAATGTCTGTTTTTTTCATCCTCCACTGGCTAGGAACATGAAAAAAGAAAAGACATAATCATCTTCATCTTCATCACCCTTGTCATCATCATCTTTTATTTATCATGTGCCCTTCTGGGCAAACCCACTATGAACACAGCATGACTTAAAAATAGCAACCACAAGACGATTCCACTGTCAGAGCAGTTCATAGGCTTCAATAAATAAGTGCACTTTCAGCTCCTGCTTGGAACTGGCAACAGACGGGGAAGGATCTGATTCTAGCAGGAACAGTACTCTAGAGTTCAGGTGGGGTTGAGACTGCTAAAGCAAACACAGTCACTGACCTTGCACATGTATAATGAATAGATACCAGGCTGACACCATAGTTATAGGATCCATGAAAGTAGATGAAGGGGACAGGCATGTCCAGAAGCTAACAATTCATTTTAATCCATTTAATTTCTTGAAATTTAGTGGTAGACTAAGTTTCTTTCTTCAACAGTTACCTTGGAATGCACTGGAATTTAAAGGAGCTGTGTAGCACTAGAACTGATATGGTTATAAAGCAGTAGCTAATCATGTTGCCTCAGTGGCCTATAGGCAGTTCAACGTGTCACTGTGCAAGTGAGCTGTGTCTGGCAGTAGACTGGGGTTGTCATGTTGGGAGTAGAGTTGGGTGAAATTTTCAGATTCTGACAGAATGGAATCCCATAGAATTTTGGAAAATTCTGCCAAATTCCATAAAATGTTAGTGGAATTCTGAGAATGTTTTTTGTTGATTAGCAATCCCAAGTTTCAATAATCTGCGAATTCCTTTTCCGCAATTTGCAGAATATTTATTTTGCAGTTTGCATAATACATGGAAGGTTATTCCACAGATGATATAGAAATGCTTTTTGGAATTCCGTGGAATTCAATAAAAATTTAAAAAAGCATTTTAGGAGTGGAGTTGCCATTCCATATGAATTTTGTGGGTGGAATTCCACATCCCGTACAGCTCTTGTTGGTCGGCAGGCCACGGTAAAGCAGCTGCCAAATCTCACGCACCTTGAGCAGGGAGGGCTGCTGGTGGATTCTGGCACCACAGCGACACATGTTGATGGGCCAGGAAGCTTGCTCCTTCCACAGGGGCATGCTGTACATGCACAACCCCAACGGAGACTGCACCCACATCAAGGAGAGGAGGGATGAATCTGGGAAAGAAACTGGGATAAAAATCCCAGCTTCAACCTGGATGATGGATGACAGCAGAGTCAGACCCCACAGCACTGGGTTTCTCATTCATTGTGGGAGTCTGGTCAGGTCAAGAGGAGGACAGCCCTCCCTTAGACCCCTTGCTGAAGAGGGCAAGCTATGGGGGACAGCAGTAGTGGCAAATCAGTGGTAAATGGGGCTGGATGGTATGCTCAAGGGTATGTCATGGGACCAGAAGGAAGAAACAGAGAATGCAAGAAACGATAGTTAAGCTAACATGCTATGGGGTGGTGGACCAGGGTACTAGTGGTATAACATTTTGCTATCATATGGAGAACCTGGTTGCTAACCCTGGATCCCACTGACTGATAGCCCATGGTTGGGTACTATCAATGGCAGAGGTTTATGTCTGGGGAAGGGAGGTACCACATGCAAACTGTAGGCATAACACTCAGTCACCACTGCATAACAGGCAAGTCAGTCTATTCCTGTCTTTTAAAGGGACACTGCCAGCCCCCTTAAGCCTCAACGTGTCTATAATTAAAAAAAAAAATCACGTGATGATCCATCACATTCTGCAGATATTGCTGATGAACTGTAACTGGTAGTTTGATTCTGATTAATTTTTTAAGTGAAAAACAGACTGCCCATCATATTGGTGTTATCACACTAAAACATCTTCGTTTACAGTCCTTGATCAACTCCCACTGCTTTTTTCCTAGACTTGGGAAACACTTCCATCACAGTTTTGAAACTCATGATGCACAGTTTCACTGTTGGGGGGGGGTCCTAATGTTCAGGAAGTATGCAGTAATAGTAGATGAAGGATCTGAAACCAAAGAAGGTTGGTTATAACTACACCATTAGCATGGATTCCAGTTCTACTAAGAAGGGGATCAGATAAGGCGACTAGCATCGATAATGAAATTTATGGAAGATAAGCAATCCTAAAGTGTGGGTTTCAGCTGGAAATACTATGATGCAAGAAGGGTTGACAGTGTCCCTTTAAATGTGTAACATATAGATATCCAGTGCTGAACAATAAACCAATGTTTCGAACCACAGCTCTTCCTCAGGACTTGCAGTCAAACTGTTTCTGCTGGTGTTAGACTAAACCTGTATATCTGGTAATATACAGTATACACAGTTCATTGGAACTCACTCTGATAAATTAAATCCCAATTTGGCATTCCTCAGTATCAACAGATGAATTCATCAAAATATTTTGTCTCAGGAGGCACTCAGTTATGGCATCCTATATGTCAGTTTGCAAAATTCGTCATTCAGGATACCATGCTTAAGTGCCTTCAGAACAAGAAATAGAGGTTTAGCCAGCCCGCCGGTGCAGTGGTTGGATTTCCACCTGTGATGCTGACTACCTGAGCTTGGATGTGAGCCCAGAACTTAGAGGGCCAGCCAGGGGAAGGAGGATTGAGCATCCGATGAACTGCACTCCTCCTCCTCCAGGATGGAGGGTGGGATAGCACTTTACTATTGACTGACTCCTGGTGGAGGCTGGAGGTGTTGCGCCCAAGGCTTGCAAGTTCTGTGAGGTATGCCAGATGTTGGTGCATTATGTGTCTCTAAGTCATTCATGCCACACCTCCCAATAATAGGTAAAAAAAAACCCAGCTATGGCAAGGAGGCTGTCCGCCTCCCACACCAAGCCCTACATAGCTGTCCGAGGCACTCTGCCACCGTATCTCTATGTGGCACCATTTGGGGGTAGCGCAGGGGCTGTCTGACAGCCCCAACCTGGGGGGTAATCCAGGGAGCACTCCCATGGCAGCAGGTAAGTCCCTGGGGATGGGGCAAGGTGGTAGGGATGGCGGACTATGGAAAAAGCCAAGTGGAGAAAAAAAGAAATAGGGGTTTAGTCTAACAGCAACAGACACTGTGATTGCAAACACTGAGGAAGAGCATTAGCTGGAAATGCTGGCTTGTTTTTGAGCACCGGACATCTGTACGGTGCACGTTTAAAAGATAGAAATAAACTGACTTACACCTTACACAGTGGTGAGCAAGTCTTATGTCCAACATCTGCATGGTGTACATTTGGCTTTATTGGAACATGCTGCTCCTCATATTCCTTTTTATTATGGGGAGACCACACTACAGCAACTTGCTGTTTTCTGGAGGGAGGTACCATCCATCCCCTCCAGCAGAAACCCCAGTGGTGGGCAAGTAAGACTTGGGACACATGTGTTCCTGCCTCCCCCACATGATCACTATAGTGTCTGGTCACTTCTATGTTAAATCCCAAATTTTGCACTTTAATAACTTTGCCACCGTACAACAGATGTGCCTGAAAGTTTTCCTGCATGGTTTGGTACCATAGATCTCTGGATCTGGCAAGTTGCGATACAGTCGGATGAGCGGCTCCGGAGCTGCAGAGCACAAAAAAGCGCCAAAATGGGAGGCTTGCACATTTCTTTGCTCATGCCCTGGTCCCACAGATGTGCCTTTTGGTGGTTTGGTCACAAAACATTAAATGGGCCCATAGTTACAGCACTCCGAAGTTGAGAAATTTCCTATAGGCTAACACTGCAACACTCACGGCGACTTTCGATGCCCGTATCTCGTAAATGGTGCAAGATGCAGATTTTTCATTCACCACAGCTAAGTCCACCTTTAGGTGGAGGTTTTGAAGTCCTGAATACCACAGCAGTGGATTTTTTTCATAGTTGCTACAGTTACTGAGATATTGCCAAATTAGTGTTACAAGGGTTCCTATTCAGTACTATGTGGCTGCTGTACGGTTCCCTACTTATGTGTAAGTGGGGGTGCAGGGCCCAGAGGACCCACGCTCCCACATACGCATACCATTACACAAAAATGGGCAGTGTGAGGGGATCGCAGGGCCTGGAGGGCCTGCGCTCCCACTATCACCTACCACTTTCTAGTGACAGTACACTTTCTCAAAAAGAAGGGAAATTCATTGCAAAAAACTTTGTTAATGCATCAGTTAGGGTTGATAGCACAGCAATAAAAGTTTGAAAATGTGATGTTAGGATTACCCCCCCCCACATACACTCCACACACCAACAGACATCGGGGTGTGCCATGGGATTGTCAGGCCTAACTCTCACCCCATTCTCCTATACTGTAGCATATCAGCCTGTTTACACATGGAATGGGGTGTGAGTTGGTCTTTGGCTAACAACCACGCTGAAAACAATTCTCAAGGTTGCCATGACATCTGAAAACCTCTCAAGCTGCGCTCTCAAGGTTTACAATGATGTCATGGCAACCTCCTGAAATGTTTATGGTGTGGGTTACAGCATGGTTATTAACCAAAGACCATACATTGTCCTCTAAATTATGTATGGGGAGCGGTTATTATACACTGCCTGCTATCTTTTTTATGTTGGTTCGTGCTTACGCACCAGCCAACATCTTGCGGTAGTAGCAGATTTGGAGGCGCAATCACTGTTGGGAAAATGCAGGGAATGCATCAGTAGGTGCATCCCTCATTCCTCAATCAGCCAGCAGCAGGCGCTAACATCATGAATCCCTAATGTGGCCATCAGATCTAAGAAAAGATCTGCTGCAATGAGAGCGAAGCTCTCATGCAGTGTGACCATAACATGTGCACACAACATGGTGGCAGTGACTGCTGCCACCTCCTGTTACATTGCCGATGGGGGAGCCCACTCCCCATCAGCAGACCCCCTCCATTTAAAATGTATGCCGAGGGGTTGCCCAATCCCCCTAGGGCATCATGCGTCCCCCTCAACAGTTTTTCTTTGCTGACGGGGGGCCCAATCCCTGTCTGCATTTGTTCCCTATCCTGTTTATTTTGCTGATGGGGGAGCCCACTCACTGTCGGCATAATGTCCCCCTTCCCCGCTCTTGTTCTGTGCTGAGGGGGGTGCCCAATCTCCCTCGGCTCGTGTCCCCCTCTTCAGTACGTGCCGACAGGGATGTCCAATCGCCCGTTGGCTACAGCATCCCCCCCAAAAAAAACACTTAGATGGCATGCTGGGAGCCCACCCCAGCATGCCAAATCCACTGCAAAAGAAAAACCGTCCTGCAATATTTTTTCTTTTTTTGTAAACCTGTAAAAACAAAATGGTCCATCGAGTCTCCCTGCCTCCCCAAAACCCACACCCACCCTCTGTGCACCCTGCCTCCCCCCCCCCATACTTACCTTCGGAGTCTGGCAGGACGATCTTCGGTGGACCGGGAACACGTCTGCACTCTTCAAAGCCGACTGCGAACTGAAGAAATACTGTTAAACTGTATAATGGCATAAATAGGGTTTTTTCAACTCTGGTGCATATCTCAGCCATTTTTGGGAATTTTGGCGCCAAATTTTCAACATGGGGTTATTGGGACCCCTCCTCATGAATTTTAAACTGGAGTTCTGTTCTTATTTTTTCGATACCATAACTACGCTGGTACTACTGTGCATGCGTGTCCTTCGGTGTGTGCATTTTTTTTTTTATGTTGTTTTTTTAAATGCCTACATAAACAGAAAATTAACCTCACAGATATGTTACCTTTCTCAAGTAGCAAAATACACAGGCTAAGATTTCATGCATGAAACTATGCCAGCTGATAGCTGTGATGTTGTGACCCATAATTCACCTCAACCACAAGTTCAGCGCTGACCAACTGGATTGCTCCACCTTGTTTTATTTTTAAAAATGTTGCCTCTTCCTTTGTAGCTGAATTATTAAAAACTTAGAAAATGTTCTGGAAATTGCTGAATATGTTCAAAGTGCAGTTAGTTTCTCTGTGTCTCACCTGCATGTACTATCAAATGCTCTTTTGGTTGAATCCCTCTTGCCTGCTCTTTGTCAACAAAAGTTAAGTAAAACCACCTGAGTGAAAAGCGCACATTAAACCTTAATTAGCTCTTATAGTGTATGGAGCCCCATACACTACAAAAGCTAATGGATGGCCAACAGACAATAACCTCGCTGAAATCGCTTCTTGAGGTTTCCATGACAACGGAGGCAGTATAGCGCAGTGGTCTAAGGCTCTGAGCTGCAAATTTGGTGACATCCAACAGACCTGACCTGGGTTTGAATCCCACAGCTTCCACTTGCATACTGTGTGACCCTGAGCAAGTCACTTAACCTCCTTGTGCTCCCAGGTCGCTCCTGTAAAAAAGCTTTCAGCTTAGGGACCAGGGAACCATGAGGCCGGGAGGAACAGCGAGGGAGCAGTCGGGAAAGGTGCAGCCAATCGGTAAGTGAGCGCTCCTCCAGGCACAGCAGCCGATTGGCTCTCCTGCCCCATTGACTTACACTGGCTCAGTCTGCATTGCCGAAATCTGTGTGGAACTTGATTTTGCCTTTCACTCTTCCCTGTTTTCTGCAAAATCTCCAAAAGCTGCTTCCAACTGTGAGGCATCTGTCGAGGGAATCTGTTGTTGCTTTTGTTTGAATTCTGCTGGATCCTGTTAGCACCAGTGGGCCAGACGCTGAGTCGCACTCTCCTTCTATTTAACTGTGTAAATTACCTAAAAGTGCTGTTTTCCACTATTGTATTGCAAGGGAAACTGCCATTTATTGCTTTTTACTGTAATTACAGCTCCTTTTTTGCATTTGCAAGGTGGGCCAGACGCTGAGGCGCCACAGCACCCCCCCACAGTCCTTTTGTTGTGCAGAGTCAGTCAGTGACGCTCAGAAACACTTGTTTGTGCCTTTATTAACTGCTGCACCCTCCTCTGTCTCTCTCCAGCCTGCAACTCCCACCCCACAGCACCCAGCTGAGCGCCGGAGCTTCGCTTCACCAGCGGGTGGTCAGCGGCACCTTAGCCAAACCAGGGAACCACGAGGCTGGGAGGAACAGCGAGGCAGCAGTCGGGAAAGGCGCAAAATTTTTGCCCACCCACTCTTCCCCCCTCTTGTGTGCTAATCTATAGGCATCTTCCCGCTGAAATCTCTTCCCTGCCCTCAGCATTTTTTCTAAACCAACAGAGAGTCACACCAACTTGCTGATCCAACCTATCAGCAACTTCACTACTCTTCCACAGCCAACTACCAATATCTCTTTCAGAATGGGGAGCTTAGTTCTGATATTCCTTTCACTATCAACCATAGGGTTCAACAAAGAAGATGTCCCTGTCATACAATTTAGAGTGGTCCATCCGCACAGCCTCTCTGAACCATCCCCTTTGGCTGACACTTAAACCCTCATATATGCTCTACCATTGCTGCATTGACTACAGTGGTATAATCACCATAAAGAGACACATACCACCACACATGTATTTCAGCCAAGGCTCCACTGCTGGATATATAGATCCCCCCTAAGCCTAGTCGTCAAACTGCTACTTGGTATCCCAACACACTTCCTTAAACCCACAGGGAGCACCCCAAAAAAAGAGTGGCAACAGAATAAAAGAAGGAGGACCAAAGACAGCCCCCTCTCCCTATCACTGGCAGCCCTCATGAAACTGCTGCTCTTTCTATTGCTCTGTATTAGTAATGTGGAAATCAACCCTGGACCTCTTGAAAGTATCACCTCTCCATCAGACCTAACCTCAATTAAAGGCCTCAGTTTCCTGTATATTAATGTATGCAGTCTGTTGAAAAAACTTACATTGATACAAGCCTGGGTTGCCCATACCTTGCCAGACTTTCTCGTGGTAACTGAAACATGGCTCAAACCCACCACAGTGGACAGGGATGTTAACCTACCTAACTATCAGCTATTCAGAGCTGATCGCCAAACAAGGGGAGGTGGAGTAGACACATATGCAAAAACTGGTATAGCTGCATCCTGTACTGCTGCAACATCTATGCCCAAGGACTTTGAATGCCTATCTCTAAAAGTCTCTCTTCCCAATACAGCAGCTTTTCAACTAATTGGATGCTACAGACCCCCCCTCTGCTGAACACAAGCTCTTATCCCACCTGGGGAACCTGGTCAAGCCCAGCACTGAAGAAGTCATTATTCTAGGTGACCTGAATTTCAACTGGCTCACCCAGGCAGCTACACCTCTGGTATCATTCTGTGACACCTATGGGCTCACACAGTTAATTAATGAACCAACAAGACTAAATGCAAGGAATAGTAGTAACAGCACACAACTTGATATCATGCTAGTGAGTAAACCACATCTATTCACACATGCTGGAGTGCTTCTATGCGATATAAGTGATCACTGCCCCCATCGCAGGGGTAAGATCCACCAGCATAACAACAAATCCTGTAAAATTCCTCATGAGGAGATCCAAGAAAAACATCAATACTGAAGGATATCTGCATGATCTAGCTTACTCTCCACACTGGCAAAAGTTTTATCTTGCACATTCTGTAGAAAAAGCTCAGCAGGTGCTAAATAGCATTATAATAAATGCCCTTAACACCCATGCCCCAATCTCTAGTGTCCGAATAAAAAACAAATCCTGTCGCTGGTTTTCAGCTGACCTCAAAGCTGCACTGCTGGAGAGAGACAAACTCTGGAAAGTGGCAAGAAAAACTAAGAATGCAAATGACTGGATGATTTTTAGGAAAGCCAGGAATAGATGCACCAAGAAAGTTAGGGATGCAAAGGCTGCCTTCTACCTGTCCGAGCTCGACTCCTCCTACCATAATCCTGCTAGGTTTTAGGGCACCATCAAGGGTATGATGGGACAGGATGCTAACAACCCCCTTCCAACTCAACTACACAATAGTTATGGCCCTATCACTGGCAAAAGGAAATCCTGGACGCATTCAGTAACCACTTCACAATGGCTGGCCTTGCCTTTGACACCTCCCCAGCTAACCTGCTGAGGGAGCAATTAAGCTCCCACTACATTGGTGATCAAAGAGTTGACTCTTCCTTTAGTTTCAAACCTATACTGTTGAAACAAGTTGAGGATCTATTATGGCATCTGGATACCAAAAAAAGTGCAGGAGCAGACTCTCTGACCCTTCTTCTAAAGATTGCATGCCACGTACTTGTAGTCCCCCTAACACACCTCTTTAACCTTTCCTAAACTCTGGCTCTATTCACACTGTGGAAGACAGCCCAAGTGGTCCCCTTCTAAAATTAGGGGACCCTATGGATCTTAATAATTACAGGCCCATTTCCATTCTACCTGTGCTATCCAAGATGCTGGAGAAATTAGTGAGTAATCAGCTAAGGGAATATCTTGACAATGCTAACCTATTAAATACAGCTCAATCTGGATTCAGGGCCAAACATAGCACTATCACTGCATTGGCCAAGGTCACAAATGGCTGGCAAATTGAATTGGACAAGAAGAATAATGTCTGTGCAGTATTCCTGGACCTGAGCAAAGCATTCGATACTGTGGACCATGAACTGCTACTCTCATCCCTGCACTCCCTTGGCCTAGAGCCACCCTCCCTTAAGTGGTTCAGATGCTACCTCTCCGGTAGGTCACAGCAGGTAAAAGCTGAATGTGACCTATCCCCATTAAGACCACTGTCAAGAAGAGTCCCCCAAGGCTCTATTCTGGGTCCTATCCTTTTTGCCATTTATATAAATAACATTGATTCAACCCTTACCAAGTCCTCAATACACCTCTTTGCTGATGACACTGTTCTGTATGTCAGCAACCCTTCGCCTACAGTTGCTCTTGAAATCCTACAAACAGAATTCTCCTTGTTACAACATCAGCTACTCGAGAAAAAGCTGCTGCTAAATGAAAGAAAACTAACGCAATGATGTTCACAACTCAGAACTCCACCAGCACATCCTCTTCAATCACTCTCCCCCAGCTATGCACTATACTTGGAGAAAATCTGGAATATGTTGAAAACTTCAAATACCTAGGTGTGTGGATTGACAACAGACTCGACTTCACCCATCATCTAGAAGAACTGTTAAAAAAGCTTCGCCAAAGGGTTGGCCTCCTCTATAGATTAAAACCTTTCCTTAACAGAGACTCACAGATGAGGTTAGTCCAGGCTTTCTTTCTATCCATTATTGACTATGCAGACTTCCTTTATAGTCACTGCCCCATCTCCTACCTTCACAAGTTGGATACCTTATATCATAGTGCAATAAGGTTCATTATAGATCTGCCATATAATACCCACCATTGCTCTTTTTATGACGCAGTTGGATGGGTTTCCCTTCATATCAGGAGGAGCAGAAATGCAGCTCTATGGATTTACAGAGCTTTATCAAAAAAACTCCCAAACTATATCCTGGACTGCTTCAACCAGGCCACTCCTAGCTCCTATGCCACAAGAAGCCAACAATATCATCCTGCTCAAATTGCCCAAAGTCAGCACCAGACTTGGGAGGGCAGCAATCAGCTATTCTCTAGCTATAGCATGGAACACCCTACAAAAATCCCTAAAACTGCCCATTATCATTCCATTTGCATCCTTTAAACAGCATTGTACAGCCTTCTTCACAGAGAAATGCAGTTGCTACCACTAGAGCTAGATTAGTCATCCTACAAATCTGGCTTCCAATCATATATGGCATATTCCTTCCAGTCAGACACCCCCAGCTTATGGCACCCAATAATACCTTCACCATCCTAGTATTCATTATGTTGTGTGTCTGTCATGGCCCCCATTGGGATATGTATGTACTGTACATACTGTAGATATTAGCTTAACCTTCCTTTAACCGAGTTTTAACATGTGAATTCACTGTACTTCATTGTGTTATAAACATTATTTTTCTCTGTATGTATAACTGTCTTATAAAGCGTATGATGTATCTGTTGTGTATCAACTATTGAACCTTGACCTTATCAGGTCCATCTTGTAAATGAGCCTTGCTCAATGATGTTCGCCTGTATAAATAAAGATTTGATTGATTGATTGATTAGTGTGCTATACCTGGTTAAACAACTAAATAAAAAAAAAAAACTGTAAACCTCTCGAGCTACACTCTTGCAGTTTACCTAGTTGTCATGGAAACCTCTCAAAGTAATTACAGCATGGTTATTGTCTGCTGGCCATCCATTATCCTCTGTGTCTTACCTCCAGATAAATGTTTGTCTGGAAGTTAGATGTGTCACAATGACTATCCTTAACCTAAAGACCAACCAGAGAGCAGCTTTCACAATGCTGATGACATCACAATAACCTTGTCCTGCTCTGAAGTTAGCTGCTGAAGTCAAAGAGCAACAGTTAAGTCTGTGCACACAGCCAATTTAAATAGTATAACTTATTTTTTTTATCATTTAATACTTTTTACTCCTGTGTTTTGTGGACTGGATCACAACGACCGCTGACCGCCGGCACCTGAGCCCCTGGACCAGGTCTAGTGTACACTGCATGCACCTGACTCACCCCTAACTGATGCATTAACAGAGTTTTTTGCTATAAAAAAAAAAAAAAAAATATATATATAGCTAAATATATAGAGACAGAGAGAGTGAGGTGGGGAGCGAGCGAGAAAGAGAGAGAGATTAGTGAACTGGACATGGTAAGATTTTTTTTTTCTTCTGAAATGGGCTTCTAGGAAATGTAAAATGATATGAAACCAAGTGAACAGGAATGTTCTATCTGATGAGACATGACAATAAAGAACATCAGAGTTAAAAAATAAACCTAACAGCAGGATTTTGAAACTCACCTGCTGCTGTCTCATTAACAGCCAGTGCAGATCATGTAATATTGGAGTGCTATGCTCCCAGGGGTCTGCAGCACCATGGCCCTCCCTGCAGCGTTCTGCAACAGCTTCAAATGGTGGCTGAGATGCACAGGCAGGCTATTGTAGCGTGCATTCTGATAATTGAGCCTTGATATAACAAGTGCATAAGCTAGGGTGGTGAGCTGCACATGATACAGCAACTGACACACTTGCATGATATTGAGGAGGTAACAGAAGTTAGCCCGAGGGTTGAAAGTTCAAATTCCAAGTCCCCTTATTTGGAAATATGAGGCTTTAAAATGTAGGAGTGTTCAGGAGGTGACAGCAGTGCTGAAACCATTACATATCCCCAGCCCTTTATAAAAGTTATTTTTTAAAGTAATGATATAAACATCTATAGTAAATATTTTGATGTGTTTAATTTGCCTGTTTATAACTCCCCAAAGATTGTAATTCGACAAAAATGAAATCATAGAAACAGAGAAGACTGATGGTAGAAGAAGTCCTAGCAGCGTATCCAGTCTGCCCAGTTGCCTACCTAAAGTTAAGTATGATCTGCACACCCTACTGGTCCTCAGCTATTCCTCCTTCTGATTGCCTCCCCCCTTATGTTTCTTACAAGAGCACAAGCACATCCCACGCTTGTTTAGAGCCCACCATTGTTTGTTTTGTTAGCCCCCATGCACCAACCCCTGAATAAACACACTAACACAGGTACTAAAGAAAATGGTCACAGCCATATGTTTATTTAACATGTTACATTATAGGAGTGGCTCATGCTGCTAGGAGATTTTGAAGACTCCTCTGGCCCCAACACTTATCTCCGTTGGAAGGGCCAAACCTTGTGCGGGTCAAGGAATATATGTACCTTCTGGGTCAGTACCCAACTCCAAAAGCGGGGAGGTCATGTAGCCAAGTGGCTAGCTACTGCCTCATATGACTCCGCTACCCTTGCAAGTTAGTATGAAGAGGCTGGACCATGTGACCCTCCCCCCAACCAGAGTCCAGGGCTTTTGGTCCTCCAAGCTTCATGCCAACTGGAGGTGACAAGCCCTTCAGAAGAATTCAACTCATCCCTCCTTTCCCTTGTACCATCAGTCTGAAGTACTCCCAAGCCACCATGATTCATGACTGCAACAGTTAACAACGTCTTCTCTCTAAATTGTATGCCTTCACAGAAGGCGAAAAATCCATGTACTGTACAATGCCAAGGTCTGGCTATCTTCCATCTCTGAAGTGGGAAACGAATGTCTGTTACAACTGCAGGTTCTCATGGAACCCTTCTACACAGAAATTCTCCCGAGGCCTTCTTGGGCACCAGACCAATTTGGGACACCCTGAGATTAGGTAGAGAAGGGGTCAAATATGGCCCACTCACCAGTCCCAACTTCCTCTTTTGTCTAATTTGTACTGGGCCACCTGGGGATTGTCTCTGGCTATCCTAAGATTCTACATCTTATACCCACTCCGGGGACCTATATATACAGGATTCTGTTGACTACTGAGAAACCCTCTGCTAACAAGTGGGTGGTCTTGTGGTCCGGGTACTTGCCAAACAAGGATCTAAGCCACCTCCCTGAGACTTGTGAAAGCTTTTGCAGGCAAAACGGTAACTTCCTTTTGGGGACTTTGGAGGGTGTACTGCACAAGGGGATGCTGTATCCCACAAGGGACAAATTCATGACAAAACCTACAGATGGTCCTAGTACAATTCCCTTGATTATACATGAAGCATGTCTGGGAGGGGGATTGCTCTGACTTCAGCTGCTGCAGCTAGGATGTCCTGATGGGCAACCCACTATCTGTATGGTTGATCCCCACTCCCACTATGCATCACATCCACCAACTGGAGCATGTTCGGTATTCCACACCCTTGGAATGCACCATTCTGCTTCTGGCACTGAAGCTCTTCATCATATTCTAACCATGCCATACTCCCTTTGCACCTATGCATCACCATGATTGTATTCAGACAATTAAATAAGCATAAACCTTGCTCCGGCACCATTTGCAGTATGGTGCTAGCTACAACAATGAATCCCACTAGCCAGTTATTGAAAGTGCATGGCACCTTCGCCTTCTTCTTCTCTAAATCCTCAGACTTATCTTTTTCTTCCTCCTGCTTGCCAGGACAGTTGAGCAGGGAGAACATGTCTACATATTCCCAGTTCCAGATCTGCTGCTGGATCTTGTCTGGCAGATGGAAGCCACTGACTGCACCACACTAACAAAGTTACCAGGACCGCCATCTACTGCTGCTTGCTTTGGTGTCGGGCTGGCTCCGGCTATGACTGTGGGCCCCTGGTCTGTCCTCCATTTGCTGCTGACTCTGGGCCATTACACAAATTCTGCCATCAGGTCCATGATCTCATCCAGCTTTTCCTCTGTGGTTGACCCTTTTATGGCCTCCTGTTGCCTCGGAGCTGAACCCGGTGCGGTCGTGGTTTCCATCTTTAGGTCCACCATGAGAGGAGTGGAGCCTACTCCTTCCCGGGGCAAGAATCCTCTCCCATTTGTGCCAATCCATTGCTCCCTTCCCCAAGAAGTGCTGATAGCACAACCCACAGAGGAATACCTCCAAATGCCCTAATTACCATGTTCTTAGACTGCTTTTCTGATAGCTGAGCAGCCCCAGTAGTGCTCTTACCTCCCTGAGGTGTCCTGGGTACTTTTGGAAGGGCTGCTGCCAGTTCTTTGGCTGGCCACTTGTTCTTCACCATCACTATTGTGTTACTTGGTGCACTGGTTCCTTCCAAATAAGCTTCAAGCCATCACACCCCTTCTTATACATGTAGCCCCTCTCCTGCACTATCCTGGAGAGGGTCACTGCCTCTTCCTTGCTGGCCAGACGAAGGACCAGGGGCCTGGGTTCCCATAGCTGACCTATGGGGGTCCTTTCTCAAAAAGCTAAAATAAAATGATGGTGCCTCCACCCAGAGTACATTTTAAGTGAGTCTGATTACAAGCAGTACAACCCCCTGGGATGTCATACCAACCTACCTCCCCAACAGTTACCCCAGACATGGACTTACCAGGATTAGAACCTCCCCACGTTCAGTTACCACATTTACCTTTTCATCTCATCAATACACAGGCTCACTAAAATCAGGCTCTGGATTCCTTTTCTGCTGTAAAACAATAACTCAAGGGTTTATTTACAGAGGGAGGATTTCGGAATAGGGCAGAGGAATAGAGGTTAAGAAATTTTCAATTGGCATTTCCCAAATCACCTTTCCCTTTGATTTGTTCCCATGTTTCAATCCAGATGCAGCCATCAGTATCTGTCTGTCTGTCTGTCTGGATGGCTAGCTAGCTAGCTATCTGCTGCAGTACCCAGACTTTAGTTGCAGGCCTGAGGTGCAGCTGGTAGCTGGCGTTGGCACACTTATTTGAATTAAACCTTATACACTTTCCCTCCAGCCCTAGTATGCTTGTTCAATTATTTATAGTCCCCAGGTGCAGGGCCAGTCCTGAATTTTACTCATGGGGTTCTGCAGAATGCAGTCCTATGGATAGTACAGTTCACAGGAAGCCCTGGGGGTTGATGGTATCACAGGCAAAACCGGGCACAGTTTCTTTACCAGGGACACAGAGGCTGCCGCTTGGTCTTTCTCTTCTTGCTCACAGACCTTGCAGCTTGTCCCCTTCAGCCAATTACAGGACCTGTTGCAGAGCACATGCACAAGGCCTACCACCACAGAGAACTCAGATCAGGGAGTGGCCCCACAGCCTGGCTTCCTCGATCAGATCGCACTAGCACCCGGGTGCAAGACCCGTGACCCCCTGCAGCAGCAGACCCCACTTGGTGGGGGGTTAGCAAGTTCCCCCTGGCCCTGAGTGCCAGCAGAAACATTCAGCACATTTCTTAAGCTATTCTCATTCTTTATCTTTATCCACTACGGTGTGTGGCCACAGCCACCCATTTCTCTCTTGGCTGTACCTCAGGAACAGTCCACAGGCACTCGGACCAGAAAGCACCTGTCCATCCTTGTGATTTCACAGTCTCTCAGCTTTAACACGGCCACACTATTCTCTCTGGCTCACACATCATCCCCCTACACACACAGTCCCGTTTCTCACCATGCAGGTACTGGCAATTCTCTGAATGGAAGAGGTTCACTCTCCTTCTTCTTCTGTCAGCACATTTATATGTCCTTGCTCCTCATTCTCTGTACTCCTGTCTTTTCCACAGGTTTAAATGCAACCTTCATTCTTTTTCCAGGCTCAGAACACAACCTTGGTCTTTTCCCCAGGTTTAGACCCAACCTTTGTCCTTTCATTTCAGGGTCAGGACACAACCTTTCCTGCCCTGCTTCTTTGGCCTCACTGCTATGGTGCAATGTCAGAACAATCCAGACAATTCACAACCTGTAACTTTCCCTTTGCCTTCTCCCAGCTGCTTCTTCCTTTCAACCTGCAGCTTTCCTTTTTCTCTTCCAAGCTGCTTCTTTCCTTTCTCGATGGGGCAAGCCCTCCCTGCCCTCGGGACAAATTGCAGGCAACCCCTAGGCCCATCCCTCAGCCCCAATCTCTCTAGGGGCAAGAGCCCCCCTCCCTCAGGTGGAGCTCTCCCCAGACTGATTCCAGCCCAACTGTCCCTGCTTTATTTGGGAGCACTTTCCTTGCTCCCCATTGGCTGGTGCCACTGTCCTTAGGCAAAAATGCATATGTATGATGCTCCCTCGATGCCGCATAGGCTGTTCAAAAAGGCACTTAAACATTCCCCGGTATTTTCCCCCCAAGAGTCTGTTTCACAAGTCCCAGAATCCACCTGGCTACGTGGTTGGCTAGTTGGTGTCACATGGCTGCAAACACAGCGGCCGATTGTAAACAATGTCCACAGTTTATATAGTGTCCAAAGTTTCACGCATTCCTGCAGCCAAACCCTTTATTTTTATTCACTCATTTCCTCAGCATTTGGAAGCCACCCCCGTGCCTTGCATAGCAACTGCACTCATTACCCTGTAGCGCTAATCCTTTTCCAGTCGCTGCTTCTGTTATAACATTGCCCCTAGGCAGCACACACACATGGCCCCAGACTCTGGCTGCAGTCCGTGGACATATTCATTTATTTATTTATTCTCCCCATGGACTGGCAGCCTTCACCTTCCCCTTGCACATCATTGCTTTATTTATTTTATGCACTTTCCTAGCCTGTCACTAGAGCTTAACCCTTTTTCTCAGCCCTAGACAGGCTCTCGCTACTTCGAAGGGATGCCACCTCATTAATATTCATGAGGCGGTTCCCGTTCTCCTCAGCGTGATTGACACTCACTAAATCTTATTTTCTTTCTCCCCGGTTGCCTCTCCCTACTAACCAGGGTCCCTGGTCCCTCTATTGCCTTTCCCTGGGACTGGGACCACTGGAGAGGCAACCCCAAAGGCCGCCGAAATGGCCGTTCGAAAGGGCACTTTTCGTCCATGCGTGGAGTTCGCCCAACACCAGATTACCATTCAACAACTGGCGGCTCCACGAAACTGCTTCTCCAGCCCCACTGTCTCAGCAAACCAACGCAGCAGAAGAGGGCAGAAACACAGGGGCAAGCCAGGACTCCACAAAAAAAGAATGGGGGTGGGACCAAGTCCCCCAGGGAAACAAGCCTTTTTCTGGGGCTTACAGGTACAGTAAGTCCCTGACGGGGGTTACATGCATTTCTCAAAGCTGGAATTCCAGGGCTGCTGTTGCTGCCTTTGCTAAGGTGATCATCTTCTTGCTGGGCATTATTCAAGCTATAAAGGCAAACTACTGCCCCTCCAAAAAAAGGCTGCATTAGTAAGTTCCTTCTTGTAACCCAGGCATGCCGGGGGGAAGGGCCTTGCCATTGCTGCTCAGCTTCAATCAACGCTACCCCCCCACTTTTTTCATGTCCCCTTTTTTGCAAGCTGTACTACTAGCAGAGGTTGCCCAATGCCATACCTCTGCTGTTCTGCTGCTCTACTGAAGGAGCTGCAGAGAGCTGATTTCTAGGCTTAAGACAGAAGATGGATGGGTGGAGATGGGGGGCTGAACATGTAGAAGTGTTAAATGAATACTTCTGTTCAGTTTTTACAAGGGAGCGGGAGGTACCTGGTCAACAGGAGCAGGGTAGGTGCAGAGAGTGCTAGAGGGACTAAGGTCTCTACAGACAGACAAAGCACTTGGACCAGACTGGATACACCCGAGGGTCCTAAACGAGCTAGCAGGGGTTCTGGTTGCAGGGGTGTTCAACACATTACTTCTAACGTGATGTGTACCCCTGGATTGGAGGATGGTATGTGTGGTGCCTATTCACAAGGGTGGCTCTTGGGAGGAACTGGGGAATTACAGGCTGGCCAGCCTCACGTCGATTGTGGAGAAATTAATGGAGACTATCCTGAAGGAAAGAATACTGGCATTCCTGCAGGAGGATGGTCTCCTTGATGATAGACAGCATGGGTTCACCCAGGGAAGGTCTTGCCAGACCAACCTCGTGTCCTTTTATGACTAGGTGACTAGAGCTCTGGATGAAGGCAAAACAGTTGATATCCTGTACTTAGACTTCAGCAAGGCCTTTGACTCTGTGCCAAATGGGAGGCTGATAGGCAAGCTGAGGGGCCTTGGGGTTGGGGATAATGTGGTCAGATGGATTGGAAGCTGGCTGGAAAATGGACAACAGATGGTGGTGGTTAGAGGGGTACTGTCAATGCAATGGGCAGTCATAAGTTGGGTACTGCAGGGCTCAGTGCTATGGCCAGTGTTATTCAACATCTTCATTAAGCATTCCTGCCAATTACAAACTGGCAGAGGAGGGGCTGTCTGCTTTAAAAGCCTGTGCTGACCCGAAGGTGCGAGCCCTGGGGCACAAGCCTGAGTGGCTTCACCACTCCAAGAGAAAAAATCACTTGTGTGTGCATGTTAACACTCAGACAGTGACCCGGGTGTTGCAGTGGTCCTGGCATTGGTAAGTTTATATTTGGATTGCTTAAATACCTCGGCCACTTGTGGTTTAAATGCAAGAAAGCAAAGTTAAATTTACTATTTAAACATTTTAAAGGGGCTGTAGTCAAAATGGCAGTAGGTGCTATTTTAGCGATTTTGTTTTTATATAGTTCAGTTATCTCATACAATTCAGCATACATATACACAGGTATATTAACTGACTTAAAATCGTGTTTCCTATTTGATGTAATGAAATTTGTGACTAGTCAGAGGTTTACAATCTGTGCTGAAATGTTGCCAAAGGGATGTTTTAATGCCTTTTCAAAAGCTTTTCCTGTTATAATCATTTCTCAGATGTCCTCTGTATTAAGAATCAGCATATTTAAAAGTTTATTTTTTACAAATTTAAAAACATGGAAGTAAAAACGGAGAAGTTATCGGAAATCTATTTTTAAATTTTGCTTATTGGTGTGTGAAGATGTATATCCCAGTCCAGGTCCTTCTTCCACACCTGAAACTATGGGGTTAAATGTGCCCCGGGATTAAATTTAAATATGCCAGAAACCAAAATGGGAAGCATGACTATTGTTCATTCCACTGTTAGGAGTCTTAGGAAAAAGTTTGATGAAGTGAAGGTTTTCAAACCTGAAATCATAGTGTTAACTGAGACATGGCTAGATGGGAAAGTTTTAGATACTTCTATTGATTTGGATCATTTCCAACCACACAGGAAGGATAGAAATAAGAAGGGAGGAGGGATTGCAATATATGTTGAGTGTAAGTTAACCACCCATGAGGTGTTATGTCCATTATCTGGGAATGGATTGGAAATCCTGACCTTAGAAATAGAGGTGCCTTATAGGAAACCTATTCTGTTAGTAGGATTGTATAACCCCCAAGAGTCAACTCAAAGATGTTTCAAGATCTCCAGGAATTTCTACGTGTTTGTAGTTTATCTCATGAACTACTCCTTACTGGAGATTTTAATGTAAGCTGATTAACTATCAACCCAAATCATGATTTGATTGATCTGCAAACTGACCTGGATCTGACCCAGTTGATTTTGGAGCCCACCAGAATTAAGTCCAGGAACCCCAAAAAATCCACAATGCTGGATTTGATGTTTAGTAACCCCCCCCGGTTATACAAGAAAGCTGGAGTTCTTTCAGAATCCTTCTCTGACCATCAGACAGTTTATACTGTCAGAGATAGGGTTATTAAGACTACGCCTGAATCTAGGATTTCATGGAGATGTTTCAAACAGTTTGATTATATTTCATTAATGCTTGATGTTGAAAATATTATTTGGACTAGAATGGAGCTGATCCCTACTGCCTCGGATGCTTGGGAATATTTTTTGAATGAATTTTCACAAGTATGCTATAAGCATGTCCCAAAAAAATCTAGGAAAACAAAGCATAATGGAAATGTATGGTTTACTATGGAGCTCCATAAAGCCAGAAGAGACAGGGATAAAAAATGGTCGAGGGCCAAAAAATCTATGAAGTACCATGATTGGGCCCTCTACAGGCAGGCCTGGAATTTGTATACTAGGATGGTGAGAGTGGCCAAACAAGACTTTATATGGTCCAAACCTGATAATAATAATAATCAAAAACCGAATCCAAGGAAGTTTTAGGAAATTATCTCTGACTTGATGGGGACACAGAAATGCCACTCTGTAACTAAGATCTCAGTGGATGAATCATTTGTGCCTTTGGGGACTGGACTAGTCAATATCTTTAATGACTATTTCAGTAAGGTAGGTATTCAGGACCCAGTTGATAGGTCAGTCAGGACCGTAAGATTGGTTTAAAGCAGGATTCAATGGATAGTGAATCTAATTTCAGAGTCTTGGGTGGGTTTGAGTTTGGTTATATTTCCTCAGAAGATGTCTGCAAGGAACTCTTGAAAATAAATATTTTTAAGACAATCGGCCATGACTGAATTCCCTTCAAACTTGTAAGGTATGCTGCCCCTTGCCTAGTGTTTCTCTTGGCTCATATTTGTAATCTATCTTGTAGGAGTGGTGACTTTCCAGAGGGTTGGAAGATAGCTCGGGTTAGACCAGTATTTAAATCAGAAAATAAGACTGAACTGGGCAATTATAGGCCCATTTCATTGCTACCACAGGTATCAAAGATTTTTGAGAGAATTATCTCATGCCAATTAAAGAGATTTTTGGACAATATTAATAAATGATCTCCTTTCCAATCAGGTTTTAGGTCCTTGCACAGCACTCAAACAGCCTTAACTAAAGTGGTAAGCTATCTCCAACTGAGTCTGGACAGGAGGTTAATGGTAGGTGCCCTTTTTATTGATCTTTCAAAGACCTTTGACACCCTGAACCATCTGGTGCTCCTGTCCAGACTCAGGGAGATCGGCTTGTCTTCTCTTCCAATGCAGTGGTTCTCTTCATATTTGATGGGACATAGACAGTTTGTGGAAATAGGCCCTTTCGAATCTGGGATTTTGGGATTGAGGAGTGGGGTCCCACAGGGGTGAATCATGGGGCCCCTACTCTTCAGGTTTTATATAAATGAGTTTAAGTTTCAATCCCCAGACATTCGGTATCATCTGTACGCAGATGATACCATATTGTATGTGGAGGGAGCTTCCTTAGATATTGTTAGGTCAAAGATCCAATAAGCTTTCAATGAGGTTCAGGAATTTTTTAAGACACATCATTTGATCCTAAATTCAAGCAAAACGCAGGTACTTTTGTTTAGAAATAAACATAATAACATATGTGATCTCAAATTGGAAATTCCTGCAATGGGTGGGTTAGTCATAAAACAGGTTGACCAATGTAAATATCTTGGTATCTGGCTCGATTCTCATATGAGCTGGGCATTTCATATAGATTCACTTACAGGGTGGAATGAATAAAAAGTTAGGAGCCCTTTACAGGTACAAAAGACTTATGTCTAGGGAGGTCTGTCAAAATGTGATCAACACCCTGTTATTTCCAATTATTGACTATGGAGACGTACTCTATGGAGGGGACACTGGTACATCGTTAAGTAAAGTGAATTAAATGTTCCACCGATTGGCTCTTTTTATTCTAGATGTTCTGTACAGAACTCGCAGGTGTTTCTTATTTAACGAGCTGAGCTGAGATAAATCATTTGTGAGGAGAAATGTCCTTTTATTGTATTTTATGATTAGAGTCTGCAGCCATAAGGTTCCTGACTATATTGTTGGGGGTTGTTTAAGCTTAGGGAGTTTGGTAGGGAATTGAGGACCTCCTTTGCTGCTCAGTTTTATCTTCCTATCTGTAACTTGAATATTGGAAGATCAGCATTTCCTTTTAGAGGAGCTACCCCATGGAATTGTTCACCGCTGCATCTAAGATGACCGGGGTAAAATTAATGTTTCAGAATTTGTTAGGTGGTGGACCAAGAATGTTAATATCTGCAGTCACTGTAATGCACTTTAAAGATTGTTATTGTAGTCCATACTGTTGTATTGTATAAGTAATGTCATTACTCATTATTTATTATGATGTATGTATGTTATATGTGGAACCTTAACACCTTACTTGACCTGGAACTTCATTGTAAATGAGCCTTGCTCAATTGAATGTTTTCCATTATTCTTTGAATAAAAATGATCTACTATTACTACTACTACTAATGCTACTACTAATACTATTATTAATACTACTAATGCTACTACTGTTAATACTGCAACTAATACTAATACAACTACTGCTACTAATACTACTATTAATACTACTACTAATATTACTACTACTGCTACTACTAATACTACTACTACTACTATTACTACTACATAGTAGATATGGCAGACAGGATTGGGAGCCAAATAAGCCTGTTTGCTGATGACACCAAACTGGGAGCAGTGGGGGTGGGGGGGACAACATAAAGACCTAAAGGCATTGGAGAGATGGTCATACACCTGGCAGTTGGGTTTCAATGTGAAGAAGTACAGGATTATGCACTTTGGAAACAAGAATCCTAAATACAGTTACCAGCTGGGAGGGGTGCAGTTTTTGGTATCTGCTGAGGAAAAGATCCGGGTGTGATGATCACAGGTCACATGAATCACTCTGCACAATATAGGAAGGTGGCGAAGGCCAATAAGATGCTGGGGTGCATAGAGAGGGGAGTCACCTCAAGGAGTGAGGAAGTGATCCTTCCACTGTACAGGGCACTGGCAAGGCCAGACTTGGAATACTGTGTGCAGTTCTGGTGCCCCTTCTTAAAAAGGGACATCAGGCTGCTGGAAGGGGTGCAGAGAAGGGTGACCAGGATGCTAAGTGGGATGAGGGAAATGCCCTATGAGGAGAGACTACAGAGGCTAAATATGTACTCCTTGGAGAACAGAAGAGACAGAGAAGACATGACTGATACCTTCAAATACTTGAAGGGCATACATAGTGTTCACCAAGAGGGTCTGTTCAAGTATAGAAAGGAAAGGATTACAAGAGGGCATAATCAGAAATTGGAGGCGGGGGGGGTTCGGAAGGGAGATAAGGAGGCACTTTCTCACAGAGAGGGTGGTGGCACCATGGAATGCTTTGCCTGTGGAACAGATAATGCGAACATCAGTAGGAGGACTTAAGAGGGGGTGGGGCAGGGTGAAGGGCAAAATCAGAATGGGGAAAGGGGGAGGGAGAGACAATGCAGTCAAGTGGAAAGATGGGGGGGTTAGGGGGCAGCATCAGTATTCAAAACTGAGAGCTGCATACTCAAGCAGACTTGATAGACCAAGAGGCCTCTATCTGCTGGGACCTTCTTTTGTTTGTATGTTCCCAGTGTAGTGCCAGACCTCTTACTATTCTCTGCATTGCCCCCTGACTTATGGTCCCCATGCGGTGAACTACACATTATGTGCCCACAAGGCTACCTCCCCTCCCCTCTTTCTTTTATTTAATATATATTATTGTTATTAAAGACACTCCGTTCTACCTTGAGCCTTGCTACAGCCTCTGCAGTTCCCTTATTGCCATCCTCCCCCTCTTTATTTTTTTTACCATTTAACTGCCAGACCCTTCTTCCCACAGGGTCTAAGTTGCTAACAGCTGGAGAACTGAGCAGCAAAGAGGAACCAGGGGTAATTGCCCCCAGGTAACAAAACAAACATCTGGCCATCCAACAAAATATTTGCCCTGAACCATTCATTTGTTCCTGTCACTTCTCATGTAAGATCCTGACCTCTGACTGCTAAAGTCAACTTGCATGCATTGCAGAAATGCAAAATGCATTGGCCATTATGGGCTTGTAAGTATCTCCCATTTCTGGTTTTATTGGAGGACTGGTGTACTGTACTGTAGCAGCAGTTGGTTCATGGGGGGAGGGGTCTTTATGGCACATCTCTGCTGCATTTGGGTGGACTGCAGCTGAATGTTAAACCACCTCAGAAACAGTCTACATTTTGGGCATATTTGTCACAGTTTGCAGTACCACAGTGGTGCCAGCAAGAATTTATTGCAGTACCCTGCAGTATTATTGCAAAAGGCTGGAGTGTGCTACAGGGAACAGTGTAATTCAAGGGCAATTAAGCCCTTTTGTCATGCAGTATTTTGTAACGTGTCACTTATTGCAAGTTACTGCGTTGCATTCTAACTGCTGGCTGGCTTAGCTGCATGCATCATTTTGTGTTATGCAAGCTGTCACAAGTCATGAAAACTGCTGCAAATGCATCAAAACGCAACTAGCATTTCATCATTTTTAAGTATCTTGGAGAGCCCAGGCACCGCCCAAATTGGGAACTGCACTTGTGACCTCCCGTTTAAAAGTCCCTCCCTGATCCTAAGTCAGACACATTGACTCAAAGTTAGTTGGTTTTCACAGTGAAGAATTTAATTATTTAGTTTTTTGTTGACAGGGAAGGCTAAATTCAATACTGGCTTTAAATCAGCTCTTGTAAATGTGCTAGCAGATTGTATATTATTAATTGTACATTTTGTTGAGTTTGTTATAAACCTGTCTGACTTTTCCTCTTATTGTATTACAGCCTTGTAATATTTAAAATACTGTTTTATTTTATCTATATGTTTGTATGTGTCTGGGTCACCCTTGAAAATGGGCATTTATGCCGTTAGGTTCTTACCTGGTTAACACATTTTAAATTAAAAAAAGAGACCTTTTATTCAATAGAAAGGGAGAGGACACAAGTTAAACATTGCTACCTGATGTCATGGTCATGACAGTGGAGAACGGGCAGACTCTCGCACAAACCCTGGAGATCAAACAAGAGGCTAGATATTTGGAAATACTAATCATAGATCCCAGTTTTAACCCACCGAAGTTTGACAAAACTTTTAAACTATGGTATAATAAAGGGTTAACACCTTATTTTCCAGTTTTAAGAAGGAGGTACATATAAAGCATCCCAGCAACAACAACAACAATACTCCCTAGGCCACGTAGATATTTACAAATAAGACATTATCTGGGGGGACAGCTGGGCCCGACTTGGGACAGAGAAACAGCACACCCCTTGGTGGATTTTAAAATCCATGACAGGCTGTATAGTGGACCATACTATTTCACTGATATATAAAGCACCGAAAACTTTACATGCTGGTTCTATGCTGCCAATTAGCCAAAAATGGGACGGGGATATGGAATGCACCATCACAGAGCAAGACAGAAAAAGCATCTGTCTCAAAAGCATCTGTCTCTTTCAACACACACTTGCCTCCTCATGCCTCTGGTGAGAGTATGCTTGAAAGGTCACGATCCATTATTTCTGTACTTCACACATTAAGGGGCAATATGACAGCCAAAGGGGTAAGGCTTGTTGGAGACAGTGTGGGAATCATACAGCTACCCATATCCATGTCCTTTGGGACTGCCCCAAATTAATCTCCTATTGGCAAGCAGTTGAAAGGGCACTGCAGGATCTTTTCCCTTCTTTGGATCTCCTCACCCCTCAGATGGCGCTACTACAGTTACAACCATGATAGGTAGGGGATGCTACCAGTAGATGCCACTTGGGGATGTGGTTATCAGGAGTCAAAAAAGCTATCACAAGAAAGTGGTTGTCAGTAGATTCCCCCCCCCCCAAAGTACGAAGTTTGGAAAGACACTCTCCCAGAAATTTATAAGATGGAAAAATTGACTGCGGGTATTAATCTTAGGATGAAAAAATGTCATAGTCTATGGGACCCCTGGATAATCTGCATTATAAACCATAAAAATGATATTATCTCATAACAGTTCCTTGGACAACATAGGGGTGGTGAGAAACGAGGATTCTTTCTTGGAGGGGGTGCGAGTGGGTTCAGAGCTGTATTGACTATTAGCAACTAAGTCATTTTTTGTGACCACTGTACTGTATTATTTTTATGTATAATAACCGGTTGTCACCTACAGGAATACTCTCTCAATTTTAACTAAAATGTCAATATTACACATGGAATGCTGGAATTGCTCCAAAAAAAAGTTTTAATAAACGTAAAAAAAAATGCTGCCTTTTTGTAGGCTTCTCCGGGGAGTATAAATGAAAGCCAATTGAAATTGTTGAAATTGAACCATCGATTAAGCTGATAGTGGACCTTTAGTGTCTGAGGGAATTTGGCCAGGACACTAGGGAAATTCCTCTACTCTTCTCAAGAAGTTCCATAGAATGTTTAACGTCTACTTGACCAGTCACCAGGAAAAACAGACAGGACCAAGTTTTAATGAGTCATCCAAAGAACAGAACACCCTAACATCTTCCCCCTAACATTGCACTCTGGTGCCGGCATTTATGGAATGTGCTCAGTTCTAGTGTGGGACTTGAACCCATGCGTTTCTGGGCCAGTGGTGGATGTGCTACCAACTGAGCTACACTGACACCTACTTAAGTTCTTCACAGAGTTCCTGTGAGAAAACATCCATAGGGTATTGAGTCTGAAAATCTAGCATTTGCTAGCCAACCTATAGAGCATATTTGATCAATTTCTTACTGAGCTGATGATGTCAGAAGGGTATTTCAACCATGAATATATTGCAACATCACCATATATGTGCATAATATATGGTAGACTGTGTTGCTGGCATCAAGTTGAGTTGACCTGATCAGGTGTCTGCGTGTGTCATTTGGTTGTGCATCCAGCTCTTGACCAATGGTCATTCAAGCAATAATTCATAACAAGGTGTTCAGTATATCATAGGATATCATCCCTCCTTAGCTGCATTGTGAGACACAAGGCCATAGGCTGAGTGACTTCAACCAGCTGAGATCGGGTGATACCCCATGATATTGCACACCTTGCAGTGTATTATTGTGATTATAAAATGTATTTATTTGTGTATTAATAAAAAAAATGAAAATGTCACTTTAAAAATATTTAATAATGATTTTGTTGACTGATGGTGTGACCTAAATTCAGACTGGGACTATGTACTGTGATATCATCTCTACTTAATGTGCTCTCAGCCAATCAGATTTGAGGATGTTGATCATCCATTTCATAATAGTTCTTGTTCCACACCAGGAGCCCAGCTGTTACCCAAGTACTTGCACTGCAGTGCAGTATTACGAGGAGTGCTGTACTGTCATAGAACAGAGTGGTTAAGGGAAAGCTAGAACTCCTCTGTTGTAATTAATTTTTTAGCTTCTGATTCTCAGAGTCAGTAACATCAGGCTAGTTTTCATTTAAGAAGAAGTAAAGAAAAGATAAAAATTATAGTAGATATTTATAATGTACCTACCTTACTCTGTTCTGATATAGATCACTATGTTTCTGCACTCACTATCGCTGAGGTTCTGAGAGAAGGAAAATGAGATTAAGTCTTTTGAGGTTGTCCTTCTAATTAAGTGGTGTTAAGTACAAATTAAGTACAGTGTTAAGTATGTAGGCACTTGTGCAGCACATATTAGTACATGTTAATCACAAAGCAAGTACCCTCTACTAACATGTAACTATGGTGTAAGCACTTTCTCTATAATTATGCCACTTAATTAAGAAAAGCAGCAATCATGTGACCCTCTTTGAAGTTCCACAGATCAGATGTTTAAAGAACTAGAAACATGAGTACCATGAGAGACTGATGAACTTCAGTTTATTATCTTAAGTTCAGAAGAGGCTTAGCTGTGATGAGATAAACATATATACCATTATAAAAAGGTCATGTGATGATAGGGACAAAGGTTTTCAGAGACACTGTAGGTCATGGAAATCCAAGCATCATTAGGTAGGGAATGGGTAGACTAGATGGGCGTTCAGCCTTTTTCTGTCCTCTTTCATTCTATAGTTCAATGTTTTAAGAGTGGAGGATGTAAATAAGCTAAGGGTGGAGGCCTTTAGGCTGGATGGAAGAAAATACTTTTTAAACAGCTGTCGTAAGGATATAGAATTTACTGCCATGCACCATTGTCAAATCAGCCACAATGCCCCTCCATGGGTGACCGACAGGGGTTGCACAAATTCCAAGCAACCTGTGTCCCCGCTTCCTCACTGGGAGACAAGTTCCTTCTCAACTCTGTGACAGGCCGAGCCCCAGACAGCCTCAGTGTGGGATTCCTGGAACTGTGCGTGAATCCCAGTCTCAAACACAAGCAGTGTCAGTGGCTCATCAGGTTACCAGAAGGTTATGGGTTCTAGCCCCACACTAGGAACTTGGGCTGGAATCCCAGTGATGACATTGCAGTGCAGCATTGGGGGGGGGCCTGCTGTACTGCTGAGGTACTATCTGTTAGATGAGAAATAAAACTGAGGTGCCATCTGCTTGTTCTGGTGGTTGTTCAGGTGGATGTTAAACATCCCGTGGCACTTCTTGAAAAGAGTAGGGGAATTCTTTATTGAAAAAAACCCAAAGCTGTACAGAAAATAACAACTTAAAAAATCATATAACATTAAGACGTATCTTCAGCCTCACAAGCAATGCACATCTTTTATCATTTATCCCAATCACCTCAGTGGAGTTAAAGTCCTATAACAAAAAAAAATGTGTGGATGTTCCTCTGTTCCCTTTCCTGACTCTAGCTATTTCCAACATACCCTCTTAATCTATTTCTTATTACATTTTGCCTGTCTGTATAAATCATTTGAGGTATCTTTTTCCACCATTTTTGTAATACAACATGCGAACAAATCTTCACTTCATATAACCAAATCTGCCTTATTTCTTTCTCAATTAGCTGTACCACTACATTAGGTAAGAACTACATTTGCTGTATAACATATTTGCACTTAACTTGCCGTAAAATAAATTTGATACATGTTAAGATGATGCGTAACATACTTTCCTCCATGCCATGTTTTTTTTAACACAACCAGTTATTACCTCCTCATACCCCAAGGTTTTCCATAGAGAATCCTTCCATTTACAACTAATAGCGGACCACACATCCCTGGAATTAGGACACTGGATGAAAAAATGTTCTACTGTTTCTTCCACCTGATGGCAAGTATCTCTTGGACACCATCATTCTTCTGTTTGTTTGTATTTAGCATTTCCTTTAATCCTTAATCTACCATGCACACACAACCTCACTGTATCCCAATTTTTTTTTGGGGGGGTCCTTTTATCAATTAAGTATTCTCCCATTTTTATATTTAAACTTGGCTGCACTCCCTTATACCCTGTATCAATACTATATCCTGCTTGCTGTCTTGTTCTATATATAGTCTTCCGCTCAGGACAAGAAGCTTGTGTTACTGTCAAATTCCATTTCCTCGTTTTTTTTCAATAACCGGCCCCAGAAATTGTACACTAGGAACATCTGATTGTTTTATATTTTTTGGTGAAATGCTCCATTTATTTAATACTGGAAGTAATCATATTGCTGCAACTTTTTTCCATTCTGCACTGTCAGGTGCTTGAAATTTCACTATGTTTTTTTGGAAAAATAAGCTGTAAAAAAAAAAAAACCTAATAGGGTTAATAAGATTAATTCCTCCCTGTTTACAATCCTTATATAGTTTTTCCTGCTTAATAGGGTCAAGTCGTGAGCTCCAGATTATTAAGAACACTAAGTTTAACAATTTAGAATCCAAGTTGCTAGGGGGTTGGGAAACTATACTTAGGTACGTGAAAATTGGACGTACGAAAGTTTTAACAATCATAACCTTTTTCTTTATTGTCTGCTGCCACTTTTTCCAGACCTATACTGATTTTTCTGTCCAGTTTTTAGTGGCCATAACTCCTTTCCCAAAGTCGATTCCTAATATCTCTATCTGAGTCTGCGATATGTCAATATCTCCAATAACTCCAAACCCTTCAATCAGGTTATTTAACGCATACCCTTTACTTTTATTATGATTTATTCTAGCTCCCGACATTATGGAGAATTTCTGTATATTTTCTAAAGCCCTTTCTACATTTACTTTATCAGGCAAGAAAAGACATACATCATCTGCATAAGCTATGGACTTAATAGATTCCTTAGTACTTAATATTATGGAGCTTATACTTCTATTTTGGTTAATTAACTTTAATAAGGGATCAATGCAAAAAACATACAGTTATGGGCTTAATGGACAGCCCTGTCTAACGCCTCTATTGATTTTCACCATTCTTCCCAAATGGCAGTTTACCAGAGGAACAGCTGCGGCAGTTCTGTAAATTAAACTTATCCAACTCCTAAATTGCTGGGGTATGCCATAATACCTCAGGACTTCTTTTAGGTATAGATGTGAGACTTTATCGAAAGCTTGTTCTTGATCCAATGAGATAATCAGTCCTGTGATATGTTCAGCATTATCTAGGGTGACCATTTCTCTGATAAGTAGCAGATTATCCTGAAGGCTTCTACCTCTTATCTAGCAAGTCTGGCTCTGTTCCATAACATATGGGCCTACCTCACTTAATCGAGAATTTAGCATTTTCATTAAGATCTTGATATCAGAATTTAAGATTGCCAGAGGTCTCCATTTCTGCAAAGATTCTCTATCAAGTTTTTTATATATAAAAAAATTGTGTAGCTAATCCCATTTGGGGAGGGATCTGTCCAGTAGCTAATACTGAATTAAATTAAACTTCTACAATTTCCACCATTTCCACTTTAAAAGCTTTATAGAACTCAGTGGTTAACCCATCAATGCCCAGATATGTATTATTCTTTAATGTATCTGTAGCTGTACTTATTACCTCTTGAGAAATTGGGATAACTAAACCTTTTAAAACGTTATTCGGTATTCCAGGTATTTTTAATTTTCTGAGAATATTTTGTATAAAATCTTCATTAATATCAGGATCAGCATATAAAGAAGTTGTATGAGTTTCCACAGTGGTCATAATCTGCTCCTGCGTTATTACTCAATCCCCTTCCTGCGTTATTAAACTACTCATATTTTTATTACCCTGCCTCATTTACAACTTTCGTAAATATCTCCAGTTGTGGTTTTGCCCGGGGTACTTACACAATGTTTCTGTAGTAATGAGGCCACCCTAGAGTACTGCAGCTCTTCCATTTCCTTCTTTATTTGTTTTGTTTGGCTACCAAAATCTCCATAACCATTATTATTTAATGTATAAATTTTATACAATTGTGCTCTCCAGGTCAAATATGATTTGTACTGATCCATGTATTTATTTCTGGCAAAATTCACAAAATCGTTTTTTAACGGTACTTTTGAATCAACTCACCATCTCCCCAATATCATCCTCCAAACAAGCAACAGATTTCCTGGCTTGCAGGAGGTCCTGAATTTGTTCTGTACATTTTGGATCCTGTAATACATTAGCGTTAAGCCTCCAGTGTCCTTTACCCCTTGGGATCTCTAAATTTCCAGAAACATGAATTAGGACCATCAAATAGTCAGAATTTTCTACCGTTATAGTGTGGGCCCGCAGAATTTTTAAAGACTGGGAGGAAAATAGAAAATCAATTCTAGTGGCAAGATTACTTTTGTAAAAAGTATACCCATTCCTTGGATGTACAGTATTACTCTATAACAGTCCTTCATCCCACTTTGGTCTATAATCTGGTTTAGAGCTCTGGTGTCACAGAATTGTTTCCTCATTTTAGCCCCTCTGTCCTTAATATCTTGCACACAATTAAAATGTCCAGCCCATATCACCTGCTTAGAAGTAAATAAAAAAGGTCTGATTACGTTAAATAAATCTATGCATTCTTTCTTCTTCTGAATCTCCAGGAAACATTTTTATGCACAACATCAAGTAACAGTATCCTCCCTGGAAACAAATCTAATACCCTAATGACTTGAAAGTCATGCCCTGAAAAAAGAATTCCCAGCCCATCACAGGTTGAGTCCCCTATTGAAAAAAAGGACGGTCCCCAATACCATAACCGTCCCGAAGCAGAAGTGTCACTTAAGTAGATAAACGATTATCTTGAAGAAAACAAATGTCCAGCGGTAAGTCTTTAACAAGGGAGGAAGTTACCACCCTGAGTCTAGGGTTCTTGATGCTATTCATGTTTAGAGTAGCAATTTTCAACGGTTGAACTGCCAGCATTGTAACCAAAAGAAAGAGTACATGCGTACTCCACATTCTGATCATATTTTGGTTTGCTCTAACCTACTGCTTCTCTGAGTTCTAATCCCCAACTGTTTTGATTTAGTTCTTGCCGCTACTACTTTTTCCTCTAGTAAATCATCCTCTGTATCTGAGGAAACACCTTGCTGTAAGGAAATAGTGGAGGAGGATTCTGACTCTCCATCAGAGTCCTGTGGGTATAGAACCTCATAGCAATTGGACAGCTGTATAGTTTGTGGGGATCCAGAGGTTTTGGGTTGTTTCACTTTTGGGTTGTTTTTTCTTATTCCCCCCTTTTTTTCCTCCGAATGTCTTGAGTAGCTGGGGTTGGGGCATAATATCTCTTTCACTACCTGGTGCCATTTTGTCAGGCAGTGCTGCATCAGGATGACTCACAATTAGCTGTTCTGGTCTCTCAGGCGCCTCCTCTGCATGTACTATTTCCATTACCTCTGCAGCATTAGCTGGGGGTGTTTCAGGCTGTTGGTCAGTACCCTGCTGTCCCCCTCCTTCACAATCAGGGGGTCAGCCCTATGGTTTTGTCTCATGTTTTCTTCATTTACCTTCTGCTGTTTCTCAATGCTCGCCTTTTGAGCTTTGTTGATGATCTGATCTTGGTCTGGGCAATCAGCTCCATTATGAGAGTCCCATTCACAGTTTTTACCACCATGCCCTATCTCGTTGCAGAGATTACATCTGAGGGTATTCGAACATTGAGTACTGCTATGTCCAAACTCCATGCACAGATTACATCTGATTTTGTTCCAAGCATTACTGAGATGGGATAGGGACCCGCATTTGAAACAAGTTTTCGGTTGCCCAGGGTAGAAGCAATGTTCTCTATCCCAGCCTAGAAAAAAGGAGCTTGGGAGATGTTTCGGACCATGAGGCCCCATTCTAAGTTTTACTCTAAATTTCCAACCCCCAATCCATATACGCTCATCATCCAAAATCGGTGTAGGTTCTCCTAATAGGTCACATTTCTGCTGCAGCCAGTGTTTAATGTCATTAACATTCATGCCTTCATTTCTGAATAATATGGTTACTTGTTTTATGGTAAGCTTAGTGAGAGGAATAGCATGGAAAGGTAGCAATACAGCAGAGTATTTCAGACTTTCATAGGCAGCCCAGAACCTGTCTAGGCCAACTGGGGTTTTAAAACTTATGTCAAATAAGGTATCTCCAGGAGCATGAATTAAAGCATATATCTCTAGGCTGGGAGGGGAGTTGCTGGCAGTCACAAGGGAAGAAAGAGACTTGGGCATCACCATCACTGATGACCTGAAATCATCCAAGCAGACCACTAAAGCAGTAGGTAAGGCTAGGGGGATGTTGGCGTGTATTAGTAGGGGTATCACAAGTCAGAAGAGGGAGGTACTAATCCCTCTTTACAAGACACTGGTTAGGCCCCATCTGGAGTACTGCGTGCAGTACTGGAGGCCACACCTGCACAAGGACATTAACCAAACTGAGGCAGTCCAGAGGAGGGCAACCAAAATGGTGCAGGGACTGCATCAGAAAACATATGAGGACAGATTAACAGGGCTCAACATTTATACCCTAGAGCGAAGGAGGGAGAGAGGTGATATGATCAAAACATTCAAACACCTTAAGGGTATTAACAAGGTGAAAGAGTCTAACATGTTTCAATATAAGAAAAATAGCAGGACAAGAGGACACAGCATGAGATTAGAGGGAGGCTGATTAAGGGGTAATATGAGGAAGTTCTTTTTCACAGAAAGGGTGGTGGATGCATGGAACGGCCTACCTCAGGAAGTGGTGGATATGAATACAGTGCAGGGCTTCAAACAGGCATGGCATAGGCATAAGGGAGCAATACAGATGAGTATGAATAGATAGGCCATTGACAGAGCAAAGGCCAATGGCACATTTATAAGGCAGAAAAAGAAATGGGCAGACTGGATGGGCCTTGCGGTTCTTATCTGCCGTCAACTTCTATGTTTCTATCTCATTAGAGAAGAATCTTAATGAGTCTTTTATTAAAACACGCCCAACATACAGTCCATCTGGAGCTTTGTCTAGGCCCCCTAGGTATTGCAATCAGACGGCATTCTTTCTCTGAGCTGGGGTTGCATTTTGAAAGGTTTGTTCCTTCCTTCTGAACTGAGTCCAAAGCTGTGGGGCTGTGGGTGGATTCTGTCAGGTATTTGTAGAATCATTTTCCACTCTTACACCCCATGTTTGTTTCTGTGGTTGGTGGCCTTGCTCACTAATTTCAGAACTAGAGTCCTCCGGGGGGGTCAGGGGAGTTAAGTCTCACATCTTCTGAGTGCAAATTCAGATCAGATTCAGTGCAAAATTGATTCTCAGAGACAGCTACTTTTGTCTGGGAGCTATCATATGCTGGGTCTGCCTGCCAAGAACCATTTTCGTCCCTTTTCCATCCAGCCCCTTTGAGGGCATTGTCCACTGACCAGGGGATAGGACCTGAGGGCGGTTCTCTACGACTCTTTCTCAAAAAAGAGTGTGTAGAGCATCCTTCTCCTGCATCGATGTTAGACTGCATAATTGGTTCAGGGGCAGCCGTTTCACTAGAAACAGGCATTCATGTCTCATACCTTGCATTGCTCTCTTCACAAACCACAAGCATAGGGCAATCATTTTCTTCAGCATTTTTTAACAGATTCCCCTCTTTACCAACTGGTATCCCCGCACTTTCAGCATTTATTTGTTCTGTACTCACGGTTTTACTTTCACTGCTATCAGAGAGGGGCGGGGGCTGGTTTGCATGCAGCTTGTTTGATGCAACTGCGTCACAGGCCTTTGAACTTCCACTGACAGTGCTGTCATTTCGCAGTTACCGAGTGCTGGGTTCACTTGCCTCGCTATCCAAACCCTGTTGTGAGTGCTGCTCAAGTACATCTTCTGAAGCTTTCAAGAGGTCTAACAGCCATTTCCTTTGCTCAGGCAGTAATTTCTGGACCAAAGTAAATTCAGAAAAAACCTCTTCGTGTTCAGTCTCCATTTCCTCTTGTTCTGCAGTAAATTAATTTACCAGCCTTCCATTAATCTCCGGAGCTGGACCTGCAGGTAGGGAGAACTGATCACCTGCACGTACACCAGCCTCCATTGCCACCTCAGCACTTCCTCCTTCTCCTCTGTTCAGCTCCAAACAAGGCTCCTCCATTCTGCTCCCTGGAAGTCAAGCCCCCTGCTGGTAGAGTAGGGGAATTTCCCCGGTGTCGTGACCAAATTTCTCCCCATTCACTAAGAAGTCCACCAACAGCTTAATCTGGTTCAGTTTCAGTTGGTTTCCATCTGTATCCCCCCCCCCCACTTCCTGGGGGACAAAGCTGAAAATATGCAGAATTGCCCAGCCTTTCTTTCATGGGCAACAAAAACTAAAAGAAAAAACAATAAATAAATCTTAGGTGACAACATGATGTGATTCTACTTTGCCACTCAGCAAGACCCCAAAACAGATTTCAGTAACACTCTTTCTCTTCATTTGCTGCCTTGAATTCAAGAAATATATTACTTTGTCACTTCTGATGAGGAATGACAGAGTGAACTTTGACAGCTGGTGCAACTGGGAGTGGTTTACATGGAACAGGGGAATGTTGTCCAGGAGACCAGGGCCTAACCCTTGCTCTTACAGTAATGCCTCGAAATCTCTAACTTACACCTGGACTGCCACCAGAGATGGGCAGAAGAAACCTCAGATTAAGACTCATCTGAAGTTGGCCACTGAACAACGTAGCACCCCTAGTACAGTACGTCAGTATTGAATATTAGCCTGTGTTCCTGGTGTAGGACAAGAACCCACAACCTTCCAATTTTTAAAATCCATATGGGAGTCTGCAACCTAATGAGCCACTGATGCAAAGAATGGAGCTATGTGGGTGATCTAACGCACACTGGGCACAATGCATTATGTCTATGCGCTGAAGCAACATGGTGCATAAGCAGTCCATTGTCCGAAAGCCACACACCATTTGTCCTATTAGACACTGGCAGCATGCAGGAAAGGTGTGCACACTTCTTCCATGCTGGATCACCTGTCAGTGCACAGCACTGCATGCAGGGCTGGGAACAGGTCAGCGACTGGGAGCAGGCCTTGGCTATGTGTCATTCATGACTCCAGCCCCATAGTGTGCAGTAACAATACAGAGGGCTTAGGGTTACTCTTGCAGGGACCCTGCCACAGGCACTAGGTGCTCCATCTACTGACAGATGGTGGTTCTGGCAGGCCCAGCAGTTCCCCTAACCTGCTTTCCCAAGCCCTTCTAGCATGCAGCAAGGGCTGGGTGGCTACTGTACCATTGGTGATGTACTTTGTGATGTGGGCCCTTTAAGGAAGTACCATATGTTGATACTCCAATGCCTTGCTCCATAGAGATCAGTGGATCAGTCTGCCAGAAGAACAGGGATTTAATTGGATGCCCACTGGTGTCTGCCACTCCACCCGAACTCTGCACCCTGGCCTGTCCATGCTACTGTGTATCTGTGGGGAGGGGCCTCAAATGGGCAGATCAGGCTGGTAAATGCCATGTGGTGCATTCCTAGCCAGGGGTGTGGGCCAACATGGCCCAGGTACACACCTTTAGCAAGCAGTCAGGCAGCTGTCGTGCATGTACCTCAGTGTTTACTGACCCTACATTTACTGACCAAGCAACGCTTATTTCTAACGTGCTTATCCCTTTTAATTATCACAAACTGCTTCCACTAGAATCTGTCAAGTGGAGATAATGTCTTTATTGAGCTATGGGAAAGTGTAAGAATGCAAGCCTTTGAAACCTCTGAAATCACTGAAATGATCTGTCAGCCCAATAACAATCAAACTATTATCATTCCTTAACCTTTTTGCTGCCTAGTACAACAGTCCCAAACATTCTACAAACCGCTTCACAATAGATGGAGCATAATTAAATGTTAATTAAAAAGAGAAGCTAACCAGAAAAGAAGAATTAACTGTGTCTTTGAGATATGACTGAGGCCTACGGTTGGTAGCTCA
Source organism: Neoceratodus forsteri (assembly GCA_016271365.2). Classification (NCBI taxonomy): domain Eukaryota; kingdom Metazoa; phylum Chordata; order Ceratodontiformes; family Ceratodontidae; genus Neoceratodus; species Neoceratodus forsteri. The sequence goes on from JADMNL010000035.1 coordinate 74,402,720, forward strand.
TCTGGAAAATGTTTTTATGTGTTTTGTAGCAACGCCCCTCCAAATCCTACATTGAGGTGTAACCTAAGAAAAATGTAGGCGATTATCCTTAACAGGAGGCCAGCAAACATTTTGGTGATAATTGTTCAAATGGTAGACTGTGGTAATCCCAAAAATGTAATCAGTAGCCAATGTCATCTGGCCCCGTGTCTCAGCAGGAGGGCACCACTTTGCAAAATGGCCTGAGTTTAGAAATGATCCTTGGTGTCTCATTCAGTGTTGCTGGAGTAGAGGCTTCATGATATATTTCTCCCTATATGACAGTAGTGCTCATGAAGCCCCTTGGAATTTTTCTATGGTCCCCTCTCTGCTCCCAGACATAATGTTCTGAGGTTATACCCCCATGTGTAGTTGGCAGAACTCAGCTAGTGAAATGTTAAACGCTGACGCTGCCCAACAGGAAGCAATGATTTAGTGGCGACACAGGGTTTCTACTGCAGCAGTTCAGGGGCAGAAGAGCATGGAACTCTAACACATGGGCTTGTGCTTTCAGTTGGCATTCTGAAATATAGCTACAGTACATAGGTTGAACCAGCTCAACAGTTCAACTGTTGCACCATGGCTTTGGATTTTCTACTCCCAGACATGTACTCTACAGCTGATTCTTGTGTGGCACAGTAATGGCATTCAGAGGCACTGGCAGAGTTATTTTCTTTCTTTTATTTTTATTTTCTTACTTTGCTTTATTTGCCAGGATGGCTCCCCATTGACCCTACTGTCATGTGCGTCCACCGTTAGTGATGTTACTTAGGGGTGTTCCACCCAGTGTTCCTACCTGTCTTACCCCCCCCAGGGCAGGGCCTCCAGGGTTCCCCTTTACCCCTTTGGGTGCCGCATCTGGTGTCTGGGCAGGCAGCCCTGCGCCAGCTATGTGGCAGCACAAGGTGGGTGGCTTCAAGCTCATCAGGGGGCCTTTTGCCCTGTAAACTGTGGGAGGCAATGACACTGCAGTGGGAACACACCATGCATCCAGCACGCCTCCCATCTGCCAGCTCAGGCTGGGTTGTCAGTGGCGGGACATCCTGTAGCCACCAAAGAGCAATGCACTGGGAACACAGCACATCCCCCCCAGAGGTGGAGAACGTGCTGCGGCCACACAAGCATTGATATCTCCTGTTTTCTGTGGCTTTTCCGCCTTCTTAAAGGGAAAGTCCACTCAATCTATTTTTTGTATGCCTGTGTAGTTTATAGGCATGAACAATGATTCCACCTCTTTCAGACCCCTAATTTCATTCTAATTTAAATATAAATAAGGTTGCTTCACTTTGTTCTGCCCTGGTGTGAAAACCTGGTTGACTCCATTGCAAATGTCATGACTCAGCTCATGTAAGGCATCCTTGAATTTTATGATGGTTTGGTGCTAAAGCCTGCAGTAGGTATACTGTATTAGTCAGTGCTGTTGCTGTGCCCTGCAGTCTCTATCTTCTTCTTCTTATCATTATGCTGGCCATGAAACTTTTCAAGGTATAGTAAGTGTCCTGTCCTGCCATTTTATTGTAGTCTGAAGTGTATCTGAGTTTGAAAAAATTATTTTAGAGAATAGAGGGACTTCACAAGATATGTAACAGAACTACAGAGAGTATAACTTCTGCTGGTTCTTGCAGGTATGCATCAACTCCAATGATGCCTTGCATGAGTGGGGTCGTGACCTTTGCAATGGGAGACAAACATGTTTTTACATCAGGGCAAATCAGAGTGAAGCAACCTCATTTATACTTAAATTATGATGAAATTAGGGATATGCAAGAGAGGGAATCATTTTTCATGCCTGCAAACTACAGAAAATAGGTTAAGGAGACTTTACCTTTAAAAGATTAGAAAAACTCCATCAGCAGAGTGGTGTAAGACTGGGGACTGAATGGGGACATAAAACCGGGTTTCCATTTGGCGTTAAGGGTCATGGGAAGAACTAGACTGGAACACATGCTCTTAGTTTCAGTTTTGGGAGTACAAGTGAGAACTATGTTAATTCATCATTGAGTCTTAGGGTAATTCGTTTTTATTTCCTAAGAACACTAGGCTATGTTGTAAGTGTTTTTGTTTTCAGTGTCAGTTTAGAACCAGCAACAACAATTAGTCAGTTTCAGATCCCGGGGGGGGGCGGACTTTCAAAGCTCTGTGCAGGGCTTGTATCCAGCCCCGCACGTACCTCACTTAGACTCTGGCCATGTGCTGAGCCCTTCGCCACAGCTGCACTCTATTTTCCAGTCTTGGGCACAGTTGCAATACTTCCCATGAGTTACAGTGGCCTGCACCAAATTTCTGGTACAAGCTCCATAACAATGGCCCTCAGGATTGTTGCAAGGTAGACCAGAGAAAGTTGGTCTACCTTGCAGCAGTTGCTGCAAGGGATAGGAAATCCCATTAGATCACCGCCAGCATAGGTGCCATATCATCAGCACACTGGGGCTTGCGGCGATGTAGGAGTTCCACAAATCCTGCCTCTAGTTTTTAAATTTCATTTTAGGACAAGGGGCAGCAGTGGGCCACAGCGTAATGGACTCAGAGTTTCAGTTTAAATTCAGGACCAGAAGCAGCAGTGGACCGCGATGTAATGGCAAGCTCTGAATCTGAGCTAAGGACAACGCTGGGCCAAAATGTACAGTATTTGCCCAAGTTATATTACAGCCAATGGTGAGATGCTTAGCTTGACCGAGGGTTAGATGGATGAAAATAGACTCTCCGTCCTGGTAATTTCCAAGGTTGGGCTTCAGCAGTGCCACATTTAGAGTCTCTTCCGCATAGATTAGAACCCCTTCCCCTTTCTTTTTTGCCTTGTTAAATATAGGGTGAAAACTGCTATTAAATTATGAAAATGTAAACAAACTGTCCAGGCTAGCAAAGTCTCACAGGGAACAAAGAAATCATATTTAAGGGAATTTGATGCATTCACCTCATCCTCTATTAAAAGACTTGCCTCTTGACCCCCTTCTAAATACCCACCTGATTTGCTGCACTTGTGTCAGACAGAAAATAACTCATTAAATAGAGCTACTGTAGCAATAGGAAGTGAGAAAAGGGAGATAATATAGAAAGACAAACTGGGGAGCAAGGAACAATTGATTTATTATTGCTAGCAAATGGATTAATGCAGCTTAGGACAGATTTACAAATTATTAATAAATACACAAGAGAACTTGTATATCATCTTTTTAACAGTTAACTAAAAAAAACAGAAACGTTAAAAATAGAGACACCAACAAACTTGAAGGACATGACAAAGCAGAAGGAAGAAAACAAGCAAATCAATACAAATCAATGATTACAAAATATAAAAAAATATAAAAAAATGAAATAGTGGAGAATGAGGCAGTAGAAACTGATAAACTAATAAAAGAGCCAGATGAAAGGGAGAAAAAGATGCAGACAGATATAAAAGGAGTAGATTAGAAACAGGACTAGAAGAATGAGAGAAAAAAAGGAAAACCAGCAGATGCAGTAGTGATAAAAAATTAAAACTGGGAAAATGTAAAAGTTAATGTTACAACAGATAATTAAACTATATTCAAAGGAAAACAGGATGGAAAAGGTGACCTGATTTAAAAGGGCCTGTTATCACCAACTATTTACATAAGAGGTATACAGAAGGCACAAGCTGAAAATGATTTAAGCCTCAAATTAACAGTTTTTAACTTACATAGATACATAGACAGTGTTGGCAGATAATGGCCTGTGGCCGACCCAGTCTGCCCATTTGAGCCTGTAAGTTCAGTTTTTGTTTTCCTAGAAGTCTATCACCCCTTACCCCTGACCTCCAGAATTCCTTTATGTCTATCCCATGCATTCTTAAATCCTGTGATTGTTTCAGCCCCCTCCACTTCCTCTGGCAGGGTGTTCCACCTGTTCACCACCACCCATTCTGTGAAGAAATTCTTCCTCACGTTTCCTCTGAATCGTCTTCCCTCCAACTTCATCCCATGCCCTCTAGTCCTGGAACATCTTTTTCACTTAAAAACTTAATGAAAGGGGTATTAAGTAACAAAATCAGATGGGTGGATTTGCACTCTATTTATAGATAATAAACTGATCCTGCAAGGGGTTGGGTATGCTTAGTGGTGGCCAGTGTCAGTACTCAATAAAGCAACAAAATTTTAAGACATGGGTGTGCTGTTAAATCATACTATAACACAAAAAGGAACCATTGTGGAATCTCATCTTCCATCTTGCATTACCAACAACAAAAATAAAAATAAAGTAGATAAGCATCAACAAAAAATTACTAGATTTATAAAATCAATAGTCAGTGAACATAACCTAATGGGAGATGAACCAGCAGAAGTAAGGCAACACATAATGATCAGAGGAAGGAAAAAGAGATTCCCAGAAATCAATACTACTGTGGTGTTGGATGATAGCCAGACAAATAGTAGTTTGGCCTCATTTAACACATCTTCAGTGGAATCCTCAGAAGACAACCTCTCAGAGTTATCTGTAGAATCTTTGGAATTATCTGACAGTGACAAGTGACTGTATAACCATATCAAAATCAAGAAGGAGCAAAAAAGTGTTTCAAGTTACTGAGCTGGAATATAGCAGGGACTGTGGCAAAATTAAATGACAAGGAGTGGAGACATTTTATCCAAGAATTTCATATTACAGTTTTGTAAGAAACATGGAAAGATAATGCTTTGTTATGTTAGATAGAGGGCTTTACAGCTTGATGCAAACCAGCTATTAGAGAAAACAAGTATTGTCAAGTAAGGGGTGATATGGTAACCTTAATTTGTACATCATCTGCAGTGGAAAGTTATAGTTTAACCCTAGAGTGTCCATACCTTCTTGGTATGGCAATTCATATGAAAAAATAAGGAACTATTGATGATTTCAATATCTGCATTGCTCCAACTGTAAATATGGAAGAGTTTGCACAGATTCTGACTAAATTATAGTCAATAATTGAAACCGTAAGAAATAAGTTACCCAATGGGTTAATAATGCTTATGGGAGTCTTGAATGCTAAAATTCAGGATTTACCCGGAGAGGGTTGAACATTGCTGAAACTTACACGATGTGTTGGAAATCCTGATAAGAAATGCTAAAGACATACATGCAACATAGAATGAAAAGGAGAACAGATAATGAAATTGGTAGGTGATATGCATTTAAGAGTAATTAATTGCTGTGTAGGAGATGAAAGGAATGGCAGTATAACTTACCCAACTTTAAATGGTAGTTCTACTATAGACTTAGCATTTATAGATATATACTTTCAATAGACTGGCTAATTTTGGTGTGCAAAACAATTATGACAGTGATCACTACCCTTTAGTAATAAGCCTGAAAACAAATTCTAGAGCACAAAAGCTAACTGTAGTGCAATGCAAAGAAGCAGATGAGCATATGCATATCAGGATCGTAAAAAAATACATTGGACACCATATTATAAGGCTGAACTAGGAAAATATTACAAAACTTGACTAATATAGACCTTAAAAACAGGGTTCTGGTTTATCACAGTGGTGTGGAGAATATGGAACATGTGGCAGTGGATAATTTTAATAAATTCCTTTTTCTATTATAGTTACTGAGTTTACATAAAAGCATAGAAGTGAGACGTGGCAAAGTAGGAAAAAGTAAAGAATGGTTTGATGCAGAGTGTCATGCACTTAAAAAAGCAGTCCATAGAATGGGTAGGAGCACAAATAAACATACGGATATTGCAGACATGACGGCCTTCACCAATATTAAGAAAGAATACAGACATTTATTAAAAAAAGAAAATTATAAAAACAAATTATGGGACAATTTATATACTGCCATTAAAGAGAAAAACTCAAAGACATTTTGTGCCGTGGTCATACCTAGCACCAATAAGAACCATCTGGTGTATAATATTAAACCAATGATCCCTTAAATGTTTGGATAACTCACTTCAATTGCTTGTATAACGAGTTAAGTCAATCACTGATGAATAGCTGTAAAGTATCTGTGAATGTGAACTCAATTATTGTATTTGCTGACTCATTACCTGTATGGCAGGATGTCCATGTTAGTAAGGTCAGAGTCGCCATTACAGAAAATAAGAACAAAGCAGCTGGAATAGATGGTGCTTTGGCTAAGATATTCCAGCATAATATTAACTGGTGGACAGATTTATTAGTCACATTATTCTCCTTGGTAAATATGAGTCTAGTAATGTCTTATGACTGGAACAAAACAATAATTGTCCCATTACTTAAGAAAGGAAATAAACATGACCCCTCATGTTATCACCTTATTACACTCCTGCCTGTAACTTCAAAAATGTATGCAAGATTCATACTTAAAAAATTAGTGCATTGGGTTGAAGAGAATCAATTACTCTCAGAGTAGTAAAATGACTTCTTGAAAGAATACTCTACTTTGGATGTGATATTCACCCTAAATTACATTTTAGATAAATATGTATTAAAAAAAAAAACAAGTAAATATCTATGTTGCATATTTAGATTGAAGGGCAGCATTTGACTCAGTTGATCACAGTATATTGTGGAAATTACTGTCAGATAATGGAATAGATAAGCATCTATTAGCCAACTTAAAAATGTTTGCACTCTAATACTTTAGCCAAATTAAAATATTCAAGGGGTGGAAGGCTCTCTGAGAATAAAGAAATTAAAAAAAGAATTCAAGCAGGTCTGTCTTCTAGCGCCTATTCTTTTTAGTCTGTATATTGAATCACTGATAAAGGAAATACATTTAATAGATATCTTTCCTCCCAGTATTAATAATATATAGAATAATGCATGGGGAGGAGTGCATAACATATAGAATAATATATGGGTTGGTGTGTTTAATGAGATTTTACATGCAGCCCGAAGTGTTGGATGCTACATAAACCATGAGAGCAAAGCTCATGGGGTTTATTTAAGCATCCCACACCGAGGGGTATGTGTAAAATCTCAAGTTAAACAAACCACTCCATGTTTTATTTTATGTAATTGCTGGGGATTGTTTTTTTTGCCAGCAATTGTATAAAATAAAGGCATGTCTTACTGCTGTTGCTGTTCACTATGGTTTCAGTGGCTGGCTGTGGTCGGAAGCGACGGCTGGCGAAAGGACAATTTTAACCTCCATTTAAAAGTTTTTCCCTCTTTGGTCAGATATTTATTTGTTTTAATAAACTTACTCACTGACTCTGTATGGTGGTGTGATGAGCATCAGGTAATGCTGGCTGGCATAGAAATAGGACTGAGCACAGTTAACACATGTACACAAGGGACACCAGGCACACGTTCCCTGTTATAACCTGGGGGTTATAATGGTGAATTATAACCTAGTTTCCCTATGAGGAAAAAACAATCCCCTGTTATTATAAGAATTTTATGCATACCTGAGATGTGGGATGCTTAATAAACCCCAAGGGTGAAGCCCGAAGGGTTTACAAAGCCTCCCACACCAAGGGCGCGTATTTAATTTGAGTTTGCACTCTGCCCCATACTTTGTTTTATGTAATTGCTGGGGACTGTTTTTTTTTTTTTTGTTTTTTTTGCCCAGCTACTGTGTTAGATTGATGCTACTGTGTTAGAGTGGTAATAAAAAGGAGTCAACAACTGAGTGTGTGTTTTTCCTCTTTTCTTTGATAGGCAAGTTTAACAGAATCACCAATACAAGTAATAATGTGATGCTCTAAAAATGAACTGCATTACAAAAAAAATTAGCAGCATTTATTGATTTCACAACTCTCTCAATGAATCTTACAAAAAACACAGCAGTCTCATCAAAACATTAATAGCCTCAACAACGAGTGAAAACAAGTAGAACATGAACAGTAAGCTTTGGAAATATTCTTTGTTTGTGTTTTAATTGTCCAAAACATTAAAGTCGTGCATTCTGGTGAAGCTCAGTGGAGCCCCCAAATCGGGTTGCCATAACAATATGTAAATGAGGTGAGCAGTTCACTGCTTGCTATAGTTTTTGTTTGAGAAAGAGACAGCATTGTTCAAGCAAGTTTGGGACTGGGAGTAAACTGTTATGTTTATAGAATTACAGTGTCTCCTTCAGTTGCTGAGGTGAGTAGAGATCAAAAAATGTCAGTGGAGCAGAAGTTGTGAAGCCAGTTGCTGTTTACTGATGGCACTTGTATGGCTTGCTACATGGGTAAGGCAGCGTGAGTTGTCCATAGAAGAAGCTGGCTCGAGTTCACCATTATAAGTCATGGGTTATATAATGGTGAAATATAACCAGATTCTTCTATGGAAAAAAACAGTACCCAGTTATTACAACCAAATCAAGCTACTTTTGTTTGCGGATGATGCAGCATTAATATCGAGAACACCTCTGGGACTGAGAAGAGGCCTATCCAAGGTGATGACCTATCTGAAAGAGCTAAAGTTGGAATTAAATACTGGAAAAACAAAGGTAATGCTTTTTAATAATGGAAAGAAAAAAGAAATGGAATGGATAATAGATGGACTGAAGTTTGAAGAAGTAGACAAGTACTGTTATCTTTGTGTAAATTGTGACTTGCAAGTTAACTGGAATGAGCAAGTAACATTTGAAATCAATGGCGAAAAATACATCACTAGGCACACACTTTGAAAATGTATTTGCAAATAACTCTTATAATGCAATATATAATGCTTATGAAGCCAAGCTTAAGGGTTACTTGCTATACAGGACAGAGATTTGGGTTTAAATATTGTAAAGAGAAGAAACATTACTGGTGTATAATCAATACTTAACTTCCTCTTCAGGTCACTGTTGGGTTTAAGACAAAATACACCAACAGCTTTTATAAGATCTGAATGTGGACTTATTCCACTAGAAACTACAATTAAAGTAGCTGTACTGAAATACTGGCAAAAAACTTATAAGTTTCATATGAATATACAAACACAGTTAAGCTACTGGAGCCTTTATAGTGCTCGCCATTTCAACAACGGTTGCATCCTTGGATACAATTCACATCCAGGTTCTTGTCCATGCTGATGAAAGAATCGAGGTTCCCAAAACAATGCTGGATAGATACAGTTCAAAATCCCAGAATAACAAACCTTATGAACTGGCTTACCATTCTGAATGCAACTTTGAAAAAGAATGGCCTAATAGAATTTTGGAATTTACCTGAGATTAGAGATATAAAAACATTTACAGCGGAGGAGGTAACTAGATTACATGATACAGCACTACAGACTGATACAGTATGTCCAAAATCCATGACATGGATAAAAACAATGGACCAGATTTTCTAACGTTTGCAAATGACGGAAGCTCTGGGTACATAGTACATACAGAGCATGGAGCTTGCGAACCTTCACCCAGCTGGCAATTCAGATTTTCTGTCCCATACACTGATTGCCACAAGTTACACCAGCTTTCTGCTGGTCTAGCTTGCATCAATCCTGGGTACCCTTTTCACAAGGCTTGCACCAAACATTTGGCACAAGCTGCCATTAATTGGATCAACTGTTACAACTATGCCTGACTTACTAAAATCAGACTCAGTTGCAGCAAAAGCCTTTGGTCCACCACCAGCTGCACCGCCATTTAAAAATCTGGACCAGTATATTATATAGTAGTTTTAAGTATGGATTTGGAACAGAAGCTTATATAAAACTATGTGATAACAAAGTACTATGCAGTAGGTTTTGCCAATTAAGGTTAGCTATACTTAGGTTATACTTACTTGATATTGTAACATTTAGAAACAAGTGTACCATTAGTGAATGTGCCTGTAAATCTGAGTCCTGCATTACCGTATAATTTTCGAATGTATGGCATTTAGCCAGGAAAGAACAAAGTGAATTACGCCTCTTTTTCAGAACAAGAGTTACTTCTCTAACAAACAAAAATGGGATAGCTATTATTCTCATAAAGGGATGTAAACATTTGAAAGTTTGCATTAACTGTAATGAACAGATTAACTAAATAATATGGAAATTATACCCACAGGAGAAGTCATGTATTCCTGTAACTCAATCGAAATGTTGTCATGATTGTTTCTGTATTATTGCTGTTTTAAAAAATGTTTTTAATCTTAAGAAGCCCTCATCATAGCTGTTCACAGTTCTGTGGGTTCCCTGGTGGACTATGGACTGCCTATATATGGTTCTGCCACAGCTACTGCTCTCCAGCACATAAAAACTGCACTCAACAAAGCCTGCCGGCTCACCTTAGATGTTCACCAACCGACTCGCACCTGTGATCTCTATGCCAGGGCGCACTGGCTCATGCTCAGTGGCCAATTAAAATATCAATTCTACTTTCTGGTCAAAAAGATCTGCCTTGGTCTGCTACCACCAGGGGTTCAACAATTTTTGCTTCCCAGTACTAATCCACGGCACATCCGAAACTCCAAGCACCAGTCCTCCTAACTCCAAAATGTCAAACATCTCAAGGACAAAGGTTCTTTGCAAATCGTGCTCCACTGTGGTTCAGCTCCCTTCAGGAGAACTGTAAAAGGCTGTTTGGTAACAGAAGGACACATGCACCAATTTGAAGTTTCAAATATCAGAAGAATGTTTTATTTTTCTTATATACAGAACAAAATAATAGCGGACTTGTTTTGTCAAAATCAATAAAAAAATAAACAAAGCAAAAAAAAATCTTAATGAAGCAATTCAGAGGTTAACTCCACTTCAACAGTTCCAAACTGTCTGTCCTAGCAGATACTAGACTGTCTAGGTGTTTCTTCTTCAACACCTCCTTCGAATCTGGCTCTCTGTCCCTAGCTATGCAGAAGATAAAGAGGGCTAGACATAAAGATTGGCCCTTCCCATCTGTTGATCAATCCAAAGTGTTCATACTTTCTTTATACATTTTTAAAAACGCTGATTTATGTAACACAAACATTAGACCTTCAGTAGTATTCTAAACATGTTTTCCTTTTTTAAAATAACTATCTGGATCCAGAATGTTTAGTAGTAATCCTCCGGTAAGGCCCTACTCCAGCAGATCCCAACATAAAAGTAGATTGGAAGTGGTCGGCCAGCTCTTAGAGAAGAGCTGTTGAAGAGGTGCACCAAAGGATTCTGCCTGATGGAGGACTGTTTCTAAGGTAAGCCCTCAGTCTCCCTTGCATGCATTCGCACAACGATGGGAATCTTTCCCCAACAACAGTTAATTCAGGCATCTTACTTTAAGTAACATTTGTAACACGGCACTCCAGACACCAGTGAAAGCCAGGAACGGCATTGGCCGAAATGGCTCAGGTGACACTAACTGAGCGGTGATTAACCCACAAGTAACGCCCACTCAGTTAGTACCACTTGTGGCCACAGACAGCAGCACTGAGCACCGCCCACTGGGTTAGTACTCAGATTGTCCATGAGCCAGAGGGTGCAGCACTGAGATGGTAAACAAGACAGCACAGAGGAGAGCTGATATCGGGGACACGCATAGAAACACAGTGAAGCACAGCAGGGGGCTCAAGCAGGCAGTGGTGGAAGCAGTCGGGAAGTAGGTGCAGCACTCGGGACCAGGAAAAAGTGTATCGGAGGGAGACTCGATGTAAGTCCACAGAAGGAAACTCATAGAGCTAGCAATTTATGAGGCATGTACGTAGGATAGTCAGTTAAACAGAAAGAGCAGTATGAAAAGTGGTGCAGATCTGGAAAAAAAAGCAGTATTGACAGATGGAATCCAGATCAAATATTGAGTCCCGTAATGCTGTACTCCCATGTCTGTCAGTGCGGTGAAAACGACCGGCTAACCATGCAAAGTACCAGGTAGAACATAACTGCAAACGGCAAGCTGATCCTGTGTTACATTGCGATCCTATGTCATCAGCTCACAGAAATCTGTCCCCAGTAGCTAAATGTATGTTAGTCCTGACGGCACCTCATCGTAAGTAAAACCAAATCAGAAAACGCGGACAGCAGTATTTCTCGACCGATCGACGATCGCTACAAACTGTAAGTCAATGTCTATCTGATAGCAGTGTTACACTAGTTCCTTGCCACTTGCCGTGTTACAACCACATTAATCACCTCCAGAGTCGGGCTCTGCCAGTGATTGATGCCCGCTGGGTTGTTGGAAGCCCTCGGGCATCGCCCTCATGCACCAACCCCCCCCCCAGCGGGCATTAATCCACCGGTAAAGCCCTGCTTTGTTGGTGATTAATGCTTACCAGCCAGTGTCTCTGTGCACATCGAAGTTATTGGGCAAGATGCATAAGCTGCAGTGCTTGAATACAGTCAAACGTACGCACAGTCGCAAAGCTGTTTTCTACATTGCATTTGCCCAGCTTATCAGAAAACTAAGCCACACCGCAGAGGAGCATTTTAATTAAAACAAATGCAACCTCGGGCTGCGGCTTTTATTTTCCCTGTACAGCAAGGCTCTTTCTAATTTACAGTATTGAGCAATGGCAAAACCAGGCGCTAAGTTCCTTACCCAGTTATCTATTTCCAAATATAACTACCTTTTGGAGCGGTGTGCACTACCAAATGAATGATTATTTCTCCGTTTTCAGTACTTCCCACTTGCATGAATATATCAATTAATCTGAATACGTGATAAATATAGATCCTTCTTTGGTAGAACTTCAGAGAGAAAACCAATTTATATACAATATTGTAAATACTTCATTTGTAACCATTTGCATTCAACAGGTCCTGACCTGCTAAACATTAAAGTCAGTTTCTTACAACCCAGAAGTATACTTTAATACTGTTTTCCAGAGTACATTTTAGGGTACATGAAAGTGTACTGAACAGTTTTATATTTCTCACAGGAACACAATCAGGTAATGCGGGTTGTATTATACAAAGATGACAAATTATAAGGAGGAGGGCACCAGACAACCAGACTTTGCAAAAAGAACATGGTGGCTAGTCCATGTAAACGTACAGTGAAGAACATAGAGAGACATGAAACAATAGTAGAAGACCTCCTTATAACATTCTTACCTGCTGGCATACCAAATTGTGCCCTTTTACAAGAACGTTGCGCACCTGCCCACACTGGGTACCCCATCCCCTTTAATTTTTGCTTTGGCTATAGAACCTTTGACAATTTTGATTAGAAGCAATCTAAATATTAAAGGATTAAAGGTCGGACAAGTAGTACACAAAATAAGTCTATATGCAGATAATGCTTTAATATATATGGAAAATTTAAATAATGCATATGTTGAATTGAGTTACACAGATACATAGACAGTGTTGGCAGATAAGAGCCTATGGCCCACCCAGTCTGCCCATTTGAGTTTGTAAGTTCAGTTTATGTTTTCCTAGAAGTCTGTTGCTCCCTTACCCTGACCTCTAGAATTCCTTTATGTCTATCCCATGCATTCTTAAATCCTGTGATTGTTTCAGCCCCCACTACTTCCCCTGGCAGGGTGTTCCACTTGTCCACCACCTGTTCTGTGAAGAAATTCTTCATTAGACCTTTTACAAGAACATTGTGCACCTGCCCACACTGGGTACTTTCAAAGTGAACTTGAAGCACCTTATGATACGTGAATCTCATTGTGCCTGCCATCGCTAGCACCACCCTTTCACCCCCTCATCATTGCTTCCATCCCCTGCCTCCTCAACCCTTCCCTCTTTCTCCTGAGGAGGCCCTCCTGCACCCCCACACACACTTTGCACCCTCCCCTTCTGCCTCCAATCTAGTCACCTCCTTCCATTCCCTACTGCTGAACTGATATTATGCTCTCTTTTTGCACATTGCACTTGGGGTTCCTCCCCCCCCGACCATTTTTTTCTTTAGCACTTAGCAACATTCTAAACACTTTCTTGTTTGCTGACAACTGGCAGGTTTCACTATTGGGCATTGTAAATTGTCTGTTTCCTGGCTGTGACCTGTATTGTGTTTGATATACTGTATAATCCTGTTTGTTTACCTTGCATTTTTGCAATCCTCTGTATAATTTCACCTATCTGTTGTGCTGAATTTTCCTGCCATGGAACCTATGTAAAGAGCTCTGAGCTCAAATGGTTTAATCCAAGAACTGAAATACAATAAATTAAATTAAATAAAATATACATTTAATAAACTCAGACTTCAACTTGAATATGAACATCCCATAGCATAAAAACAGTATCACAACAGAAAGAGAGCTGGTATAACAGTATGGGTCAGCAGCCATTAAAAAGGCAGGGAGTCACCAGTTGACCTCTCCGAGGGAAAGTACTGGGAACCTTGCTGCTCAGTGTTTATATTGATGACATGTAGTCTGAGTTCTCAAAAAGGTAGATCAGTTTTCAGAGTAACCTTGCTCATAAGGGTGGTAGGTGCCCAAAAGGAAGAAAGTCTTCAAAGGAACATAAATGAACTGGAGGTATGGGCCAACAAGAAACACATTCAGTTTCATATTGATATATCAAATGCTTACTAGAGATGCTGTACATTTTAAAATTGTGGGCACATTTCACATGAGGTGGGGTACTTCAGAATGCATGGAATTTTCACAAAGCTTTTGTTCCCCCAAATCATGTGAAAACTCTGCAAAGTGCAATTGTGTACCATTTTCATGAAAAGCTATACTTCACTGCTTCATGCCATGAACCGCACACTTTATGAAGTGAATAACTCCACGAAGTAAGGAAAACATGTGAGAAACTCTATGAAGTGGGACGTTGCACATCTCTTGTCTTTAATTTAGGTCCATAGACTTCAGGTCAGCATAATAATTAAACAGTGAACAACAAGCAGCAAGGGATTGTAAAAATGTCCTAAGGCTTATTGTAGATGGGAAATTGAAATGGTCACAAGATGTACATTAGTAATGGGAAAGGCATATACATTTCTTGGCTGCACTATATGGGATTTGACATGCCATGAAAATTATGGGATTCTGCCTATTAATAGGTCACTAATAAGGCCACCTTTGGAGTATTGTAGACAATTCAGAAGGTCATCTAGGTTCTAGTCCTCACTTCAGGTACCTGAGGTTATACCTATAACTGACAGTGTAGTGCTGCATGAAGGGAGAGCTGCACTCTTGATTTGAAGTTCATCAGATGACATGTTAAAACCAAGGTCCCTTCTGCCCATCTCTGGTCACAGTCTGGGTGGAAGTGTAAGATCCCTTGGTACTTATTGAAGAAGAGCAGGGGTGTTTTTGTTGATAAAATAAAATATATACAAAGTCAATTGACATATATCAAAACAAATCATCACCCCCCCCACCAGAACTTCCAAATGAAGACAGAAACTGAAGAAAAGGAAAATGAAGGAAAAACTACTAAACAATGAAAAAAAAAATACAAGCACTCTTCCTAGACTCCTCCATATAAACTAAAACTAAACCTTAAAACTATACAAAGAAACATGCAAACTGTAACCTTGAAATAAAGAGAATGCCCTTTACCCTAACTAAGTCACCTTCCTCCACCTGGAAAGAAACATTTGTTTAGGTAGGGGTTTATCTTCAGAAGCATATACAGCAGATAATTCAGCAGTAAGCATGCAAATCAAAGAAGGTGCAGGGATCAACTTTTGTTGAAAAAAATCAATGAACAGTGGGCCTGCCAAATGGACCATTTCAGGCAAATCATTATTACATATAATGTAATCGACCAGACACCTGTAAAATAAATAAATAAATAAATAAATAAATGAGTTAGATTATCACACGAAACAGAAGAGAATTCAGGAGTCCTCCAGGACCTACTCAGTTCAGTCCAAATGTCTCTAATATAGTAGCACAAGAAAAACAAATGGGCCATCGTCTCCAAAGTTTGAGGACATGATTCCTGAAGACAAAACCTTTCCACAGCACATTTATTATTATGGTTTCCACAAACCTGTAATTTACTGTGGGAACAAATCCAAGCTAAATCTTTCATTTTTCTGGGTATACGTGAATCTATAAGCTGTTTTGTCAATACCTCATTTGGAATACCTCTGGCCTCAACATAAATAGGTTCTGTAAAAAAGGTAGTTATAAACAAGTCATATCATTTTTTTTTCCACCGGTAAAGGTGGACATTTGTAAAACACTATATGCCATTGTCATGCTTTCATTAAACAAGAAACAAGAAAACCTGGAAGGGATGATAATATCCTCCACAGTATAGGGAAGGCCCCACAAATCTCCACATGGAAAAAAGGAAGGACACCATGATTGCTCCAAGAAGACCCATGGTTTGGGGGACTGAACCAGAAGATATTTAAGAAAATTACTAAAATGATGCAATGAAAATGCACCACAGAGTTGATCACATTTAAACACATCTTTAGATTTCCTATATATGTGGGCTTTCTTTACTGGATTAAGGCAGCTTCCCGAAAACGAAACAAAACAAACAAAAAAAATCATTATAAAGTTTCACTTTCAATGCTTTAGGTGGGGGAAACACAAAACTAACATAAAAATAATGGTACAAAATTAGTTTCCCCATATAGACCCTTTTTGCATTTGACATGGGCCACCTGTTCATGGCTGAGACCCTGTGCTCAGCCAGGGTCAATCTACTTTCACATTTTTGTCTAAGCCATGTTTCCTTCACCAAATGTAATGCCTAGAAGAGTAAGAGGGTTGTCTCCAATTGGGACTTTATGTATACTGTCTGAGCAATTGTTTTTAAGATCCCCTAGGTAGAGATGTTGCAAAATTAAATTTTACTGGCAAAATTGCCATGAAACTGGAAATTTCACCACCTGAAACATTTGTGAATTTCCACCATTTTCTGAAATTTTTTGCCAGGTGCAACGTTGCAAAATTTGACCTGCAGAATGTGGAATTTCACTGCAAAATGCACAATTTTGTTCAAAATGGCAAAATTTCGCCTGCATTTTGCCGGTCCACAGGCAAAATTTTGCATTTCGCTGGTGGAATTTTGCATTTCACTGGTGGAATTTTGCATTTTACACCCACAAAATATTTTGTAAAATGAGTGAATTTCACAAAATATTTAGCGTAATGAAATTTCCTAATTTTGCACATCTCTACCCCTAGGGCAATACCTCAACTTTTCTGTAAAGTCATCCTAGCTTAACCGGTGTCAGTGAAGGGCTGTAGATGAGCAGCCTCAACCAAATCAAAATCTGGGACCATGAGGCAGATGTCAGCTATGTACTGTAGGTCAACACCAGTGACAGAATTACCCCCCCCCACTACCACCATAGTAATCATTCTATAAATGTTACCAGAACCATTTATCATTTTCATCAGAGTATCCAGTCTGAAAATGTATAGCAGGGCATTACGTGGGCATGTCTGTCTCACACCCTATTAGATCTGAACTGGAACCCCCAGCCACTCATTTGGAAAAGGAATAGAACTGCCATTCATATATAATGTCTGCATCCAAGACACAGCTATTCCTGGCAATCCATACTGTTCAAGATCTTGTAACAAGTATTGATGGGACATGCAATTGAAGACCACCTGGTTCAAAGCCAGGAGAAGACCCGACACAGCTCCTTTATTCCTATGCTCAAATAGTTACCATAACACATGAAGGTTGTTTTGAATCCTGCAGTCTGGTATATCACATGATTGGGAGAAGACTATGAGGAGAGGAGAGACTTTTGCCCCAATCTGGAGGCCAGGATTTTGGTCAATATTTTTTAATTAGTATTTAAGAGACTAATTGGTCTCCATTTAACAATGCTTGTCCTGGTACCCTTCTTATATAAGAAAATCAAAATACCCTTCTGTAAACTGGGACCCAGCACTCTCGAATCTAGCATATAATTAAAAATATGTGCTAAATTCTCCTTTAAGGACTTGCCTACCAACCGATAAAACTCTCCAGGGAGCCCTTCCGACCCAGGAGTCAACCCTGTCTTTAAGGACATGTGGCTGCCATGACTTCTGCAGGAGAAATGTCAGCTTGCAAACCATCTCTCTGGGCCACTGACAGTCTAAGAACCTGTATAGTTTGTAAACAATCCTCAGTTGTGGACCACCGCTGTGCGAGAACCCCAACCGTAAATAAGTATAACTTCCAAGGTAAGCTAGTTGGTCTTTTGTGGCAGTGAGTAAAGCACCCACCTAATTGTTTAGAAAAGGTTTTATCCTCTGTACAGATTTTACAATCTTCAAATGGGTTAGACTGAAATTTTGTACCTTCAGTATTAAACTTCTGTTCTGCAACTAATAATACCATCCACTGATATTGGGAGGTTTTCATTTCTTTCATAGTAACTGCCAATTGTTTAGAAAAATCATGCCCAGTTGAGACAGCCATAGACACCAATCTCTGAAACTGTTGCCTAAAAGTCAAATATTTAAGTACTTCTTCTGGGATAATTTCCTACCTTGTCAGCAGAAAAACACTCCCAGTGCTTTTTTTTTTTTACCTCCTTCCATCATTCAATCAGGGTGTCAACCCACATCAAAGTTGATATTTTGGCCTCTATCAAATGTCCCAATGCCCCTCGGGTCTCTCCTTCCTCTAGCAGGGATGTATTCAATTTCCAGAGCCCTGGACCATAGGAACAGTGGACGAAGGTCCCAAACTGCAACTGGACCACACAATGGTTGGAAATCTCTACTGGAATAGTTTTTGTAGGACAAGAGCCAGGCCATGGGGAATGAAAAACAAAAGCAATCCTCATGGACAGTCAACCTTTGAAAAATGTGTGTTCCCCCTGTCTTCCAGCTGCACAAGCCTGATCCACTAACCCCGCTTTTGAAATCATGTCACATAGAAAATTCATGTCACTAAATATTTTGGATGTTTTGGTGGCCCCTGTCTAAGGAAGCCACTCCACAATTGAAATCCACACCCAAGATAACCCCCTTTTTAGAATATAATAATGGATGTATTAACTTAAAAAGCTATGTCCTCTCCACTTTTGTCGGAAGGGCATACAAAGTAATTAACTGAAAGTGAATGTCTCAAACCCTAATACCCAAGAGCAGTACTCTGCCATGCAGGATGTCTATTAACTTTGTTATCTGAAAATCAATATTCCAGAACAAAAACCCTACCCTGAAACACTAGTCTTCTCCTACTGAAAACTAGGAGGGACCATGCCTCCAGAATTTCTTGGCTTTGTTAATTTCTGTATTAGAAACCAATCTTGTGTTCTGTAAAAAAATTAACAATTCGAGGTATCCAAGACAGACAAGGTGTCAAAAAGTTTTCTGGGACTCCTGTTGTTATTCTCATTTAGAGTCCTCACCTTAAAACTGTGGCTTGACCTCTCCCCATAACAAGGAGAAATAAATACCAAAACAATCCTAGCATTTATTTAGTCTTGTTCCCTCCTCTTCCCAGTTTGGATTTTCTTTTTTTAGAGGATAGTAAATCCAAAGGACCACTCTTGGTCTCAGATGAAGGGTCATGTTGAGACAAGACAATGGAAGATCCATTTGAATACTCCTCAGTCTATCCATAGTCCTTTCATTTCCTCAACACTTCGTATTTATTCTGAAGAAGACCGTCTCCTCACTTGGTGAGTTTAGGCCTTGGCTGACCATTTGTTGTTCTTCAACTTGTGACCACTTGCAGGTTGTCAAGTCACTGGCATGGAAGGAAGTGGCATAGCTACAGTGACAAATTTCTCAGGGGGTTCCAACAGGAGCAACATCTAGTGCAGACTCGTGATCAATACCTGCTGGTAGAGGGACTGAAAGGGCAGGATTCCCCCTGCCTGTAGAGTTTAATCTGAGGGTTGGACTTCAATTCCCACTGGAGTCTGAGTGGAATCAGCCGTTACCGGAACTTGTGCACCCTCAGTGGCTGATATCTTAGAGACTGGGGTCAGGGTGGGGACCTGTTTCAACACCAACTTTACTTCCTGCTGGGAATCCACAGGTGCAGAGAAAACTTGTTCCAGAACTGGGGGTCCATTGGGAGTGGGACTGAAACAGGTGTGTGTCTGTTCTCGAATGGTCTGACTCCTGTTCTCTTTTTGTGGACCGTTCCTTTGTTCTTTGTTAATAAACAAGTCTTGCTCTGCCTGATCCATGATGTCCCCTTTAGTATGGGTTGCCCATGGGCACGAGCAGTATGAATTACCCAGCTCGTCACAAAGATAACACTTCACAGTGTTGGTACATTTCAAACAATGATGGGCCCAAATCTGCACACAGCCCACACCGAGCCTTTTACAGTGCATACAAGTAACTATTAAAGAGTACTGCAGCTGAATGCAGCTTGCTCAAATATAGACCTGACCCACACCTGTAACAGACTTTAAGCTGGCCCTGATAAAACAGCTCCCCCCTCCCACAGTCCCTTCCCAGGAAGAAACAATTGGGCAAGTGTTGGATCCCTGCATCTGTGTGCAGCACTTGAACCCTTATGCGCCATTCCCCTAGTCCATATGCACTCTGAGTTAGTTATGGGTCCAAATTGCTCAGCACTGTGCATTTCTGTTTCAAATAATTTAAAATGTCAACAACACTCGCTCTCTCATTTTTAAAAGAAATGGTCACAGTCTCAACTGCTGGCTCTGTGAGAGGCATTGCCAGAAAAGAGGTAGGGTATGTTTTGCAGAACCTCTCCAGGCTGGCTGGGGATTTAAAGCGTATATCAAAGTGAGGTTCCCCACAGAATGATTTAAAGCTAAAATTTCAGATGTGAAGAAACCCATCTCAGATGTCAATAACACTGGGGCTACAAAAATACTGTCAGGAGCCTCTTCCATACCATTCTTGTACTGAACTCAGACACCATTCTATCTCTTTGCTGGTTTAGCAGAGAGTTTAGAGAAACATGCATATCTCCAGTTGCCTCGGTGGGGCATGAATCTGACCAGTTTCTGGAAGTTCAAGGGCATAGGGGGTTGTGGACATATCTCAGGAGTTTCACTGCAAGGTCCAGACCCTTGATCCTCTCCACATGGATCTGGACAACGTGGGACTACTTGGTCAGTATTTGTGTTATCTCCCCTGGATGGCTCATGCCACTGAAGGAGATGGCAGTTATTGGCCAAGGCAGGCTGTAGGTTCAATATTGGTGGTAACTCCAAACTTGGAGCCAAAGTGGTAGAAATATCATTATGCTAACTGGTGTTCATCCCATTAGGCTCTAAAATAACGAGGAATTTTGTACACAGTGCCTTACATGGTAGCTTTAAATAGCACAAGGTCTGTAGAAAATCAAAAAGAGTCAGGTACCGCTAAAGGAAATTATTACTCCAGAAAATCTATCTTTGAATCCATCACTATCAAGGACTCAGGAGACCCCAGCAGAGTAGTCTGAGGGTGGGTGAATCAGACCCTGGGTCCACCATGCCAGGCTGTCTAAGCAGGGTTTGATCGACAGAAAGTGAGTTTTGCTTTACCAACCAATTGCTGTTCAATTCTATGGGCAAATGAATGCATATAGACCCTCAGTATACAGGAGAGGAACCTGGATTCTACCCCCTACCATCCTCATTCTGTTCCCACCTGCTCTCAATAACGCATCTTGGACACTGAACTTTTGACTTGATGAATGTTTTTTGTTTTTGCTTTATCTTTCTTTTCCAGCACTGCCTTTGCATTTGTTGAGCTCCATGCTTCCCTTGACATTCCCACAGTAAATAACTGCAGGTTTTGCTCCGGATGAGGAGTGTCAGCATCCAGGTGAGTCGGCATCTACTGCCTGCTGTCTCTGTCTGTGCGTGCAGCTGAAACCTTAGAATCCACCATGGGGCCTTTCACCTCGGTGTCAGCTGTTTCCCTTCACACTTCAGCTGATGCCAGCTCTAGCAAAAGCTGTTGGCATCCCAGTGGCAACTCCTTTGGTGAAAAATGCACCACAGCTAAATCAGCAACCGACACACTGCCCAGAGAAGAACCTTGGGTCTCTAAATGGAGATAGTGATGCTGTTCTTCTTTGGAACATTTCTCCTCCTCCTCCTGGATCAACTTCTAGAGCACTGACCCTTTCCTCTGCAGTTCGTGTTCCTAATATAGCTCCTGGACCATGACAGTGGTGACAGCCTGGTTTGCTGTCTGATCCAAAACAGGGCTACCTGCCCTCAAAGCAACCTCTTCTGAATCCTTCAATTTTTCAGACTCATGACAAAATGCAACTAGGCTTATCACAGCCGACTGAGTACTGGACACAGTTGGTGTCCCAACCAAGACATCTTTGCCTGTAGCAGGTATGTCCATAGAGCTCTGTGAGACAAACCCATCTTCCATGTTTCCCAGACCAAACTCTGGAAAGGTACTTCCCTGAGCCATTTGCCCAGGCTGGGGACCAGAAACAACCTCATACGCTTCCTCAAAACCCTGGGTGGGGAGGACATTACTGCTTTCAAGTATCTTAGTCTTGCATACACTGTTCGGTGTTTTACATCCCCATTGCTCACCAAACACAGCTGTGTTGTTTTAACCACTTACACTTCACCCTGAATGAGTGACTTTGCCTATCAAGTCTGGTTAATATACATGCTTATTATTTTTATAGTGTTTGAACTCATACACAGAGTTACCTCTCAGTTCAGCTGCAGTGCTCTTCGATAGTTACTTGTCTGCACAGTGCAGACAAGTTACTATTAAGGAGCTCTGCAGCTGAACTGAGAAGTAATAACAGAATGTGTAGGTAAAATACCGAGGTACTTGAAAGCAGTTACTGTATATCAGAGCTGTAACAAGAAGGAAAGAGAAGAAAAAGTGTTATGTCACAAATTGTGTTATGCCTCTTGCAGCAATCTTTAAAAGATACCACATGTATAAAACTGAAACACACCTGCTGGAGATAGGTATAACTACCATTCATGGGGCTATAGTTATTTATACCATTATACAAAGTTACTTACTATGTATTTTTATGTTTTTAATTTTATAACCGCAAATAAACAACCCTCCAGGAAAAGCCAGTGAATTAACTGGAGAAACACTGAGGTGACGTGATAACAAACTAGAAAGAGACATAAACTACTTGTCAAGTGGCTTGTGTGCAGAGGGCTTCAGCACCCACAGTTTTCATTTATTATAAAGCTGAAGTGCATATCCCAGGAGTCCCTGTTTGAATTCAGGACCAAGTACAGCACTGAGCCAACAAGTATGCCCCCAGGTTTGTACTTGGACTTTAGGACCATGAATAGCAACTGGCTATAGTGCATGGGCCCAGGAATTCAGTGTAGATTCAATCTAGAAATTCTTAAGGGGGGTGTACACTGCAACAGCACCTCCTGTGCTAGAGGACTGGGAACAGCACTGGCTCTACCAGTAACATGGGCTGTAAGTGATGTCTACATCATGAGTCTGGATAATCTGGACATTTGTTGGCAGTATAGCCTAGAGTTTAGAGGAATGAGGTGTGAATGAGCTTGATACATCCATCAGACCAGACCCGAGTTTGATTCTCACAACCTCCACTTGCATACTGTGTGACTCTGACCAAGTCACTTAACTGCCCAGTGCTCCCAGGTCACCCCTAAAAACAGGCATGTGTGCCTAGTGGGCCTTACCCAGTTACCAAAGAATAAAAAAATAAAATTCAGTGGTAACTCAACATGCTACCCACTGCACCACATCAAAAGGTTGCCTTTTCAATTCATATTTTTATTCTGCTTCTCAACTTTATTCCCATGTCCTGTTCATACTTACTTCAGCTGCGAAGATGAGTAATGAGTGGCTCTACCAGCTGTAATTAATGCTGTACCTAAGCTGACTAAATGATCCACACAACAACAGCACTCAGTGTGAAGCCGTAGAATAACGTACGCACACAAGCACTATGCTGCAAACTTAATTTATTGCCAAAATTGGCACACAAAATGACTAAGGTGCGAAGACGGTGCCAATCACAAAAGAAGGTATTTACCCCAGTGCTTTGCAAGAAGACTTCATAGGGGGGTTTATTGTGTGGATCTTTTGATGGAGTGCGGGGTTTGCCACCCTATTCAGCAGAATGGCTTCAGTTTCACTGCAGTGTGGTAGTTTTCTTGGACATTCTTCCTAAGCTGACCAGCAGGGTATGCATGAATGCTGTGTCCCCCTACCACCCCTCACCAGAGACAAGTATGCCAATCTGTGATGCATTTAGCTCCCAGACGGCGACAGTGCGGAATCTGAACTTTCACATGCAAACCCCGTCTGCCATGGAACAGTGTGTGACACTGTCACCATGCCATTAGGGAAGCCACAACCATGGCAAAATGCTGACTCAAATGAGACTTTGCATTGACATTCAGGAGATGGAAAATCTGCCCCAGCTGGGGATGAAGCACTGACATTCTGTACAAATGAAACATGGGCCTCAAGTCTTGCAGTTTCCCCAGATGCATCAGCTGTACTTGTAGTAACTGTATTAAGAGGCCCACAAAGCTTTATGCACAGCTGTGGGGATGTCAGTATAAAGGCAGAAGAAGCAGCAGGAAAAGACAATATGATGAGTGGAGTGGGATGAGAGACACTGAGCTCTATTCACACAAAACAGTTCTCAGCAGGCGGAACTTGCTGGCTACAATTTGTACCATTCTCCTGTTCAGATGCACAGATTGTGAAATGGCAACAAGATAAAAGCAACCTGATTGAAGTGAGTGGCGGCAGCTCGGAGCCTGAAAGGGACTCTCTTTGTAAGTGTGGATGGGGGAGGGTAGCTTTTGAGGGATTTATCTCATATTATATTACAGGGTTACATGATCACTTTTATAAACAGAAAACAGGATTTGTATGCTTCAAGCCTTTTTCTTTTCTGAAACAAAAAAAGGATTTTTGTGCTTTAAGCCTTTTCTTTTCTGAAACAAGTACATCTGTTGATTGGTTTCATATTGAGAGTGAAGAGTATAAAGCTTGAGTGACTGGCGGCACTGCAGACTGAAGCTCTCTATTTACTGACAGTGCCTTGTACAGGGTGGATAAGGACCAAAGATACTCAAATAGTGCATTAACCACTATGGAACACAATGTCTGGACCACTCAATAGGCAGACAGCCACAGATAGTGGATAATTTGACTGGATAATCATGGACATTTTTTCATGATAATACCCAAGACACCTCATTATCGACTCCAGACAAATAAAATCTGAGCCTGAAATTGCCATCATTAAGGCTATCTGAACAATTCCATAGATTATCTGAACATTTGCAGTAAGTGCAGCACCCATAGATGTCCCTACACTGTGATGAATTTAATGCTAGTGAAAGGTAAAGGGCTGACAGTACTGGAGTCTGAAACCTGTTGCTTTTTCATCTGCTTATTCATTGGCTGGCAGTATAGCCTAGAGATTAGAGTAATGAGCTGTGAATGAGCTTGCTACATCCGGCAGACCTGGGTTTGATTCCCACAACCTCCACTTGCATACTGTGTGACTCTGAGCAAGTCACTTAACCACCCAGTGCTCCCGGGTCACCCCTGAAAACAGGCACTTGTGCCTAGTGGGCCTTACCCAGTTACCCAAAATAGAAATAATAAAAAATCACAATTTCGGGCAAATGTGTACAGTGCTGACTACTCCATATTGCGCTGCATTTGCTGTTTGTGGACGGGAATGGACTGACAACAATGGAGTCTGAAGCCTGCCTCTTACCATGTGCAAATTACAGTGTGGGAAGTTACATTACAGGGCTGACTACATCATACTGTGCTGGATGTACTGTTTACTAATGGTAAAGGGTTGACAGCCATGTAGACAGACTAAAGCTGTCTGTTTATGCACAGGGCCAAGTGCAGAGTGGGCTGGCACACTACTGACTTCTCCACAGCATGATGAATGCAGAGATGAGATATACCAAACTGGCAACAGTGTGTCCTCATTGCTCCATGAATGTACATTTCAGATGTAAACATGCAAAAGAGATGGTCATAGCTGGGTATTTCTACACATCCCTGATGTATAAGTGAGTATCGGTCTGTCAACGGCACCATCTGGATGTGAGGTGCTGCAACGGAAGAGTTTCGTAGTGATGAGAAATTGTAACAGCAGCACCCCATGTGTCTTACTATAATGGATGCAGTGGTTAGAAGCAGAGTCTATCTTCCCGGGTAAGAGGGATTCCAGAAATCTCCATTCCGTTGAATGGCAGAGCTTTGCAATATTTACAGACACTGCTTCATGAGGTTTCTGTAAAATGCACCTCTTTCGATAAATGCACCAAATATTAAAATTTTGAACATTTCACAAAAAAGGATTCCCTTTGACAAATGTGGCTTTTTGACAGAAACAAAAAATAATGACTTTCAAAACGGGACAACATGAAAGTGCAAGTTATGTTTTTTTTTCCTCTTGCTGTTGGTAGATCATCTTTTGGGAAATTGAACATTTTAACAAGACTCTATTCCTAAAAATACATTCGCTTTCACTGCAGCACTCAAGTGATCCGAACTGCCTCTTTACACAGTTGTGGTGCACGTTTCATGAAATTGTGCAGAAGTGAAATTAGCAAATTTTGCATAATTGTGTTGATGTGTGAAGCGTTCTAGTGTGAGGGTTCCCAGTTCGATTCTGATCAAGGTCTGCTCGTGCTTCTGTGCACCAGGGGGCCAGACATCATAATCAGTAGCAAATATTCCCATCGTGTGATGCATTTAGTGATGAGGAAAAGTGAGCTACTGGCAGCAGTGGGGGGAAGGGGGCTGAAGCTTATAACGGCCCACACGGGCTGGTACAGTATAGTCAGGAATAAACTTTATAGTTATTGACATGAACTGCAGTATCTTCCATTATTTAGTAAAAATAGATTCTAGCTGTATTGGTCCTTGGAAAACAGGAGATGCTGGAAGGTTTGATACCTTTTATTGGACCAAAAGAGTCTTGTACAAAAATTGAATTCTACACAAGCTTTCGGGGCCTCACAGGTCCCTTCTTCAGGTGAAGCACCTGATTCACCTGAAGAAGGGATCTGTGACACCCCAAAACCTTGTGTAGAATTCCATTTTTGTACAAGACTCTTGTTGGTTCTTTTGTATGTCAATTTTGAGTTTTTTTTTAAGGGTTGAATTTGTATTTAATGTAATGTATAAATGTTAAAATAATGAACAAAAACAAAATGGCTAACTATTCATTGTCTACATGGCTGGAAAAATCTTTGAGTGCTGTGCTTCAACCTAATTGATATTGAGTTCAGAAAATTAATTGCTTTAAAGTTTAATGAAGATTGTACTGTACAGTGCCAGCATCCCCTCATGGTGGTGAAGTTAGTACTGGTGAAAGGTGAGGGACTGGCACCACTGGGAACAGAACCTTATGCTTACCCAAAATGCCATTGACAGTACTGGTAAGATCAATGCTAGATTCTCCCCATGGTGGTGAATTTAGTAATTGTGAAAGGAGAGAAAC
Organism: Neoceratodus forsteri; assembly: GCA_016271365.2. NCBI lineage: Eukaryota > Metazoa > Chordata > Ceratodontiformes > Ceratodontidae > Neoceratodus > Neoceratodus forsteri. The sequence goes on from JADMNL010000035.1 coordinate 74,429,809, forward strand.
TGACTACAGTGGAGACCAAAACTATTGTTTATACACAGGGCCAGATACAGTGTGAGCAGATACCGTACAGACTTTGCCCCCCTTTAACTCACTCAACCTATTAGCTCAATATGGACTGTTTACAGGTGCAACGGAGAGCTGAATTAGGTGAATGATGTTAGTACTGGTGGAAGCTGTGGGACTGAGAGCAACAGAGAGTGGAGACTGAAGTCACATCTTTATTCACTGGGCTTGGTACAATGTGAGCTTTTCTGCACTGTGATGGATTTGGTGCTGGTGAAAGCTAGGGGGCTGACAGCCCTGGAGAATGAACCCACCTGTTTTTCTACAGTGCTTGGTGCAGTGTAAGCATTTGATAGGCAGGCCTCCCCACACTTAAATGAATTTAGCATTCATGAGAACTGCGAGACTGACAGCAAAGGAGACTAAGCACCCCTGTTTATCTACAGGGACAGGTGCAGTACAGTGCTGTTAGCTATCCCCACACAGAGCTGAATTTAGTATAGGCAAAAGGTGAGGGTCTGATAACACTAGAATCTGAAACTGTCACTTTATCCACAGGGCTAGGTGAAGTGCGGGTAGATATGGTGCAAGTTTCCTTACATTGATAAATCTACTGCTGGTGACAGGTGACAGTTTGACATGAGGAGAAGGTCCTCTGATTATCCATAGACCAGAAAGTGTGATAGACATATGAGACTGGTAAAGACAGTAGAAGGAGTGAGAGGGGCTGAAGGAATAAATGGGGTCCCCTTGGCCCATCACATCCAGTTTTAGGTAGGGCTGGGAAGACTGGACAGGCCATAGAGCCTTTTTATTCCAGTGTCTTCTACATTTCTACTGTATGTTTCTAAGAGAACCCTTCTGTCCACTAATGCGCATCAGTGCTGCCTTGGAGGCACTAGTTCTAGTGAGACAGAGCAATTCCTTTCCACATTGTTTCAGAGAGTGGAGCTGTATGAATGCTCAGGGTTAACTGAAGCTAAAACTGTATTTAAGAACAACAGTACAGGTGTACACCATGAATACTCACTCATGGAGCAATGGTGGCTCCCTGTGGTTGATTTGAGGAATGTCATCTTTGTATATTCTAGGGGATATTGTGTTTCTTTGTTGTGGTACTTCTTATAACATAGCACTTTAGTACTTCTTATAGTAGCAATAACAGACTGCAGTACAAGGTTATTATAACTTGCATAATTTATGCATTGCTTTCACTCACTGTATACCTTGGTCAACATGAAGCTGTGATCAAGATGAGACTTTATGTTAATATCATAACCAGGGAACTCCTATTACAACCTGTGTACTGAGCTCGTTAAATTATGTTATACATGGGTGTGTATAATGATATGTGTATAATGGAGTTTGATTAAGCAACTTTTAAAAAGAACCTTTCTAAGCAACAATCTTTCCCATTTCAGCAAGCATTCCATTTGGCAGTGCACACAGCTATTCATTGTCAAGCTGAGCTGGAAATATCCTATTCAGAGCACTGCCGAATGGTGTCTACAAAACGTTCAATCAGTCTGATTCTTTTATTTAAATTAGTCAAGAATAGGAAAAATTGTATGTCTTCTGCTAAAATTCTGTAGGTAGACACTAACTTAAGGTATGCCAGTGCTACTGTGACAATTTGAAAATCGAAAATGACTGACTGTACAACAACAGCAGCACCAGGTCACTGTAGTGTCGGCGTGGGACCCTGCCACTGCTTTCCGGGGGTATTGCACCCCCTTCCTGAAACAACTCTGACTTGGAGTTGATTATTTTAGTAGCAGGGGGTGCAGGGACAGAGCCCCCTGATGAAAACAATCTATCCTGTGACTCCCTCCGTGCCAACTGCAAATGCGGTTAACATAAGGGAGTCACTGTAACATCAGTCGACAAATAATTTGTCAACCGACTGTCATGGATAACTTAACACTATACTAAGAATGCTGTCTGAAATTCTCTTAAAACTCAGCTCCTGAAAAGACTGAAAATGATAAAAAAAGTTGAAAAGGGAAATGTTAATGTTGGCAGGTGTTAAGCTTTGTCCTTGTAATAAACACTATAAAAAGGATCAGAGTTTTTTTTTGGGGAGGGGGTTGTGTATTTCTGAGTATTAGGGTCTGTAGGTGTGTGATTTATTATAGGGTGGGGTCTTCACTGACTTTGAATGAGTAAGATGAGAGGAATATATACAGATGTACTATTTTTAACTCTCTATGTTAAGTGAACTTAATGAATTAACTGCAGTTCACAGAACATAAATGCATCATCCTAGTTTTTCCAGGTATTATAAATAGAATAATAGATAGGTTCTGGTGTATTACAAGGCAGTAATTCCATCGAGAGGTTCTGGGGACACAAGAAACCTCGAGAGCGAAGCTCGAGAGGTTTCTAGTGTCCCCAGAACCTCGAGATGGAATTTCTGCCTTGAAACACCAGAACCTATTTGTTATTTTTTGTAATATATGGATGCAAGGAATTTTCATTTCTTGCTTGTGCCTGCTATCGGGCGCTGTGGTCTGCAGAGTTAGTAAGACTCCCAAGTGTTGTTCTCGCCTCCCTCACACCACCCACTCCTGCTCCGCTTCCAGTCCCATTCCGATCTTTCTCTCACAAAAAAAGAAACAAAACACAGTTCACACAGTAGTCACATCGATAATCCCAACTATACTATTACGAGGACCGGAAGTATAGTATTATTGGGCCGGAAGTATACTATTACGAGGACCGGAAGTATACTATTATGGGACTAACTACTATATTACAAGGAATTTTTTGTATGCATTTTGGGGGTATTATTTTCACTATCCATATATTACAAAACGTAAAACATGTGGAGGTGTGGTAACTCAGTTTTATGCACACCCATGGTGTGTGATGCTTTAATAAACCCCATAAGTCTTCCTGTTGGGATTTATGAAGTATTGTATAACTCAGATGCGTATAAAAATCTCATTATGCACACTTCCCCATGCAATACCCTGCATGCAGTTTATCCACAGAGGTCACTCTTATTCTCTCATGCATTCTTAGGGTATAAGAACTGTGGACCAAAGATAAGTAATTATGGTACTCTATGAATGTAAGTGAAACCACTCTTGTAACCATATGAATGGCCTCTGCAGTTGAATCAATATACTGGATTATTGATTGAAGTCAATCATTTTTATTAAAAAAAAAAAAAAAAAGGAAAACTCTTTCAAGCATGCTAATCACCATGGCATCTGCACATGCGATGGTCTTTATAGAATAACAGCATCTCCCGCAGAGGAAAGGAGTGCTCTCATTGTTTGATAGTGCTTCCTCAGTCTATAATTCCTCCATAACCCACAGCCAGGACATGATAACTTTCATCAGAGGCCAGCCCAGTGGTGCAGAGGGCTGAGGCATCAAGCACCTTACCTCACACCATGCCGGTGACCCAGGGTTGGGAGCGATCTCAGGTTGGCGGGGAGTAGCTGCAGAGAGAGGATTGAGCATCCAGCGGACAGCTCTCCTCTCTTCAGGAGGTGTGGTTCATGGACCCCCTGCAACAGAGACATCATGTGGAGGTGTGCTGTGTGACATATTGGGCCACAGAAGGATCAGGGGAGATGATGGCAGATGTCCATGGAAGAAGTGTGGGAGCATGCTTGTACCTGTGCAGGATGTCATTGCATGGCCATGCCTCCAGGGAGGGGTGAACACAGGAAACACCACGCCATCTGGGAGGAAGATGCCACTCTGACCCACTTATGTCCATCTCTGGATCCTGCTTGCTGGACCCAGACTGCCTTCTTCCTTCACCTCCACCAGTGGTAGCCTAGATGCAAGGACTGACCGCCATGGCACTGAAGGCGACCCCACCCTGCGGGAAAGACCGGGGGTTGCTACACACAGGTTAGTCATGGGTGGGCTGGAGGAACAGGGAGCCAGTAGAGAGGAGACAAGCAGGATGGGAGAAACAGGTGGAGCTGTCTGATCGGCCCCAGCAGAGGGCACCCGAAGGGAAAAATAAGTTACCAAAAAAAAAAAAACTTTCAATAGACACGTATGTACTGTATAGATAAGTGATTACATTCAGTTAGATGGAATATATGAAGGAATAACCAGCTGAAGTTGGTGAGTAAATCCTGAGGCAGAAGGCTGAGGCATTCACTGAACCACAGAAGCCAGTTGTTCCAAGTATACTATGTCTGAATGTTATTACTGTTATATTACTGAGAATTCTGAAACCAGGATTTCAAAAGATCTGCGGCAGTTAAAGTGGAACGCGCCTCTCTCACCTTTCTTCTGTCCACTAAATGGATACCCTACCATGGGCATGTCTAAAATGTGCATGACCTACTGTAGTTTATGGCAGAATTTTATTCTAGGTTGAAATCCATACCTAGAATAACATTGTTGTGCTGCACTAATACTTGTAGCACTTGTTACTAATGCTAATTTTAATGTTTTATTTATGTTCCATGTTTGAACTCGTTTTGTATGCAGTGTTATTTATGTATGTTGTACACACAGAATGGCCCTGACAACAGGCTTTGCCTGGCGTCTTATCCTGTTTAAACATAAACGTGAACTTGCACTAGATATGTAACTACAGCAGCTCAATGACATGGAGTGTCTTCATGCGTGCACATTCCAGAAACTTCTGCTTTTCATGAAACAGCTGCAGCAGTAAGAGCTAGCCCCAGAAGAGAGCAGTGGTGAAAAAATAAACTCAACAATAAGGACACAGTCATGAACGTATGGTTGCCCATACGCTATGAAAGACAGTATATAAGCAATCATATGCAACACAGCTGCTTTTTAATCTCAAGGTTTCCGTGGTAATGAGACCTCTCGAGCTGTGCTCTTGAGGTCTCCTGTTACCGTGGAAACCTCTCAACTGAAAAACAGCTTTGTTGTGTATGATTGCTCATACACAATCCTCTATGTGAGTGTGTCTAAAATGTTGTTAACCTACTGTGGATGTGTCTAAAATATGAAAAACCTGCAGTAGGTGTGTCCACAATGTGGTTGTAGTTGTTTATATGGTATTAGATGACAATTTTCCTGTGTTCTGGATGACTTATAAGAGGTACAGTATCTGTCATAATAATTCTTTATATGCAATTGTTTGGGCTCATACACTGTTCTGGGTTTCTTATTTTGGTGATTTGGAGACAATGATTGTGAGTATCCCCTACCTACCGGAGTAGGCTCAGTGTGGTGCTTTTTGCTGACCCTTATTGCCCGATATTGCATGACAGCAAGATAATTGTAACTTTACAGTCCCTGATGACTCATAGGATACTCTGAAACACCATGCCTTTTAGACAGAGTTTTAATGATGTGCAGAATTTTCAAATTTTGGCAGGGTACAATACTGTAGAATTTCAGAAAATTCTGACTATTTCTGTGGTCTTTGAAGCAAGTCTGTGAATTCCATCAGAAATACACTCACTTTCTTCTTGATGGCCCACAGACACATTCCTGAGAGGTTGCATCTGATGTCGTGACAGCCAGTTGTCTGTTCAGAAACTGTCCCCAGATCCCGCAGTTTACATCAACTCTTCAATATAAAGGGCACAGAATGATTTTTCTGTTAAGACTTGCATGCAGAAAACAAACCAGCAGTTTAAATAAAAAAAAAAATAAAAAAATGAAACGCTGTACACTTTCAGAATTCTGCTGAACTTAACCCTCAAATTCCAAAAAGCATTTTGGAAGTAGATTTCCATTCTGCTTGATTTCCGCCAACAGAATGCCATATTCCACATTGCCCTACCTAATTTTATTTCAATGTGATTATACTTTTTGCACATGCATTGTCCATTTTCTTTTATAGTTATAGAAATCAACTCAGTCTATCTGAGGTAGCCGTTTTGTAGGATGGTCAAACAACGGAATGTTTAAACTTGTAAAAGAGTTATTGGAAAAGATCACCATCCCATCAGATGCATTCTGATCTGGCTGTTTATCTACACCTGCCTCTATAATCATCCACCAGTGACTTCTTCATAAACATTTCCATAGCAGCAGGTTGTGATGTCACAAGAAGGGGATGGCAATCTCAGGTGGTGCACACAAGCACAGCAGCCAGAGCAGAAGACGTTCAAGGGACCGGGATCCCATTCACAAGTGTGTGTATGTATACAGTAGTCGCAATGAAAGCACAGAAGCTGAATACTGCACATGTTTGAAATAGAAGGAGGCAGTAGAGTGCAGTGGTTTATGGCTCCAAGCTGCAAACCTGGAGACCTGGGTTTGAATCCCACAGCCCCCACTTGCATACTGTGTGACCCTGAGTAAGTCACTTAACTTCCTTGTGCTCTCAAGTCGCACCTGTAAACAAGCTTTCAGCTTAGTGTGTCTCTCCTGGTTAAAAAAAAATAAGCTTGTATGCATAAAATATTATGTATTTTCAGCACTTCCCCTAAGATGTCAGGGGTGCTTTAACGAAGTGTTAAGAGCCAACTATTGCACCTTAGGTCACCCATGAAATATACAGACCTGTTCATGTGGGTGCTGATGGGGGAGGAGTCCATCCCGATTACCTGTGTATGCCACAGATAATTTAGTCCATCCATCTATGAATTAATCAAATTTTTTTTGGGGGAGGGTCTAATTCAACCAGCACTTGTTTTTAAATGGCACTGTGTATGTACTATGCTATCAGTCACTTTAATTTATGCACTCAATGGATGCCCTTGCTGTTAATACAGTATGTACCATCTGTGCGCTGTGGCGCAGAGCGGAGTGTATTTTATGTGAAATCTTGCTGGTGTTTCTCTCACCCCAGCACCCAAATGCAAATTATGTATTGGCCTTAGTATGGTTTTTCCTGGAGAATAAAATTGTTTATTTTTCCTTTGGCATCCCTCACCCCGTTCTGCCTCCTTTCAGTGCATACCTCCCAGACTCATCCAGCCCCTACCCAGGTGTCCACAGAAACACTCTGCCTCTATGATAGAGTCCGTTGTGGCAGTGACTCTCCCACACAGGTCCATCAAGTGAGAGAAGGAAGTGGCCTGTGGGAGCAGCAGGGCTTGGGACCACCAGCAACACTGTGATGCACTTTTTTTGCTTTTCACTCCCACAGAATGCCAGTGTCAGGGACACCAAGTGAACAGGATCACAGAGATGCATGGTGGTACACAGTGGCATCTGATGCTGTCCTTCCCCCTAGTGACACAAACTGCACTACTAACTAGGATCCCCCAGGAGGCAGCATTGCAGTGGCACCTGCTGTCCAACCTCCCTGGTGGAGCATAGTGTCTTCTAGGATTCTCAAACCTCCTCCCTCTTGTTAGCTACCACCATTCCTGGTTCTTTTCTCACCCTTGTCTCTGGCATCATGGGCGGCACCACTGACAATTCACAAACTCATGGATAAGTAAGTAATAAGCAATGACAGGGTATGAGTTTTAGGATTTTAATGTGCACCCCAGGGGTGTAGTAAAGCACAAGGCTGAAGGCGAGTGTCCTTACTTATGAAAAGTGCATTAAAATCTTATGATACACACCCTAGAGGGGCTCATTACACCCATAAAATGGCTCTAAGTAGGACTTGTGGGGGAGGTAAAGAAGATTCTGCACCAGACCATGCCTGTATAGAGATTTAATGCATGGTCGACTGACACCTTTTGGCCAGTTTCTAGATTTTTTCTTATCATTTTATTAAAAAAACATTTAATTAACTAAATAAGATTGTGTAACCCCATCCATTTTATTCTAGGCCCAAACTGTTAATACTTTTTCTGATTCAACCAAAACAGTATATGGGAGATACTGGCCCTCGTTATCTTCCAAAAAACTGCTGGGGCCAGGAAGTCTCATACAGTGTCTTATCTGGTTGTGAGAAACCAGTTACAATTTGAGACTAGTAATTTATAGGCAGATACTATGGAACTTACTGGGATGGATTTTCAAAGCACTTCATGTGACACTTTGCATCAGACTTTTGGCACATGTGACATGGGTTTATATAACTGAGAGTTTCCTTTGGTGCGGCTAGGGATACTCCACTAGACTATAGGTGTATCAGATTTAGAGGCCTTTGCGTGCCTCTTTGGAGCACATACATCTAAACTGATGCAAGCTACCAGAAAGCAAGTCTATGTCCCACAAAATCGGCCGGTGTCTGAAAACTCGGTGCTGGAGCATCAAATGGACCAAGCACACCACCACTGCTACTGTCAGTGGCCACATATGTTGAAGACCCTGCCTATGAAGTCTTCACAATACTCTCCTAACCCCCACACCCCATACCACGGATATGTTTCTTCTTGTTTGTTGTCTGTGTTAGTTTGTAAGTTAATAGTTCTTCTGTGGGGTGTCGCTTATTGTTTTAGATGCTGTGCACTAGCTTTGGGCGCAAGGACCATGAAGTGAAGTTGAGTGATTCTGCATTTCCAAACTTTATGCAAAAACTCTCTCTAACGCCATAATAGACACCCTGTATACAACCTAATAACTTAGCTAGGGTGAATTATACTGTTTTACGTTGCATTTTATTTTAAATGGGAACAGAACACTGCCACTTATGAAATGAAATGTACCTCTTTAATGATCCTACACACAGTGGCAGTTGTACGCAGGATAAGAGGTCTTGCAGTTCTGAGTCCTAGTTGATTAAAATCATCTAACTATTTCTCTGGTGATCTGTGTGTGTGTGTGTGTGTGTGTGTGTGTGTGTGTGTGTGTGCATGTGCCTGTTTGTGTGTGTGTGGGGGGGACATCTTCCCTGCAAGTAGGCATTTCATGATGTCATGATGCCGTACTTAACATGGCTTGCTAATGTGGGAAAATGATGTGCCTGCCCCCTTTTATGTAGCATTGGCCAAGGGACCAGGCACTGACCAGTACCTGCAAACCATGTTGCTCACATTATATTATAAGGTGCATCCCTTGTTACATATCAGCTGGCTGCAAAAATTGGGAACACTGTCTCTTTCCTATGCCTTATCCTGCAGAGCCATCTTGTGGTCACTGTAGTGTTGTCGCTGTAGGGAATGCTAGAGAGAAAGGGTCCAACGTTCACCAAAGACAGCAGTGCAAAATGCAGAGCAAACAGCCACCCACTGTGGTACCATCCCTTATAGTTATAAACAAACACAATGCATGACATGGGGAGACACCTCCCTTATGACTGCGGCTAAATTCAAATGAGTTTTCCAGAATGTCGGGGGGGTGAATAGGCTTCACACTGACTTGATGTGCTACTGGATAACTCCTATGGAGCTGCAGTATGGAGTAGTGCTCAAGGTGCTGTGCTATGCTGGCACGGCTGTGGGCATGGAAATGCCACCTGGAATTGTCACCTCACCTGTGGTGCCTGCTATGTTAGGCCAATAGACCTGCTATTTCTAAGACCCAGCTGCATTGTCTCTGGCAGTCCAGTGGCCATCCTCACCCACTACTATTGCCTGAATAACTCCCTAGTGCCCAGTAGGACCCCCTTTTCTAAACCTCATCCAGTAGCCTGATGGAGCATGAACACTGTAAAACGTTTTCTTGTCCAGCACCTGAGTTTCAGTAACAGACTGTACAGTGACCTCACTGCCTATGTGTAGATGTCAAATGGTTGCAGCAACTGATCCGGTGAGATATTTCCTGAAATTTCTGTGATATCTCTAGAGAAATCCCATCTGTCTGCAGTACTACTGTAGGGTCACCAGAGAGAATCTTGTTAGAAAGATCACAAAAATACCTGGAAATATTTGGCCATTGGAGAAAAAGGTCATGGCACTCTCACCTCGCGGTGAATAATATGCAGGAGTTGCAGGTGTTTCCAAAAGGCAAACAGCCACCATGGAGTGGTACACAACAGGATCTAACGTTTCACCTGAGTAGGTTTTATCAGAAACTTTTTTCTCTACTGATACAAAGCACCCAAGTCTCTTGGAGTGGCTCTGTTCTTTTTTTTTGTCAGCTTTATTTATCCTCCTATCTCACTACCTCCTGGACTCTCTCTGGTGTGGTCGCACAATGACACTTTCTCCCACCCATCTGAGGTTTGCCACTGCCGCTTTGGTGTGGCTTTCCTCTGCCTTCACCTGGAATGCCTGACCCCCTGGCTCTGAGTCCCCAAGGGTGGGACCACCTTACTCCCTAATGGTCTATCTCAGAATCAAGTGGGCTGCCCAGGCTCAGCAGAACACCAGAGGTGGCTTAGAAGACCCGGCACTGGGCGTGGGTTGGTCATCCCTGGATCCACCTTCACCTACCGGGGATAGGGCCTTTTTCCTTGTTTGAGATTCCAAGAGTGTGGATGTGCAATGACACCATGCACATGATGAGCAACATAGAAACAGAGAATTTGACGGCAGATAAGGACCGCTTGGCCCACCCAGTCTGCCCATTTCCCTACCTGATGGATAAGCTGCAGATTCTAGTTAATCAACAGCTTGCTTCCTCCTGCCCCCCACTAGAATTGCCTTATGCCTGTCCCATCAAGCATGTTTTCATGCCAGTGCATAAGGTGTCGGACACTACTCTACCCCTGCAAGCATGCTGCAAGTTGTGGCGACCCCCAGCCGCCGCCAGGAGCCACTCAATCTGTGGCAAGTGAACCCCACCTCTGCCAGGAAAGGAGAGCTATCCTCTGGATGCTTAATCCTTTCCTGCCCCCTCTGACCCCCAGAGTCCATTTCCGAACCCGGGTCACCGGCATGGTCCAAGGTGTGGTGTCCAGCGCTTTCAGTCCTCAGTGCTACCGGGCCGGCTGAGTGGCTTTGTTCTTACTTGAGAAATGTCCAACCATGTCTATTTCTGCAACTGTACAGAATTTGGCTTCAGCACAAGTCTGCATCTGGGTTAGGGAGGATTGCTACGCTTTGCGTATTTCCCTATAGACTGACCATCTTTATGATGACCCCTTTCCCACATGGTCACACTGCATTTGGTGACTGCTGAAAAGGTCTGTGATTCCTGTGCTGGATGACAAAATGAGGCTGAAAGTCACAACTGCCGTTAAATGGTTGTTTTAACCACTTCATAGCAGCCCCTTTTGACTGAGGATTTGGGCCCAAGGACCACGATGCAATACCCCATGAGGAGCAGATCCCACTTTAGTTTATAAAATGGCAAGAAAAAAATTTAGACATGTCATTGGTGGAGAGATATCACTTGACCATGCATTAAATTTCTATCACCGCACGGTCAGGTGGCAGATCTCATTATCAAGGAAAAAAGCCTCATTAAATATATTTTGATATTGAAAATGTGTTTAAACTAATGATTTATGTAAATAAAATCATACTACCAATGTTTCAGTTTACACATAATGCAAAACAGCAGTGCACTGTTTTTCAAGTGCAATAAGCCTCACCAGTGTGCATTTAAGGATCTGAATGCACTTCCCAGGGGTCATAGGGACACAGCCTTCGTCCTTCTGCCTCACTTCCCTGGGTCATTCATTAAAATACTTTAAAGGGCTGTACTGGTGGCACTGAAGGTTTAGACACTGGACACCACACCTCACGCCACACCACGGACGCGGGTTTGGGAACAAGCTTAGGTCAGCAGGGATTGGGTGGGTTGGGGAGAGGGCGAGGAACTGGGCTGTGCCTCCAGGAGATGACTTTCCTCTCCCAGGGAGGGATGTGGGTCTCCTCTGCTCTTGGCTGTATCCTGGTGGAGGATGGGTGGTAGTGCCAAGCTGTACAGCAAAAAATGAGTCCGATGACTGACTGCCTCCCCCCTCCCAAAACAAATGGGTGTGCTCATTGAAATTTAAAAATCCTAGTATCTCCATCTTGTTTCCTTGCTTAGCAAGTTACAGACCCCTACAATCCCACACACATGTACTACAGCATGTACCACAAAGTGACAATTTCTCTTATTTTTGGAAGACTAAAACAAATATATATACAGTACATGGTCTTGTGCTAGCACAGAGCATGCTTACAGTACCTTAAGGGATTCTCTCATCCCTGATCTCCAGCTGCCAGCCACTTTCAGTACTTCTGCAAGCCGGCAGTGCAACTCCATCTTTTAGAACAACAAAACTACCTCTCCTCTCACATTTGCAGTGTGTCTAGTTGGGGACAGGGAAGTGAAACATTGGAATCATGTAAAAGAAAATGAACACTTCGGGGGCGGTGAGCTTAAGCAGTTGAACTTTCATTTGGGAGGCACAATGCAAAAAAACTCAGGGAGGAAGCTATAAAACTTAAAGTGACTGGCTATACCTCACAGTGAAAATGAACTATACTTCGGAGGGCTGGTTGGGGAGAAGGATTGAGCGTCCTATGGACAGCCTCCTTCTCCGAAGGGGTGGGAAGTGTCCGGTGCGTGAAGGACTTCTAGCAGAGGCTGGGGGTCCCACAGCACCAGTGCTCACTTAAGAAGGAGGTGGGGCGGTTGCTGGGCGTGTGCACGTCCCGCCTCGGAGGAAAACTAGAAAAATGGAGGAAGCATCTGTCTTTATGAAGCCATCCCTCAGCTTCAATTAGCCACTGCGCGCATTCCCTACCAAATACTAGTCCCCAGTGCCGGAATTGAGGGGACCGATGCCAGGCCCTATCCTCTGGGGGGTGTCGGGGTAACCGGGAGTAGCGGCACTTGGCAGCTGGTGGGAGCTTTGGGGGGGGGGCAGTGACCAGGGCAGAAACAAGACAGAGGCTCCCGGAAAAAAAAAAAGAAAATGAACTATACTAGCACCCTCTACTGGAAATTTCAGTAGTGGAGGGACTTTTCTGCTGCTAATTTCTTTTTTCCATTTATTTTCTACATTTTTTGTAATTTTTAAAAAAATGTTTATTTAACCTAAAACTTATTTTCTAAGTGCAATAATGCCCTGCAGAATGGCAGAATGGACTATACCCAAACTTCCAAGAGCAACAAAGCCTTCCTTCTGTGGCTCTGGGCCTCATTTCACCCCTTGGCGGTCCAGTATAGCCCAGTACTGCCCACCCTGTTGGGTATTATTGCTGGCTGAATGCACACCCTGTTGGGTATTATTGCTTGCTGAACGCACACCATGTTGTGGCTTATTGCTAACGTAAAGTCTTCCTTTGGGAGTTTGTTCCATAGGATAGAGACTCTCGGAGTGAAAAAAAAACTGATTGTAAGAAACAATTTGCGTAGCTGCCATATTGATCTTAATAAAAGAAAAGGAACTGGTTTTGTTTTTTACAGTAAATGCACATTTCTTAAAAACAGCATCCCAAAGCACTTTACAATCCTAGACAGGGTGTAGGAGAGGATGCTGCTGCCATTTCAGGCACAGGGAAGTTTAAACGCATAGAGAAGGAGTAAAATAGAATATAAAAGGATAAGGCTGGGAGACATGGCGGGAATGTGCATATTGGTTTCTTCCCCAAATTACCTCTTGCATATTACTCTTACTGTAGAAAGAAGTTTAAAAGGTATACACATTTGTAACCTTAGTTTTTACTTTATAACTGTTTATCAGACCTTGAGAGATAAATGGAGTTTGGGATTGACGCACAAATAAAAGTTGGGCCATGTTAGGCCTTAGTTACATTTCCTTTTCTCTTTTTCCCTTTTGCTATTTTAGCAATGGGTGCTGTTAGATATTATACTGTGTGACTGCAACTTGGGTAAACACAGTTAAAAATACAAACTTATTTACATATGTGCAGCAGTGCTCATGGTTAAAGGTACCGAATTACTGACAATATAACAATGCACTTTAGTAATTAGTGAAAGGATTACATAACAGATACATGATCCATTACAGTATGCTGCATACAGTAGCTAGACTCAAAAGATTTGGGGGTAATAATCCTCTGTCCATTGTTGTGTTTTGCTGCTGTACCATGCCGTATAATAAAGTTGAGTTAAAAAAAGAATATAGAGAGATGGATTCAGAGTCCAAAGAAGATAATAGCTGAAAATGTGACTGTAATTTAATTGAGAGTACTGTACGCATAACAAATCACAAGGCCACGAGCCAGTTAGTTTATAGAGGTACCAGAACACCTAGCTGGGATTCTAAGAGGAGTTTGATGAAACTTAGAGACATAGGAACATAGACAATGATGGCAGAATAAGACCAAAGGTTCATCTAGTCTGCCCAGAGTTCCCTATCTGGCCTGGGATCTATTGTTCATATCAGGTTTTATCCCTCATGGTCCCCTCTCCCACCGCCCCCTCCCTTCTGCCACCAACCTGCCCAGCCACCAAATCCTTCCCTCTGTCCCAGCCATGTTTGAAACCACTTATGATCTTGGTGCCCACCACCTCCACTGACTGATTCCACAGTTCCACCACCCTTTCTGTAAAACAGGACTTCCTCAAATCCCTCTTCAACCGTCTGCCCACCAGTTTCCCCTCATGACCTCGGGTACTTGACTCTGTACTCCTGCAAAATAGTTCCTTGCAGTTCACCTTGTTTATTCCCTTCAGGAACTTGAAGGTCTCTGTCTTATCCCTTCTCTCTCACTTGGTCTCCAGCAACTAAATGTTCAGTGCCATCAGACAATTTTTGTAAGATCTTCCCTGTTGGCTGTGAATCATCTTGGTCACCCTGTGTTGCACTGTCTCCAGTCTGTCACAGTCCTTCATTAGGTGGGAACCCCAGAACTGAGCACAGTATTCCAGGTGCAGGCCTCACCAAAGACCTATACAGAAGTAGTAGTACCTCCTTTTCCTGTTGTCAGTGCCCTTTCTGATGTACCCCCAGCATCCTACTAGCCTTACTATAGGCCTCGGTGCACTGGCTTGATTGTTTGAGGAAGTCACTAATAATGACTACCAAGTTCCTTTCCTCTGCCATAGTACTCAGTTTAACCTCTCCAATCCACTACTCTGTCCTGATTTTGTTTTCCCATAGGTGCATAACCTTGCATTTTTTGAATGTCAGCTGCCAAACCTAGCCTTTGTAGATCCCTCTTCATCTTCCTGATTTCTTTGTCTCTATCTACCTTACCACGGAGCTTTGTGTCATCTGCGATGAGAGACAGCTTCCCCCGGATGCCCTCTCCAATGTTGTTGATGAACATATTGAAAAGAGCAGGACCATGGACAGATCCTTGCAGCACTCAAATTGTGACACCTCCCTCTCTTCCAATTTGACCCCATTTACCACCACTGTCTGGTGTCTCTCCTTCAACCGTTTTCCTACACATCTATGTCCCTTGCTGCACCCTGGTCCTCCAGCTCCTTAAGCGATTTTCTCTGTGTCACAGAGTCAAAAGCCTTGCTGAAATTGAAGTAGAGTAAATCTACAGCATGGCCCCTATCTATTACCTTCATTAGCCAGTCAAAGAAAACTGTGAGGCTGGTCTAACAAAACCACTCTGCAACAAACCCATCTTGTTTACTATCTTGTAGATCATTGATCTCTAAGTAGTCCACAAGGTCCTCTTTGATCAATGGCTCTATCAGTTTACCCACTACAGAGGTACAGCTGACAGATCCAGTTGCTCTTTGTCCCTAATCCTTAGCTGGCCCATTTCAAGAATGCCCCCGACAGCTATCTTGATGAAACTTTCAGGCGGGGCCCCACTGCCTTTACTTGTGAAAGCAGAGTAGAAGTAATCATTAAGGACGGCTGCTTTTTGTTCATCTTCCTCCAGCACCATACCCCTGTTGAAGCCTACCAATACCCCATCCCTTCTTCCTTTTTTCCTTAATATATCTGAAATAGTGTGTTTTTCCACCCCAGACCCCCCCTACAGTATACAGCTCCGTGTCAGCCTTTGCGTCCCTGTCCACCGTCTTTGTCGTTATTTACAACACAGCATGTGGCTCTGAGGTGCTTAAAAATGTAATCCTCACTTTAATTTGTTGACACCCTCTTTGCTCATTTAAAGTACCAGAAAAGTCCTTTAAAAATTCAATATTTGGACTGTCTTTCTTGAATTACTGCTTTTGTTTGTTGCCATGTTCTCACTCCGTCAGCGCGTCTCTGTCTCTAGCAATGCTTTCAGTGCAGATACTGAGCACTGCTTTACAGAACAGTTACCAGGGAAGCACTGTGGTAAATGAGCAGCAATAAGGGGCTTGTAAAGCCAGCCTGAAGATTGCATTTTCAGGCTGCGTGTATTTGTTTGGTACATTGAATGTAGCAGAAAGGATGGCAGTAGACAGAGGGAGGTATTGGAGTATTTTGGTAAGAGACCAAAGGCAGCCATATGGAATGAAAAACAAAAAAGGAAATAAAAAAAGATAGGCACAGTCATCAAGGAACTGAAAACTGCAACAATAAGTGTTTTAACTATTCAGGGTGCAGGTGCATATTTAGAGCGTGGAGCAAGAAACACCCCTACCTATTGGCTCCTCTTTGAGACTTCCTCATGGGGCCAAATGGAACCATTATGCAGCTCTAGTATTGGGTGCTTAGGAAGCGTATGGATACTGCTATTTTACCAATGCGACCTTCCCGGAATAGTAAAACAATGGCTGGAGGAAGCCGCTTCACCATGGGAAAAAGTTATCATTACCATTCATGTATGATGTGAACAAAAAGCCCAGACACAGTGTGTATCAAGGGATTTGTGATGTCTGCAGCATGGGTTGGAAGCATGAAACTAAAGGCTGAGTGCCCTTAACCCACTGGGAGTGCATGGCAATTAAAGCACACTCTGCATTCCCCACTGGCTTATTGTGCTTATGAAAAGTCTTGCTCATATTTGGTATATGTAAAATAATAGCAACGACTCAGTTGTAAATGAGGCTCACTCACATTTCTCTCTTTTTCAAAAAAAATAGTTTATTCACAGTCAGAGTTATAAATCCAGCCAGTGTTTCATGAATAGGTCACTTTATCAGGGCTTCTTTATAGCAATATCAATTATTAAAAATGATATGATCAAGTGAACTCATTGTTTACTAATATGTGAGTACATCACAATTTCCTATGCAGCTCTATATTTACATGCTTCTAGTTAATCATTTATATTAGATATATTCTGTTCACACTTGAGTATTTTCTAGAACAAAAGAACATAAGAAAACAGCCAGCAGAAGGAGACCTATTGGTCTATCATGTCTGCTTGGGAAAACAAATATTGCTTGAGCCTTGTGATTTCAAGTGTGCCCCCCCCCCGGGGTTTCTTTGTTGTATTACTGACTATGCCCCCTGGCATTCCATCATGTTTGTCCCAGGCTCTTTTGAAGACTTCCACTGACTTTGTTCCTACCATCTCTTCTGGCAGCTCGTTCCAGGCTGTCACCACCCTCTATGAAAAGAAATGCTTCCTCATGTCATTCTTGAACCTTCTCCCCATCAGTTTTAGGCTGTGCCCTCTGGTAGTTGTGTTGGCCTTTTTATTGAATAGGCCTTCGCAATCTACCCTGTTAATTCTCTTCAAGTACCTGAAAGTCTCAATCATATCCCACCTCTGCCTCCTCTCCTCCAGGGTGTACATCCCCAAGTCACCCAGCTTCTCCTCATACGATTTATCCAGCTGCCCTCTGTCATTTTAGTTGCTTTCCTCTGGACTCTCTCCAGCACGTTCATGTCCTTCTTCAGGTGCAGATGCCAATATCTCACACCATACTTCAAGTGTGGTCTTACCAATGACCCTTAGAGTGGCAGAATAACCTCTTGCTTCCTGCTGCTAAATCCCCTGCAGTGCATCCCAGCATTCTGTTTGCCTTTGTCACTGCATACTTGCATTGAGTCGAGTGTTTCAGATTACTAGAAATTAACACCCCCAGGTCCTTCTCTTCCTCCGACGGTGTAACCTAGACCTTCCCAATGTAGAACTCTTCTCTAGGGTTTCTCATCCCTATGTTCATCACTTTGCACTTTTTGGCATTGAACCTGAGCTGCCATATCCCTGATCATCACTCCAGTCTAGCAGGGTCCTCCCTCAGCTCTGTTATCCCCACCTGGGTTTCCACCTTCCCACAGAGCTTGGTGTTGTCAGCAAACATGCACATTTTTCCCCAAATGCCTTCCCCATGACACTGATAAAGATGTTAAACAACACCAGCCCCAGTACAGACCCTTGTGGAATCCTGGTGGTAACCTCCCTGGTACATGAGAATTCACCCCCCACTACCCTCTGTGTCCTGTCACTCAGCCAGTTCTTAACCCATCTAACCAAGCTGTCCCCCCCACCCCCAAGTCCTTCAGCTTCCCTGTCAGCCTTTGGTGTGGCACAGAGTCAAAGACCTTACCGGAGTCTAGGTATGTGATATCTACTGCCTGGCCTTTGTCCACAGTCCTGGTGACCCAGTCAAAGAACTCGATCAAATTTATTTGACATGAATTGCCTGCCATGAACCCATGCTGTTTAATGTCCTGCAGTCCATTTTCCTGCAGAACATTCATAACATCCACATAAAAAGGCTGTAATCCTCTTTTATTTATTTTTTTATTTATTGAAGAATTCAGAAAGACCTTTGAGTCAAGGACTTATTTACAAAGGTTCCACATCAGACATAGGAAGTACAGAGACAACATAATTACAGATTACAGTACATTGGTACAAGCATAGGAATACATAGGAGTTCAGTAAGTGGCTATCAGACAAGGATAACAGAAGTTTCAGGACTTTAGCACAGCCATATAGTTACATATGGACTCTGCAGTAGGCTGTTGGTCATATAGTTGAATCAGAGCATTTAGGCAAGAGGACTTAATGATTCAGTTTAATAAAAATAACAGTCATAATTAAGTAAGTGCGGACAAGGGGTCTGGCGAGGGAGGACATGAGGGGACACAGTCAGGCTAATTATCGTAGGGGTAGGGCAGAGAAAAAGAGGGTAGGGAAGTGTTGGGGCAATCGCATGGGTTGTAGGCCTGAAGGTGTTCCCTTAGATGGGATTTAAAGGGGCCAAGCCTTTTTTCATTAGTTATATGGCTTGGGAGAGAGTTTGTCCAGGAAGGGGCCTTGTAATTGAAAGATCTCTGGAACTGGGAGGTCCAGCAGTGGGCTACCTGTAGCCACGGCTTGCTCGAGTTATGTGTGGATCTGACTGCTGAAGTCAGGTGCATAAGTGAGGAGAGGGCAGAGGGGTTGAAACCTAGTGCAATTTTTTTGGCCATTAGGCAGGTGTGATACCTGATCCTGTTGTCTAGGTTTAGCCAATTTGTGGCCTTGTAGAGGGAGCAGGTGTGGGTGAAACAATCACAGCTGAGGATGAGGCGGCAGGCTTTGTTTAATGCGAGCCAGAGTCTGCTGAGTGCAGAGGTAGACGCAGCACTGTATATGAGAATACCGTAGTCCAGAAGGGAGAGGACAGAGGAAGAGATGGTGAGCCGGAGGGCATCAGGCATGAGGCAATGTTTGTACCAATAGAACACTCCAATTCTAGAGTTAAGGGCAGTGGATAGGTGATGAATAGGTTGATTACGGTTGAGGGCTGGATCTAGCATGATACCTAGATATTTAAAGGTGTTCACTTGTTCGAGTGGGGTCTGGTTGGCATCGAAAATTTGGGGGCAGAGGTTCTTAAGGGAATTCTGTGGATGTGAGAAAACCATGACTTTAGTCTTCTTATAGGTGATTATTAGGCACTGGGCGGAGAACCATTTTTCAGCTTCGCTGAAAGAGTGTTGGAGTGCTTGGCGGAGTTTAAGGGGGTCTGGATCGGAGGCGTATAGGGTAGCAGCATCTGCGTAAAGGAGCAGATTGCCAGAGCAGGCCAATGGAAGGGGGTTTAGATACAGACTAAATAACAGAGGGCCTAGAATGGAGCCCTGTGGAACACCGGAGTGGACTGGGAGGCTGATGGACAGGGTGGTGTCAATCTTGACCTGTTGTGTTCTATCTGACAGATAGTCAGCGAACTACCTTTGGGCATAACTGGAAAAGCAAATGGAGGAGAGAGTGCTCAGTAAGAGGGCATGGTTGACGGTATCAAATGCCTTAGCAAGATCCACAAAGACAGCCCATGAGAGGTGGCCACGGTCCAAAGCGGAGTGGACGTGTGAGGTGAAATCAAGGAGGGCTGTGGTGGTACTATGCCCCTTACGAAAGCCATGTTGCTGTTTACATAGTAGGCTATATTTCGTCAAGTGGTCAGTGAGTTGATCGGAGGCAGTACGCTCTTATTCTGTTATACAATGTCTTATACAGTGAATACTTGTAATGCATCTCTGGGGTACTGAATGTTATAAATGCATGTATTGACATGTAAGGTGGCTTGCTGTTTCCCACTATTTTTGAATAATGTATCAAATATTAGAATAACTTGATGCTTCTGAAACCCTAGCCCTTCACAGTGTGGAGAAACAGTGACTCCCAGTGGCTAAGATTTTGTAAGCAGTTAAAGTGTTTCCTAATAGCACGGGTTACCTAAATATTGGAAACCAATTCTCAGCTGCAATTGTGTGCACAAAAACAATTACAAAATCTTGTGGCTAAACCTGTAAATAACTTATTTTAACTCTTTGACTGGTTGACAAAGGCCATGGATTGGGGTCAGGCAGCTGATAACTTGTACCTACACTTCAGCAAAGCTTTTGACTCAGTCCCACATGGGAGACTGATAAAGAAGATGGGTGACCTGGGGATCAGGGACAAGAGCATGGGATAGTTGAAAAATTGGCTGAGTGAGAGGACTCACAGGTTGGTGCTAGACAGAGAAGCCTCGGGGAAAGTGAAGTCTCAAGCAGGTGTCCCTGGGTTCGGCTCTAGGATAGGACTGGTTCTCTTAATTATTTGTGATTCAGGAGGGGGTCAAGGAAAGCTATGCATCTTCCCAGATGACACCAAGGTCTCTGAAAGAGTGGACACTGAGGTGGGATGAGGGCTAAAACGAAAGATTTGGAAAATCACGAGAGGTGGTCAAATGTAAAGCAGCTGAAATTTAATTTGAAAAAGTGCAAGTTACTGCACAAAGGGACCAAGAACCCAAGAATGGAGAATAACATGAATGGAGTGGCAGTAGAGAGATCACACCAAAGGAAAGGGACCTGGGGTATCAATAATGGAGAACAGAAAATACATCAACACAATGTAGTAGGGCTGTGGTCAAGTCGGATCTGATGCTGGGGTGCACAGGTGGATGGAGCACTAGCTGAAAGAGGGAGGTAATACATCCCCTGTATAGATCCCTGGTTCACCCTCACTTGGAGTATTGTGTGAAATTGTGGAGTCCACACTTGAGCAGAGACAGGTTAGAGACAAGAGAGAAGACATCCAGAGGCAAACAGACAGGTTCTCCCAGAAGCGCATAGAGGATTTAAACATGTACATGCTGGAGGAATGGAGAAGGAGAGGGGACATAACTGAGGTCAAAATGCCATATTAACTGGGTGTGACATCAGATCCAGTCATTACAGTGCTTCAGCAGAGAAAATTATGAAGTATTACCAGAGGTCAGTAGTTATTATTATGATTAGTTACTCCCACAACCTAAAGATTAGAATGTGAAAGCAGTCCAATAGTGTAACAAACACTGGCCTGCTCTCATTGCACAGTTGCTTTCCAGGAAAACTGCACAAACTGATAAGACCTCAGCCTCATACTGCCCTGAAGATTTGTGTTAGGATAAAAAGATTAGCATGAATGCATGTATGCATGTGTAGCAAAATCACAGTGAATGTCTGTAGAAAGCATTACTTCACACAGATGGTGGTTATCATCTACACTACCCTACCTTGCGAGGTCCTGCAAGTACAGCAGCACTGGTCAGTCTTCTAAAGCAGAACTAGACAGATTTATGTGGGACAGTGACATTGAGGGTTACACAGCATAAGCCAAGGTAACATTCCAGTTGAGAAGCTTGGACGTGTGCCCGCACTTAAATTGGGTATCGTCACTACCTTACAGCAGGAGGGGCTGACAAGATGCTCTGCTAGTATGCTTGATTTATTTTGCTGAGATAAATGCAAGCCAAGTCAATTTTCCTGTCTGTCATCTTAAGAGAGAAAAGGGGGTAAACAAGTAGTCAGTGTTTCAAGAAAGTTAATTTTAATTTGACTCAATCTGAGCTATCTGTGCCTGTCACTTGCAATTTGCTTCTTGTCAAGGTGCAAATTGAGTATCACAGGTTGTCAAATAAAGAAAGGCAACACGAGCTTAACCCATTGTTGACTGGAATTCTTGGAGTCTGATTCTCAGCCAGCATTGGGAATGGTGCTTAATGGGCATTTTGTACCCACAATGTAGGGCTGCCACCCCAGATCATATGCAATGGTAAGTGTACATCCCCAGGGAAAGGCTTCCCTTCTGCAAGTGTGGGGCGGTGAGTATTACCACCCCAGATTAAATTGCTGCAGCCGAGGTTTGCACCTAACTTCCAGACATGAGTGCATGAGCCTGGCACACCATGCCATGCCATTATACTGCTAACATAACGTCTAAAACAAAAGAAGGAACATCTGATAGCATACTAGTCATCACCATGCTTCAAGTAAAGAAGAGGTCTTGAGCTAATGATCATTTATTTAATTTGCAGCATATTGTAGAGTATGTATCACTGTTTTAAATGTCAGCTACAGAATAAAACCAATTCCACCCTTAAGGCAATATGAACTTTATTGTACCATGTGGTCTACTGGTAACAATTAGGATATTCAGATGTTCTAATATGTCTGTAACAGCATTATCTACATAAATCAGTATCTGACTGAATGTGGCCCTGATTGCCAATCATATTTTCAATGGGATGCCGTCATTTGTAACAAAAGCTGTGATTTGTGGCATGCTGCATACAAATGATGAACACATATTTCCTTTTACACAAGTGCTAACTTCTCAAATGCAACTGCAGATGAAACCGCTTCCAAGCTGTAGATGCTAGTAGGTCATCTGTTCAACCTTCTGTTGAAATGGTTAAAAACACATTTGTTCTCTTTGGCTTTGGATACTCCATGAATCATCAAGAGCTGTGAGAAATGTATCTTCGGTCAGCGAAATTCTGGAGAAATTCCAATTTTGCTTCTGCACAATTTTGTGAGAATTCTGCAAACATTTCATGAAACCATGCTAGAATTGTGATTTCAGTTACTTACATATAATTTCAAAAATATTTTTCCACGTTGCACCACATTTAGAATGATGACTATAACAAAGTCCATACAGAAATGTATCAAGTTTCAGATCTCTGCCTTTAAAGGTGACTGAGTTAAAAGCCTTCTGATGTTTGCCAATTTTAAAATTACATTTCACAATTATGTAAAATGCAGAATTTTAAGGCTCTGTAACTTTAAAATTACAGAACAGAACATCTCCAATTTTGTTAAGTTCATTCACCCTAAATATTAGGGTTTAAGGTCTCCTCCATGGCCCAGTAGCAGAGTGTCATGCTGCCATGCTGATGACCCGGGTTTGGAAGCGAGCCTAGGAAGTCATCTCAGGAGGCAGGCCATGGCAGTTACAGCTGCCACTCAGCAGTTCAGCTTGGTCAGGGAGGATTGGCAGTGGGTTCCACCAACACAGCAACCCCTGCAACTGGGTCATGGAGCTGTCTTCTGCAGCAGGGGAATCTGCGGCTGTGCACGGCTGACAGAAGCAATGCCCCTACCAGAGGAGGCAGGAAGGAAAAAAAATGTTGGAGAAAAAAACTGGTAGCTAACTGAATGATGCTGGTTTCAGCCTAATCAGGGTATACCTGTGTGAACATGGTATATTCCTAAGAGACAAGCTGCTGACAGGGATAACAAGTTCTAGCCAGAGCCAATAGGGCTGTGACACACTGCCAAGTGAGCAAAGTTACACGTGGGCGTAGAAATTATTGAACACCCGGGTGTAACTTGACCATTTTTTGGAGGTGTTGCACCAGATTTTCAACATGGCCTTTTTGGGACCCTTCCTCATGAAGAGTGCCGGTGTCATTTTGTTCACTTGTCCTGAAAGGTGATTTCACAGAGCGACCACGCCATTCTGTGCCACAGGTGTGAAAACACATTTTGGGCAGGATGTGAAGAATGACAGATATACTGTTAAAAAGGAGGTGTGCAAAAATGGCAATGTTGAAAATGTGGAGATAAAATATTAAAATTGGTAAAGTTAGGAGTGTGCATAGAAACTGCACAATGCAAGCTCATAACGCAGTAAATTTTTTGAATTTTTCCACTAAATTTGCAACATGGGCTTTCTGGGACCCCACCTCATGAACAGTGCCACTGTCATTTTGTGAATCGGTCCCGAAAAGTAATTCCGCGCAGTGACCGCAAAATTACTTTTTGTGACTGAGTAATGAAATGACAGTGAATGTTTTCATGAGGCAGGGTCCCAAGAACCCCATGTTGAAAATTTGGGGCCAAAATTCCCAAAAATGGCTTATTTAGCAACATAAGTTGAAAACCCCATTGAATAGCATTATGTGACATGCTTACCTTTGATTCTTCAGTTTGCAGTTTGGCTTTGTTGAATGCAGACGTGTCCCGGTCCAGAGAAGATGACAGTGCTGATCTCCAGAGGTAAGTTTTTATTTTATTTTATTTATTTGGTATTTGGAAAATAACCTGTGAGCCAAGGCTCATTTACAATGGTTCCACGTCATGTGAACAGAGTATGGACATTCAATCAAGAAGGTTACCGAGTTTTAGGACATTTGAGACACTGAACAGCACAACAATCAGGAAAAGGTTACAGAGTTTCTTACTTAAGTATGGAGTAAGGGGGGTGCGGGGAGGTGGCTTAGTGGCAGGGTGGGGGTGGGGACTGAGGGCGATGATGAGGACTGTTTCCTTTTTACAAAAAAAAATATGTTGGGGACTGTTTTCTTTATTTACAGGAAACCAAAAAAAAAGCAGACATTTGGGCATACTGGGGTGGGCTCCCAGTGTGCCACATAAGTGGGGGTGGGTGGGTCGGTACATGATGCCGAAATGAGAATTGGGCACCCCAGTATCAGCAGGGGAATATAAATACATTTAAGCACACTGCAGTGGGCTCCTAGTGTGCCACATGAGTGGGGGGGCTACATAATGCCAACACAGGGATTAGGGACCCCAATGTCGGTGCGTTTTCTTTGTTGCTGGTGCTGGTGGCGGCGTTGCAACTTGTCACTTGTGCATGCACAGTTGTGGTGAATGGTATTTTGCTATTAACAACATGATGGTGCCAGCAGAACTGCACTTGCACAAGTGCCGCGCATGGGCAGTTCATGTTCTGGAATGTGGAAGTAACAGCTGACATAGTGCGGCTGTTATTCTGTAGCGGCCGATCTAGGTGGAGGGTTTCAGGCTCTGTTGGACTTTTGGAAGGAGACTTCCAAAAGTCCAATGGAAGGTTCCATGATTGGCCATTTTGTAGAGCTACTGAGTGATCCCAAAACTGCTGCAGGCTCTACCCACAGCCCTAAAAATGAGTACAGTAAAAAAGAGGCTGTGTGTGTGAACTCTCTAATCTCTTGCTCAAAGGCAAGCCAAGTTATAAACAGTCAAAGATTCCAAAATAACATCAGTAAAAAAAAGTTGAATTTTATGAATTTTTGTAAAGTTGTGGAATGTTGTGATACTTTTGTTGAAGCTATGTCCATACATTTTGCCCATTCATACACTTGCATTGTCATTGTCGATGAAGGCAAAATCTGGGTAAAGAGGCACTAAGATAGCATTCATAGGAGGCTCCATAGTAAAGGTATAGTGGTGCCAAGTGTGGAAGCACATGCACGCGCAGCATTGTTTCTGTACAGTGTCACCTGCTGACTCTTTAATAACCCTGTAGATAACAATTTACAATATATTTCTGCTGTTTAAAAACAGTGGCTCCAAGTGATGCCAATCCTTACAGCTAGCTGTGACTTAGGCCACTGTGACAGCAGTATCTGGATATCTTTAGTCATGACGGAGCATGATGCTGGGCATCACTGTCACAGGACTGTTGGAGGGGTATTGCAGGGTCATGATGCTGGGCATCACCGTCACAGGAGTGTTGGAGGGGTACTGCAGGGTCAAGATGCTGGGCATCACTGTCGCAGGAGTGTTGGAGGGGTACTGCAGGGTCAAGATGCTGGGCATCACTGTTGCAGGAGTGTTGGAGGGGTACTGCATGGTCATGATGCTGAGCATCACTGTTGCAGGAGTGTTGGAGGGGTACTGAAGGGTCATGATGCTGGGCATCACTGTTGCAGGAGTGTTGGAGGGGTACTGCAGGATCAAGATGCTGGGCATCACTGTTGCAGGAGTGTTGGAGGGGTACTGAAGGGTCATGATGCTGAGCATCACTGTTGCAGGAGTGTTGGAGGGGTACTGCAGGGTCATGATGCTGGGCATCACTGTTGCAGGAGTGTTGGAGGGGTATTGCAGGGTCATGATGCTGGGCATCACTGTCACAGGAGTGTTGGAGGGGTACTGCAGGGCCATGATGCCAGTGCAGGTAAGGTGATTCAGTGGTGATAAGTACTTTGAGAAAGTTATATTCCACAAGTGGAATTCTAGTGACAATTCCTATCATGCGTCCATGTATTTTTGAGCACAATTTGCCAGTTAGTAATTTCTAAAGTATCCACAATAAATTTTAACCTGCTAAACCGCATTTATCCAACTTAATAAGATTCCAGGACATATTCACTTTGTTATGCATGCCAAACTGTGTGTGTATACCAGCAAAAAACAGTGGAGGACTAAACATCCAAATATTTTGAAAATTTTCATGCAATTTAACAAATAATTATACTACGAAATTTTGAACTCCTGTGACTTACAATTTACACAGCCAATTACTGCATATCTCTATTTAGCTATTTCTATTCCTCTTCCAAAGAAGTTTGAGTACAAGTTTTCAATTATCTAGCTCCCAAAGGTGACTGAGTTGTAAGCACAGTGATATTTTCAGAAATGATCACATGAATAATAAATTGCCAGACTTTAAGCCCCCAAAACTCCTCTGCCCCTCATTCAAATGGCATAACTCTTGTCATCCTCTTAGGGTACCAGCCACATATTATGCATGCAAAAACATCAGATCTCAAAATTATAATATTGACTAGGTTATGACCAACTAAAGAATTTCAGGAAATTCAACAAAAGTTCACAAAAGTTTGCAAAAGTCCTTGGAATTTCATGAAAAGTCTGCAAAATCAGAATTTGCTAATTGTGCCCAGTCCATTGGTTTTGTACTTGGTGTTAATATTCTGATTGTGTTATTGTCTGCGGTTTTGATTGTTTTGCAATATTTTTGTGAAGCATTCTAAACCTGCTTGGAGAGATACTCTATACATATATTGGATTGGACAGGATCTAATAGCTGGTCTGCCAGTGCCGGCGCTAATCTGTTTAGAAAATAGGGCTAATGGATTCAAGAGAGATCCATTCTGAAAATCCAATTATGCTGTCAGGCAATCAGTAAGGTGTTATACAAGTAAGGACATTATCATTAATTAATTCTTGAGCAAGATACTGAATATTGAATGCAACTTACTCTAGTGCTCAACCCTTTTCTTTTTTTCAGGTTGATCTATCCTTTACTAACTCTGTGACTAATTTGGGGCCTAGGGAAAGGAAGGCGGTTAGGTGCTAGAGGACTGCAGGGAGTAGGTGTCTCTCACTATTTCTGCGACTAGACGGAACAGGCATGGGTTGGTGGGAAGTGGGTGGTGTATTACTCTGATGTGGCATGGGTGGGGGATGAGATATATAGTTCTCATAATAAAGTCTTTGCCAGGGCTGTGGGTGGGAGGAATAAGGTGGGTGCTGTGGGCTGTGGTTGCAAACTATCACAAGTGAGACTGTCATTAATCATATTAAATCACAGTATGTGAGGCACACCATACTTGAAATATTTATTACAGACAATGGCCCTCAATTTGCTAGTGCTGGATTTGAAAGTTTTGCAAAGACTTATGGGTTTAAACACATTACATCATCGCCTAGGTATCCCTAGAGTAACAGTATGGTGAAGATAGAGAGAGACATCAATACTGTAGAGACCTTGCTTAAAACAAGCATTTGTCAATGCCGAATGTTTGCTTGCTGGCATTGGCATTGGTAGTGTAGGAGTTAGAGAGATGCATAATAGGAATGGCAGTGAAGTATTTAACTGAAGCCAACCCATCACCACCCTGCAGAGAGTGACAGGCATTGGGGTGTGCGTTTGGGTTGTCAGGCATAACGGCCACGCCATTTCATCACACCCCACCCTGCAGAGACTGACAAGTGTCAATGTGTTCCTTGGTGTCTTTGGCCCTTATGCACACCCCATTTCATTAGAAAATATGGTGAGATGGGTGCGATATAGGAGAATGGGGTGAAGTTTGGGGCCGAAGAGTCCAAGGCATACCTTGATGCCTCTCACTGACTGCAGGGTGTGGAATGGTATGAGCATCACAGGCAAGAATCCCAAGTCACACCCCTGATGCCTGTCATTCCCTATAGGGTTGGGCGTTATAGTTGAAAACCCTAATACCTCAGGCATTCGTTGGTATTTTCACTCCAAATTTTCAACATGTTTGTTTTGTGACCCCACCTCATGAACAGGGGGAATATCAGTTTGTTAGCCGAAAGCTGCTTATGCACAGTGACTACAGCATTTAGCACCAAAGGTGCAAAAACATTCTGAACAGGATGTAAAAAATGACAGCTGTACTCTTTCATGAGGAGGTGTAAAAAATGGCTGTGTTGCAAATCTGTACTAAAAATATTTAAAAAAATGGTGAAGTCACGAGCGTACATAGAAACTGTGCAATGCACACCCGTAATATAATTAGATTGGGGATTTTTTACAGCAGATTGTCAACTCAGGCATTTTGGTGCCTCTGATCATGAACAGTGTCACTGTGATTTTCTTTATCTGTGCCGAACAATGATTTCCCACAGCGACCACCGCATCTCTGCACTGAAAGTGTGAAACACACTTCAGCCATGTTGTGAAAATGACAGCTGTACTGTTCATAAGGAAGTGTGGAAAAATGTCACTGGTGAAAATCTGGACTGAAAATATTACAAAGTCATGAACTAACGAGGGTGCGTGAAAACTGCGCAATGCTCACTTGTAACACAGTCATTTTATGGACTTTTGTCATCAAATTTTCAACATAGCCATTTTAAAAACTCTGCTCATGAACAGTGTAACTGTGATTTTCTTAACCTGTACTAAACATTGCTTTCGCACACCAACAGCACCATTGTGCACTACATGGACAGAAACATGTTTTGGGTGAGATGTGAAAAATGACAGCTGTACTACTCATAAGAAGGTGTGGTAAAATGGCAATGTTGAAAATCTGGAGTGAAAATATTGAAAATTTGCGAACTAACGAGCGTGCCTAGGAACTGTGCAACGCACACTCGTAAAACAGTCATTTTTTGGAATTTTTTCACCAAATTTTCAACATAACCATTTTAACACCTCACCTCATGAACAGCGTCACTGTGATTTTCTTAATTTGTCCCATACATTGATCTCGCACACCAACTGTGCCATTGTGCGCTACATGGGCGGAAACACGTTTTGGGTGAGATGTGAAAAATGACAGCTGTACTACTCATAAGAAGGTGTGGTAAAATGGCAATGTTGAAAATCTGGAGTGAAAATATTGAAAATTCACGACCTTACGAGCGTACGTAGGAACTGCGCAATGCACGCTCATAAAACAATCATTTTTAGGACTTTTTTCACCAAATTTTCAACATAGCCATTTTAAGACCTCTGCTCATGAACAGTATTACTGTGATTTTCTTAATTTGTCCTGTACATTGATTTCGCACACCGACTGTGCCATTGTGCGCTACATGGGCGGAAACACATTTTGGGTGAGATGTGAAAAATGACAGCTGTACTACTCATAAGAAGGTGTGGTAAATTGACAATGTTGAAAATCTGGAGTGAAAATATTGAAAATTCGCGAACTTTCAAGCCTCGCATTAGGAACTGCCCAATGCAGCTCATTAAAACAGTCATTTTGGGGAATTTTAACAAATTTTCCAACATGAGGTTTTGGGTCCCCTTCTCATGAATGATGTCATTATCATGGCATTATTCAGGCCCAAAGGGTGATTTTGTGCAGTGACTGTGAAATCACCCTTCGGGCCCGAATAACGCCATGACGGTGACATCATTCATGAGAAGCAGTCCCAAAAACTCCATGTTGAAAATTTGGTGCAAAAATTCCCCAAAATGCCTGAGATATGCAACAAAGTTGAAACCCCCCCTATCTAGCCCATTATACAGCTTACAGGTATTTCCTGCTTTGAAGAGTGCAGACGTGTTCCCGGTCCACCAAGAGCATCGCCGAGGTCCGGAGGTAAGTATGGTGATGGGGGGTATGGGAGGCTGGGTGCACAGTGGTGGGTGCAGGTTGTGGGAGGGGCGGGAGACTTCATTGGACCGCTTTTTCTTTGCAGGTAAAAAAAATACAAAAACGGACGACGTGGGATGTTTGCCATGCTGGGGTGGGCTCCCAGCATGGCACAAGAACAGTTGTCGGAGGGCGTTCAGCCGACGGGGGATTGGGCACCCCTGTCGACCTAAGGATAGATTGCCATGCTGGGGTGGGCTCTCAGCATGGCACTTATTACTGGGGGGGGTGGACTGTGGAGTCGACGGGGGATTGGGCACCCTCGTCGGCTATATTATTCATTGCCACGCTGGGTGGGCACCCAGCATGGCATTCTGGAAGCCTTTGGGGAGGCGGGGACGAGCACAGCCGACGGGGATTGGCCACCCCATCGGCTATACAGTGAGTGGGCGCGACGCCCTGCGCATGCTGAGTGTGTGTGTGTGTGTGTGTGGGAGCTGAGCATGAGCAGGCAAAAATCTTATCACTGCTCACTCAAGCATAGCTCCCCCTTTCAACTGTATGCCACTGCATTTTGGAGCGTGTCATAGACATCTCCATCATGCATTGGCTTACAGGGGCCACGCCTGCCAACACACTGACTGAATTGGAGGAGGAGGAGGTAACACACCTCGAAAATCTCCGATGATGGCACTATGTTTCTTGCACATGCATGCAAGCAAACATAAAAATGTACATACTGGCCCAGATATTCAAAAGGTTTGCCCATGGCACAACAGTGTTGTGCCATGCACAACCCACTGATGCGCCCCGGCACGATATTCAAACAGGAAAAGTACGCGGCATAAATCCCGATGTGCCAGAGCACATCAATAATGTATGCAGGTGCAGGTAGGGGTGGCATGTCCATGCATACTCTGCACAGCCCGATATTCAACCCGGGATGTGCGGAGCCATGCATGCGCAACCCCTACCTGCGCCAGCACAAAGTTGATCCAAAAAAAAGGAACAATGGATGGCCACCCACAGGTGAGCTGCCACATTACAGGGTGCAACACAGCAGCTGCCAGCTGTGGGTGGCCGCCTGAGCTCCAGCTGCACCTCTTTGGTGGCGCCCACCCCCCCATGCCCGATCGCGGGCTTAAGTCAATGAAAATGAATACCTATATCCCTGGTGGTCCAGTGGACCGCTGCCCACCCGATTGCAGGCTAAGTCAGGATGAATTATCCAATATCCCTGGTGGTCCAGTGGACCGCTGCCCACCCGATCGTGGGCTAAGTAAAAAGAAATAATCAAAGCTCTAGCCCTGGTGGTCCAGTGGACCCGTCTGCCTGGTCACAGCTAAGTAAAAAGAAATAATCAAACCTCTATCCCTGGTGGTCCAGTGGACCCGTATGCCCGATTGCGGGCTGAATGAGAAAGAGAAAACCTATCATCCCTGGTGGTCCAATGGACCCCTCCCCACCCGCCCACTGATCCCCACCTCCCCACTCCCCCAGGTCATGGCGGCGAAGAACCTCACTCGCCCATCCGACTGACACCATCAGGACTGTCGCTTATTGAATCACAGCGTGAGCGATCGGGCATGCAGCTCCATATCAACTACAACATTCCAGATATGTGAATGGATCCATTCACATATCTCGAATGTGGTACAGTATGGGCTTACGCCATTGGCCTCACGCTGTGGACTAATGGCATACAGTCTTACTGACGGTAGTCAGTTGGCGGCGCAGGCAGGTGGGTGCTGCCGCCCGCCGCTGACCGGGGTGGTGTGGGATTAGTGGGCGAGGGGAGGGGTCCACTGGACCCCAGGATGATAGGTTTCTTCTCTTTCTCATTCAGCCCATGATCGGGCAGACAGGTCCACTCGACCACCAGGGATAGAGGCTTATTTCTTAGCCTGCAATCGGGCGGGCAGTGGTCTACTGGACCACCAGGGATAGAGGTTTGATTATTTCTTTTTATGTAGCCCATGATCAGGGGGGCAGTGGTCCACTGGACGACCAGGAATAGAGGTCTGATTATTTCTTTTTACTTAGCTCGCGATCGGGTGGGCAGCGGTCCACTGGACCACCAGGGATATTGGATAATTCATCCTGACTTAGCCTGCGATCGGGCGGGAAGCGGTCCACTGGACCACAAGGGATTTATGTTTGTTCTTTTTTTACTGCAAACTGCGATCAGGCTGTGGGGCACATTGCCATGCTGCAGGGGGCATCGGTCCCCGACGGCTGCTGCCTGGCAGGGCGCCTAGCGCAAGTCGTCGGGGATTGGCGCACCTGCATGCAAATGGGGCCATAATGACATGCAAATGGCCCCATGTGTGCCTTGCATACATTATGGCCCCATTTGCATGTCAACTTTTGAATATCACGGTTGCTGCGCCTTGCACAATGGAACTGGCGCTACCGCATCCCCATGTCTCCACTCTGGTCACTGGCTGGTGCGAAGTGCCGCTAACAAAATGCACTGCGGTTGGCCAGGTGCGATATTCAAAGCTGCTGAGCCATGGCGCAGCTTCGTTGAATATCACCAGTACATGCCCTGTGCAGCCAAGTTGCGCTGCGCCCAGGCTTGCGCCACAGCCTGGCGCAGTTTGAATATCTGGGCCACTGTATGCACAGAGATGGAACAGTGCATATCCCATCCTGCAGACAGCAATCGTGGGGCAACACTTTAAGCACATGCACGGGGGGGGGGGACTAATGGAATAGAAACAGGAGATGATGCAACTAATAACCCCCCCAAAAAAAAAACTGGTACTGGAACCTGCTCACACTGTTAAACCCACCACAAACTAGAATAATTTGCAACAACAAGTGCCATTCTGTTTAGCATCAGTCAACAGCATCCCAGCAAGGGGGCAGAATTACCCTCTGTCTCAGCCCCAGGTTGCTCCCTAAAAGTCAAGTCTGATTGTTGGAGAATTGTGTGGGGACACCCGTCCCCTTGCAGCTGGATCCACCATTGCAAAAGGAAAGAGAGCTGTGAGCTCTCTAGTCACTGTCTGCAGTTCAGAATAGGGTTGTGGAGTGGAACACATGTATGGATTACAGCCACACAGAACAGATGCAGTGGTGCTAGGAGTGCTCCCGTGGCCACAATCTGCAATATGAAGGGCCAGGAGAGCAGGAATGTGGGACATATGTGGTTTTGGGGCAGGACAACATTACAGGCTAAGCTGTCAAACCCACATGCAAACCAATGGCGATCCCCCAGAGGCAGTGATTTTTGCCATCCATAATATGACAGTGCACTTTACATACCTCAGAAGGTAGCATTGCCATTTTTAGCCCTACTTTACGATTTCTGTGGCTGCGCCCTTTTGATGCGAGATTGCAGCTCTGGCCTTCTTGGGCCCCTCCACTGCTTCTGTATACCCTCCTAAAATACCTCCAAAGGTGGAGTCCCTGCTAAGCTCTGTTCCTGTAATTACGCCCCATAGTAAGGTGACCCCAGGTGCCCTTATAATGTAGGTAGTGGGGAATAACCAGGTAAGGCTCACTAGCACAGGTGCCGATTTTCAGGGGTGACCTGGGAGCACTAGACAGGTTAAGTGACATGCTCAGTCACACAGTGTGCAAGTAGAGGTTGTGAGAATCAAACACAGGTCTGTCTGCTGAATGTAACAAGATAATTCAAAGCGTTAAACACAGTTACTGTGTATACCAGAACCATGCATCCATGTGCTTCAAAAAAATAACCAGTCACAAGCAAGCTACAGTCTTGTCATGGTATTTAATCTCTCCTGACCCCCAATTCATGTCTTTTGTATTTTGGCACCAGTGACTTCGTAGCCGAGAAGTAAAAATGGCCTTGTAAGGTGCGCAACGGCGCAGAATGAAATAGTCATTTCAACCTCTGCAGATACTGAAAGCTCTCCCATATCACTCCAAAGGCTATATATCTTCAGACATTACAAATAAGATTGGATTTGGGAAATAGAACCACAAAGTCACTAGTGTCAAAATACAAAGAACATGAACTGGCGGACAGGTGAGATTAAATGGAGAGAGAGAGAGAGAGAGAGAGAGAGAGGAAAGACGTTTCCAGCTCCTCCTCTCATCCCTGTGTCAGTTCCAGCTGTATCAACGGTCCAGAAGCAGCAGTCCACAGCGGTGTGCTCAGAGACGGTGCGCTACTCCCGACCCAGTGCGGTACCGCTGTGTGACTGAGGCTCGAGTCAGTATTGGTGTCCAGGTCTACTAGCAAAGGCGAAGTCGCTGCTATGTTGTCGCGGCACTATGTTGTTGTTTTATGTATGAACTTGCACAATTGTGCTTATTTTGTATTCCGTCTTGTACTCTCCCAGGTTGTGCCTGAAAATAGGCAGGATTGTTGCCTAGTGCACTTACCCGGTTACCAAAAGCTAATAAATAAATAAATAAATCCACACAAAAAGAGGAGCTTTGAGGGACCCGGTGGCCATAGGCATACCTCTCAACCTGTCACCTCAAGAATCAGGGACAAGGCTTAAAAAAAAAAATCAGGGACAAAGACCCAAAATCAGGGACACATCTTAAAAACTGGTGCTATTCACTCAGAAAGCTGACAGAATAAAGTGATTTGTGTTAAGATGCATTTCTGAAGAACAAATACATTTCTGTAATGTTTGACACTATTTTCCACTTTTAATCCCCACTGTTCTGTCATAAAAACACACATTTTACAAGGGACAGAGGAAATTTTTGAGGCTAAATCAGGGATGTCCCTGAAAACCGGGGACAGTTGAGAGGTATGGCATTAGGCCCCTATTAGCGTGCCTGTGGGTAACCCCGCTCCCGCAGAGAGATTATGGCTCTACTTGTCTGGGTGTGGGAGTGGTGAGTCAGCAGGAGAGACTAGGCAGCAGTGAAAGGAACAGTGGGAGATAGATGGCTCCACCGCCCAAGGGTGTACTCTCTCGATCCATGTTTTTTCAAATAAAAAAAAAAGTAGATTCCTGTCCCACAGCGTGAGGCGGGGCCGCGGTACACAACGAACGTCTAGCTGGAGGAAGCTGCCTAGGCAGGACCCAGGGATGTCCTCCCATCTGCCTGTAACCAAACAGGCATCTAGCCCACATAATCCACCTTCTTTGTCCTCAACTGCCCACCTGATTCATGGCAGAGATTCGGCCACAGTGCCATGAAAGTAGGGGCTATCTCCCTGAACTGCTGCAAGTTTATATCACACCTAAGGCACAATACTGGATGGCTGCAGCAATTAGTGGAGTGAAGGCAAGGCTTCCCGAGCAAGGGACCTCCTGAGGATGAATGGATTTAAATTTATCTTACAAGGGAGCTTAGTGTGGGCAGTTCTCTTCGGAATTACATAAATCCCACTTGGATCAGGGCAGGTGGCATTCAGATGCTCATAGTTCAGCAATGGGCAGCACATGAAAATGAACAGGATTGAATGCCCCCCTCAATGCCCATGATTTTGCCTCAGAAATTCTGCTCCTTAATACTGTTTATTTTTACCGAAGAGTGCATGCTATCTTATATAATAAAATACATGCTTTCAATATTGCACTCATTGCCTGGGGTTTTTTTTTTTTTTTGCTTCTGGCTAATGTAACAAATTTTTTTTTGAGATTTTTTAAGCCCAAGCTGTTCCTGATTTTTCAGGGCACGAGATTGAGAGGTATGGGGCAGGGTAAAAGCCCCAGTTATAGCTAGTCTATCCAATTGGGCTAGTGAATAATGCTGACCCAAAGTTTTTTTGTTTAATTATTGTCAGAATTAATAAGCACCATGGTGGCCAGGGGAAGTATAACTCTCGGAGTATAAAGCAAGAGCGGCCGGGGTGATAAAGATGACTAACAGCCAAGTAGCAAACAATAGCCAAGCTAGTTGTAGAATTTAGTTAGTCACCCCAGTAGCATAGTTGCCACAGCCGTAGCTAGATGGCCACCCCAGAAGCATAGTTGTCACAACCCAAGAGCTAGTAACTTTAACTGATCTGAAAACCCTATAACATTAGCCTTAGCTTGGCCACTTGACTACTAGCTGCCTGTATCATCCTGATTGACTTTATAATCTGGGATTTCCTTCGCTAAGTGCACCCCAGCGCTTATTTCTCAATAAATAAAAAAAAACCTTTGGGATATATAGCCATTATTCACTAGCCCAACTGGCTTGCTCATTAGCTTGCTTGGCTATAACTGGGGCTTTACAGTACTTTACTTCTGCTCCTTCTGGAGCCTTATTTCCTATCTGATTCACGTACTGATATGCCCTCTGCACTGCCTCCAATAGCTAGTTAAATTGAATGCTGTCCGATCCTGACCTATGCTCTTAGAGGAGTGTGAGTTAAATAAATTTAGGTAATTCTGAAGAGGGCTGCCATCTCACATGCCTATGCTATCTTCCTGCAGCAATTTTAAATACATTTGAATAGATCTGCCTTGCTGACCTCACAGCCATGGATGTCCATGACAGGGGTTTGGGTGCAGAAGACTGGGTGTGCCTTGTGATCCTTTTCTACTGTCAATTTTCTATAATGATCTGCTCAACTGCAGTAAACCTTTACAATGCAAGCATTGAAATGCATGTTGAGTTTGTTGCTTCCTGAAACTTTGAGCTCTCAATCCTTGCTCAATTGCGTCTCTAATATATTCTAAAACAAATATCCTTATTCAGTACTCAACTACCAATTTAAATACTCAACAAGCATTCAACTGCGCAAGTTGAATTTTTGTTGAGTGCTGGTTTAGTTCAAGTGCTCAACACCTAGCACTCGACTAAATTTATCATTTCTTTGCATTTTTTGTTGAGGCCCAACCTACTATGGGTGAAGCATTGATGAATGCTCAACCACACGTTTCTGTATGGGCTGGGAGCACAAGGAAGTGACTTGCTCAGGGTCATACAGTATGCAGTTGTGGGTTGTGGGATTCAAACCAAGGTCCCCAGGTTTGCAGCAGCTACTTACTTTTTTATGTCGGCCCTTCTGTCACCATGGCTGCCCCTTAAATTGGGGTCCCCAGTGCAACCACTCAGGCTGTGCTGGGAGGACCTTTGTAGGGTTGGCGGTGTGCACCCAATGCAGGCCCAGTGTCCTCATGACACTGGTTCTACGGAAGTGCCACCAACTTGAAAAGATTTGGCCGCTGCAATGAGGGGCTGCCTCATCATTGCAGCATCAGCAATTCCACTGCAATGAGGGAGCAACCCGTCATTGCAGGGTGGTACCTTGCCTGGTGTACCATTCCCCCGGCATTTCTCTAAATATGGCAGCGGCTTTCTCAGAGCACCATGAAAGCCGACTGATGAGGGTGCCCAATCCCCAGTTCATTTGCAGACGGGGGAGTCTACTCCTTGTCAGCATAATATACCCCCTTCCCCATTTGTTGTGTGCCGAGGGGGTGCCCAATCCCCCTCAGCATCATGCCCCCTCAAACAGTCTTTATTTGCCAACGGGGGGCCCAATCCCTGTTGGCTTAAGTTCTCCCCTTCCCTAAAATGCAGGCGGCACACTGGGAGCCCACTCCAGTGTGCACAAATGAAGCCTGAAAAAATAAAAACCTTCACGCTACATCCTTTTCATTATTTTTTGCCCTGAAATAAAAAAAACAGTCCCTCACGGTCTTTTGTGCACCCTCCCACACCCCACGCCCACCCACTGCACACCCACTTCCCTACACCCCCCTCACCCCATACTTGCCTCTGGAAGCCTGGCTCGACGATCTTCGTTGGACTGGGAACATGTCTGCACTCTTCAAAGCCCACCATGAACTGAAGAAATGGCGGTAAGCTGTATATTGGCGTAAATAAGGTTTTTTCAACTTACATGGATATCTCAGCCGTCTTTTGGAATTTTGCCACCAAAGTTTCAGTATGGGGTTATTGGGACCCCTCATCATGAATATAGTCACTGTCATGCCGTTATTCGATCCTGAAATGTGATTTTGTGGTCACTGCGTGGAATCACCTTTCGGGACTGATTAACGAGATAACAGTGCGACCGTTCATGAGGTGAACTCTCAAAAAGCCTATGTTGCAAATTTGGTGCAAAAAAATCCAAAAAATGACTTTTACAAGCGTGCGTTGCACAGTTTGTAATATTTTCGCTCAAGATTTTCAACGTCGGCAATTTTCCAGACCTCCCTATGAACAGTACAGCTGTCATTTTACACATCCCGGCCGAAATGTGTTTTCGCACTTCCAGTGCAGAATAGCACGATCGCTGTAGGAAATCAGTGTTTGGGACAGATTAAGAATGAGCAAGTGAGAGAGGGGGAGTGAGCAAGCTCAATGGACCTCTGTCAGGACTGCTTCAGATTTCATTGTGGGCAGAAAAATTGCCAAAGCAGACAGGAGCCCAGTACAAAAGGGCAGCCTGCAGCACCAGGAGAAACAGAATGAATGAGTGAGGGAGAGGGGGAGTGAGCGAGGTCAACGGAGCCCTATCAGGACTGCTGTGGATTTCTTTGTGGGCAGAAAAAGGTGCTAACACAGGCAGATGTCCAGCACAAAAAGGACAGCCTGCAGCGCCGGGAGAAACAGAAAGAGTGAGAGAGGGGGAGTGAGCGATCTCAAAGGAGCTCTGTCAGGACGTTAGAGTTGCCCATAATCGCCCAGGGTCCTGTGTCGTCCTAAGTTACAGCAGGGTCTCTGGGGTGGAGACAAAGCAATGATTGGATACTTCTAGGATTGCTGTAATAATACAGATTTAGTTCTGTTTATTTCTCTAAGTACTGAACTATACAGTTAGGATTGCTGTAATAATACATATTTATTTGTTCTGTTTATTTCTCTAACTGAGCTGAGTAATATTTTTTTTTCCTTTTTGTTGTTGACCGGGTAAGTGCACTAGGCAAATTCTGCCTATTTTCAGGCACGACCTGGGGGAAGGGGATACAGATGAATGCCAACTGACTTTGAACCAGATTAAGCTGTTGGTGGTATTTTTGGTGAATGGGGGAACATTTTTTTGGCCAGGGCACCAGGGAAATTCGCCTGCTCATTTTCGAGAAGTGCCATGGGATCTTTAACATCCACCTGAACTACCACCAGAACAGGCAGATGGGACCTCTGTTTAACGTCTCATCCGAAAGACAGCACCTCAGGACTTCAGCACCCACTTCATGCTGCACTGCAGTGTCAGTATTGGGATATTAACCCAAGTGCTTGATGTGGGGATAGAACCCACAGCCTTCTGATCTCCTGGCCTCAAAGGCAAGTGTGCTACCTGCAGAGCCACTGACACTGAAGTGCAATACAAATTATAACTGGGCTAAGGGAAACTATGAGGGTTGAGAACAAAAAGTATTTCTGCCAGCGCTGCAGACTGGCCTTTTGTACTGGGCTCCTGCCTGCCTCTTTCGGATGAGACGTTAAACCGAGGTCCCATCTGCCTGGATTGGTGGTAGTTCAGGTGGATGTTAAAGATCCCATGGCACTTATCGAAAAGAGTAGGGGAATTTCCCCGGTGTCCTGGCCAAATTTCCCTCATTCACTAAAAAAATACCACCAACAGCTTAATCTGGTTCAAGGTCAGTTGGCATTCATCTGTATCCCCCTTCCCCGGGTCGTGCCTGAAAATAGGCAGGATTTGTCTAGTGCACTTACCCGGTCAACAAAAACTAAATAAATAAATAATTGCTACCTTTTTCTGCCCTAAAAGAAATCCATACCAGTCACGATAGAGCTCCGTTGATCTCACCACTCCCCCTCTCTCACTCGCTCATTGTGTTTTTCCCGGCGCTGCAGGCTGCCCTTTTGTACGGGCTCCTGCCTGCGTTGGCACCTTTTTCTGCCCACTAAGAAATCCGCAGCTGTCCTGACAGGCCTCAATTGAGGTTGCTTACTCCCCCTGTCTCACTCACTCATTCTGTTTCTCCTGGCGCTGCAGGCTGCCCTTTTGTACTGGGCTTCTGCCTCTGTTGGTGCCTTTTTCTGCCCACAAAGAAATCTGCAGTAGTGCTGACAGAGCTCCATTGAGCTAGGTCACTCCCCGTCTTTCACACGCTCATTTTGTTTTTGCCGGTGCTGCAGGCTGCCCTTTTGTAGTGGGCTCCTGCCGGCGTTGCCACCTCCTTCTTCCCACAAAGAAATCTGCAGCAGTCACGATAGAGCTCCATTGAGCTTGCTCACTCCACCTCTCTCACTAGCTCATTCTATTTCTCCCACCAATGCATGTTGCTCTTTTTTGTACTGGGCCCCTGCGTGCATTGCTGCCTTTTTCTGGCCACAAAGAAATCCGCAGCAGTCCCAACACAGCTTCGTTGAGCTCACTCACTCCCCCTCCCTCACTCATTCTGTGTCTCCTGATGCTGCAGGCTGCCGTTTTGTACTGGGCTCCTGCCTCCATTGTCGGCTTTTTCTGCCCACAAATCTGCAGCAGTCCTGACACAGCTCCGTTGAGCTCACTCACTCCCCCTCTCTCGCTTGCTCGTTCCATTTCTTCTGGTGCTGCAGGCTGCTATTTTGTACTGGGCTCCTGCCTCTGTTGGCGCCTTTTCCTGCCCACAAAGAAATATGCAGCAGTCCCAACAGAGCTCCATTGAGCTTGCTCAATCCCCCTCTCTCACTCACTCATTCCGTTTCTGCCAGCGCTGCAGGCTGGCCTTTTGTACTAGGCTCTTGCCTGTGTTGCCACCTTCTTCTGCTCACAAAGACATTTGCAGCAGTCATGATAGAGCTCTGTTGAGCTCGCTTACTCCTCCTCTCTCAGTCGCTTGTTCTGTTTCTTCTGCAGCTGCAGGCTGCCCTTTTGTACTGGACCCTGCGTGCATTGCTGCCTTTTTCTGCCCACAAAGAAATCTGCAGCAGTCCTGACAGAGCTCCATTGACCTCACTCACTCCCTGTCTCTCAGTCGCTCGTTCCATTTCTGCCGGTGCTGCAGGCTGCCCTTTTGTATGGGGCTCCTGCCTGCGTTGCCGACTTTTCTGCCCACAAAGAAATCCGCAGCAGTCACAATAGAGCTCTGTTGAGTTTGCTCACTCCCCCTCTCTCAGTCACTCATTCTGTTTCTCCTGCCGCTGCATGCTGCCTTTTTGTACTGGGCCCCTGCGTGCATTGCTGCCTTTTTCTGCCCACAAAGAAATCTGCAGCAGACCCAGCAGAGCTCTGCTGAGCTCACTTACTCCCCCTCCCTCACTCACTCGTTCTGTGTCTCCCGGCACTGCAGGCTGCCCTTTTGTATACTGGGCTCCTGCCTGCGTTGGTGCCTTTTCCTACCCACAAAGAAATCTGCAGCAGTTCTGACAGAGCTCAGTTGAGCTTGATCACTCCCCACCCCCTTACTCGCTCAATCCTAATCTGTCCCAAACACTGATTTCTGTCAGTGACTGCGTTATTCTGTGCCAGAAATGCGAAAACACATGTCGGCCAGCATGTGAAAAATGACAGCTGCACTGTTCATGAGGAGGTGAGGGAAAATGGCAATGTTGAAAATCTGGAGTGAAAATATTACAAAGTTGCGAAGGTACAAGCATGTGTGGAAACTAGGCAACGCACTCTCGGAATACACTCATTTTATGGACTTTCATCGCCAGATTTTCAACATAGGCATTTTAGGACCTCTGCTAATGAACAGTGTCACTGTTATTTTCATAATGTATCCCGAACACGGATTTCCCACAGCGACGCGCTATTCTGCGCCGGAACTGCGAAAACATATTTCGGCCAGCATGTGAAAAATGACAGCTATACTGTTTATAAGGAGTTGCAAAACAATGGCAATGTTGAAAATCTGGAGTGAAAATATTATAAATTCGCAAACTTATGAGCGTACATGCAAACTGCACATCACATGCTCGTAACACAGTCATTTTATAGAGTATCATCACCAAATGTTCAACATAGGCATTTTAGGCCCTCTGCTCATGAACAGTGTCACTGTCATTTTTGTAATCTGTCCCAAACACTGATGTCCCACAGCGACCACGCTATGCTGCACCGGAAGTGCGAAAACATATTTCGGCCAGGATGTGAAAAATGACAGCTGTACTGTTCACAAGAAGGTGTGGAAAAATGCCAATGTAGAAAATCTGATGTGAAAATATTGCAAATTCACGAAGTTACAAGCGTGTAACAACTGTGCAACGCACGCTTGTAAAACAGTCATTTTGTGCATTTTTTCCACCAAATTTGCAACATCGGCTTTTTGAGAGCCCACCTCATGAACACTGGCACTGGCAGTCTCGAAAGGTGATTCCACACAGTGACAGCAAAATCACCTTTCAGGGCCGAATAACGCCATGACAGTGGCAGAATTAATGAGG
Source organism: Neoceratodus forsteri (assembly GCA_016271365.2). Classification (NCBI taxonomy): domain Eukaryota; kingdom Metazoa; phylum Chordata; order Ceratodontiformes; family Ceratodontidae; genus Neoceratodus; species Neoceratodus forsteri. The sequence continues at coordinate 74,472,037 of JADMNL010000035.1, forward strand.
AGGGGTCCCAAAAACCCCATGTTGAAAATTTGGTGCCAAAATTCCAAACAAATGCCTGAGGTATGCAACAAAGTTGGAAAAAATGTATTTATTCCATTATACAGCTTACTGGCATTTCCTCAGTTCATGGTCGGCTTTGAAGAGTGCAGACATGTTCCCGGTCCACCGAAGATCGTCGCGCCGGACTCCAGAAGTAAGTATGGGGTGAGAGGGGTGTGGGGAGGTGGGTTGCATAGTGGGTGGGTGCGGGTTGTGGGAAGGGGGCCAGGGAGACCTCCGAGGAACCGTTTCCATCTTTACAGGTTAAAAAAAAAAAAAAAAATGACATCACGGGACTGTTTCTTAATTTTACAGAGGCATGTGGCACGCTGGAGTGGGCTCCCAGCATGCCAACGGAGTCTTCTGTTTGGGGGCAGCTCTAGCCGATGGGGGATTGGGAACCCTCAGCACAGAAGGGAGTGCACAAGAGCCGAGGGATTGGCCACCCGCACAACTGCACTGGGTGTTTGAGGGGATTATTCCAACGGGGAGTGGGATCCCCCATCGGCAAATGAAACATTGGGGGGATATGATGCTGACAGGGAGTGGGCTCCCCCATCAGCAAACACAATGCATGCTTAGGGGCACTGAAGTCGAGGGAGATTGGAGCTCTGCTGCACACAAACACTGTGGGGGGGCACATGCTGCTGAGGGGGATTAGGCACCCCTCAGCATGGAGGGGTTTACTATATTGTTTGTGAACACGGCGCAAGCTGCCACCATGTTCACAAACAATATCAGAGTACCAAGGTTCCACCCAGCAATGATGGGTTGCTCCCTCATTGCAGCGAATGGCTTACTCTGCAATGACGAGGTGGCCCCTGATTGCAGCAGCTAATTTTTTACAAGTTGGTGGCACGCTGGCTGAACTAGTGTCAGCAGCAGCATGCCACAGCATTGGGAAAAGTGGGCCAAGCCTTTACAGGCTGTGGGGGCATTGGCCACAACAGTGCCACATCTCCACAACCTGCTTCTGGCGGAAAGCTGCCGCAATATGTTTCTTGTGCATGTGCACAATCAACATATAAAAAGTAAAACAATAAAATAAAATGGGTCTGGTGGCCTGAGGGTTGAGGCGCTGGATGCCACATCTTGCACCATGCTGGTGAACCATGGTTAGGAACATGCATGCCCTGTGGGGGGTCAGCAGGGGAGGAGAAGGATCGAGTGTTCCAGGGACTGTTCTCCTTCTCTGGGGAAGGAGGACACCAGTAGTCGGTGAACACATGGCCCATAGCAGAGGCTGGGGAGGGTAGAACACAGATGCCGACAAGGTGGGTGGGAATGGGGCAGATGCATGGGTGCATGTGCATTGCTTCTGTGGGTGTCATTGTACACCCCACCTTTGAGGGGAAGAGAGCAGCAGAAATGTGGTCATGCGGCTTGATGGCTGTCCCAAGATGCACTTGGCTCTGAGTGTGCCACACAAGAAAGACTGGATCCGGACATGGCAGTGAGTACAAGGGCTTGCCACCACCCTGCAATGGGGGGTTAAGCTGTGGAGGTGCTGGGAGGAGGGTCTTCATGGGAGTTATGGTGCACCAGAATGGTGGCTGGATGTGTGCCTACTGGGGGGAAAAGGACTAACAAATAACACATAGCATAAAATGCAAATACAATTGTGACAGAATACAGTGGGAATACAATGGGAATACAGTGGGATTACAGTGGTAATACAGCAGGAATACAGTGGAAATACAGTGGGAATACAGCCAATATACATTAGGATACAAAGTTGAATAACATACCATGTGATGATACATGAAGGCAACCCAGTTCAAGTTTGTTTATTTGGTCTAAATCCGGTGAGCAAGCTCATTTACAGTGATGTCCCATCATAAAAAAGTAAATGTTGCAGATAAAATACATAAATAAACATACAATTCAAGGAGATCTGAGTACATTTACAATAAAGACCTAGCAACAAACAGCATACTACACATAAAGTCATACTTCCACAAACTGTCTCTAAGTGACCCTTACTGTGAGATAACTACATCTCTCAGAATGAGCCATGACAGGCAAGGGAACCAAGCTTTTATAGATGCAAGAGATGGGACTTTTTCATACTTCAAGCAAAATCTAGCTGGCAAGGAGTTCCATTCAAAAGGGATCATATGGCTATAGAAAGACAGTAAGTAACCCTTAATGTGTTGGACCTTGGAATTACCAGCTCTACTAGGTTTGAAATGATCTACCAAATAAACAATGCAGACAATATTTTATGTAACCGTCACCTTTCATGTAGAGAAGTCCAGCCTAATTGGTTATGTAATATACATCTATGTATGTCATATGACCCATTAAGCACAATTCATGCCATCCTTTTATGACATACATCCAGTTTTGTAAGCTTGTCCTTTGTATTATGCTCAGATACAATATCTGCATAATCTAGAATTGGGAAAATGTGAGACTGCACTATCTTTAATCCAGTCTCTCGATCCAAGCACCGTTTATGTCACTATAGTGCTCCTAAACATTTCCCAACCTTATTTATCAAAGTGGCCACTTGTAGGTTTCCTGATCCTGTCATTGCTTCAAGGGAACATGATCGAGGGGAGAAATTTATTAAGGGTTCTGCTGGAACAGGTGAGCCTGGTTCATCACCCAATGTTCTAAGCACTGAATTGAAACAATTCTAAAAACTGCCCCACAAGGTTGATATTTTCTTCACAGCAAGTAATTGCCTTGTCTCAGTGTTGAACAGAAATGCACAGTCCAGCTGGCCAATCTGGATAGTTGGAAATCCCCCCCCTCCAAGTTGGGTACCTGTCTACTTACCAAACTCAGAAAATCCTACCATGTGTTATCAAATGTCAAATTAATTGGGGTTTTCTGTTCACTGCAAGTAAATTTAAGATACAAACAAAGAGACAGGTTACTAAATTTAAGTGGAATAATGATATGTCTGTTTGACCTCTGGGACCTCACCTCGTGATGTTTAAGGTGGTCCTCCAGTTTTAACTTTTCAGGCAGTCCTCCTGTACCACAGTTAGACCCTGTAGAAATGGGCATAGTTGTCCTACCTTAAGCCCCCCTACTGGATTTATGTTTCAAACTTTAAGACATTGTTTTGCCTTTAGAGTTCTTTAACCAGGTTAAAGTCAGCCAGGAAGTTCTTTGTGGTTGCAAACAGCCACACATGCTTCATCTGCAATACCATGCAATTTCTGATCCTACAGTACCTCTTGTAGCAGTCAGGAATGTATATGTGTGTGTGTGTGTGTGTGTGTGTGTGTGTGCGCGTGTGTGTGTGTGTCTCTCTCTGTTTTTTCTCCTTAAGTAAATAATCTAAACCGGAAATTCAGTGTAGCACCCTTAACAATTTAGGAATGTGCTGTAAAATGTACTTTTTGTATTAAATATTGCATTTGGTAATGGAATGGGTCATGAATAGTTTGCTGTGTTTTAATTAATGTTGACATGTGTATATTTAAATTGAAATAGACGTGACTTCTTTTCCAAGTAAGAAAATGGCTTATCTGTGATTTATATCATTAAATGCATGAGACAGCTTTTTTTTTCCTCACTGCAGGGCATGCATATGACAATTGTATGGTCTCTCTCTGCAAGTGAGTTTGGTTTGAAGCACTCGAGGTGAACGGTTCCGGAAAGGGAGTGTGGTTACTTAACAGCTGCAAAGGGATCATATTGTGCCCTGTACCTATCAACAAAACCAACACAGGTGGGAGAGAAAGGGGATCTTCAGCCATGAACAAATAACGGAGCTCTTCAACATAAAAAATATAATTTCTTATTAGAAAAGGTTGTAAGAGGAAACATTAAGACCAGCATGTTGAAAGCCTTCCATGCTGACCAAGGAGTTAACCTTTACTGTTTGGGAGGTGTTTGTATTAGTTTGTTTTAAGAGTGGGATATACTGTAAGAAAAGTGCTGTAACTATGCCTGGAGATTGTTTCGAACTGCAAGGCTCGTCCATGAACTGTACTGGTAAGCGTTATTTCTGTTTGAGCTGTAAACTGGAGCTTTACCAGTTTTCTACAATGAAAGAGCCAAAGGAACCGTATTAAACTGACTAGTTTTGTGTTAATGCCAGATACAGCTATTTGAAATCCAGTCTCATAGTCTGTACTTTAGCCGTAAACCCATACATGCTAAAAACTGTGTCTGCCATAAGAAACTTTTTGAAACTTGAATAGAACTGTGGTGCCTGTACTCTGGGACTCCACTTTAACAGGTTTCTGATAATATGTCATATTACCGTTGTTTAAAACATTCCCAATATAAACTGACATTTTACTAATTGACAATTAAAAAAATATATATCTGTGATATTTTGATTATTCATTTTTCAGTGTCCCATCGCAAGCTTCTTGTGCCACCTGAAAGTAAAACTGAAAGGATGGAAAATTGTTCTTTTTTTTTTGCAGCTAATATTGTTTAATATTAGTGCTTGTGTTAGGCAGTGATAAGCTTCCCTGGGTTTGCCCTTTGTTTATGTGATAATTATGAAAACAGTATTAACATTGGTTCATTATAATTGGGAATAGCAGTGAAGGGCAAAGAAAATGAGAGCATGCAAGAAATGTGTTTGATTCTCTAACAAAATGGAAGACATTCTGGAACTTTAATGCACTGTAAATACACTAATGCATTCTCTTATTTCTTTTGAAATTTTAAAGGTTCCGGATCTTTTAAGGCCACATATCCAATGTGGGGAATACTTGGCATATCTGGAATTTTACTGTGCATTTCCCTGTCTTGTAATGTCATTTGCTGCATGAAAAATTGTGGGAAAGGTATATACTGTAAATTATGATGGCATGAATATTCATATTTGTTTTTATTTATACGTTTATTTATTTTGTTAGACATTTTTTGGTCTGAGGAATTTTCCTTTGTGCAATTCTTCTCTTAAAAAAAAACAACATTTGTCATTCTAAGAATAATCCTGTAAAATTTTTGATTTGTTTCCGGTATTCAGGCAGCAGAAAATTCATCCCTCGGTTTCGAAGAAGGTTAGTGAAATACTGTCGGCTGCACCAGATGTTTCAGTCCGTAACTTTGTACTGTAGATCCATGTCACCCATGTGGAGTTATACTTTAGGGGTTTACTACAGAAATAAATGAGTTTGCCGCCAACTAAAACGTGAAAGTGATTCTCTCCAAGAGAAATACATCTCTGTTATACAGTAAACCACTTTCTTGTGAATCCAATTATTGATAATGTATGCATAAATTGTCGCTGTCTTCTGTATACAAACTTAAACCCAGTGGCATTTGTTAGTTGGCAAAACAATCATCATTTTTTTTTTTTTTAGCAAGAATGTATTTCTGTCATCCTTAGATTTATTCTCAGTGTATTTTTAATTTTCCCAGATATTGCTAAAACAGCTTTCATGGCTAATTTTGTAATTAATGATTCAGGTCTTTAAAGATGGCCAGCAGTGATGCATGTTATGTACCTTGTTGTTCACTATCCCGTGTAATAACCTATGACTTTTGTTATTTTAATAACGAATGACTCTATGTTATGTACCTTGCTGTTCACTATCCCATGCAATAATTTATGACTCTTGTTATCTTGACTCTTGTTATGTATTTTGTCAAACCAATCCCATGTCATGTTTAATGTAACCCTCCGGTGGCCCCTGAAAAAGGGACCTTTGGGGCCCAGCAGGCTCACCCGATTATCAAAATTTAATAAATTGCCATTTTTAAAAATCTCTTCCACTGAGGTTGCTTGTTAACTCTACATGCTAGATTCATAATGTAGATCTGTTAGGATGTTGTTGCCATAGGTTTCTGATGGTAAACAGCACTGCACTGTACCAAAATATTACTTTTTTCAGGGTGGGATTGGCACAGGAAGGGGGGCCGTAAAGAAAAGCTTCAAAATATTGTATTTTGGTCAAGTAACTCTTGATAATTTTTTCAAACAAACTTTATTGCCAAACAGAAAAAACTATATGGTAACTAACAAATGATGCTGCTATATGTTCATTGCATTCTCAACGGGTTTTTTTTCTGAAAAGTCTTTAGCATTGGCTCATTATGTATTTGAAGGTTATATGGGTTCACATTTATAAAATCAGAGGATGTGAAGAGTAATGCAAAGCAGAATAAAGCCATTACCTTGCCCCACATGTAAATCAATTCTGTGTTACAGGAGAGGTGTGATAAAAGCCTGAAAATAATGAACATCTGTCTGTCTGACTTTCTATCTATCTATCTATTGATCTAGCTATCTATCTATCCATATTTAATATTGATGCTTTTGCTTTTATAGGAATAGTGACGCTGCTGTAGAAGTACAAGATATTGGGATATTTACCTACTCCTTATCTTGACTGTCTTCTAATGGCTTTGTGGTCTCTAAAAATGCATACATATAGTTTTGCAGACAAACTGTAATGACAATTTTAAAATGCATGTGCATTGCAATTTGTTTTGCTGTTTTTTTTTATTTTTTTTGTTACTCCAGTTTTAGTTTTAGCAAGAGTGAAGTGGATGAACATCCCGTCTATGGCAACATTCAATATCTCCAAACAGGTATTGTATGGGCTTTAAAATTTAACAGTCGTATCTGGATACTTGTATGTTTAGCTTCACCTTATACTCCATTATATGTATCGGGTTTCTATTCATACCCAGAATATAATATATTATCATGTGAATCTCTACATTAGTCCATTTCATTTAATCAATTACTTTAAAGAAAGAAAACATGACAATTTTTAAATTGAAATAATGCTTGCAAAATACTGTACTCACATACACTACAACAATTACACTATATTTGTAAGTATAATCCACCTGTTTTATTACCATCTATTAGCAGGAACTGAAAATGGCTGCAAAAGCACTCTCACCCCTGAAAAACAGCAGCAGCAGACTAACTGCCAGGTAGGATTTGCTATTAGAAAGCAATGGGCTCAGTCTTCTGTATCAGTTTTCTCTTACTGATAAATATGTGACTGGATGCAACTTGTTTTTGTGTAAAGGGTGACCAACAAACTGGAAAGGAGCACAGCTGCTTCCATAAAGTTAAGTTGTTTTCAGAACTGCTGATATCGCATTGGCCTTTGGTACAGTTGCAGCAGTGTCAAGCTGCAGTAGATCCAGATGTGTAGACATCTCATTACAATGAATGGGATTGTACATTCAAAAATAACATACAGTAGAACTCTGCACGTGTGTGTGTGTGTGTGTGTGTGTGTGTGTGTGTTCCACCCTTTTCAGAACCGAAGAAAAACAGTTTCACAAAAAGAAGCATTATTAAGAGAATTAAGGTGGAAATGTAATTTTCTGTATTATGTAAAGTCTCTTTCTCCCAGATACTATACCGCCACTCAGACTTGGCAGCAAGTAACTCTAAAATGCAAAATCTCCTGTTTTCCTAACCAAAAAAAACAAAACCTTAAAGAGCTGACACCTCAAAAAAAAAAAAACTTTAAAAAACATAGTAATTAGGTACAATTCTGCTTGCATTTCATTTTTATTTTATATATTTCTCCTCACCATAATTTATTACTGAAGAAAAGTATATGAATACATGATCATTATCCCTTAGAGTTTATTCTGAGTTCATCTGCCTCTGTAGTTTACTCCCTACTCCAAGTCATAATCCTCTGTTGTGACATCACTGTCTGTTGCCATGGGAGTAACTGTGAGGTCACAAGCAGTTCTCTACAACTTCAGGTAGGAAGAAAGCAACATGAATAGATGAACTCTTCAGGAGCAGAAATCCAGTTTTCATACAAATGACCGCAGCAATAAATAATTGGGAGGAGAAATGCAGAACTAATAGGAAGTACAAGCTGGACTATGTCTAAATATCATGTTTTGTTAAAGTTAACTTGAACGTGTTACTTTCAGCTGGGAACTGAAACAAAAAAAATACAAAAACTGTTAAATAAAGAAATAAGGCAGACTGCACACTGAAACCGAAATGGACCACTGCTGCACCTGAATATTTTTATTCATATAATTACTGAGACAAAAAAAGGGAAACCCAGCAATTATATAAAACAAAATATGGAGTGATGTGTGTAAACTCAAAGTTTGCCCACACCCTCCGTGTTAGTTGCTTTTCACATACACCTCGAGCTTCGCTCTCTGGGTTTTTATCCAACACCTCGGGTGTATGTAAACCTCTTGCTACACACACCACCCCATACTTTATCCTATATTGAACAGTTTCAACAAGATACAAACATCGCAGTACCATTTATAAGCACATATTCACAATGCATACCATGTGAAACAACATAGTATTCTTGAAAAAGTAACAAAATGCAGCAGTCATATTATGATCAATACATTTTGAAGAAAAATAGGAGAGATTGTCAGGGAATAACAGAAAAATATTTTGTGATATAGGGACTGAAAAGCCAAGTACCTATTACCTCTACCTGTTATTCTGTTGTACAGTACCCATGTCTCCTGTCTTGCAAGATCCTACCTCCTGTTTTGAGTCTGCTTTAGTATTACTTTTGAACATCTGAAATAATATAAGGAGTGTTCCTTTAAATATGTCTGTCCCTACAGTAGGTTTGCATTGTTCTCAGCACTTTTTGATCTCCTATGGTCCCATAAGGTTTATAAGCAGTTTTTGTTGTAGCCTTGTCCACCTGAGTTACAAGAAACGTGATGTTATAACATGAGGAAGCAAAACCAAGACCTGTGATTGGTCAGATGTGATCATATGACCATGCATTATTCCAGAACAACAGCGCAGGTCAGAAACTGATAATGACTTGAATCTCATTACTCAGTTAAAAAGAAAATACTCATTTGAACCATTTTTTAAATTGGTATAAAGCATTCCAGGGGGTGCATAATTCTAGTGCAATGAAACGTTCAAGTGCATAAGGCACTCAACATTGCCTTTGTGCCTCACTTCCCAAAGAGTGCCTTTATCCCACAGTAAACCCTCCCTGTCATGCCTTATTGCTTTGCTGAACAAGGTCTGTTCCTAAACATCTAAAAATACTGAAGAAAACCTGGAGGAGTGTTATATTAAGAACAGTGCTCCTTTAATTACTTCAAATGTCTCCAAAATGCTAATGCAGACTCAAAGGGAATCAAAAAACATCTTATTAGACAGGAGAACAAGGGCAATTTAAAATAGAATAATCCAGCCCTGTGGCATGGAGGGCAGAGGCACCCATGCCTCACCTACTGCCATGCTGGTGACCCGGGTCCGGGGACGGATTTGGGTTGTTGGGGGCTGGCCAGGGAGAGGAGGATTGAGCATCAAATGGACTGCTCTCCCTTTCTGGGGAGAGGGGGGTTGTAGGTCCCCAGCACTTGTCTGACCTCTAGTGGAGGCTTGATGTCAAGCAGCCAGGCCAGCAACTTGAGGGCATGTAGGGACGGTGGCTGTCAACATCCCCATGTATGGTAACATGCGTGTGTATGTCTGGAAAACATTGTATGTCCATTCCTCTAGGGAAAAAGAACAGAGAAAGTGGCCGAGTGCAGTGCAGAATGAAGCCAACCCCTCGCAGGCTCTGCACCAGCTACAGGGCCCTCTCCCATCTCCATCTGTCAGCAATAAGGCACCAGGCGTCAACCCCAGCCACAGGGGTAAGCTGTGGGGGAAGCAATGAGTTAGAGATAAGTCCGTGGGATGCAGGGTGAATGATGATGGGGGAAGGGTCGATGGATGGCTAAGCCTGCACCATGGTGGGGAGGCAAATAGTATTAACAGGGAAATAAAATAAAAAATAGAATAGATACTGACTGCATCAAAATGTGTTGCCATAGCTTACCCTGCTACTTTATTAAATCATGAATTTTGCTTAAATTTCACGCAGCAGATTTAAGGACTTAGAGAACCGAGAATTGGTGCACATACCCAGTATGATTCATTTTCAGGCTCTTCCATTTTGGAGAATTTGGATCAGTATTTTTAAAGTTGGGGGTAAAATGTGAACAAAAAAGGCGAACATTTGAAATCTGAAACTTTTAGGTTCAATGGATCCTGTCCAACAGGTGGGGCTTTCATAGTATTTGGAATAAGAAATGTTAACATATTATAATTCTGATAAAAAATACAATCACATGCTGTGCAAGCACAATACATTTGTTTCTAAGGTTTTTCAAAAGGTGTTTTAAAGTACCTGTAATCATCAAGAACCATTGTCACTTGAAAGCCACACAGCCAGTGACATAACAAACAAGCTGTCCTCCTGCTTTTAGATGTGGCACCATGCCTGACTTCAATTTATAGTTGTACATTTTTGAAACCCAACCAGCAGTGGGAGTCCATCCCTTTTCTAATAATGTATTTTAATATACTGTATTTAATACAGATGCAATTTTTTTTCTGACATGGCAAATCCATACCAAATCTTACCAGTGTCCCAATCTCTGCTTCACTAAAACACAGTTCCAAAATGTGTCCCCCCCCACATCAAAGCAACTGAATCAAACATTAGGAACCAATCCATGGTGTGCCGCCCACCAGTAGTTGAATCCAACACCAGGAATCCATTCTTGGTGTGGCACCCGGCAGTTGAACCCAACACCAGAAGCACAACCTTGGTGTGATACCCAGGCAATTGAATCCAACACCAGGAGCCAGTCCATGCGGTGACACCCCAGCAGCTGAATCCAACACCAGAACCCATCCTTGGTGTGCCCACTGCAGCAACTGAATCCAACATCAGGACTCATCCTTAGTGTGACAGCCCGGCAATTGAATCCAACACCAGGAGCCCATCTCTGGTGTGCCCCCCCCGACAACTGACTCCAATACCAGATGTCCATTCCTGGTGTGCCTCCCCCATGGCAATTGATTCCAACATCAGGAACCCATCCCTGGTGTTACTCCACCAGCAACGGAGTCCAACACTGGAAGCCCATCCCTTTTGTGACACCCCGGCCATTGAATCCAACACCAGGAGTCTATCCTTTTTGTGACACCCTGGCAGTTGAATGCAACACCAGGAGCCTATCCGTGATGCTACTCCTCCAGCAATTGAATCCAACACTAGGAGCCCATTGATGGTGTGCCCCTCCAGCAACTGAATCCAACACTCGGAGTTTATTCCTGTTGTTTGCCCCCCAAGAAATTGAATCCAGCCCCAGGAGCCTATTCCTGGTGTTTTCCCCCATGGCAATTGAATCCAATAGTAGAAGCCCATCCCTAATGACACCCCCCCCAAGCAGTTGAATCCTACACAAGGAGCACATTCCTAGTGTGTCCCATGGCAATTGAATCAAGCACTAGGAGCCCATACCTGGTGTTACCCCCTTTCTCTTGAATCCAACACCAAGAGCCCATGTCTGGTGTGACACCACAGAAATTTAATCCAACGCCAGGAGCCCATCTCTGGTGTTACACCCCCCCCTTCCCAGCAATTAAATGCAATGCCAGGAGCCCATCCCTGGTGTGCCACCTCAGCACTTGAATCCAATATCTGGAGCCCATTCCCAGAGTAACACCCTGGCAATTGAATCCAACATTGGGAACCTATTCGTAGTGTAAGTTAAGTAAAAAATGTGTTTTTTTAATCTCTAAATCTGGGTTTTTAATCACCAAATATATACAGCAGTGGCAAGATCCCATTTTTGTTGCTGCAGAAAATCCCCAAAACCCATGCCCTCCCCCAAATGGCAGCTAACATAAGCTCTCCATGCACATCCACAGCCAGACACAACTGGAATAACATTAAACAATGATTTATGAAATAAATATGCACACTTGTGCAATAATGCAATTCAGACAGCAGCTGGATGAGGAGGGGAGTGAAGGGATCACCCCATCACTTGTGAGGGAGTGGGGACTGCTTGGCTTGGAACAAGGTGAAGGAAGGTGTGTCAGTGGATGCCACGAACTGCAGACTAAAGGAGAAGTACAACTGGATGTCTGATACTGCTTGGTTTGTGACATGGTGTGGGAGGGGATACCAGAGGACTCCGGTGACTGCTAGGCTTGGGGTAGGGTGGAGGGGTGCCAGTGAATGCCAGGGACTGCTTAATTGAGTCCAGTGTGACTGAGGGTGGTGGCACTGGATACCAGTTACTGCTTAGCAAGGGGATGAAGGGAGCAGGATGCCACAGGATGCAAGGGGCTGCTTGCAATGGCATAAGATGAATGGGGGCTGTGCCAATTGATACCAGAGACTGCTTGGCAGTAAAGTTATTGATGTACACATGAGTGAGCATCTGTTATTAGATATCCTTTAGAAAGGATGGAAAGTCATTGCTAAGTACTGCTGTAGGCATTGCATTGCACCAATCCTGCTTCAAGCAGTTGATCAAACATCAAGGAACACTGCACCACACAATCCCAAACATTCAGAAGACTTGTTTCCCTATAACAGCGCTTTTCCCTATTGTAGCTCTCATTTTATTTAATTTCTTTTATTGATTGCAACTGCAAAGAACACCAATGACATTTGATACATAAAATGAAGAAACCCTAATGTGGGGGTGGGTGGCACTGTGATGCCTTCTGGCACCATGCAGTTCTGCTTTCAGTTGAGCCAGTCCAAATTCTCTCATGGGGATTTGCATATGTTTCCCATGATGCATTGCATTATTGGGGTATGTGCAATTGTGTTTTCTTTAACATTTGGCTGTATGGCCAATATCCTCTGGGATAACCCATGCCTCAGTGCATTTGCTCTGGGATTCTTTTGTAGTATTAAAACATCATACATACATACATACATACGTAAGAAAGGTTTTCCAAATATACCAATATTAATGTTGAAACATCACAGAATTACAATTTACATTAATTCAGGTCATCAACAATTAGCGTTGTACACTTACAAATATATAATCTCAATGTGCTATACCTCTTTAAAGAGCACTTTTACTGAAGGTACTATTACAAATTTGTACCTTTGTGATGCAAAGCTAACTGATTTTTAAAGATATGTTTTTGTGCTGAATATCCATAACTGTCAATTTACTTCTTAATGCTCATTTTACTTTGGATATACCATGCTACATATATTTTTGGAAAGGCTAGGTTCAGGAACAATGACCCTGACAATCTAAAAGTACATGCTACTTTCCTTTAATCAGGGTATTGTGTTTGCTTATGTATGGCTGCTGGTCCAGAGATATGCATGTATTAATTCTGCCCTATACGGATTCAAGACAGCATCTGGTTCATGGAATCCTAAAATGATAAGAGATGTCAAGGTTTGAGGTTTTATCTTGGCAGGCATACAGCTTCCCTAACCACAGCATAGAGGAGAATGTATGGAAGTCAGTTAACAACCGCACTGCATTTACTTCGAGAGGTTACCGTGGTAACTGTGTAACCCTCAAGAGTGAAGCACGAGAGGTTTACTATCGTCCTGGTAACCTTGAGAAGTGAATTCAGTGAGGTTGTTAACTGATACCCATACATTACCTTGTATAGTGTATGGGCTCAGTACAACGAGAATTCACTACTAAAGGTTGTCTACAATTTAAAAAAAAAATGTGCCATCCAGCTTTGCCGCCCTGCCACCCCCAAGAACGAGTTACAATCGTCCCAGTCCCTCGATCTAAGAGACAACATTTTGTTTAATAAATGCATTTAAACACGTCTGCTGTTTGGACATTAAACTTTCTTACTTTATGGGGTGTTCTTCACTTTTCGGGATGGTTTTTCACCACCACAGCCATTTCCCGAGCTTTGTTGCTTAACTTACGCACCTGCGCAAGCGCATTCCATGCTGTTGTACCATCGCTGTGACTTACTTAGGATGCTACAACAGCAAGTTACGTCACATCAATGGTACAACAAGGTTGTCTTTCTAACGAATTCAGCATATAACAATGTTCCACCGTACACTGTATCACTTTAAATAGCAATATGTGTTAGTAGAAAACACGTTTAATTATATAGTTATTATTATTATTATTATTCTACTGCAGGCAAACACATAAATATATACATTTTTCTTTCCATTGTGTTTTACTGTTGAACTGAAATATGGGGTTTTGTAGTTTTTAAAAGTAACTGCTCTCTGGCCATGCCTCCCATAATGGCTGATTGCTGGAATTAATACAGAGTAAATAAAGGGATGGCTGTCTCCCAGTTGCTGCTACATACAGGTCAGATGATACTTTGTTTAAAAGAGCTCTTAATTTAATTCCCCACTATCAGGCACCCATTTACAATAACCTCTCTCCTTTAATGTTTATTGAATCACATATTTATCGTCACCTATACTAAACATTACACTTTACTATTTACCACTCAGAAGCCCGATTCTCATCTGGAGGTATTGTAGTGCTGTCCACAGTCGGCATTGTGCTGTCAGGAATGTAATACTTTTTTTGGGGGGGGCTATGCCCTCTGCACCTTCTGGACTTTAAAATAATCAACTCCAGGTCAGAGTTGTTTTGGAGAGGGGGGACAAGACCCAGAGAAGCTGTGTCAGTGCTCCACACAACCCTTACAGCGAACTGCCGATTTTGTCACTGTAACGGTCTTCACTGTAATGCCAGTATACCATGCTAGTCCCACATTCCATGATAATTGATTAAACTGAACACTGATATTTTCATCCATGATGCAAACATGAACATTTTTCACTGAAAAGTATTATTTGCGAAAGGGCCTAGAGGCTCTCAGCTGTATGGCTGGATTGGACCAAAGATTTTCCTTCACCACTGCTGAAGAAGCACCAATGTTGCGAAACATTAGGTGACTCATTGCTTTGAAAGTGGTTGATGTTCTTTCACTTTATGTCCACAGATTCAATCAAAAGAAAAGTTTTTCACTTGATACTGTCGTTTGGCACATTTTTAACTTTTGCTGCTGACGAGTGTACACAATCTGGAGTGGTGGAATGGACTTATCAAATTTTGTACCTAACTTTTAGTGGCTGTGCTATAGGATATGGTATATTGTTATTAATATGCTGTCACAAGTGGATATTTGTCCCAGTAGCATAATTGTTCTGGCATAACAGTGGTGCTGAGATTTAAAAAGATAGCAGCCAAGTCCTCTCCAGTGGCTAAAGAGAGAGCTAGCACAGTTCTGTATTGTGAGTTGGGCTGAAGGCCTACAAGTAAGTAAGTAAGTAAGTAAAAGTTTATTTTTAAGCGCTTTTCGAAATCAAAGCGCTGTACAATAATTAAATACATATAAAACATACATATAACGTAACAAACAACAATAAAATATAATTCCAATTTCAAATCAGTGCAATAACTACTCCCCATAAGCCTTTTGAAATAAGTATGTTTTGAACTCTGATTTAAAGCTTTCGATGGTCAGGCAGCTCGTATCCGACAAGGTAGAGAATTCCACAGGGTAAGGGGCAGCATAGAAAACGCTCGTGCCCAGTTGTTTTAAATGAACCCTGGGAACCTCTAGCAATCCCTCGTCGGTGGATCTGAGTGAGCGGGAGGGACGGTAGGGAACAAGTAGATCTTGCAGATATTGCGGTCCCTGTTCGTGTAGGGCTTTATAGGTCAGTAAACCGACCTTAAGGTGATCTGCCACTGAACCAGCAGCCAGTGCAGTTCGCGCAGCACAGGCATAATATGATTCCTTATTGATGTCCCCATCAAAAGCCTGGCTGCAGCGTTCTGCACCAGCTGCAAGCGGTGGATATCAACCCCGGCATCCCCTAGGTACAGGGGCATTGCAGTAGTCAAGGCGAAGTAACAAAGGCATGGACTAATGTCGGGAGGTCAGCCGGAGGAACAAGGTGTTTCACCCGGCGATATTTCTCAGATGGTAAAAGAGGATTTGATGGCAGATGACACCTGGAATTTCAGCGTCAAACTGTCGTCAATAGCACCAGGTACGCACCCGGTCTGAGGTTGAGAGCTGGCCCATCGATCCATATGCCCTAAGGAAGACCAGCCTCTACAACCCGCCCTTACGACGACCTGGGTCCACCACCAACACCTCAGTCTTATCCGGTTTAACCTTAGCCAGCTGGCACTCATCCAATCACTGATCTCAGATAGACAGTTGTTAAGTTTAGAGACTGCATCTACTTGCGGGGCTAAAGGACAAATATAGCTGGGTGTCATCTGCATAGCAGTGAAAACCCAGACCATATTGCCAATAATGTCTCCTAATGGCAGCATGTAGACATGAACAACATGGGTGCCAAAATGGAACCCTCATGGAACCCCACAAGGCAAGGAGACGGCATCAGAGGAATAAATTCCAGTGATAACCCTATGTCTCCGCCCCGTGAGAAAAGATTGAAACCATTTTAGGACCGCATCAGACAGTCCACAATGGAGCCGAGGCATTCCAAAAGCACACCATGGTCCACAGTGTCGAAAGTCGAGAGAGATCAAGAAGGACTAGAATAGTACATGCCTTTGATCCCTCGCTATCAGGAGATCATTTAGAACCCGGACAAGAGCAGTCTCAGTACTATGTCTTTTCCTGAATCCTGATTGAAGAGTATCATAGACATTATGATTTGTAAGATGGTCGTCCAGTTGCAGTGCAACTACCTTTTCAATAACCTTACCCAAATAGGGGAGGTTAGAGATAGGTCTGTAGTTAGCTGGACAGTCCGGATTCAGTGAAGGTTTTTTTAGGAGTGGTCGAATGACCGCCTCCTTTAGGGGTTCAGGAAATATCCCCTGCTTCAAGGACTTCCAGACGATTTCAGCAATGGTCGGGCAGATAATATCTACGCAACCTAATAAAAGTGGCGTAGGGCCTGGATCCAAACTACAACTAGTTGGACGTACAGTCTGGACAATCCTCATAATGTCCATGAATTCCGGCCTACCAAAGTCAGACCAGGTGACACAGGTGATTGCTTCCCCTCGCCGATCACTGCAAGCCCTTATAGAATGAACATGGCTGAGATCCGCCCTAATGCCGGCAATCTTATCAGCAAAAAATCGAGCAAGCTCATCACACTTTATTTGTGAAAAATCTCTTCCGGACTGTAGACAGAGTGGATTGCACAATCTGTCAACAGTCCGAAAGAGTTGAGCGGTCGATTTCTTGCAGCAGCAATCTCCCTGGACAGGAATTCTGACTTCTTACGAGATATTGCCGATTGATAGATAACATAATGATCCATCAATCTAAGTTTGTCGGCATCCAGGCAGGATTTCCGCCATGCTCTCTCTAGCCTTCGCCCCACTCTCCTCAGCTCCTTCAAAGACTCATCAAACCAGGGAGTCTTTGGGCGCTGAGTGAGTGGGCGAACCCGAACAGGAGCAATTCGATCCAGGGCCCCGGTCACCACCTTATTATAGGCAATAACCATGTCCCCTGGATCCATGCTCTCATCCGAAATACCTAAGTTTAGACAATGTTTACAATAACCAATTCCATGTTGTTTTTATCTCAGCAGTTTATGTCTGTAAAGCCTGTAGTTATGACTGCTAGTTGGAACATGGGGATTTTTTTGAATAAAAATGCATGTTGGCTGATAGATATTTATTTTTTTATTAGCTTTTAGTGACCAGATAAGTGAGTTAGGCAGTTTGACCTGCCTATTTTCAAGCACGACCCGGGAGAGTACAGAATACAGAGATACAAAATAATCAGTAGAAAAATGGTGCAGTATCCCAAGGCAGGATCTCGCACAGGAAGGTCAGAATACAAATCTACATCGTTAACATAGGTCACCCACACAGGGGTGAGACAAATGAAAACAAAATCAAGTTATACCTGTACTGGACCCAACCCAGGAAGGTCTGACAGTGTGGATTACATTCAGATAAATATAGAGAGAAACAAACATAACAATGTGTAGGAGGAGTTTAACACAATAGAAATATCAGACAGGACAAACAACTAAAAAGAAGGTTAAGAGCATTTTCAGACACCGTGTATCCTTAGGTAAGAGGATAGATCTGTCTTGAATGAGTCGTGAGATGTGGAGACCCTGATATGAGGAGGTAGGGAGTTCCAGAATTTGGGGACAAAGTGGGAGATAGCTTGTTCACCCATTCTTGTTGAGCAAGGGGGAACAAAGAATAGGGGGGGAGGTAGAGGACCTCAGGGAGTGAGCATAATTCACAGGGATTAACATAGCTCCAAGAGAGTCAGTCTGGGGATCTGAGTAAGAGAAGTGATAAAGCATCAGGGTGTAGGGCGACAAGTCATTAGGGCAGGCCAATCTAAAGAGGAGTAGAGGAGACAGTGGTGAGTGAGTCTAGGGGCAGACAGGGAAAATCTACAAATATTATTGTATGTAACTTCCCACTTGTGGAAAGCAGTAACACTAGCCGGGGACAGGACTGGTAGAGCATATTTAAGCCCTGGAAAGAGGATACCCTGGGCTATGGAGATCCTTGCAGAAGGGGTAAGTGAGTGGCGAACTTTGTAGGTGACTCCAATCTTCATGTTTATATGCTTGCAGATCTCATTTATATGAGAGGAAAAGTTCAGAGACGGGTCAAGTGTCATACCCAAGTATTTAAAGGAGTCTGTATTGGATATAGCAGAACCATCAAGGCAACAAACCTGCAGACAGAGGGTAGCTATCTGGACTTTTCTGGGGTATCCAAAGATCATGGCAAATGTTTTGGGTAGGTTAAGGACGAGCTGAATCAAGGAGAGCCAGGACTGGATGCTTTGGAAGGAGGAGGATTGTTGATCACTTATGTCAGTGACAGAATTAGAGGCAGTGAAGAGGACCAGATCATCAGCATACATTATAGCCTGACAGTGAGTAGGAAAGGAAGGAATGTCATTGATGAAGAGAGAAAAGAGCAAGGAGCCTAGTATGGAACCCTGGGGGACACCACAGGGGAGGACCTCTGAGGAAGAGAGTATTTTATTGAAGGTGACAACTTGTGTATGATTGCTAAGGTAGCTGTTAAACCAAGACAAGGTGGAGCCTGCAGCACCAAGCATTCAGAGTTTCCTTAAGAGTAGGGGGTGGTTGACTAGGTCGAATGCCTTTGTGAGGTCTACAAAAACAGCCCCAGTAAGGAGACCCTTGTCCTTGTTCATCTTAACCTCACTAGTAAACAGGGTCAGGGTTGTAGTGGTGCTGTGTCCAGGCCTAAAACCATGTTGGATAGGTGTCTGGCTCTTCAACTCCTGGAGATGGGAAGAGACCTGCGTGAGGATAAGCTTCTCAAGTAGTTTGCAAAGAGTAGGTAGAATGGCAATAGGTAGGTAGTTTGGCAGAGCATTTTTTATTTTTTTTAACTTTTACAAATGTACAAATGGTGTATAGATTATAAGCTGAGCTAGTCAAATACAGTAATTTTGACCTCCGTCTCTTTGGTCTATATTCATTGCAATGGGAAAAAAATGTTGTAGTGCAAAAGAAAGTGAATGATCCGAATTGAAGTGCCAGTATGGTGCCTAAATCTAATATTAGTTTTTAAAAGCAGTCACCTATAACCTTTTATATCAGAGGTACTTTTTCTTTCCTCTTTGGTTAATTAGAAGGTTTTTCCTTGAAGTAAGTAGGTGTGATGTAGGGAAGAGCAATCTGCCTGGTGGCTGACATAGCTAGCTCTGTTATTCCCAGTACACCATCAGCATTGTGACCTCATTGACTGTGCCATCATCAGTGCTCAGGAAGAACCACTCAGCAGCTGCCAGGTCAGTCACCTGTAATGCCACTGCCTGTGAGGTCAGCATGCTGATGATGTAGTGGGAGGAACACAACTAGAAATGTAAGCTGCCAGGCAGAGTGCTATTCCACATATCCAGCATAATACTGTCACACAGAAAACTTACTAATGAGCAATTGTAAGTCTAATGAAACATTCATGAGCCTACCCAAGCTCCTGATTCTGATTGGCTACTGAATCAGTCTCCAATGTCATAGAAATGGCTGATCCAGCTGCCAAATGATGCCGTGCAGCACATACGGCTTGTGCCACACAGATCAAAACCTAAAGTATGTAAACAAATAAATAGTAAAAATTAACAGCCTCATGAACGCAGTAGATAGCACGTCAGTCTCATAATCTGAAGGTCGTGAGTTCAATCCTCACACGAGGCACTGTTTTTCCTGGGGCCAGTCCTCTTCAATATCTTCATCAGTGACATTGCAGATGGACTGGAGGGTAAGGTTTGTCTGTTTGCAGATGACACCAAGATCTGCAACAGAGTAGATTATCCAGATGGGGTGGGCAGAATGAAAAGAGATCTGGATAAACTGGCAAAATGGTCAGAAGAGTGGCAACTGGGGTTTAACACAAAGAAGTGCAAGGTCATGCACATGGGGAAGAGAACCCTGAAACCACCTATAGGCTGGGAGGGGAGTTGCTAGCAGTCACAAAGGAAGAAAGAGATTTGGGCATCATCATCATCACTGATGACCTGAAATCATCCAAGCAGACCTCTAAAGCAGTAGGTAAGGCTAGAGGGATGTTGGGGTGTATTAGTAGGGGTATCGCAAGTCAGAAGAGGGAGGTAATAATCCCTCTTTACAAGACACTGATTAGTCCCCATCTCAAGTACTGCATGCAGTACTGGAGGCCACACTTTCACAAGGACATTAATTAAATTGAGGCAGTCCAAAGAAGGGCAACCAAAATGGTGCAGGGACTGCATCAGAAAACATATGAAGACAGATTAATGGAGCTCAATATGTATACCATAGAGCAAAGGAGATAGAGAGGTGATATGATTGAAACATTCAGACACCTTAAGTGCATTAACAAGGTGAAAGAGTCTAACATGTTTCAATATAAGAAGAATAGCAGGACAAGAGGACATGGCATGAGATTAGAGGGAGGCTGATTAAGGGGTAATATGAGGAAGTTCTTTTTCGCAGAAAGGGTGGTGGATGCATGGAACGGCCTACCTCAGGAAGTGGTAGATATGAATACAGTGCAGGGCTTCAAATAGGCATGGGATAGGCATAAGGGAGCAATACAGATAAGTGTGAATAGATAGGCCAGTGACAGAGCAAAGGCTGATGGCACATTCATAAGGTAGAAAAAGAAATGGGCAGACTGGATGGGCCTTGCGTTCCTTATCTGCAGTCAACTTCTGTGTTTCTGTGTATAGTTGTTATTGCGATTAGACTGATAATTGCAATGACAACCTCAAAATCAGTCATTTCCTTTGATTAACAATTGATCTGTAGAAGGAGGCCCTCAGCTCTGCCTCGGGTCACCTTTGGCCCCCGACTGGTCATTAATCCCTTGCAAAATGATTGGCTTCTCAGTCGTTGTAGCTTAAATGAAAAAAGAAAATACTTCAGAAATAAAATGTTACAACATACTCCTAAAAATTTGCAAAATTTCCCTCTCTGCCAGTTTTAGTTCTACTTGCTCTTTAAACCATGTTTAACATCCCACCCAGTGTGTAGGACAGCATACAGTGATGCCCACCAGGAGCAAGTGCTCTGTGTGAGATCTCTTAGTTTCCTGTGTGACACTTTGGAGTAATTACCATTTGATTACTTCGAGTTCCTGCAGTATCCTGCAAGATATCCTAACAAAAATGGGGATACTCCACGTGATCCCTGTGGACTGCACTGTAAATGCTTGTGTGTTGCATGCCCTTAGATAAAGAACCTTATGGAACTTTTGCATTTTCATTCTCAGAATGCCTAAGTAATGGTAGCTTAGGATAATAAACAAGGGTTCTCACATTTCCCTTAAAAACATAGCCACACTGTGACAACCACTATTCCAGCTCCAGTAGGGGCAATACACATAGGTGGACAGCAGGGGCCCTACAGTGGAAAAATTACACACATACAGCAAAAAAATAAAAGCTGTATTAGGAAGGTACCTTTGCAGAATCACAATATGTTCTGCAGGTATAGCATTTTGTTGCACATCTGCGCAAAAATGGGAAATGCCATACATGAGCACACAAAAAAAAATGCTTAAAAATAGCATTTTTACTGGTGCAAGGATTTTTGCTTGCACCACTGAGTATGGTGACTTAGTCCCAGGGCCATCACAGGCCCTTTGAAAATCAGGCCCCAGATCTAACCATTTTCTCTGGCTTTTCCACAGACTTCATTAAAGAGGAGCAGAGTTACACTACTATAGTTCTCCCTGAGTTCCAGGCCCATCGGTTGCATATAACAAGGATGAGCTGTGCTGACTGTGGTGCTAATTCTGTTCCTGTTTGCAGCTGTTTTTCAGACCAAGACATTTAGGAGATGATTGTGCTTCAAGATATCATAGCATTTTAGACAATCGCATGTTTTTGACATTTTTTTGTTGTTGTTGTTTGGTGTTGAATGAAGGATGGGTTTTGTTTGTTGAGTTAATCTCAGACAAACTGAAAGGACAATGTTTAATAATGCTGTGCTTACATGAAGTTACTGTTTTCATACACTGCATATGTGTGTGCGCAGAACTACTGAACACTGAAGTAATGTTTTGCTCGTGAAAGGAAAGCAGGGCTACGCACATTGTGCTTTTGTCTGATTGCAAGTCAGTTTCCTGCTTATGACCTACTTTACGAGCATCCCTTTATCAGCATGCTGCAAAGGATGCAACGTAGGGGCAGGTCTGATTTTTAAATATAAACACCCCAACCAGGAAACTGTAAGAAGCACCCACACTATGTACTGCAGTACATGAGCTGCTGAGAACATAAACGGATACCAGAAAAAAATCCGAATCCTGCAGTTCAGTGAATTAACTTTAATGCACAAGAGATGTACAGCCTGTGTCATCGATCGTCACCCCTGACTTTATGACTCCTGTATCCAGGGTCCTCACCCCTACCCAAATCATTGGCTACGTAGCAAGGACCGCTAACTGCTGGGCTGTAGTTTGGCCCATTTATAGAGGAGCCAGCCACAATGCAAAGCAGTAACTTGCAGTATATGAGGTGTTACAAAACACTGCAGTTAAAAAATGGCCTTAATTTCCCTCATTAAGTGCCTTAATTAATTGTCTTAATTGTTCCCTGCAGCATAATGCAGCATTTTGTTATGTGCTGTAGCTTTGTGGTGTCGCCTTCTGGCTGGCACTCTAAGTTTTACTTTGCATTTAATTTCACTAGGGTGCTTATCCATGGTAGTAACGAAATGGAGTTAGAACTCTACAAATCTCTTATTTTGTCAGACAGCCTGTTTATCTTATAAAGGAATGTTCTACATTGTGGTAAAACCTATTTTTTTTTATTTTCATCCCTTTATTGTACATGCTGAGAGTATGGAATGAAACTGGATTTTATCCATAGTACAGGGTCACTATTCTAGTTCTGCCGTGGTTCAACACACTTTTAAAAAAAATATGTGTTAAAGCAGTAGCACTTCCTAGTCCTCATGTAACTTAGAGGCAGTACAGCGCAGTGGTTTAGGGCTCTGAGCTACAAACCTAGACACCTGGGGTTAAGTTAATAGGTCCTCTGAGGGGTGTCTCTTACGGTATAAGAGATCTCTCATGAGGTTTGAGCAGACAGAACTGCGCAGCTTCTCTTCGCAGTCCGCTCACCTAAACCTCACACTCAATGTTTCTTATACCATAAGAAACACCCATTGAAGGCCCTATTAACATATATTAGAAACATAAGGCCCTGTACACACTAAATGGGCATTTTCAGAACCATTTTTTAAACCGGGTTAAATCTCACTGTGCTACCGCAGCCACATTACAGAATAACCGTGTTTAAACCTGGCTTTGAAACCAGTGTATAACACGCTTCCTGGCCACATTAATCAGTTAAGCCTTCAAGCATGCTGAGCATTCGTAGGCGGTGTATCCCAACATTCCCCTCACTGCCTATAGATGCATGGTAACACAGTCCAGAGGTAACACGGCAGCCTGCACACACTGGTAAGTGCAACTGTGTTTAGCTTAAGCCATTTTTAAAACTGGGCTAAAGACTAGGTACATACCAGGGTTTTAGCACGTTTTTTAATAATGGTTTAAATCATGCTTTAATGTGGCCACACACTGTGTTAGTGTGTCTTAAACCATTTTAACTTGCTTAACATGGTTTTAGAAGCCTAGTGTGTACCGGGCCCTAGTGGCAGTGTCCTAATGCAGTCACAGTATGAACCTAGCATGTACATTCAATTGGTATCCTCAATGAAACAGATGTTTAAAAATAGAGAATGTCATTAATTACAACATTGGCTATAAAGTGTTTTTTTTTTATTTTAGAAATAAGCAAATTAAAAATACACTGAATGTGACTCTAGGGATGTTATAAATGCATCCCCCAAAAAAAAATATGATAAAAATGTTTGTGTCTAACAAAAACTGACACTTTAATCATAGAATCATAGACATTGATGGCAGAAAAGGACAACTTGGCCCATCAATTCTGCCCCCCCCAACTAATCCTCCCTCCTAAGGCTCCCACCCCACCAACCTGTATCCCCATGTGCCTGTCCCATGCTCACTTGAAGCCTGTCATGATCTTGGCCCCCACCAGCTCTCTGAAAGCCTGTTCCAGGGCTCCACCACCCTCTCGGTGAAGAACCACCCTCTCACATTACCTCTGTAGTCCCCCCCCCCGTAGTCTCTGACTGTTCCCACTTGTTATGGTGCCCACCTTCCAGTGGAATAAATGCCCCGCATTCACTTTGTTGATCCTTTTAATGTATTTAAAGGTCTGTGTTATGTCCCCTCTCTCTCTTCTAGTCTCCAATGTGTAGAGTCCCAATAACCTACACCTCTGTTCATACAGCTTGCCTTTCATCCCCAGCGCCATCTTGGTCACTCTTTTCTGGGCCATCTCAACCAACTCTGTGTCTTTGCACAGGTACAGCCTCCAAAGCTGGATACCATATTCGATATGTGGTCTCACCATGGCTTGGTACAGGGGCATCAGGACCTCCCTCCCTCCTCCTGCTCAATATTCCCCTGCCTATACCTGCCAGCATTTCATATGCCCTCCCCACGGCCCTGGTACACTGCTTCCTCACCCTGAGGTCACTGGTGACTGTTATCCCCAGATCCCTCTCCTGCTCCCTAATCCTGACTCCCCCCCCCACCAAAGTGTGTATCCTACCTTCAGGTTTATTTCCCATGTACATTACTACATACTTCTTGATGCTGAATCTTAGTTGACAGGCCTCCACCTATCCTTCCAGTGTCCTCAGATCCTGCCTCATGTCTTCAACACCCCCTGCTGTGTCCACCCTGTTGCAAATTTTCAAATTGTCTGCAAATAGGGCCACGTGGCCCTTCAGACTGTCTGCTATATTGTTTATGCAGATATTGAAAAGGAGCAGTCCCAGTACTGATCCCTGGGGGACCCCCGTTCATAACTCTCCCTGTCCTGGAATACATCCCATTTACCACCACCCTCTGGCTTCTGTTTACCAGCCAGTTTTTCACCCATCTGGCTATTTTGTCACCCACTCCTAAACTTTCCAGCTTGTAGACCAACCTTCTATGGGGCACAGTGTTGAAGGCCTTGCTGAAATCCAGATAGGCCACGTCCACAACCCCCATGTGTCACCAAGTCAAAGAATTTGATTAAATTAGACTGGCATGACCTCCTCTAGTAAATCCATGCTGTCTGTCATCCAGCATTCCATTTACGTCAAGATATTCCATCACCCTTTCCCTGATGAGTGCCTCCATGACCTTGTCCACCACCCCCTCAGCTCCCTGCTTCCCCTGTTATGTATTGGTGCTAGCTACAGTTGCTCCCTTTCAGTTCTCTGGCACCCTACCAAAATCCATGGACAGGTCAAAAAGCTTTGCCAATGGGGCAGCCAGCTCCTCTCTCAGTTCCTGGGTTCCCCTCGGGTGCAGCCCGTCTTGCCCCATAGCCTTGTCCATCTTCAGCCTGCCTAGCTCCTCCCTAACTCTCTCAATGCTGAGGGGTCTCATGTCCATCCCTGCACTCCCCACCCTCCCCTTAGCTGTGGTTCCCTACCCTCCCCCTCCTTTGCAAACAGTGAGCAAAAGTACCTATTAAGTTCTTCTGCTTTATCCCAGCCCCCCTCTAAAAGCTCCGCTCCATCCTCCTTCAGCCTTGTGATCCCTTGGCCTGTCTTCCTTCTATTCCCCACATATCTAAAAAAGGTTTTGTTACCTCCTCTGACCTGTTTTGGTATCCTTTCCCCTGTGGTTGCCTTTGATCTCCTTATCACCTTCCCTGCTAGCCTCATTTCTATATAAGCTTCCCTTTCCTTTTCCTTCTGGGTTCTGTTTTAATCCCTGAATGCCCTCCTCCTACCCCGACTACCTTTGCCACCTCCTTGTTGAACCAAAGTTGTCTTCTACTTCTTGTACCCTTGCTTACCTTTCTAACAAATGTTTGTGTGGCCTCCTTCACCCTGTCTCTAATAGCTCCCCATAGCCCTTCCACTTTGTTTGTTTCTCCCATGCCTTCCAATGGCTCTCTCACCACCCACCTCATCCTGCAGAAGTCTGCACTTTTTTAGTCCAGCACTGTTGTGCTGGTTCGCCGGACCTCCCTCCCCACTCTTACCCTGAACCTGATGGTCCTATGATCGATGCTTTTCCCCCACCTCCACCCCTTCCACATTTTCTCCATTCATCAGGATCTTTTCCAGCAGGTTGTTCCCCCTAGTTGGATCCCTGACCAACTGTTGAAGGAACACCCCCTGCAGTGCCTCCAGGATCCCCTTGCATCTGGCTGAAGCCGCATCTGGGGTGGTCCAATCTATATCCCGGAGATTTAGGTCCCCAACTAGAAGTGCTTCCCCCTTGAGAGCCACTCTAGCAATGGCCTGTAACATAACCCCGTCCTGTTCTTCCCCTTGGGGTGATGGTCTGTAAACAACCCCCAGTCTTAAGGATTCCCATCCTTCTTCCCAGTGTCACCCAGAGGAGCTCAGTTTCCCCATTCCCCTCCTGTCCCTTCGTTATCTTTTATGTCTTCCCTGATGTATAATGCCACACCCCCACACACACATGTCTTGTCTCTCCTGTCCTTTCTGAATCATCTGAAGCTAGGTATAGTCTCCCATGTATGATATTGCATACACCAAGTTTCTGTGACCGTAATTATGTCCAGGCTGTCATGCACAATGATGTCCGTCAATTACTCCATCTTACTTGTCAGGCTCCTGGCATTGACCACCAGATCCCTCCACCATCGTTCTCCCACCTGTGCCCTCCCCAAGGGTATGCCAGAACCCAAATCCACTTCCCTATCCCAGGCGGGGGGGACCTAGTGTCCCCAAACTCAGCATCTGTACTGTGCAACTAAAATTTCAGCTCCTCTCCCCTTATCTAGTTTAAATTAAATTCACTTCCAAAGAATTCCCCTAACCAGTATTTCAATATGGCTGCCCCCTCTTTATTGAGGTGTAGCCTGTCGGGGTGAAGAGGCTGTCATCATCCCATGTTCCTCCTCAGTCCCCCACCATGCCGTACCTGATCTGCCTACACTATCTCGCTAACCAGCTATTGAAATCCTTTATTCTTTGTTTCCTCTCTGTACTAGCTCTGGGTACTGGCAGCACCTCTGAAAAGGCCAGGGATTTGAAGCAGAGAACACCACAGAACCTAGCCAGGGCCTTAAATCTTGCCTGTACCTCTAGGAGGCTGTTCCCTTCCAGATTGTTGGTTCCCAAGTGAAACACCAGATGTGTCTCCCTGTCCTGTTCTTTGCCCCACGAGGGAATGTGGTGGATTACTTCCAGCACCATCATCCCTGGCAAGCATTCCACCAACACTACACTGTTTCTACCCCCCACACTTGATCCTCGTAATGATGGAATCCCCAATCAGTAGCATCTTGCTCCGGTCTTCTTCTTCTGGATTACCTGTGTCACAGTCCACTTACCCCAAGATCTTGGTATCTGCTTTACCTTCCTGTCCCCTATCTCAACCCCTTCTGAAAACCCAACTTGACCCCTGATCCCTCTACCTCAGTAGCTCCACCTTTACCTGACCTGCTAACTCCTACTTCCAATTCTTTTGCCTTTTCTTTGAGCCCTTCCCCAACTGTCCCATAGATATGTCATCCCCTGACAGTGTACTACTAGACAGCCTCGAGTAGGTAGCCTCTTACAGATTCGTTGCTTCTTGAGCATCCTATCCAGTGCCACCCTGCATCCTCTTCTACCCTCCATGTTCCTCCACTTCTTTCTTCCCTTCTTCCTGTTTCTTTTGCCCCCCACATGTAGACTCTCTGCTGGCCCCTTGCTCCCTGGGCTCCATCCTTCCTCAATTCTTCCTCTTTTTCTCCCTTACCGTGTACACCGCACTCCTAGCTTTCCTGCCCCATTCTCCATTGCATCATAGGCAGAACTTCTTACACTCCTCCTGACCCCCCCCTCTTGTGCCCTCCGACTCTTTCCATCCCCCTATCACTGGTTCCCCTTCTTCTGCTGAGACCCCTTCTGCCATGGTGCCCACCAGTGGCAAGTATCTATCTGAAACTGGAATCCCCCCTGCAGACTGCCTTCCTGCATCCCCTTTCAGTGAGTTAGGTTCCCCCATATGCGTCCTTGGGGTCCCTTTGCCACTGCTACCAGTAGCCCCCACTCTCTGCCAACCCTCACCCTCCATCCTGCCCAGCCACTCCCCCTACCCCTCTTTAGCCCCTGTTTCTGGCCTGACTTTGTACAGTTCCAGCTGACCCCCCACCCCGTTGTATCCACATTCGCTGACATCCCCCATGTATCATTGTCTATGAATCTTCCCACCCCTGCACTCATGCCCTTTGTCTACCTGCCCAGCTCTTCCTGCAGTTTGCAGGACGCTAGAATGAAGCAGTAATAAAGCATCAATAACTTTGTCAGAACTGAGCCCCAAAACAGTGCTGTAGAAAGCAGCTACACAATTTGCAGGAAGCTAGAGTGAGGCAATGCAGGAGAAAACAAGCTTTGCAATTTATGACAAGCCAGTCTAAAAACAAGCTATGCAATTTGTAGTAAGCAGTCAAAAAAAGAACACTTTAGTGCCGGTCGAAAAATACTTGGGTGCTTCAAGACACTGAGCTCTGATGAACTTGGGTGTGGAAACTCAGATAAGTAAGCCCAGTTAATAGTCAAGGTTTCCTAGAGCGTGTTTAGTTTTAAACTCTGGTCTTTTGATGGTTGTGGGTTCCATCCTGCCTCCTGACTGTTTGTTTCAATTAGATCCACCCCCTTCTCAGCCTGGCCTATCCACTGTTCTTAGCCTGAGCATTTAATAGTGTGTGGGGGCGGGCCAGATTAGATTCAACCTCTGGTACACCTCATTGATGCAGTTGCTGCTGGGCACTGGCTTTTAAGCCCAGCTGCGCATGCCAAAATTCATGCTGCTGCAGGTGATTGGACAATTTCAGCAGCCTTCTCCCCTCCATTGCTGATGTGACCTCTTGATCCTGCCGACAGACCTGTAACTCTGCTCCCGCCGATGCCGCTCTCAAGCTCCTCTCTGGGGTCCCTGCCACTGATGTGGCCGTTCGTCCCCACCTCTTCTGATTCCCCTGGAATACATATTGTTTATATTGTTCAATTAAGCAATTTATCCCTCTAGGGTGTGGGTATACTGGAGGATTTACCACGGCTGGTGTGACCGAACCACACCAGTCGTGTTAAGTCCTCCAGTATACCCACACCCTGGAGGGATAAACTGATATTATACAATGGCAAATGTTGTTTTATTTAATTTTTTTACATATTTTGTAACTAACTGAGGTCCGTACGGTTGGAAGGAGGATGTCATTTTTTTAATATTTGCCACGGTGTTTTAGCAAAGCGGCCACAGGACAAATGGCAGCAGTTTCGATTAAAATGAAAGCGATCGGACTGGTACGAGATAAGGTTGGCTGGCACTTTTTCCTGTGGGTACACTGGTGGATTTACCATGCTGGGAAAGGTACCAGCCAACCAATCAAGATGCAGCATTTGGCACATTTGATTTACTCCATTGTATAATACAGCACAATCTTCTTTGGATATCTATCATCTGATAATTAATTATATATAATTAATGGCTTCCCCTTTTTCCCATAGGGAAACTGTGGTATAATTTCCCATTATACATGAGTCTGTATAACGGCAAACCACGTAAAGCTGCGCAATGCCGCAAAATTACACAGAGCCATGCTAAGTCGCGCAAAGCTGTGCAAACAGTGCAAATCACCATTAATTATAAAAAATAAAATATGGGGTGTTGTGTGTAAACTCGAAGTTTACACACCTTCGGAGTAAGATGCTTGAAACCCTCGAGCGCTCTCGGGATTTATGTAGCATCTTACCCCTCGCGTATGTGTAAACTTCTCGTCACACACACCACCCTATACATTATTCTAAATATTATGCAGATAAACTATTGCAGTGCCACACTGTCGTAGGGCACCATTGCTGTAAAATGAAAAACTGAAATAAAATATCGAATTAGTATTACTGAACCTTTCATGAATTGCTTGGTCTGGATCTTCCAGGGCAGGCACAATGCCTATGGCCAATGGTGTGGTCATGGAAATTGGTGCTGCTGTGGTGCTATGCCTATCAGCTGTTACTGTGTACATTTTCTAGTGCTGTGCACATTTACAGCACCTGGACATGCTTTGCACAAGTGTGCACCTAGGATTAGACAAGCGGCTACAAGAAGCATGCAAGTAACTCTAGCGTTGATGCATGCCAAACCACGGGATATGGCCTCGAATGTGTTGGTTTGAAACAGGGATGGACAACCCATATCTTTGGCTTCACATTTTGTGCATCATGTATTCAATGGGCTGCAGACTTACAACATATAGCTTTGAAAATCTGGCACCATGTCTTTGGCATAATTCATGAAACAATTTCTTGACAGGACTAGACTCCTGGGAGTCTATACACAGTCGCAAATTACATGTCTAATAAAATATCCATGATTATCAATACTGTGTATCATCAGTCTCTTCAGGCTTCTCATTGGCTACTGGATTGGTCATCACTCTCTGACTGATCCAGCTGGCAACAGCCCCATTCCACAGTACAGAACTAAAAGATCCTAATGATTCATTGCTACCACCACAATGATTGGCTCAAAAAACCAAAAAGTAAAACAAAATCTCCCCAAAGATGTCTTTTACTGGGATAAGAATTATACTCACAATAATGAACAAGGAGTCCGTCATTTCCTGGGATCAATGACTGGCTTGTCTGAGGTGGCCCTCTGCTACATCTTCAGTCACCCATCCCCCCATCAGGTTATTACGCCCAGGAAATCTGTGGTTTCTTGGTCACTACTGCTTAATCCTTGCAGGACTGTGGACTGATATATCAGTCCAGAACTCCAATGCGTTCTAATTCTGCCGGCAGTCTAAGGCTTAATTATTGAGCTGAAGCGGCTGCAGTGACCACTTTTACCAGCCTCTTGTTGTGTGCTCCAGTATGCCATACACAACATTATTGTGAACCTTCAAAGGATTAAAAAATGCTTTGCAGTTGGGAATGTGTGGGGAAATGGGCAGTGGCTATTATGGTAATGTGGGAGCCAGCACGGTAATATGCTGTTGAACCATGCTCAGCCATTCGCTGGCCCCTGCACCCCAGTTCACAAGCCACCACCTCACCCTGCGGCCTGCCCTGAGGAACTGCTACTTGCAGCTGTACATGGAAGTGCAGGCTTGTGAATGGGAATGAATGTTCTAGCAGGGGAAGGGATAAGGCAGTGCACAGAGTATTGAACTTTACCAGAAAAGACTGGACAGATCTAAGAACTTGGGAAATTCTGGACACCAGGGAACTGATATTTTCACTGCAGGGACTGAGGTGGAAAGACTAAGGACATGATAGACACATCAGCTCACAGGTGGGCTATAAGGTGAGGGCTGGGTGTGGAGGGAATCACAGGTGGCAGCAGCATGCTACCAGGTGCTGTTTATGCCCAACACCATGTAACTAGCAATGTGCCATGCATAGACCCATTAAAGGTCATAGGCCAGCATGTTAGAGGGCTCAAAGGGGGAGGTTCACACTTAACATGTGAATTTACATATTTACATATTATGTTAATTAACACCATGGTAAAGGGACTCCAGCACTGGACATGGAAAAAGGATTGTGATGCTGTGGGGCACTTGCATGGCATATTTAGTGCAGCTCCCTGTCTGGAAATACTGAGTCTGCTATCACAGAAATTGGCAAGCATTTCTTGAGAATGTGCACATGTTTTCACTGCAGCAGAAATTATACAGGCTGCCCATGGGACTTGTATTAGAACAGATACTATAAATATACCAGTGTGTGAATGAATGAACTTTAAATGAGTTTGATCTACATGTGATTAAAGACACATGGACTCAAGAAAGCAGAACTATCATTAATATCCTTTTTTTTTTTAATTATTTTCAGGGAACAAGGGAAAAACTGTTGTGCTATGCTAATTTACACTTGAAGCCACCCAAATATCCCCAGAAGAGGATTTTTACCCAGACGCAGTATACTGATGTTGTGACAGTGGACAAGAAACAACCTGAAAAGGAAAACTGGGAGAAACTTGTTCAGGAAAAGAGAGGTTCATTACCACTCCCGGAACACCCCACCACTGCATCTGGCCTCTATGCTTCAGTGCAGTCTAAGAGATACAACACTTTGTTTGCTGGTGAAGACTATGCCAATAATCAGTAATTCAAAGTCTGAGTGCAGAACAAAGGGCAGTAGAGAAACAGAACATCAAAATCAGTGTTGGCGTCTTCTAAAATCGACCACGTGGAACTGCACTAGACCTTATACCTTACCTTACCCATTAGGAGGGGGAGGGGAGGGGAGGGAAGAGATTGTGCTGTACATCAAGTAGGGTCTGCAGCAAAAAATGAAGGTAAAAAATGGGTAGAGTGGGTGGGCCCAGCGGCCCTGATTGGCTCTCACATTCTATGTTTCTACATATTTAAGAGCTGTCCATTAAGTGTGGGACAAAATGTTGATGGGAACCCTATATCTCAAAGACAAATGACTTGCCCACACATTGTGCAGACTTTGTCAGTTCATGAGTGTTATCCCAATTTTCCTTGGCATTGCACAGTGCAGTACATGGTACTACTTCATGAACACTCAAAACCAGGACATGGATCGAGTGATCCATTTAGTAATCAGGTTTTTTGATTTTCTTGCTGTACAACTGCACACCATACAAGATGTAATGCGTAGCAAACAGCATCTCTTTTAAAGTCTGGTAAGAGGATATTACTTAGACTGTAAAAACAGTTATATGTGGTCGCAGTTGCCAAAATAAACAAACTCTGGTCAGAGCCAATATGGCTATGGAAAGCTTTTGGGATGCTTTTACCCATTATTTCTAATGAATTTGCACAATGTATATCTGCTGAGAGGCAGTTTCAATGTGGTCTTCCTTTTACACATTTTTACAATGTGTTTTCCTAGAGTATGCCTGCTTATTACTATATGTTTAGCCTGGATAGTTCACGGAAGACATGGCATCTTAATTTCAGTGGGGCTCTATATCTACACAATATTATGCTGCATTGCGTAACATCAGAACACACTGGAAACAATATTTTACATCAGGACTAGGCTATCAGGAATAATACATAATAAAAGTGGTAAAATCATGACCCCCTGAAAACAAAACATTGCATCTAATCTGGGAAATCTTAAGTAAATACAGTGCAAAAATATGTAAAATGAAGATCACAATGACAATAAGATGTAGCATCCCCCCAACACTATCCAGGATACAAAATATAGGATAAGAAACATTTAAAGAGCTAGTGGAGCCAAAACAGACAGACAGGAAAACAATGCACATTTTAAGTAGTAGTCAGTTGTAATTTTTTATTTCTGAAGAATTTTCCTTTTTCTCATTAGAAAGTATTCCATGTGATAATATTGCACTGGAAGTGTGGAACAGCCCTTAGCCTGGCAGCTGACATAACTTTCTCTACTGCCCCACACTACATCATCAGCATTGTGATCTCATGGACTGTGACATCACAGTTGAATGACCTGGCTGTCTCTCACTTGCTGTTCCTAAGTAGCAGTGATGTCACAGTCAGTGAGGTCACAGTGCTGATGATGTGGTGTGGGGCAGTAGACCAAGATAAGTCTGCTGCCAGGCTAAGAGCTGTCCCACACATCACACCTACTAACATCAGGTAAACAATCTTCCAATTAAAAAAGGGGGAAAAAAAGTACCTCGGGTAAAAAAGGTAATGGCTGGCTGCTTTTAAAATCTAATATTATTAGTTTTAGGCAGAATACTAGCGCTTTAAAGGAAATCTTCTTTAGACTGAACTTCACTGGGTTCACTGAAATAAACAGTTTCTTTTTTGTTTTATAATATATTAGATTGCAGTATTTATTTTGAATGTTGTGGCCATGAGGATGGTGTGTACAGTGTGTGTGTGTGTGTGTTTGCTGTAGCTCAATACATTTTTTCCCCCAAAAAGCAAATGCCTGCTGATTGCTATATAATTAACTGGGGTAGTTCACAGAAGACCTGGCATATGTTTGAGACAGTTCTTATCAGACAGTGTCTTAAGAGGTTAGAAAAACTCTGTAAACCTTTTTATATTTGTTCCTGGGGAAGGGTAACATTTATGAGGTATGAATCTTTCTTGAAAGACAATGGTTGCCCGCTGAAGCTAGTAGCAAGAAAATGCTTAAATGCTAAGCATTTAAATGTGCAAGTTGTTGCATTTTGAAGGGGGTAAACAAATCTCCAGTTTAATAGGCAACCAATATTTAACAAACTGTTTCAGTTTCCTAAAGGCCATCTGATAAGCAGCTTTAGTGCTGTCTCCAACAGTCTAAACAGAAAGAAGGGAGTATTTTATTTCATTTGGCATAGTGATTTATAGTTGTGGAAGGATACATTGAAATGTCTAAAAACGTGTTCCACGTTCCTCCATTTTCAAACAACAGACAGCAAGATGGCTGTAGGCTCTGCCCACAGCCATAAAAAAAGAGTACTATGGTTTGCGCTAAGTACTGGAACAGTATTTTTGAGCCTAGTCCATGTGTTAAAATCACAGCATTCTGTCTTTGCTGAACTGATTGAGCAACTGCCCTTGTTGTACATTTGCATTTTGCTAAATTGGGTAAGTAAAGACAGTGTAAAAGGGGTGTTAACACTGACATTTATGTTCATAGATATGGGCCTCTGAAGTCCTTTATACATGATGAAGTGATGCTTTGTACAGAAAATATATGTTTTAAATATAAATAAGAAAATAGAACATTGGTTTACAATGTTTAGCTTCATAAGCAAGCATCCAATTTAAATGTTATTTGTTCAGCTGATAATTTCATTCCAGTGTAAGGAGGCGTTAATATTTAAATACTGTATCACTTCAGAGGTACAGTACACTGTAAGCCTTTGCTTCCAGTTGTACAGGATGCATTTATGTTTTATACAGCAAATGAATGCATGAAATATAAATAAGGAAACGGAATAAGGGTTTACAATGTTTGGCTTTGTTAGGAAGTATATCATTTAAATATTATTTGGTCTGCTGAGGGTTCCATTCCAGTGTATACATGTCAGGTTTGCTTGCAGTATAGGCAATATTGTCCTATACATTACTGCAGTACGTGTAAATTGTTGCTTGTAAAATAAATGTTTTGAGTAAATAACAAACACACGTATGGTTTCTTAGTTTGTGAAGTTGGATAACGTGTATATCGGCTATGATAATTATCTCTTGCACCATTTTACAGCACTTCAGGCAATTACAGCTGGGATCTTAGAGGTGTCCTCTGATAGACTGATGCACAATGTGAAACTCAGAGTGCTGTAAAAGGGTACTCTTATAATCACCTTTACCAAGTGAGTCAATTGCCATTTCTTTTTAATATTCAGCTTCAGAAAGCTGCTGCCTTTTGGAACAGTTCATAGAAACGGAGTAATTTCAAGGCAGAAAAAGACCTGTGAGCCACTGACTTTGACTAGAGACCTTAGCTAATGGGTGTGACATGCTCAGTTTAGATGCAGCATTTGAGGAAGTCCCCACTGTACTGCAGACCCATGTTCATTGTACTTAATAAAGTAATAAATTGCTCAGAAGACCAACTCATTTGAGCTCAGCGCTAATGAACGTCACCTGAGGTAATGAAAGCAATAAGAGTGGTGTGCATTATGCAAGTAATAAAACACGATGGGTGGTACATTATGTGTGTAATAAAACTTGACAGGGTGAGCATTATGTAAGCAATAAGACATGCCAGGTTGGGCATTAGGGTGATACAAATGCATACCTCAGGTGCACTGTCAGGCACATGATGCAGCCAAGTGCTGTTAAATGTCCTAGAGAAGTGCTATTATAGTGCCATGATGGAGCCATGGAGTGTTGTACTGCACTCTTTAAAATGGGTTGCAAATTTCTGGGTGTGTGGTAAAACCATCACAACCAACACCCTCTTATGTCTTATTGCTTACTTAAACTGAATGGAAAAAAAGAAGAAATTATTTTAAAAGGATAAAAATATGCCCTTTCATTGAAATATGCTTCCATTTTAACTTAGAAGGCCAACAAACAGTCCATATTCTGATAACTGGAAGGGGAAGGGCGGGGGTAGCTAAAAACAGTACAAGACAATGAAAACCATGTGCAGCACATATTTTATAAGAAAAACATTACTTCATTTGAATTTCAAATGAATACAGGTACAGTATTTTTATGGAAATGTAATCAAAAGGTGAGACTTTTCCTGAAAACGGCCATATAATATCATTCAAAAGTACATGCTTTTATGAAGTGCCTAAAACTATTAGATTTTAAAAGCAGGCAGCCATTACCTTTTATATATGAGGTACTTTTTCTTTTCTCTTTGTTTAATTAGAATATTGTTTACCTGGTGTTAGTAGGTGTTATTTGAGGAACAGCACTCTGCCTGGTAGCTGACATAGCTAGCTCTGTTACCCCTCACTACATCATCAGAAATGTGACCTCAGAGACTGTGACATCACTGTTGCTTTGGAACAGTCACTCAGTTGTTGCCAGGTCAGTCACCTGTGATGTCACTGTCAGTGAAATCACAATGCTGATGATGTAGTGAGGAGAACAGAGATAAATATGTCAGCTGCCAGGCTAAGAGCTGTTCCACATATCTAGCACAATATTATTACATAGAAGACCTTCTAATGAGCAAAACGAAAAAGAAAAATACTTCAGAAATAAAAAGTTACAACTGACTACTTCTTAAAATTTATATTATTTACCTGTCTGCCTGTTTTGGCTTCATTAGCTCTTTAAGCAGTTTAGGTCTGCCTCTGCCTATGTAATTGTTTTCCCACCTTTTCTCTCTTTGTTTATACAGTAGTATTGCCTTCTTCTCCTCATCCTGTTTCTTTCTCTCTATCTTGGGCCTTGTTAGTTGAGCTGTGGCTTTGATCTGACCCCGGTGAATCTCTAAACTATAAACATTTTAACTAAAAACCAACTGCCATTGATATGACTGGAGCGCATCCCCGTGCTCTACAAACTAATACATCACAAAACACCAGGGCACAGGGCCGGTATGCGAGAGGGGCGTTCAACTGTAGGAACCAGGAAAGGGAAGGAGTCTGGTGAACAAACAGAATTTACAGTCCCTTCTCCTACAAAAACTAAGAAAATATGAAATCTGTAAAATGGACTGTT
The DNA here is from genome assembly GCA_016271365.2 of Neoceratodus forsteri. Classification (NCBI taxonomy): domain Eukaryota; kingdom Metazoa; phylum Chordata; order Ceratodontiformes; family Ceratodontidae; genus Neoceratodus; species Neoceratodus forsteri. The sequence goes on from JADMNL010000035.1 coordinate 74,509,397, forward strand.
TAAGTCCACTGGAGGTATGCTCCCATTGGTGGCATGCTTTAAGCACCCAATCCGGTGCTCTTTAAGAGGGACATTAGTAATCACTTCATGTTATAGCACATTTATGACACCAGCTTTTTGTGCATAATCTTCTGGAGTGCCAGGAATCAGTTAGTCCACATGCAATGTGTACTTCTTAAACATGACTGACATACGAACGTACGAAGAAGCCAGCAGAAGAAGAAGAAGACTGTTTGGTCTAAGTAGTCTGCTTGTATTGCGGGGTCCACAGCTTGAGCTACTGCCCCTGCCCTCCCTCCCCACTCCTCCCATCCTCCCTACCCTTGATCCTGATGGTGTGCCACTCTGCCCCGTGCTGGCCCCATGTACTGTATGGGCATTATTAAGCAGTGGTCAGGATGACAAGAGGACATATCATTTGTCGTTACTTTTGAGGACTAGGGAGAGAGAGAGAAGTCAGGAGATTATTGAGAGAGGTGGGGTTGGACACGCAATAAACACTGACCACCTAGGATAAGAGAAAGGGTTTTTCTGTATTTTAGGGTTTAACCCAAATAGTAGTTATATAGGAGCCTATTCTCAAAAGGGTGTAGTTCCCACACACCATATGCCTGTGGTGGGTAGGCAGCCCTATGTGACATATCTGTGCAGCGGGGGTCCAGTGGCAGGTGCCAACGGTGCTCCCACCAGTTCTTCACTGGATCCCCTTGCCAATCCTTCCATTCGGCACCTGGGCTGGGCATTGGGTGTGCCACACTCCACATTATTCTCAAAGGTGCAGAGTGCCAAGATGGTTCAAGAAAGGATATGTCCTGAGAACCCTGCCATAAGTGTATATATGCCCCCCAATGGTTACCGGTGGGGCACAGCGACAATGGGGTCCCCCTGCACACATCTGCTCCAGCACACTGGATGGCCAGGATGGGCCAAGGGCAGCTGTTCAGGTGCTTACCCATACATTCAGGGATCCCAGACCAGTGCTGTCCCACACACCCCCACCTGTGGTGCAAGGGATCCACTCCGGGACCCAAGACAGGCACCCGATTGGATGTCTGCCTGGTTCCACAGCTTTGCACCCATCTGGCCCCATAGTCCTGCATGCTGGGGGTGGTGGGGCTGTGGGCAGGAGCCCTGTGGGTGCTTGGAGTTATGAATCTGTGAACCCTGCAACTGTCCATGGCCACATAGGCATGCAGGCACTTTCCATGTGAATAGCGCATATATAGGGCACATTGGAGAATAGCCCCCAAAATGAATATCTAGGGTGATAATCATTTTTTCAGCAAGGCTGCACAGAATGAGAAATTCCACCAGCAAAATTCCAGCAGAATGGTTATTTCACTTTTGAAATGCTTTTGAAATATTTTAGGCAAATTATGTGGAATTCCAAAAGCGTATTGCTGTTTTCTTTTTAATTTAAACCAGTTTTTTTTTTATCCACTGACAATTTTTGTCTAATAGTTTTCCTCAATTTACATTGAAGCACAACTATAAACTGTGGCATTTGCAACAGTTTCTCAGCAGACAACTTGCCATCGAAACATCAGATGGAATCCCCAGGCAAGTGTCTGATGGGCGTCAAGAAGTTAATGCTTTTCTGAAGAAAGTCACCTGGTTGCTTCTCTGGAGCTCACACATAATGGTCAAGGAAATTTGTTCTGCAGGGGAAAAAAAACTTGGAACACTGGAATTTGGTGGCAAACTAGGGAATTTCAGTATACTGTGTTCCACTTCTGAATTCCTTTATCCTGTTCCCATAAGAATTCTACAGAGTTAGTTGGAACTCCTTCCAGACTCTATGAAATTCTGTTCAGCTTGAAATTTTTTTTATTGTGTACTTTGCTATTATAGTGTATGGTGGAATGCTGTTATGCATGGAATATGCTTGTTCTGCTGCAGTAGTTACATCATTGTTTTGTTCTGCTGCAGTAGTGATATCACTTCTGCAGCATAACAACTTGGAATGCTGCCACACACTTGCTCTCCTCTATCCAGTTAAGCTGGAAGTTGTTTTATTACTTGAACTTGCAGAAACATCTACAGCACACTACCCTCAGTTAAAACAAGCATTTGTCAATGCTGAATGTTTGCTTGCTGGTATTAGCATTAGAAATGCAGGAGTTAGACAGATGCAGAATAGGAATGGCAGTGAAGTAATGAACTTGACATGAACCGCACCTCCATGCTGTAGAGATGGACAGGATGTGGGGTAAGGTTTTGAGTCATCACCCATGACAGTCAAGCCATGTCACCTCACCCTATTCTGCAGACAGTGAGATATGTTGACCTGTGGCTTAGGGTGTTTGGCTTTACAGTCAGCCCATTCCAAAAGGACGTACGTTGAAATGGGTGCAGCATAGGAGAATGGTGTGAAGTCTTGGGACGAAGAGTCCAAGGTACACCTCGATGTTTGTCAGTGGCGGGGGGTGGGGGTGGGATGGCTTGAGCAGTACAGTCAGCAATCCAAAGGCACACCCCGATGCCTGTCTGTCTGTGCAGGGTAGGACATTATGATTAGAAACCCTTATGCCTCAGGCGTTTGTTGGTATTCGCAGTACAAATTTTGAACATGGCCTTTTTTGTGAGCCCACCTCATGAAAGCATTTGGGACCTCTTCTCATGAACAGTGGCAGTGTGATTTTGTCAATGTGTCCCAAAAAGTGACTTCCAACAGTGACGGTGCCATTCTGCACCACATGTACGAAAACACAGATCGGGCAGGACGTGAAGAATGACAGCTGAACCATCCATAGGGAGGTATGAAGAGATGGCAATGTTGAAAATGAGTAGTGGGAATATTAACAATGCTTGCAGTTCTGAGCATACATGGAAACCGTGCAACACATGCGCGTAACACAGTCATTTTAGGGAGTTTCATCACCAGATTTTCACCATAGGCATTTAACGACCTGTGCACATGAACAGCGTCACTGTGATTTTGTTACCGTGTCCTGAACACTGATGTCCCACAGCAACCACGGTAGTCTACGCCGGAACTGCAAAAACACATTTTGACCAGGATGTAAAAAAGTATAGCTGTACTGTTCATAAGGAGGTGTGAAAAAATGGCAATGCTGAAAATCTGGAGTGAAAATATTACAAATGTGCAAAGTTATAAGCGTGCGTGGAAACTGCGCAACGCATGCTAGTAACACAGTCACTTTACGGACTTTCATCACCAAATTTTCAACATAGGCATTTTAGGACCTCTGCTGATGAACAGTGTCACTGTGAGTTTTGTAATGTGTCTCAAACAGTGACTTCCGACAGCGACCGTGCTATTGTGTGCTGGAAGTGCGAACACACATTTCGGCCAGGATGTGCAAAATGACAGCTGCACTGTTCATAAGGAGGTGTGGAAAAAATGGCAATGTTGACAATGTGGCGTGAAAATATTGCAAATGTGCAAAGATACGAGCGTGGGTGGAAACAGTGCAATGCACGCTCGTAACACAGTCATTTTATGGATGTTTGTCACAAGATTTTCAACATATCAATTTTAGGACCTCTGCTAATGAACAGCATCAGTGTGATTTTCCTAATGTGTCCCGAACATGGATTTCCCACAAGGACTGCGTTAGTCTGCGGCGCAAGTGCAAAAACACATTTGGGCCGGGATGTGAAAAATGACAGCTGTACTGCTCATAAGGAGGTGCAGAAGAATGGCAGTGTTGACAATCTAGAGGGAAAATATTGCAAATGTGTGAAGGTACGAGCGTGCATAGAAACTGCGCAATGCACGCTCGTAGCACAGTCATTTTATGGACTTTTCTCACCACATTTTCAACATAGACATTTTAGGACCTCTGCTAATGAACAGTGTCACTGTGAGTTTCTTAATGTGTCCCAAACATTGATTTTGCACACCTACTGCGCCATAATGTGCTACATGCGCAGAAACACATTGTGGGCAAGATGTGCAAAATTAAAGCTGTGCTGCTCATGAGGAGGTGTGGTAAAATGGTATTGTTGAAAATCTGGAGTGCAAATATTAAAAATTTGTGCAATTACGAGCGTGCGTAGGAATTGCGCAACGCACTCTCATAAAACAGTCATTTTTAGGAATGTTTTCACCAAATTTTCAACATAGCCATTTTAAGACCTCTGCTCATGAACAGTGTCACTGTGATTTTCTTAATCTGCCCCAAACATTGATTTCAAACACCAACTGCGCCATTATGCGCTACATGCGCGGAAGCACATTTTGAGCGAGATATGAAAAATGACAGCTGTACTGCTCATAAGTAGGTGTGATAGAATGGCAATGTTGAAAATCTGGAGTGCAAATGTTACAAATTCACAAATTTACGAGCCTGCATAGGAACTGCACAACGCACACACGTAAAACAGTCATTTCTAGGAATTTGTTCATCAAATTTGCAACATAGGCTTTTTGAGAGCCCACCTCATGAACACTGGCACTGTCATTTCATTAATCAGTCCCGAAAGGTGATTTCGCGCAATGACCGCACAATCACCCTTCAGGCCTGATTAATGCCATGACAGTGACAGAATTTATGAGGAGGGGTCCCAAAAATCCCATGTTGAAAATTTGGTGCCAAAATTCCAAAAAATGCCTGAGATATGCAACAAAGTTAAAAAAAAAAACCTTTCTATCCCATTATGCAGCTTACCGGCATTTCCTCAGTTCATGGGTCGGCTTTGAAGAGTGCAGATGTGTTCCTGGTCCACCAAGAGTGTCGCGTTGGACTCAGATGTGGCATGGGGTGGGGGTGTGGGGAGGCAGGGTGCACATTCTACTTTGTAGGCATTTGGCATGCTGTGGTGGCTCCCAGCATGCCAACGGACTGTTTCTTTTGGGGACCTGTGGCGGTGGGATTGGGCATCCTCATTAGCACACAAGACAAGGGGCATCATGCTGATGGGGATTGGGCCCCGTCGGCACACAAGAAAATGAGGGGGTCGGGTTAGATCATGCCGACGGGGAGTGAGCTCCCCCATCAGCAGACAGGACATTTGCGCACTGAAGCCGGTGGGGATTGGGGCCCCCGTTGGCAAACAAAGACCATCTGGGGGGGCACTTGCTGCCAAGGGGGATTGGGCATCCCCTTGGCATCAGGGCAGCATAATAATGTTTGTGAACGTGGCGACAAGCCACCCGCCATGTTCGCAAACAGTATTACGCTAGTTAGTGTTCCGCCCTACAATGACGGGTCACTTCCTCATTGCAGCACAATGACTGATGCTGCAATGATGAGGCGGCCCCTGATTGCTGCAGAGAAAATGTTAGAAGTTGGTGCACTGTTGGAGACCAGTGTCATCACCACATTGTGTCTCCATTGGTCCACCATTGCCAAGCCCCCTAATGCAGTGCCTCCCTTGGCTGTAACACTGCCGTGCCTCCACAACCCGCTTCTCTCTTAAGCTGTCACACCATGTTTCTTGCGCATGCGCGCAAGCTAACATAAAAAAGAAAATGTTAACATTTCTGTTCTCTGTTGTCTTCACTAGCTGGTTTTGTGTGATTTTCTATGCTGTGACTGCCCATACGCTATAAAAAATTGTGTATGAGCAGTCATACACAAACATAGAGAACTATGGATGGGTTTCCATCGGTAACAGTGCTGTTAGTGCATCGAGCGGTTTCTAAGGTGACCGATGTAACCTTGAGAATGAAGCTCGAGAGGTTCGGGTCACCTTAGGAACTGCAAGATGCACTAATCAGCACCGTTACTGATAGAAACCCATCCATAGTTTTTTATAGTGTATACTGGAAGCTTGTTACAAAACATGCTTTAATTTTATGTACCTTTCTCTCTACAGCTTATGCTGGGACCTCTGCCAACTGACAGTGCTGTTTGATTTTTGTGAGTTCGAGGAGGCATGGTGCGCGTGAGTCTTGCCGTTCAATGTTGTTATGGTGCAGTAAGTACGTAGTTACTGCAGCATAACAGCATGCATGACATCCATGGTGAAGCATAACAAGGTTTCGAAATGTGCTCTTTTTTAGCGGTAACAGCAATCCAATATACACTATAAGGATATTCTTGTATCTCGAGGTTCCCTTAGTAACAGAGCACCTCTCGAGATGCGCTCTCTCGAGGTCGTCTGTTACCAAGGAAACCTCCTGATACAAGATTATCCTTGTTGTGTATGACTACTCATACACAATCCTCTATATTCAGAGCAGAATAATGACTAGTAGTGCTGGGTGAAATTGGAAATTATAAAAAGGGTTGGAAATTTCCTGCTTCCCAATTGGCTATATAGATCCTGAAAACCATATGTTAATGCTCCAGAAATGCACAGGTTGGAACAGGTTCAGACACTGGGATTTAAAATTTGGGCCAGTCACATATAGAGTTCATGAGCCACTTCACTCATCCCTGTCTGCCATTACAAACATGGCTACCACATTTACTCACTGAAAACCTTCAACGAGGCCCTAAAAAGTAAAACTCCCCTCAATTTTAAAATGTCAATAAGCAAACATTCTTTCCTTTCATGCTACCCTCTTTACATATGCAAACTTAAAAAATGAAGCATTATTTACAGTCCTAATGCCTGGTGTTTTTGGCTGACTGTGAGAAATCCCCATTCTATTCTTATCTGCCTTTCAGGGCAATCTCTGCTGCTTACTCTGCTTCAGATACAATTAAGATCATGGCTCCACAGAAGGCTTTTAGTTGTGTGTGAGGGAGTGGACATCCTGCTAGAGGAATTCTGTTGCAGTTTGAATTCCTGCATTCCATAATAAACAAACATTGTAGCTATTGAATGTGTAGAAATACAAATGATTGACAGGTGGGGAATGACTTTTTACTGATAGCTTTTGAGAAAAGAAAATACTTGATTTTAATTTGAAAAAATGACATTCTTTTAGTTGCTTACCAATTTTATAAGTGCAAAAAGACACTCCAGGTCATTGGTTGCCTGGGGTTAATGCACTTCCAGGTGCTAAAGGAACTTGGTGCAAGTATCTCATACCCCATTTGGCACCTGGGTGTGCATTAATCCCTGACAACCAACATCCTGCCATGTCTTATTGCTTTTAAATATTCCATGTAATTTTCAAAAAATGGTCACTATTCCCACCCAGTTTTTTTCTTTACTACCTTAGATTTAATTGCTTTATATAAAGTGTAATTTAATGCTGGCAGTATAGCTTAGAGATTAGAGTAATGCTCTATGAATGAGCATGGTACATCCAATAGACCTGGGTTCGAGCCCCACAACCTCCACTTGCAAATTGTGTGACCCTGAGCATGTCACGCAGCATTCCCAGTGCGTCTGCATCACCTGGTTACCAAAAGAATAAGAAAAAAACTGCCCTTATTAGAGCTCTGTGGAATTTTCAAATTCCGCTTCCACTGGAATTCCATAGAATTTTAGAAATTCCACCTAATTCTGTGCAATTTCATTGGAAGTGGAATTCTAAAATTCTGAAGGTGGATTGTTAACTATGGAATATAACTCTGCAGTTTATGTAAAATGCAGATTAATTTTCCTCATTATTCTTGGGATTACATAATCCCATGGAATATTACTCCTAGGTTTACATAGAAATGCTTTTTGGGAATTTTGTGGAATTAAAAAGAAATTCAGAAAAGCAATTTGGAAGATGAATTGCCATTCCACCAATGAGATCCCACATTACACAGAGTGCAACCTGTTGCTGTGTACTCATATACTTTATATATTGCAGTCTTTACTGAGTTATTTATGTTTAAATAAATAATTGCTGTGCATTTGAGGGATAAATGCATCCTTTTAACAATGCACTTTGCACAAAAATTATTTTTTATGTGAAAAAATGTGCATTTACAAATTTTATATATGAATGATACAATCACAGATTTTGTAGAAACGTTTTCAAACAAATCAGCAAACTGGATAAAAATGCACACTCATACCTTGTGCACACAAGTGTTGCAAAGAGTGCATTTCTTTTTATAAAAATGTAGGTTTTAAAAAATTGTCATTTTGGGTGAAAAAAAGTGATTTTGCATATTTTTCGTGTAAATTTCCCAACTTCACGTTATTTAAAAATCATGGGCCCAATCCACAGTCTCAGTTAGTGGTTGTGCAAAATCAGAGCACAAAATGACAACTTGATTTCCAGTAGAGAAGTCTCCTCAGAAACTGTGTCCCAGTTTACATGATTGTCACTAGGGCCTGATATTCAAAAATGGGCAAAGTGGAGTGGAAATATTTGCACTTCGCGTTGCCCTTGCACAGGTGCCCAAAAATGCTATTTTCAGTGGAATGGCACACCAGCGTTATTCGACTGAATATAGGGTCATTGCAAACCAGTGCTAAGCCAGTTAGCGCTGTGCAGATATGGCTCCCAAAATAGTGGTTAAACAATTAAAAAAAAAAAATAGGGCATCATAACGGCTTGCACTCATGCAAATTTTTTGACATTCAAAGGGACCCATGCAAATGATCCCGTTTGGCATGCAAGGTGCTAAGGAGCCATTTGCATGCCTATTATGGTCTCATTTGCATGAACAGCCTGGCAACTTAGCATGTTGCCACCTCCCATATGCCTGGTCCCAGAGAGCTATCCCTGGTGCTAGGGGGTTCCCCCTCCACAGATCGCCCGCCCAGTGTAGAAATGACAAATTCCCTTGTGCCTAGCGGTCCCCTTCCTTTCCAGTCATCATCTCGATGTCTATAAAACTCTGTCCCTGGTGTCTAGTGGTCCCTACCTCACCTGCACCCATGCCTGATTATTCATGTAGTTGTCTCTAGTGTCCAGTGGTCCCTTGCCCTACTTGATCACCTGCCTGGCATCCTGACACAGTTTCCCTGGTGTCCAGTGGTCTCTCCCACCATGACTGGCCACCAACTGAGCTGTCAATAAGCACCTACTGTATACAGTATGCACTCAGTGATTGTCAGCTCACTGTGTAGCTGTCAATCACTGAGCTTGTACTGTGTATAGTATGTGCTCATTGAGAGCTCAGTTGGCAACTGGCCATTGTGGAGAGTGGAGGGCTGTGTCAGTTGCCAGCTTGGGGTTGGGACTGTGGGGGAGCAGAGTGGTGGGACTTTATCTGCCATGGTGGGGGAGTAGGGGGTCCACTAGAGACCAGAGAATGGCTTAACATTTTACTATACAGGACTGGGCTCGAGGGAAGGGGCCACTGGACACCATGGAAACTGCATCAGGATGTTGGACAGGTGATCGGGTGGGGGAGGTACCACTGGACGCCAGGGACAACTACATGAATCATCAGGCATGGGTGTAGGTGGGGAATGGAATGCTAGAAACTAGAGACAGAGTTTTATGAACATCGACAGGGCAATCAGCAAGGGGGACTACTAGACACCAGGGAATGTCTCATTTCTACATCAAGCTGTCAATCAGCAAGGGGGGACCACTAGACACCAGGGAAAGTGAAATTTTTACATTGAGCCGGAGATCATGGGGGGGGGGTGCCACTAGCACCAGGTAATATTTGTATTTCACATTGGGCCAGCAATCAGTGGGGGAGGGCACCAATAGCACCAGGGAATGCTGTGCAGGGGATAGGGGGACCACTAGACTTCCTTGCCAGCTGCTAGGGCTGAGCAGGAGTAAGTCGCAGCTTTGATCGACGGTATGTGTGTAGCACAAGGGGACTAAGAAACATGGCCTTGTATGGCTCACATGCCCTGAATATTGGACTGTGTCAATATTCAGGCCTCCACCCCTTCATTTACACTGCCCCCCCTTTTGATTCTGCCCAGGCACAAACCCTGTTTGCCTGCACTAACCACTTTTCAATATTGTGCATCTGCACAATGCCCGGTTTGCTTGGGCAAGCTCAAATTTACACCCAGGCAAAGTTTTGAATATCAGGCCCCAGATTTAGCAGTTGGAAGATATTATTATTATTCTTTTTTTTTTTTTGGTAACAATGTGTTTATACTTCTTGCTCCAACTGGTTCCTGTCTGCCTTGGCCCACCTTGCCCCATGTCTGTTCCACTAAAGTGAACCATGAACTACTCCTATAGCAGGGCCATTGTGGCTCACCAGGTACCTGTGAAACACAATCCAGTCAGCTCTGAGGAGGTGCCCAGTTTGTGGTGAGTGGCCAGCAGTGGACTGGTGTAAAATCCCACTCAGTCAGGAGGTTTCCTTCATTTTTCTCCACTAGGGCCTCCAAACATACAGTGAGATGCTGAGCATACATGCAGAGGCACACACATGCAAATCAAGGTTTGAAGGTGGACCCTCCCCCCGAGGAACCACTCCTGCTCTCCCACCACACAGCTTCTGCTGGGGGGCATACAATTACCAGTGTGGCATACCTCCTCCTCACTGAAAGAGAAGTCCAAAAGAGAAGTCCATGGGATGAGATATCCTTTTTCCCTCGGCCTCCCCTCATGTGACCAGAGTCTGCACCCGAATCTGGTCACCGGCATGGCAGCTGGTACCACCACTGCTGGTGGAAATGGTGTTTCCAATCATATACCTGATCACTGTGACAGCCACAGAGGACTAAGCTAGATGCAGCACCTGTCAAATGCACTGTTCCACATGGAGCTACCCAAGATAAATGGCACTATCATGATAGTCTTCTTCCTATCCCCCAATCTATTCTTTTAGGCTTACTTCTAAGCCATAAAGATTTTTAATTGATCCCTTGCTGCTCTTTTGAAGAGGTTCAGGGCACCCCTCTTTATCCCCAGTCCAGTTAGTCTTCCTGTCATCTAGTGGATACCTCTCCTTAACCCCATTCCCTGGCACTAGCCACTGTATTCTCTAGTCCCTCACCAATCTCAGTTACATATTGGATTCTATGAGTCCAGCCACATACCTGCAGCACCCTTATAGAGCTGCTTCATGTGGTTCTTAGGAGGAAGAATTGTACTGAGATGCGCAGTAGGTTGTGCATCGGGCCAACAGCTGTCTGTGCATGCCTCAGCAACTCATTTTTTGTGTGTAAATTTTTGTTTATTCATGTTGACGTAAACATGCCATAAACATTACAATTAAAGGTAACATAGAAATATACAGTTCACAAATTAGTGAGCATTACAACATACGTAAGCATCAGGATACAAAAGACCTTTAAGTTTTGATGCCACGTGTGGGGTTATACACGTAGACTTCATGAGAATACTATATAGCAGGCACTTAGAAAATTCTAGAAAGGCCAGCCACGCTAAGACCTGTAGGGAAAAAACATTATAAAATAAGTAGACAGTAGAATGGTTTGACATGGTTCTATAAACCATAATTCCCACAATCCTAAAAAAAAATAGTCACAGGTCATAGGTATTTTTCATTCATTTTGTTTATTCAGGAAAGAATAGGAAACCCATTGATCCAGGCTAAGTTTTAATGGAATCCAGCAACATATGACTGAAGTAAATGTAGATTGCAAAGTTGTACTCAAACCATCACAGTGAAATAAATCCCATACAATAATAGGATCCATATTTTACACATTAATATGCAGGTCTGTTTACAGGATGGGATTACCACTGCTCAGCAGGAGGACAGTGTGTCATCACATCAGTCACTCAGTGTTCCATTGGCCCTCCTTGCAGTGGGCAAGTTACAGAGCTGTCAGCAGACAAAGACAGGATGAGGGGGTGGTTTAGTGGAGGGAGGAACTATAACCACAAAAAGGATGCTGCTCAGGAAAGGCAAGCCCTCTTTCTTTGCAGTAGCATGAGAGGATGTTTTCTCACCCACACACCCTGCAGATTTAGAAAGGGAACTGTAACTACTGTAGATCAGTGGAAAGCAGGCTGAGGAAGAAGAGGAACAACTGAGAAAAGAAGCAGCCAACAGTACTGCTCAGCTACCAACTTACAAACATATGAACATAACAACATACGATGAAGCCAGCAGATAAAGACTTAGCGGCATATCAAGTCTACTTGAATGTGCAGCTCTCAGTGTTGTGCACTAATGCTGCCCCCCAACCCCTCACACCCTCTTTCTTACCAACTGATCCCACTGTTTTACAGTTTCCCCTTCCCCAATTTGATTCTGCTTTTAAGTTTACCCCCCCCCTTAAATCTTTGCACCAATGCCCTCGAAAACAGCTCCTTGTGATTCTTGAGATGGCCTGCTCAGTATGGTGATGACAGGCCTGACAATGGGCCTATGTAACATGGGGCCTTGTTATGCACTGAAGCATACTAATCAATTTATTTATCTATTAAAAAGTTTCACCAGGAAAGCATGCTGAGCAATCAGGATTACTCATCTCCTGGTGTGTCCTGGGGGAGGTGTACAGCAGGAGGAGGAGGAGAACAAAACAAAAATTGTACATTTGCCAGGTGAAGGCCATGAATACGAAGAAAATCAGTAATACAATACATATAGTAGTGTTAGTTAACTAAGAAGTCGTATAGACATACTGACAATAAAGGCCACAAGCATGAGCACAATTCGGTTATACACTATATAACAAGCATTTGTCAATGCCGAATGTTTGCTTGCTGGTATTAGCACTGGAAATGCAGGAGTTAGACAGATGCAGAGTAGGAATGGCAGTGAAGTACTGAACTTCACGCCAGCCTCACCTACACCTCGCAGAGACGGGCAGGCTTTGGAGCATGCGTTTGGGTTGTTGCCATAACGTTCATGCCATTTCACCTCACCCTATCCTGCAGACACTGACAAGTGTTGAGGTGTGCCTTGGGGTGTTCGGCTTTACAGTCACCCCACTCCATAAGAACATACACTGAAATGGGTGCAATATAGCATGTAGTGAACTCTGGGGCTGAAGAGCCCAAGGCACAGCTCGATGTCTGCCAGTGGCTGCAGGGTGGGGTTGGAATGGCATGAGCATTACAAATCGGCAATCCAAAGGCACACCCGTGATGCCTGTCAGTCTGTACAGGGTGGGACATTATGGTTAGAAACCGTAATGCCCCAGACATGTGTTGGTATTTGCAGTACAAATTTTGAACATGGCCATTTTGTGGCTCCCACCTCATGAAAGCATTTGGGACCTCTTCTCATGAACAGTGGCACTGTGATTTTGTCAATGTGTCCCAAAATTTGAGTTTCCACAGCAACCGTACCTTTGTGTGCCAGATGTATGAAAACACAGATTGGGCAGGATGTGAAGAATGACAGCTGCACCATTCATAGGGAGGTGTGAAGAGATGTCAATGTTGAAAATTTGTAGTGAAAGTATTAAAAATGCTCAAACTTCCAAGCGTATGTGGAAACTGCGCAAGCATGTGCATAACACAGTCATTTAGTGGAATTATTTCACCAAATTTTCAACATAGGCATTTTGTGACCTCTGCTCATGAACACTGTCACTATGATTTTCTTAATCTGTCCCAAACATTGACTTCCCACAGCAACCGAGGTATTCTGCGCCAGATGTGTAAATGCATATTTCAGGCAGGATGTAAAAAATGACAGCTGTACTGTTCATGAAGAGGTCTGAAAAAATGCCAGTGTTGAAAATCTGGAATGAAAATACAAATTTGCGAAGTTACGAGGGTGCGTGGAAACTGCACAATGCACGCTTGTAACACAGTCATTTTATGGACATTTGTCACCAAATTTTCAACATAGGCATTTCAGGACCTCTGCTCATGAACAGAGTCACTGTGATTTTACATACGAATCTGCCAGCAGAACACACCAATCGGTCTATGTAAGTCTGCCCGAGCATGCAGCTAGCACCCTAGACTGCAGCTGCCACAGCCTCCTCCCCCTCAGTTCCTCCCCCTCTTGTTCCAGCCCCTGCCCCCTCAACTCTTCCTCTTGCTTTATCCCACTCCTCTTTAAAGCTATTGATTGTCCTACATGTTACCACCCCCTCTGGCAGCGCATTCCAACTAGACACCACCATCTCAGAGAAGTAGTGCCTCCTCATTTCCCTGTTGAAATGTCCTCCTTCCAATCTTAGTCCATGCCCCCCTCATCTCTCTTCCACTCCTCAGTTTAAACACCCCCTCGGTGCTAGGTGTATTTACCCCATAAGGTATTTAAACCCTTCAATCATATCCCCCTATCCCAGCTTCTCCTCCAGTGTGTACACGTTCAGCTCTTTCAGCCTAATTTCATATTCCTTTCCTTCCATCCCCTTTAACATCTTTGTTGCCCTCCTTTGCACCCCCTCCAGTAACTTCATATCTCTCCTCAGGTATGGCCTCCAGTTTTGCACACAGAACTCTAGGTGTGGTCTGACCAGTGATCTGTAGAGAGAGATAGGATCACATCCCTGTGTCTGGATGAGAACCCCCTTGCGATGCACCACAGCATCCTGTTTGCCTTTGCTGCTGCTCTCCTGCACTGGACTGAGTTGTTCACGCTCCTAGTTACCAACACCCCTAGGTCATTTTCCTCCTCCTCTGTGATCCCCAACCAATAGTCCATTTTCTGGTTCTTAGCCCTGAAGTGCATCACCTTACACTTCTTTGCATTGAATCCTAGCTGCCACTTCACCAACCACTTCTCTAGTTTTGTTAGGTCGCCCTGCAGTTTTTCCCATCCATCCTCTTCATCCACCACCACCCCCGATTTGGTATAATGTGCAAACAGACAAACCCTGCTCCCCATTTGGTGTGCTATATCAGTGATAAAGAGTCCAAATAGCACTGGGCCCAGCACTGACCCCTGCGGCACCCCACTTGCCACTGCTCTGGGTGCCGAGAGCTCCCCACCACCACCACCACCAGTCTGTGCACCCTCTCCTGTAACCAGTTCTCCATCCATTTAGTCAGCTTTTTTCCCACCCCTACTGCTGTCAGCTTCCCCCCAAGTCTTCCATGAGGCACTGTATCAAAGGCCTTACTGAAGTCCAAGTACAGGACATGTACCACATGGCCCCTGTCCAACTCCCTTGTCATCCAGTCACAATAGTCTATTAGGTTGGTTTGACAAGACCTCCCTGAGACAAACCCATGTTGCCGCCCATCTTGGAGGCCATTACTGTCTAGGAATGCCACCAGCCTCTCCTTCAGTATTTCCTCCATAAGCTTAACCACTATGGATGTGAGACTTACCGGCTGATAATTTTCTGGCTCCTTCCTACGCCCACTCTTGTGTATGGGCACCACGTGGGCGACCTCTCAGTTCTGGGGCGCACCGTTTCCAGAGGTGAGACAAATCTGCCAGTGGCTTGGCTAACAGATCCCATATCCTCAGCACCCTGGGTGGATGGCATTGGGACTTGGTGCCTTGTCCACCCTTCCTGCCCTCAGCCCATCTAGCACCCTACGTCCTGTGATCACTTTGTCCATCACCTCCTCCCCTCTCCCCCAGCCCATTCTGGTAGTGGGCCATCCCTCTCCTAAGCGAAAATGGAGCAGAAGTACTCATTTAGAATTTCCACTTACTCCTCCCCCTTTTCCACCCAATCCCCTCCCCGCTTTATCCTCACAATATGTTCCTTGCACATCCTCTTTTCCCTGACATACCTAAAAAAAAGTCCTTTTCTCCTCCCTTTATGCCCTGTGTGGAACTTAATTGCCTAGAGGCCTTAGCTTTTTTCACTCTCCTGGCAACCTCCCTTGACCAGCTCCCAAAAGCCTCCTTATCCTCTCCCTTCCCTGTTCTCCTGTACTTCCGGTATGCAGCCGTCTTTGCCCTCACCCCTTGCAGCACTTCCTTGTTTAGCCAGCATGGTTTCTTGGCTCTGCTCTTCTTACTCCTGGCCCTGGTGCAGGTTACTGTGGCCTCTGCTAGCCCAGTCTTTATGACTCCTGACTTTTAAGCTGTTGATTAACTAGAATCTGCAGCTTATCCGTCAGGTAGGGAAATGGGCAGACTGGGTGGGCCAAGCGGTCCTCATCTGCCATCAAATTCTATGTTTCTATGTTTCTATGTTTGTTCTGCATCCATCCCTGGCCTGATATCCTGGAGTGTCCCTTGCAGTATTGCCCCCATCCCCACAAAGTCTACCCTACTAAAGTCCACCACCTTAGTGCCTGTGCCTCCTGTCTCCCTGCCCAGCGCGACAACAAGCCACACTATTTGGTGGTCGCTACCTGCTAGTGGATCCTCCACCCTTACCTCCCTCACTGTCTCCCCATTTGCCAGTACTAGGTCCAGAGTACTACCAAGCCTTGTAGGCCCACTTAGCAATTGCAGCAGATGGCCATCCTGGAGTGCATCAAGGAGCACCTGCTTCCTGGTACTGCTAGTGGCCAGGGTGCTCCAGTCAACCCCTGGTAGGTTAAAATCCCCCACTATCACCACACTCCCCCTTCTACACACCCTCTTTATCTGCTCTGCCAGCTCCCCATCCAGTTCTCCGGATTGGGCTGGCAGTCTGTACACCACTCCCAGCCTCAGCTTTCTGCCCTTGGAGTCCAGAAGCTGCACCCAAAGTGCCTCTGTCCTCTCCTCTTCTCCCTCATCCCTTATGCATTTAATCCCTTCCCTCACATAGAGTGCAACCCCCCCTCTCTTCCAACCCCCTGGTCCCTGCTGTATATTCTGTATTCTGGGATTGCCAAGGCCCAGTCATGGTACTCTGTGGCCCAGGTCTCTCTCACTGCTGCAATGTCCACTTTCCCCACTGAAAGGAGCACCTGAAGCTCTGCAGTTTTGTTCCCCAGGCTTCTTTCATTGAGAGAGACCACCTTCCACCTGTACCCCTCCTTCTCCTCACTCTTCTCCTCCTTGGCCTGTGTCCCTTCTCCTCCTGGTAGTCCACACCCTTTCTCCTCCTTATTCTTACCGGGTGGTGGTGGTGCCTTCTGTATTACACTCCGACCACTCTGCCTGCCCCATTCCAGGGTTTCTATGCTTCTTCCTTTACCTATATCTAGGAGAGGTGAGTTCATTAGGCTCCCCTGTCTGGACCTTTCTACCAACCTCAGTCTTTTGGCCACCCCCCCCCACTAGTTTAAATCCACCTTACTAGAGATATACCTGTCTAATCCTGCCTTTAATACTCCCCTTCCCTTCCTGCTCAAGTGTATCCTGTCCCCTGCTTACAAGTCACTATTTCCCCAGACCCTACCCCAGTTAATCATTTGGTGTGGCACCAATCCCTCAGCCTCTCATTGAACTCCTCAATCCTCCCCTTCCTCCCCATGCTTGCACATGGTAGCAGGAGTACCTCCAAGAATGCCACTGACTCCCCCATCCTCTCACATTGCCTGCCCAACTACTCGAACCTCCCCCTCACTACTACCACAGTCTCCCCCGCCAAGTCGTTTGTACCCACATGCAACAGTAAATGCAATTTCTTCTTCTCCCTTGCTGCATACTTGAGCAGTGCCTGCCCTGCCCCTCCTGCAGTCAACCTGGGGATAGCTTAAACCCAAATACGGCTGTGCCTTCCCTCCCTTCTGCCCCATCTCATCCCTTTCAGTATAGAATCCCCTAGGATGAGTACCCCCTCATCTCTTAGCCCCTTTCCCTTCTAATGCCCCTTCCAACACTCCAGAATTCGATCTTCCCTGCCCCTTACCCCCACCAGCTGCACCCTCTGTGACTTCTGTATCTGTACCCCCTACTTCTGCCTCGCCCCTTTTCTCTGCCTTATTCCTCCCATCCCCCTTGAACCCCTTCCCAGCCAGACTACTTCCTACTGGGCTTCCCATGTCGACCTCCCCTCATCCCCTGCTGATTTCCAACCCCTCTCCTATCTACTCTGTTGTCTATTTAGAGACCCCATTCCCTTCTACCCGATAGTGATGTATCTCCCATCCTTCCCCTTCATGTAGCCTTCTCTCCTCCGATCACCACCCCCTCCTTTCTAACTAGCCCTCCTTCTACCCTTTCGTCCTCGCTATCTTTTCCCCTAGCTGTTGGCATCACTCTCACACCCTGCTTGTCCTCCCCCATTCAATATGTTCCTGCTCCCTCTCTCTCTCTCCTATAGCAGAGGCTCGAATCTATTCCTAATCGATACCCCTCCTATATCTCTTCCCCCTATCGGTTCCCCCCTCCTACTTGTTCCCCTCTGTGCCACCCCTGGTCCCACCCCTGGTCCCTTCCTACCCGCAGCCATCTGCTCTCTCCCCTGGTACTCCTCGTGGTCTCTTCCTTCTCCAATAGAAGGCCCCCCTTGCCTCGGGCACCCCCTTCCTTCTCCTCTCTTTTCTGCTAGTGCCTCTGATACTGGGGTCGGTTACAGTCCCTAGTTGATCTTCCTCTGTCCCCCTTGCCATCCCCTATTCCCCCCCCAGCCAGGATGCCTACCATACTCATCTGCCCTGCTTCTTAGACTCCTCCATAACCTCCACAGTTCCTCCCTTAAACTAGCCAGTCATCTACAGACCATACACCCCCCATCCTCCAAGCCCAGTCCAGGATCATGGTAGACCCATACCCTGTACACCCTACCACACTTTCAAAGATGCCCGCCCTATTGACATGTGGCACCTGCCCCATTTTGGCCCCCATCTTATGTTACGGGCTCTTACTCCTGGGTTCTGTACCCTACTACAACTGTTAGGCCCCTATTTACTCAAATTCCTGTCCCCTCCCCCCCACACTAGTCCCACCACTGGCCCTTGCTGACCGGGGAAATTCAGTCTCAAATCTCATCCATTAGAAACTGTATTATTGTAGCAATCCTAAAGCCTTATTGTCTGTTTTTCACCCCTCAGCTACCATACTTTTTGTTCTCAGCTCTCATATAGTTTCACTTAGCTCAGTTAGAAATCCTATTGCACTCCAAGTATTACTCAGCTCAGTTAGAGAAATAAACAGCACAAATAAATATGTTATACTACAGCAATCCTAACAGTATAGCTCAGTACTTAACTCAGTTAGAGAAATATACCTCCTCTCCCTCTCTACGTGACCTACCCATCCCTATCTCCATGCGCTGCTCTTCCCCCTTCCTACTGGTGCCTAAGCTGATGAAGAAGCAACTAAAACTGGTATTTTTGCACATCTTCCTACTCCTGCTCCTCCTCTCAAGAAAACGTCCACCCCAACCCCAACCCAGGACCCCCCCCCCGGGTTACTGTTCCTAAGAAACTAATAGTTGCTTTCCTTAATATATGTAGCCTCCTCAACAAATTTGACTCTTTTCAGGGCTGGGTTGCCCAGAATTGCCCTGATGTCATATCGGTATTTGAAGCTTGGCTCAACGACCACACCCCAGACACTGCAGTCTCACTCCCTGGTTTTACTCTATACCGTGCTGACAGAACCTCAAAAAAAAGTGGTGGATGTGAACTGTATGTCCAGGAGTCATTGCAGTGTCTAGCCCTCCCATCCCCAACCCTCGATCATGGGACCCAGACTCTCACTCTGAAAATCACTGTTGCGCCTAACAGAGCCCTCCTATTAATCTCCTCCGTATACATTCCTTCCCGAAATCAGAAGAGTGCCTTCCACTCTATCTTTGCCCAGCTCCAGACACTCCCTGACAGGGCTGAAATCATTGCCCTTGGGGATTTTAATATAAATTGGCCAGCTGATGCATCGGCTCCCATTAGGGATGCTGCAGCATCTGAAAACCTGTCCCAACTAGTGATCACTGCCTCTAGAATCAACCAGAAGACTGGTACTGCCACACTCCTTGACCTTGTGCTCAGCAATGCACCCCACAAAGCAACCCAGGTCAGGGTACTACCCAATGCCCTGAGTGACCACTCCCCAGTGATTTGTCACTGGTCGTGTATTGTTAGAAAGCACCCCCCCAAAACTATCCACCAATGCCGCCTCAAACCCGGCAAATTTCGGTCCCTTAGACAGAGTCTCTTAGCTAGTGACTGGTACCCCATCAAAACCGCACTGAACATTAACTCCGCCCTCGACACCTTCAACTCTGCCTGCGACCAGTATGCACCCCTAAGCAAAAAGATAGTTAAAGAGGTTGACACATCTTGGATGTCGCAAGTCCTGCTGGACCAGATGCACGAATGTGACAATCTATGACACATTGCACTGGATACTGATAAACCTGTTGATAGGTAATGCTACCAAGAAGCGTATAATAAATGTACTTGGGAGTATTCGTAAGGTGAAGGCTGAGTACTACCAAACCTCGCTCACTGCCGCATGGATCTGGGGGCGCAAGTTCTGGGACTCCCTCAAAGCGCTCAGTGGCAAAGCCTCCACTGCTCCTCCCTCCCAACTCAGGGCCAATGGGTCTATCACCACAGACCCTACCCTGATTGCAAATACATTTAATGCCTCCTTCTCCGACCTTAGTAGTGTTCTCCCCCCAATTTCTTCTCCCCCACACCCCAGCACTGCTTTGCTCCCTCTCCCCCCCCTTTCCGCTTTAAAGCAATGTCTCAGTGTGAAGCTGCCCCTCTTTTACTTAAGGCCCTCAGCAAATCACGTTTCAGCAGCGACACATTAGATCTTAAACTGCTTAGGTTCACCTTTAATGAAGTTCTCCCCCCTCTCACCATGCCTCTGAACCGCTCCCTATCGTTGGGCCAGTTTCCCTCAAAATGCAAATCTGCCCTCATCACACCCATTCTTAAAAGCGGTGACCTCACTCTGCCTGGGAACTACCACCCCATCTCAATCCTACCTCCCCTCTCCAAAACCTTGGGAGAAGATTGTGGTCACCCAGCTTATGGACTACCTCTCCAAATACAGCCTCCTGTGTCCTGAGCAGCATAGCTTCTGTCATAACCACAGTACCACCACAGCCCTTTTGGAGTTTACAAATGCCCTCCACACATCTCTTGACACTGGCCACACTGCTGGTGCTGTTTTTATAGACCTTTCCAAGGCATTTGATATGGTGCACCACACACTGCTCCTGGATTTCCTTACACAAATAGGCCTGTCCTCTGAGGCCACTGACTGGTTTGCCAGCTATCTGTCAGAGAGAACTCAGACAGTCAGACCTGCCCAAATCTGTCCTTCCCCCTCCAAGTCAGGTTGGGCATCCCACAGGGCTCTATTCTCAGCCCCCTACTTTTCTCCCTGTTCCTCAACTCCCTGCCCAAGGATTGCTCTGGGAAACTACTCCTGTATGCGGACGTTGCCGTCCTCTACAGCTCCCACATTGATCTCACAGCTCTCCATTCTGCACTCCAAAAATCTTTCACAGAAGCTGAATCCTGGGTCATTTGACATAGGCTAGTCTTAAATTACAAAAAAAACTAAATCCATGGTGTTTGCACACCACCAAAACAAGAACATCGGACAACCCCTGCTCATATTGAACTCTCTAAATGACCCACTTGAGCAGGTTACCTCATTCAAATACCTAGGTATCACCCTAGACTCTGGGCTCACTTACCATGACCACATCCAAAAACTGAGCACCGCTGTCATAGAAACATAGACTTTGATGGCAGATAAGGACCACTTGGCCCACCGAGTCTGCCCATTTCCCTACCTACAGGATAAGCTGCAGATCCTATTTAACCAACAGCCTATTTCTTCCTAACCCCCACCAAAAATTGCCTTATGTCTGTCCCATGCATTCTTGAATTCTCCCACAGTTTTAGACCTCACAACCTCCTCAGAAAGGCTGTTCCATGTGTCCACCACCCTCTTTGTGAAAAAATACCTCCTCACATTGCCCCTGAGCCATCCCCCCTCTATCTTCAAATTGTGTCCCCTTGTTCTTGCACATCTCTTTTTCTGAAAGATGCTACCCTCTTGGACTTTGTTGATTCCACTGAGGTACTTAAAAGTTTCAATCATGTCCCCCCTCTCCCTCCATTCCTCAAGGGTATACATGTCAATGTGTGTATTGGCCTACTTCACCGGTACAAGCACTGCCTCCCACCAGAAGCTCTCCACCTGTCTCAGCATCAATACTATCACTCATAGACTAAGGAATAATTATCTATGGGGCAGCCAACAACACGCACCTAAACAAAATTAGACTGGCCCTTAATAAGGCCTGTAGACTAGCTATTGGCTGCGCCAGACTCACACATACCTGCACCCTTTACTCCTCAACCAACTTGCTAAACTTTGATGGGAGGCTCAAATATCAGACCTGCCTATCTGCTAAAAAAATAACAGCAGGGCTATTCCCACCTGCTCTCACCCCCCCTACTCCAGGCACCATTGTCCACCTGCCTCACTCGACAATCGGCGACAACCCACTTCAGGGTACCTCGCTGCAAGACCACCTTGGGTCAAAGAACCTTTAGGTACCTGGCCCCTAGCTGGCTTAACTCACTCCCAAACTCCCTCCTCACTGAACCCAAACTTGGTCAGTTCAAGTCCCAAATAAGAGACCTAATCTTTTATGACTCAGTCCGTGACTGTCCTTGATTTCAAGCCCTACCCATTCTCCCCCCTCCTCCATATGACTATGGACTTAATTCTGGTCCAGCCACCCCTGGACATGCCTGTATTTGACAATGGACACCTCAGTCCAGCCTAGTCCTGCAGATAACCACCAGGGCATGGCTGGTGCCACCGCCCTGCAGTGTATGTTTCTGTTACCTGCTACCATCTGCACTATGTACCATGCTTGGCAACACTCTGTATCTCTGTATCGCCAGCTGCTTTACTTTATTATCTGTAACCATTTTGTAACCATTTCTGTAACTACTGTGTCTAACTGTTGCTATTGTCCCTGATGTCTCTGTTCTCAATGACGTGAAACCTTTGTAAAGGAGTCTTTTGACTCAAAGGTATGCTATCCGATATCTTCAATAAATAAGTAAATAAATATACAGAACAACTAAATCTGTATTATTGCAGTGCTCCTCAAAGTATCCAGTCATTGCTTTGTCTCCACCCCAGAGACCCTGCTGTAATATAGGACCACAGAGGACACAGGGCGGGATGGTGGGCAACTCTAAAGTCCTGGCAGAGCTCCGTTGAGCTTGCTCACTCCCCCTCTCTCACTCACTCATTCTGTTTCTCTTGGCGCTGCAGGCTGCCCTTTTGTACTGGGCTCCTGCCTGCATTGCCGCCTTTTTCTGCCCACAAAGAAATCTGCAGCAGTCCTGACAAAGTTCCGTTGAGCTCGCTCACTCCCCCTCTCTCACTTGCTCGTTCTGTTTCTCACAGCACTGCAGGCTGCCTTTTTGTACTGGGCTCCTGCCTGGATTGGCACCTTTTTCTGCCCACAAAGAAATTCACAGCAGTCCCGACTGAGCTCTATTGAGCTTACTCACTCCCCCTCTCTCACTCGCTCGTTCTGTTTCTCCTGGTGCTGCAGGCTGCCCTTTTGTACTGGGCTTCTGCCTGTGTTGGTGCCTTTTTCTGTCCACAAGGAAATCCACAGCAGTCCCAAAAAAGCTCCATTGAGCTTGCTCACTCCCCCATCTCACTCTCTCTCATTCTGTTTCTCCCAGTGCTGCAGGCTTCCCTTTTGTACTGGGCCCCAGCTTGCATTGATGCCTTT
Organism: Neoceratodus forsteri; assembly: GCA_016271365.2. Taxonomy (NCBI): domain Eukaryota; kingdom Metazoa; phylum Chordata; order Ceratodontiformes; family Ceratodontidae; genus Neoceratodus; species Neoceratodus forsteri. The sequence goes on from JADMNL010000035.1 coordinate 74,532,584, forward strand.
TTCTGCCCACAAAGAAATCGGCAGCAGTCCCGACAGAGCTCTGTTGAGCTTGCTCGCTCCCCCTCTCTCACTCACTCGTTCTTTTTCTCCCGGCGCTGCAGGCTGCCCTTTTGTACTGGGCTCCAGCCTGTGTTGGTGCCTTTTTCTGCCCACAAAGAAATCTGCAGCAGTCCTGACAGAGCTCAGTTGATCTCGTTCACCCCCCTGTTTCTCACTCGCTCGATCTTAATCTGTCCCAAACACTGATTTCCCACAGTGACCGCACTATTCTGCGCCAGAAGTGCAAAAACACATTTCGGCCAGGATGTGAAAAATGACAGCTGTACTGTTCATAAGGAGGTGTGAAAAATACCAGTGTTGAAAATTTGGCATGAAAATATTACAGATTTGCGAAGTTACAAGGGTGCATGGAAACTGCACAATGCACACTTGTAACACAGTCATTTTATGGACTTTCTTCACCAAATTTTCAACATAGGCATTTTAGGACCTTTGCTCATGAACAGTGTCACTGTCATTTTCTTAATCTGTCCTGAAAACTGATTTTCCACAGTGACCATGATATTCTGCGCCGGAAGTGCAAAAAGACCGTTTGGCTTGGATGTGTAAAATGACAGCTGTACTGTTCATAAGGAGGTGTGGAAAATGCCAGTGTTGAAAATCTGGCATGAAAATATTACAGATTTGTGAAGTTACAAGGGTGCACGGAAACTTCTCAACACACGCTTGTAAAACAGTCATTTTTTTACCACATTTGCAATATAGGCTTTTTGAGAGCCCACCTCATGAACAGCGGCACTGTCGTTTCGTTAATCGGTCCCAAAAGGTGATTCCGCACAGTGACTGCAAAATCATCTTTCGGGACTGAATAACACCATGACAGTGACTGAATTCATGAGGAGGGGTCCCAATAACCCCATGTTAAAAATCTGATGCCAAAATTCCCAAAAATGCCTGAGATATGCACCAAAGTTGAAAAAAACCCTATTTATGCCATTATACAACTTACCGGCATTTCTTCAGTTCACGGTCGGCTTTGAAGAGTGCAGACGTGTTCCCGGTCCACCAAAGATCATCACACTAGGCTCCAGAGGTAATTATGGGGTGAGGGGGTGGGGAGGTGGGGTGCGCAGAGGGTGGGTGTGGGTTGGGGAGGGGCCACCAAACTCAACAAGGACCGTTTTCTGTTTTACAGGTTTTAAATAAAGAAATAAAAAATTGCAGGATTTTTTTTTTTTAAGGGACATTTGGCATGCTGGGGTGAGTTCCAGTGTGCCACCTGAGTGGTTTTTTTAGAGGGGCTGTAGCTGACAGGTTACTGGGCACTCCCATAGGCACATATTGAGTGAGGGGGAGAGCCGAGGGGGATTGGGTGCCCTCCTCGGCACACAACAAATTGGGGAGACATTATGCCAATGATTGGCCTCCCCATCGGCAAATTAAACTGGGGAAGTGGAGACTGAGCCGGCGGGGATTGGGCCCCAGTGGCAAGAAAGACTGTTGAGGGCACACATGATGCTGAAGTGGGTGCCCTCAGCACACAACACATGGGGGAAGGGGTTACAGTATGCCGACCGAGAGTGGGCTCCCCATCTGCAAATTCACTGGGTAAGGGACATGCGGACATCAAAGTACCGCCCTGAAATGATGGGTCGCTCCCTCATTGCAGCGAAATCACTAATGCTGCAATGACGAGGTGGCCCCTGATTGCAGTGGTGAAAACATTTCAACTTGGTGGCACTTCTATAGAACCAGTGTCATCTGGACTCTGGGCCTGCAGTGGTCCACCAGTGCCAAGCCCCCAAACGCAGTGCCCCCGTTGGCTGCCACAGTGCCGTACCTCCACAACCCACTTCTCTCCTAAGCTGCCACATAATGTTTCTTGCGCATGCAAGCAAGCAAACATAAAAACAGCATATAGCAGCAGGAACGCATAAAGACAGTAGACATGAATTGTGCAGTATGGATTATGAGGCGTAAGTGCAGGTCCAGAACATGAAACGTCAGTATTGTAAGTGCTAATACCTAAGTAAATTAGGGGGATGGAGGGGGGAAGCCAGGAAGTAGTAGGCAAGTGGCAGTAAGAAGGCAGTGTAGATCTGTGTTAGGAGTGTGATGCATGTAAGTAGAGGAGGGTGTGGCAGCCAGTTTGCAGTCACTCCGCATCGGGTGAGGACGCCTTAGAGTAAGACAGACAGCTACTAAGATGAGGTAGACGGAAGAAGTATGGGGGCAGCTTAATTTAGGAATAAATTGGGAATGTGATTTATGAGCAGGTGCAGTTTGGAGAGAAGAAGTTTAGTATGTGCGGATGTGAAGGATGTGGTGGACAAGAAATGATGGATTTGTGATGGGAAGGAGTTCCAGAGTTTAGGGAACCGGTGTGAAAATGCTGATTGGCCAGTTGTGGTCTTGCAGTGAGGGACAGCCAAAGTGCAGGAGTCATTTGACCTGAGAGAGTGGGGAGAGGGGAGTGAAGGGAAGAAGAAAGGTAGGAGGGGAGAGTGCCAAACCAGAGTTTAGAGAGAAATTTGGTGCAATTGGAAAGGCATCGGTTGTCCAGAGAAGGAAGGGCAAGAGAACGATAGAGGTTGCAGTGATGGGTGGGGGGGGGGAACAGTTCAAGGTGAAATGACAGAAGGCATTGAAAAGGGTATCCAATTTGGTTAAAGAAGACTTGGGAGCAGCACTATCAACTATATCACAGTAGTCAAAAATAGGTAAAATCATTTTTTGGACCAGTTCACACCTGTCCCATAGTGGTAGACAACTACAGTTCCCGTATAGGGCGCCAAGCTTGGGGCACAGTTTTTTTCAGGATGGCATCCACATGTCCAGTAAAGCTGAGGTGCTGGTCGAGCCAGAACCCAAGGTACCTAAATGAGGATGTGTCCTCTAGGTTAGTCCTAGCTAGGCTGTGGAAGGAAAGTAAGTGGCTTAGCTTAGAGAGTCTCTGCCTAGTGCCTAGTTTGCTGCATCAGGGTCCTGCCATTTTCAGTGAGCTCAGGTTTCCATAGAAACATTAATTCACAAGGTTAATGGCAGGCTAATTGGCCCACCTCCAACTGGTTAGTTCCCTGCTCATTATCAGACTGGGATATATATATATATATATATATATATATATATATATATATACTATATATATATACATATATATATATATATATATATATATATGTGTATATGTGTGTGTGTGTATATATATATATATATATATTCATGGAAAAAAACTCTGTTAATGCATCATCTAGGGTTGTTACACAGTGACAAAAGAAGGGAAATTTTGGGTTAGGGTTCAAAACCATAACTCCGCATTCCACCCTACCCCCACCACCACCACCACACACACACACACATATACATGCAAGTAGGGGAAGGACCAAGGCAACACAACCAATCACAGACAACCAGCAGCAGGTCTATACCTCTGTTTCCATAACAAGTAGGGAAAAAATTCAACTTCAGGTATCATACAGTATTTCCAAACTTATTTCAGCAGGTTAGTTCAAGTAAAGGTGAACCAAGCTGCCAGTAGCAAGAAGTCTGAACCTCGCTTTGTTTTCGACATATGGGTGCCAAAAGATGTGATGGGTGCCGCAGTGTTAGCCTAAGGGAAATTGCTAAATTTTGTAACACTGTAAGTTTGCGATTCTTAACTATTTTTGCACCAAACCAGCAAAAGGCACATCTGTGGGACCAGGGCTTGCCTCCCAGCAAATTTCATCCAAAGGACCTAACCGTTTGGTTGCAAGAGGATGGCAAAGATGTACAGTTATCTTGAGCATAGTTTTGCAAAATACTGTTGCAAACACAAAAGTGCCGTAAATGCAAGACATGACACTTTTGCATTTGCAAACGTATGTAAAGTGCTTTCGAAAAACAGTTTTGAAAACATAAACATTTTGCAAACGTGAAGCATGAAACTTTCGAATTTGCAAAAGTGTTTTGCTAAACTATTTTCAGAAAATGTCAAAAATGCTGTTTTGGGGCTTCTAAAGCCCCCAAAAAGCATATGTGCAGTCTGTGTTGTGAGTTGGTGGCAGCCTGAGGCCAAAGCTGCCCAGTTGTCCACAATGATATGTGTTTAGCGGAGAATGGAACTTCCAGGATGAGAGGTAGGACTGATGACCCCATGCCACACCCTGACATCTGTTGGTGTGTGGAGCATGGGGGTTGGGTGTTGTGGTTTAGAGAGTTGTATGTTATTTATGTTACCTGCTGATGTTGTCTGTGATTGGTTGTTTTACCTCAGTCCTTCTCCTACTTGCATGTATGTGTGTGTGTGTGTGGTGGGAGTGGGTGTGGGTGGGAATGTGGAGTTAGGGTTTTGAACCCTAACACGGAATTTCCCTGTTTTTGTCACTGTGTAACAACCCTAACTGATGCATTAATGGAGTTTTTTACCATGAATTTCCCTTCTTTTTGAGAATGTGAACTATAAATAATGAATGGTATGTGTTGGTTAGGGCCCCGCACTCCCACCAAGCTGCCCATTTCATCATAATCACATGGGGACCAATGGGCTTACTGCCCATACTGTACCTGTCATTCGGCGGGTGGCCAGGTGGTATGCGGGTGGGTTGCACCTGCCCGCCGATGATGGGGGGGTGGGATGGGCAAGGGTTCAGTGTAGGTGGGAGGTGTGGGGTGCCACTGGATCACCAGGTCGTTTCTGTATGGAGGCTTACTGCAATCATGGCTAGGGGTGGGGGTTCCACTAGACCACTAAGGATAGTCAGTTTACATTTCTCGGGGACTCGGGTGGGAGGGGCCACTTGAGCACCAGGGATGGTCTTTCATCACAATTATCAGACATTCGGGGACTCGGGGGGCACTAGACTACCAGGACTTGATTGGTATACATTTCCACAATTGTGGCTATGGGTGAGGGGGTCTAGTTGACCACCAGGGTTGTGTGTGCGTGCTTGCCAATGTGTTCTGGGTGAGTGGGTGGCCACCCACGGCTGGGCTGCTGTGTCACACCCCGCAATACTAGAGCCCACCTGTGGGTGGTCAGGAGTTGTTCCATCTTTTCTGGGGCTCAACTTTGAGTGCCCCATGCGGCGCAATGCAGGGTTGTGCCAGCATATGCGCCGCACATCCCGGGCTGAATATCTGGATGTGCCACATATGCATGGGCACGCCCCCTGCATTTGCGCCGCATACATTATCATTGCACCCCAGGCGCGGTGAGATTTGCGCCTGCGCCAGGCAGCCTTCTCAATATCCCACCAGGATGCGGGGTTGGGCGCCGCAACACTGCTGCGCCCAGGTGCAACTCCCTCGAATATCCAGGCCCCACTCGTATAAACAGAACATGATGAGCCTGACTGAAGATCATATTTATCTTCACTTGAGGCCACAGACATCAAGATATCTCTACTTGTGGCTTCGCTTACTAGAGCTATCATGATATCATTGGCCTCTCGTGAAGATAAATATGATATCTTCAGTCAGGCCAAGTCATATCTCATAGATATATATATATATATATATATATATATATATATATGCCTATTAGGCACATGTGCCGGTTTTCAGAGGCAACCCAGTAGCACTGGGGTTGGTTAAATGTCTGGCTCAGAGTTGCACAGTATGCAGGCAGAGGTTATGGAAATCAAACCCAGGTGTGCTAGAAGTACCAAGATCATTCATAGCTTGTTACTCTAACCTCTAGACTATCTACACTACCAGCATATTTGACTTGCTAATGCTAATATGGTTATAATGATTGGCGGTAGATTCATGGACAGCAGTGTGATATGGACATGCTATATATACATGATGCTTTACAAATAGAGGTAATAATAAAGTCATGGGCCAAAGTCATTTACATGGCAGCCTGCTCATTTCCATATGCTGTCAAAGTGACTAGTGTGATGGTACATGGAAATGTTCTATATAGAATAAAGTATGGGTCAGGGTGTGTAACAAGAAGTTTATACACACTCGAGGGGTTAGATGCTACATAAACCCTGACAGCGAAGCTCGAAGGATTTATGCATAGCATCTAACCCGAAGGGTATGTGTAAACATCGAGTTTACACACCTTGACCCATATTTTATTTTATATAATTGCTGGGATTTCCTTTTTTGCCACAGCAAATATATAAAATATAAAAGACATTCTTGTGCAACTGTGGTCCGCTTAGGTGTGAGCGCACGGTCTACGGTCGGTTGGTCACTTTTATTTAAATTTTTTAATTTAGTTTTATGTGGAGCCAGCATTTTGAGGGTATTTCTCTCTTTTCAATTAGTTTTTGCCTGCTGGCACTTACTGCCGAGTCCCAGTAGTGGTCTTGTGTCGGGGGAAAGGTGAGGTGGATAGTGGCTAGGAGGAAGGGCTTCGGAGGTGGGGCCACCTGTGCAGTGTGAGGGAAACTGGGGCCGTGTTCACCATTATAAATGCTCGTTTATAATGATGAATTATGCCACAGTTTCCCTATGGGAAAAAGGAAGTCCCAGTAATTAGAAACCATTTTATATACAATAAAATTAGATCAAAAGTAGAATCAAGGTACAAAGTTGTCATTTTATGTACTTTGCTTGACAATATTGTATTGGGGCTCCAGGTTTAAGAAAAGCAAAATGTACACAACTTAACAAACAAAAAAACAAATGAATGAACAACAACAAAATAATACATAAGCAGGTGCCTTACCCAAAGCCTCAGGCAATCTTTAGGCACAATAATCACATTTTTTTTCCTTGTCTACTTTAAAATAAAATGTTTAATACTAAAACAAAAGTAGCATATGGAGAAAATGGACACATTTGTGTATTACGCACATCAAACTTTCAACAGTGCATTTTTGATTTTTAAAAACCTAGATTTAAAAAATGCACAAACTGGACAAAATGCACAATCAACAAATTCACATCATTTTTGTGTGATGTTCTGAACATTGCAGTTACAATTGAATTTTGTTTGACTGCATATTATTTCAATATCTAACTTATGCAAACACAATCTAACTTTCTGATTGTGTTTGAGCTGCAATGTGCTTTCCACAACCCTGCCCACAAAACAATATTTTAATAACACCAAGTAGGGACAGGGCTGCAGTGTTATTGCTAGGCTTATAATGTGATCAGGTCAAGCTTTTTTGTTTGTCCTGCACTTCTACCCCTTGATCATTATAGCGAGCCACCTTTTTCATGGTTCTTATGATTCCTCAGGCATGGGCTCCAGAACTGATTATAGCACTCCAAATAAGGCTTCACTAGGGATCTGTACAGGGGCAATATCACCTCCACTCTCCTGTCAGAAACGCTACCTAGATACCCGACATCCTGATTCATTTCTATATGCTTTGCTGCACGGGTTGGAGAATGTAAGACTATCAATGATGATGACCTGTAGATCCTTCTCTGCTGTCATTACGATCCTTTCTTCCCCATCCAGTATTCAATTTTGGGGATCTCCTTTCCAATGCGCATCACTTTACACTTCTTCACATTTAATTTAAACTCCCACATCTTGGACGACCTTTCCCATTTGAAGGTCTTTTTTTATTTCCCACACACTTTTTTACATTGTCTTACTTGCTGCGAATTTTAGTGTAATCCTCAGATAGACACATCTTGTCCTGCATACCTTCTCCTATATCACAAATAAATATATTGAATAAAGCAGGTCCCTGGACTAACCCCTATAGTACCCCACTTGTGACTGTATCAAATTTTCTGCTACCCTTTGTTTCTTCCCTCACAGCCAATTCACTGTCCATCTTGTTAGTTTATCTCCTACCCCTGTGTCCTCAAATTTTTCAACAGCCTTCTTTGTTGTACAGAATTGATGGCCTTGCTGAAGTCAAGACATAACACAGTGACTGAGTGGTTCCTGTTCACCTTACTAGTTACCAGATCAAAGAAGATATTTAGATTGCTCTGACATAACATTCCCACAACAAACCCATGATGCTTTTTGTCTTGTAACCCATTAGCCTCCAGGTATTGAACAATTTGATCTCTAATTATACAGTAATCTCCAGCAGTTTACCCACAACTGAGTTAAGACTTTCCAGCCTGTAGTTTCCCATGTCAACCCTCTGCATCTACCATCCCTGCTAGCTTGTCCCCAAGTGTCTCATCTTTCTGAAGTCTGCCCCCCTAAAGTCTAGGACCACAGCCCTCGACATAGAGTGATGACCCCCCCCCACTGTTATGTCAGATCACACGATGTTGTGGTCTCTGAATCTTAATGGCTCCCTGACCTCTACACCTTCCATCATTTCCATGTTTCAGAGCACCAGATCAAAGGCTGGCCTCTTACCAGGTTGGGTCCCTAACCCATTGTACAATGAAGCAGTCCCACAGAACTCATAACGGTGACTAATGTCATGCACATCTGGTTACCAGAGCTTCCCAGTCCACATCCAGCATGTCTAGGTGCCCACTAGGTTTTCCAAGGTAAGTCCATACTGATTCCACCCTTCCCATCCCCTTCAGCACTCTGTCCTCACTGAACTCAATACTGTCTTGAAAGATGTGCCAACCCTCATTCCCCTTCCTTTATCTCTTCTGTACAGGGGGGACCAAAGGAGAGTAAGGCCCCACTTGTTTTCTGTTTCCCTTCTTGCTTTCCTGAGTTCCTCTCCTTTATGATACTTTCTCCTGCTATTTTCCCTGCCCTTACTGCAACTTAATGCAATTGTTCCCATTCCAGCTTGACTCCTATGGGTCTCCACCCTTACCCTCCCTTCTTGCACTCTTCTCATTTTTTCCCTTCCTTTCCCTTACCCACCATGCTTGGTTTGGGATGGGCAGTGAGTGGAGGCTGTCATCCTGTCCCCAGCATCTCTTTTCTCCCTGTTTTCTGGTCACGTGAGCTGTCAGTTTTGTTTAGCAACTTGCAATTGTAGTTGGGGCCAGAGCACACTCCCTCCCAACTGTTTGTGCATTAGTGGCACTCCTTTTTTGCCAGGTGTCTGTTTCACTGCTGTGTCCTCAAGCCTGTATTCCACAAGACATCCCCATAGAATAATGGGGGAAGGGGCACATCGCTCCATTCCATTATCTGCCTCAGAGCACACTGAGGCAGTAGCATGACAGTTCACCCTCCCCAAGGCAGAAAGCATTATCAGTAATGGTCATTCTGCATGTGAAGCACCTGATGAGCACTGAGCCAGGTTTGTTCGCAAACCCAGGGTGGTACCCACATGGCATCATAACACACAACCATTCAACTTTCTGGGCAACACAAATGTTTCTGATATCTATGACTTGCAGAAAGACTACCTGGGGTTGAAAGTCACAAACCTAGTCGCAGTCAACCTTGTTAAATGTTCCAACTCATAGTAACATGCCTGTATGTAGTAACTATGCTTAAAGAGCACCTTTTCTGGTGCTCATGCCAGAAACACTTAAGGATCCTTACCTGTTCCTAAGTTAAATTCTGCGTCAACTAGACTTTTTCTGTGCCTCTAATTAGGATGTGAAGGGATAGTATTTAAGCTCCATAGAGCCAATCCGCCGATCCCATCTACTTCCTGGTCCTGAGTGCCACCCCTGTGCTAGCACATTATGTGATGTAATAATGTGGAGAGCACAAGGGGGCACTCAATAGACAGTAATGAGAACAGTTTTTAAACTTCATTTTTCTTTTGTTCTTAAACTTTTTAATAAAACTTCACAAACAATAAATCTGTTCATACATTCCACCAGTGTATAGGCGGGCAAGCCGGAGCAGGCTCGAACCTGCTGCCTGGCTCAGCTCGGCTTGACCTCTGTCAGAAATTGAGAACCAAGGTCAAGCCAGGCCAGTTATGGTCAAAGTAAGCATTTTTGTCAGCCTGAGCAGCTAGTACAGTGTCGGAAATGTTCAACTCCTGTGCAGAAAACAGCTTGCAGTAGCCAGGGCTTGACTTGTGTTTTGGCTCGCAGAGTCAAGTCAGACCCCTGGCTTGGCTCTGGCTTAGCTTAAGTAAAAATATATCCTGGTTTGCACACCTCTGTGTAGCAGCGTGAGTAAAGTGAGCAACACAGCTACACAGATGTATATCAAATATGAGGATGTAGGTTCAGTAGTTTAGAGGGCCAATTCAGACAAATCAAGGCCAGCACTCAAATAAAGAGGCAGATTTTAGTTGAGCAGTGTGCTTGATTTATTTGAACTGGCCATCTAAACTATTAAAAAATGAAGTTTAAAAAATATTCCCATTGCAGTCTAGTGAATGCCCCCCTACACTCTCCATAATATTCCATCACCAGCGTCGGAGGCAGCATTGCCCCCTGGGTGACTTTCAAGGCAAAAAAGCTAAATTACTTCACATATCATGCTAGCATGGGGGTGGAACTCAGGACCAGGAAGTGGAAGGAATTGGTGATTAGATGCTCAAGAGCCGGAATACAATCCCTTCGCTTCCTTATTAGAGGTACAGAACAATTCCTGTTTATTTAGAATTTAGCTTAGGGACAGATAATAATCCTTAAGTGTTTCTGGGGGCAACTGTTGAAAAAGTAGAAAAGGTGTTCTTTAAGGTCAGAAGAGACTCTAGGTCCACCATGACTTCACCCCTCATGCCTACACACAGGATGAGTAAATATGTTGTAATCATGTAAGGATTTATAGGGATTTCCCTACATTGGCACATACACTGCAACACAAATTCAAGTCAGATACTTAGCTCAACTGTATATGCTTAATGTTATTGTGTGTTTTTCACAACATATACAATTTTGCACTTTTGCAAGAAAAAAACATTATTTATAGCACCATATTCAATAATTAATCACCCTTTACTTCCCCATTAAATATTTTCTGGTGTTGGTTTCGGGTCTCAGCAATATAATATAACATTTGCCAAAAAATATGCAACCAAGCATTCCAAGACTTGAAGTCAAAATAGCAAAAATCTCTACTGCCACCATATATTTGCCTTCAGTGCTTATGTATGCTGGTATGAAGGACAACCAAACAGAAAGAAAAACCAGCATACTAAATGTGATGAGCTTAGTTTCGTTAAAACTGTCGGGTAACTTTCTTGCAAGGAAGGCAACTATGAAACATACAATGGCCAGGCAACCCATGTACCCGAGCAACAAATAAAAATATGCCTTCTGACCCTCGTTACACTCAATGAATATCTTATGCGTTGATGACTTTGTGTTCCGTTCAGGAAAGGGGGGAGAATCCACTAACCAAGCAGCACATAGAATGATTTGTCCTGCTGAGCAGAATAGGACAGTGTAGAATGGAAGCGTGGCTCTAACCCACTTCCGTAACTTACTGTTTGGGTCTGTTGCTTTGAAGGCAATGACCACAGTTATGGTTTTGGCGAGAACACAAGAAACGTTAATTGAAAAAATTGTTCCAAAAACAATCTGACGGAGGAGACACGTCAGTTTCTTTGGATGACCAATGAACATCAAAGACCAGAGGAAGCAAAGTTTAAGTGCCAGCAGAAGAACAAAACTAAGTCCACTGTTGTTTGCTTTAACTATCGGTGTGCCACGGTGTTTGGTAAAAATAAGCAGGACAGAAGCAGTGATAAAGAAGCACAGTACTGCAGCTGTAGCCAAAGAGGCACCCAAGAACTCCTCATAAGTAAGAAACTCTGTGGTTTTTGGGATGCACTGATCATGTCTTTCATTAGGCCAATGATCTTTGGGGCACCTTATGCAATAATCTGACCCTATGACAAAAAAAAGTTTGATATGAGAAAAATCAGACTAACAAATGTTAAATAATAAACAATATTTTGAATTACAGTTTTTTCATAGAAGAGTACATAATTTTATTTAATATTCACAATCCCCAATGGCTTGTTTGTATGCATGTAAAGAGAAACCTGTGGGAAATAAAAATAAGTGCATACATAAACATATAGAGTTGCTGAAGTGAGTAACTTTTTAACATTCATGCTTACCCATCATGATTCCTAGTGTGAACTATTTAAAACATTCACAATATTTTAAATGTGAAGAATATTGATCAAGTAGACTAAGAATTTAAATGCTGAAAACTGAAGGTTTTCTCTGATTAAAAAAAATTAGTGCACCAAGGATGATGGGGGCTAGTTACAAAACTTCATTTGGGTGAAGGCAGACCAGGTAATACATGATTCAGTTTCAGGGCTCAGTACTTTGATAGACCTCTTCATTTTCTTCAGAACTGACATTGTTGAAGGATGTGAAGGAAACTGCTTTTTTTGCAGATGACACCGACATCTGTAATAGGATGGATGCGTGCTCAGGATGGGGAGGAGAGAATGAAAAGGGACCTTAGAAAACTTGAGAAGTGGTCAGAGATATGGCAGCTGGGTTTCAATGCCAAAAAAAGTACAAAACCAAGCAAAAGGGGCATAGAAACCCAGGAACTGAGAATAAAATGTGTGTGTGTGGGGGGGGACTGATAGTCATTAAGCAGGAAAGGATCTTTGCAAGTTATAATATCTCATTGACCTCAAAGTAGCAGGGTGGTGTGTCAAGGTAGTAAGCAGGACCAGTGGGATGCTGTGGTGCATAAGGAGAGGTATCACACGCAGGAGGAGGGAGGTGGTGTTACTATTATATAGGTTGCTGGTGAGACCCCCCACCCCCCAGATTACCGTGTCAAGTTCTGGAAGCCACATCCCAGAAAGAACATAGACAGGTTGGAGGCAGTCCAAAGGAGGGCAACTAAAATGGTGCCAGGGTTACACAAGAAGCCCTATGAGGAAAGACTGGGGGATCTCAACATGCACACTCTAGAAGGAGAAAGGGGGAGACATGATAAAGACCTACAGATACCTCACAGGGGTGAAAAGAGTACAGGAGGGGAGTCTACTTCAAATAAGGAAGTGCACCAGGATAAGATGTCATGCAATGAAGCGGGGAAAGGGGAGTGTCAGAGGGATGCGAGGAGGTACTACTTCACTGAAAGAGTTGTAGATGCCTTGGAGCAGTCTGCCAGCAGAGGCAATGGGGATGAAAACAGTGGTGAGCATCAAACATGCATGGGATAGGTATTGGGGAATACTGGTAAATAGGGAAGAAGGAGAAAAGGTCTCTGGAGAGTAGGTAGGGTCTGCAGAGATAGATTAGGTGTGGAGTATCTGAACAGCCTGGGGGGGGTCAAACAACCCTTTTCTGCCAACAAATACTGTGTTTCAGACCCTGATTAATGGATCCCTTATTGTGTTAGCAGTTAGTTATGATTAATATGTAACCATCTTTGAAAGTGACTGGAGGATATTTGTCAATTGTCTTGAGGGCTTGGAATGGTGATAGGTTGCTACAGAAACTGGGAAGGGGTGCAAACAGTGCTGTTTATGGCTGGGGCAGGAACAACTAGACCAAAATATTTTACAGTACATGGACAGGGAGGTGATGGGCTGCACTACTGCGCTGCAGCTAAGGGGGGCATGTAATATGATTTCTAAATAAGTGGGGTTTTATTTAGGCTAACAAGAACAAGCATTTGTCAATGCCCGAATGTTTGCTTGCTGGCATTGGCATTGGCAGTGTAGGAGTTAGAGAGCTGCATAATAGGAATGGCAGTGAAATACTGAACTGAAACCAACCTCGCCACCACCCTGCAGAGACTGACAGGCATTGGGGTGTGTCTTTGGGTTGTCAGGCATAACTGCCACGCCATTTCACCACACCCTACCCTGCAGACACCGACAAGTGTCACGGTGTACCTTGGGGTCTTTGGCCCTTATGCTCACCCCATTCCATCAGGAAATACAGTGAGATGGGTGCTGTATAGGAGAATGGGGTGAACTTTGGGGCCAAAGAGTCCAAGGCACACCTGAATGCCTCTCACTGGCTGCAGGGTGTGGAATGGTATGAGCATTACAGGCTAGAATCTCAAGTCACACCCCTGATGCCTGTCAATCTCTACAGGGTGGGGCATTATGGTTGGAAACTCTAACGTCTCAGGCATTCGTTGGCATTTTCACTCCAAATTTTCAAAATGTATTTTTTGTGACCCCCACCAAATGAACAGTGACAATATCAGTTTGTTAGCCAAAAGGTGATTTTGCACAACGACTATGCCATTTGGCACCACAGGTGCTAAAACACATGCTCATAAATTTTGGGGAATTTTTTTCACCAAATTTTCAACATAGAGTTTTTTGGGGCTTACCTCATGAACACTGTCATGTCGTAAATCGGTCCCGAAAGGTGGTTCCTCGCAGTGACCGCTAAATCACCTTTCAGGGCTGATTAACAAAATGACAGTGACAGAATTTATGAGGTGGGGTCCCAAAAACCCCATGTTAAAAATTTGGTGACAAAATTCCCCAAAATGCCTGAAATATGCATCAAAGTTGAAAAAACCCTATTTATTACATTATACAGCTTACCGGCATTTCCTCAGTTTGCGGTTGACTTTGAAGAGTGCAGACATGTTTCTGGTCCACCGAAGATTGTCATGCCAGACTCGGAGTTAAGTATGGGGTGAGGGTGTGGGAAGGCAGGGTGCTGAGAGGTGGGCGTGGGTAGGGGGCGGGGGTCAGGATAGTCAGCGAGGAAAGTTTTCTCTTCCGGGTTTCTTTTTTTCTTGGACAACACAGGACTTTTGCCACACTGGGGTGGCCTCCCAACATGGCAGCTACCAGGCTGTTTGGGGTGGGGGTAGTGGAACAGCGGGGGATTGGGCACCCCTATCGGTCATACGAACTGTTGCCATGCAGGGGTGGGCTCCCAGCGTAGCACCCAGTTGTCTGTTGGGGAGAACATTGGAGCAGATGGGGGATTAGGCACCCCCATCAGCCATATAGTGTGTGGGGGGACCGCATTAGCATGCAATATGAGTGCGTGTGTGTGGGGGGAGGAAGAGCACATCCAGGCGTGGCTATTTTCTTTCAAGTTGGTGACAAGGTTCCAAACTAGTGTCACTGGCTGTGCCCCCCATTATTGGTGGACATCACACACACACACACCAAAATGCCATGGCGGTATTGGCCACAACAGTGTTGCACCTCCAGAACCTGCTTCGGCACCAAGCTGCCGCAATATGTTTCTTGCGCTGTGTGCAAGCAAACATTAAGATCATCTTTGTTGGCTGGAAAAGGTAGTAAGATGATATGTGTGTTGAAGTTAGGGGCAATAATACATTATTCATGGTTGTGGGCAGGATCAATACATGAACTGATTTGATGGGAATGGGTTGGTGGGACAATCAAGGTATAACCGTTGCTTATTAGAAGCTGTCTGGGGGATTGGAAAGGACTAATTAGAAACTGTTAGTCCAATGAACATTGACATAAATGTCTTGGCTTAAGGGCTGAAAAGTGCCTGACAGCACAGTTCTATCCTTCAGGCTCATGTATCAGCTATTGTTACCCTGCCGGTGTCAAAATAAACACAAAGTTTAACAGGCAGGAAGCTGCTCACAAAACAGAGCTGATGGTGGTGATTTGAGGTGTCTCAACTGTCCCTGAGTTTTAGGGATGTCCCAAATTTTTCCTCAAAATTTTACTCTGTCCCTTCTAAAAATGGTGTTTCCATGATAAAACAGTGGGTGTTGTTAGCACAAAATAATGTTGAACATTAAAGTTACAGACTTGTTCATCCTTAGAAAATACATTTTATACTAAGCCTCTTATTCTACCAGCTTTCTGAGTGGACATCACCAATTTTGAAGATGTTTCCCTGATTTTGATCCTTTGCCCCTGATTTTTTAAGCTTTATCTCTGATTTATGAGGCAGTAGGTTGAGAGGTTTGTCATGCTAACACAAGTGAAAGAGGTTTGCATGCAACTTCTTGAACTACAAGCTGATTCAGCTGGAGGCTAAGTGCATAGCACAGTGCAGGCACTCTTCTCTCAGACAGGAACACTTCCATACAGATTTCGTCTTTGCCGTATTGGTCCTTGTAAGAATAGATCCAGAAGTAAATGATTTGATACCTTTTTTGGACCAACATAGCTGTAACAAAAAGAACAAAGCTTTTGGACCAACCCAGTCCTTCTTCAGATGCTTAATGACAGTTATTTAGAAAATCCCCATACTTTTAACACCCAGAACATGCAGAAAAAAACCAGAAAAAATTCCCATTGGTTTAAAATACTCATTTAAAAAATAACACAAGACACATCAGCTTCAGCTGAAAAACACTAGTTCAGCTTCAGCTGAAAAGACCTAAAGGCCAGATGTGCTTAGAGCATAGCATCATGTGAGCAGTGCACTGCACATACATTAAAATGACTTAGAGATACCTTCAGAGTAAGATAAGGACATCTCAAGCACAGATCTATACAGCTCAATTATGAGTGCAGTTCATGAAAAACAAAACCCACTCAGACTGTCATAATTAAAAAAGGAGTTAGTATAGCATCAATCTAAACTGAGACCATTTTTCCTTCTTTCAGTGAAGTATTAAAAAGTAAAGTAAAAGGACCCTTTAATACTTGACTTGGTTCTTTGAGTAATTTAGGGTGTATCAGATCAGGTCCTGGAGAACCACTGCATTTTAGATGCGAAAAAGCTTCCATAATCTGATTTTCTGTAAAGGGAATCCATTCTAAGCTGTCACATTCTTGAAGCGTGGATGCTGATTCTTTAGGATTAAATATACTTAAGAATTGTTTATTAGATTGAGTTGCCATTTCTATTTCATTACTAATTACTTTGTCGTCAATTACCAATGGGCCAAAATTCACCTTGTACCACGTAGTGACCTTATATAATTAAAGAAGCTTTTTTTGTTTTCATAGAGACATAGAAACATAGACTTTGACGGCAGATAAGGACCACTTGGCCCACCCAGTCTGCCCATTTCCCTACCTACTGGATAAGCTGCAGATTCTAGTTAACCAACAGCCTGCTTCCTGCAACCCCCCACTATAATTGCCTTGTGTCTGTCACATGCATGTATGAATTCCCCCACTGTTTTAGACCCAACGACCTCCTCAGGAAGGCTGTTCCATGTATCCACCACTCTTTCCGTGAAAAGAATTTCCTCACATTACCCTGAGCGTTCCCCTCTATCTTTAAACTGTGCCCCTTGTTCTTACATCTCTTTTTTGAAGATGCTACCCTCCTGGACTTTGTTGATTCCTTAAGATACTTGAATGTTTCTATCATGTCCCCCTGTCCCTCCTTTCATCAAGGGTATACATATTAAGCTCTCTCAGTCTCTCCTCATATGGTTTCTGATGTAGACCCTGCACCATTTTAGTTGCCCTCCTCTGGACTGCTTCCATCCTGTCTATGTCCTTGCATAGATGAGGTCTCAAAACTGCACACAGTACTCAGATGGGGTCTCACCAACTGTCTGTATAGAGGGATAACCACTTCCCTTTTTCTACTTGTGATGCCTTCCTATGCATCCCAGTATCCCCCTGGCTCTCCTTACTGACTTTTCACATTGCTTACCCACCTTTAGGTCATCTGATATGACTACCCCCAGGTCCCTTTCCATTTTTGTTGTTGTTAGTACTTCCCCTGCTATTGTGTACTCTTCTCCTGGGTTTTTGTTTCCCAGGTGCATTACTTTGCACTTCTTTGCATTGAATCTAAGTTGCCATATGTCTGACCATTCCTCCAACCTTGCCAAGTCCCTTCTCATCTTTTCTACCCCCTCTTGTGTATCAACTCTGTTACAGATCTTTGTGTCATCTGCAAAGAGGCATACCTTTCCCTCCAGACCCTCTGCAATTTCACTTATAAAGATGTTAAAGAGGATTGGACCCAGTACTGAGCCCTGAGGTACTCCACTAGTAACCCCCCTTTCTTTGGAATGTGTTCCATTCACTATTACCTTCTGTGTCCTGTTGTGCAGCCAGTTCGCTACCCAGGCTACCACCCTGGGACCCACTCCCAGGCTGGCTAACTTGATTATTAATCTTTTGTGTGGGACTGTGTCAAATGCCTTGCTAAAGTCTAGGTAGGCCATATCCACAGCCCCTCCCTGGTCTATTACTTTGGTCACCCAGTCAAAGAAATCAATTAGATTAGTCTGACATGACCTTCCTGCTGTAAATCCATGCTGCTTTGGGTCTTGTGCCCCGCTGGCCTCTAGGTACTCAACAATTCTTTCTTTCAGAAGTGATTCCATCATTTTCCCTACCACTGAGGTCAAACTTACAGGTCTGTAGTTTCCTGCTTCTGCCTTGCTCCACTTTTGTAAAGGGGAATCACATCTGCCCTCCTCCAGTCCTCAGGTACCACCCCATCCTGCCATGATTTGTTAAAAGTGTGGTCAGTGGGTCACTAGATCCCCTTAGTTCTTTTTAGGATTCTGGGGTGAATCCCGTCAGGCCCATTGCTTTGTCCACCTTGAGTTTTAGGAGTTATTTCAGTACTCTTTCTTCTGTGAATGGACTGGTGTCAACCCCCTACCCAGAGTGCTTCTATTGTCTGGTTTAGGTAACTGCTCCTCATCTTCTTTTGTGAATACTGAGCAAAAGTATTCATTCAGTATCTCTGCCTTTTCACTGTCTCCCTCTGCCCACATCCCTCTCCTTTATTAATCTTCACTATCCCTCCTTAGGCTTTCTATGCTCCCTAATGTACCTATAAAAGGTTTTATCTCCCTTTTTGACTGAGTTGGCTATTTTTTCCTCGGTTTGTGCCTTTGCTATTCTGACTGCTTTTCCTACTTCTTTCTGCTTTAATTGATACAGTTCTCTGCCGTGCTCCTTCTGTGATTCCTTATACTTTTTGAATGCAGCCTTTTTCTCCTTAACCTTCCCTGCCACCTCTTTTGAGAACCATAGTGGTTTTTTACTCTGCTTTGTTTTCTTTATTTGTTTTATACAAAGACTTGTTGCCTCTATGATGGCAGTTTTGATTATTCTCCATTGGTCTTCCACCCCTCCTATTTGGCCATTTGCTAGTGCATTCTTCAGGTGTTCACCCATTTTGCCAAAGTCAGCCCTTCTAAAGTCCAGTATCCTTGTTTTTGTATGGCTTATCTCCATGGTTGTGCTCATTGTGAAGCACACTGTGCAGTGGTCACTTGTTCCCAGATGTCTACCGACTTCTAAATTTGTGATCCTCTCTCCATTTGAGAGTACCAGGTCTAGTATTGCTCCCTCCCAAGTGGGTTCCAGCACTAGCTGTCTAAGGTCTGCCCCCTGTAGGGCATTGAGAATGACCCTGCTCTTGGATGTGGCTGCAGTACATGTCCTCCAGTTAACATCTGGCATATTCTGGTCCCCCATCAACAGTATCTCCCCTTTTTCAGCCATTTTGAGAATGTCCTGTATCATTTTGTTGTCCATTTCCTCCCCTTGAGATGGGGGTCTGTATACAACCCCTGTGCAGATTGTGATGCCATTCCTCATCTCCAAGGTGACCCAGAGTGCCTCTTGTCCTCCCCCCTTTACTTTTTAGTTCTGTAGCTTTGATCCCTTCCCTTATGTATAGAGCTACTCCACCTCCTCTTTTACCTTCCTTGTCCCTTCTGTAGATTGTGTACCCTGGTATGTTGACATCCCAGTCATGGTTCTCAGTGTATCATGTTTCTGTGACTGCCACAATATCCAATTGTTTATCTTCCATCAAAGCTACTAGCTCAGAAAGCTTGTTTCCCAGACTACGGGCATTGGTAGCCATTGCCCTCCATTTAATATTTGGCTTTATACTTTTTCCCCATCCCTGTTCTTATTGCTCTTATCTATTTTACCATTTACCCCGTCCTGCCTGTGTTGAGCTCTGTACCTCAGTGTTTACCTACTACCTGCCATGTTTTGTGGGGAAGCTTGACTTTTCCTGCCTTTTATCAGTACCTCCCCTTATCTAGTTTAAAAAGCTTGCCAAGGAAGCATTTAAACCTGTCACCTAGGAGCTTGGTCCCTTTGTGGACAAATGCAGACCGTCATACCAATATAGACCTATCTCTCCAGGTTGGACCCCCAGTCCCCAATGAAGCCAAAGCCTGTGCTCTGCACCAGTTTTGCAACCATTCATTAAACTGCATGGTGTGCAGTACCTAGCCTCACTCCTGCCATGGACTGGTAGCACCTCTGAGAAGGTTACTGCTTGCTACCCATCTGAGGCCCCTCCCAACTCCACAAATTCATTCTGCACTGCACTGATCCCATGCCTAGCTAGGTCATTTGTCCAAGGTGGACAATGATATATAGTTTTCTCTCCTGTGATGCTGCTTCTGCAATTGTGAGGATTACTTCTTGTCCCTCAAGCCATGGCACCAGGCAGGCAGCTTACTTCCTTCTCTCCTTCCCCAGTTCTACCCCTAACAATTGGGTCCCTATCAGTAGCTGTTTCCTTCCCTGTGGTGTCCCTTGCCACCCTTTTGTGAGTCTCCCTTGTGGATGTCCTCAGCATTCTTCTGGGTCTCCACTGAGGGTGCCATCATAGAGGAACCTTGCTCTGCCAGAATGGCATATGATTTGTGTAGAGGTACAACTGGGGGGCTTCGCCTCTGGTCCACCACCCGCACCCTCCCAGAACCCACTGTCGTCCAACTGCTCTTCATACTCTGAAACCTCTGACTCAGTCAGACTTTTCTTTAGTATTTGTGGCCAGCTATAATTCTATATTCAGTTTAGATTTCCTTATAATGTTTTAAACGTTAATAGCACTCTTTTTGTATTGTTTCCAGTTGTTATTTGTTGGAAACTTTTTAAATTTCTTATAGTACTTCTTTCTATTAATGGTTCTTTTAATATTCACATTCCACCTTACGGGAATCCTATGATTATTTTTATACTTTGTTCTATTGGGAACCCATTTATTTATACAGACTTGTAATTTCTCCCATAGTAGTTTCCCAATTGTGGTTAAATTCTTGTCTCTGAGTTCTTTTTCCCATTCCCAGTAGGTGAGATATTCAATCATTCTTTTACAATTGGCTCTGTTAAAGTCTTTCACAATAGTAGACCCTTTTATATGTTTCATGGTGGTAGTAACACAGAATTTAATAATTTTGTGGTCACTAGTGCCTAATGGTTCGATGACACTAGGAGTGGTGATATTCTCATCACAATTTGTTAGAACCAGGTCTAAAAGACTATTTCCTCTGGTATTACCCAAGACTACATGTTCCAAATTGGACTTAATTGTAAAGTTAAGAAATGTATTCTCTAATGTACCAACTGCACTTAGATTGTGCCAGT
Organism: Neoceratodus forsteri; assembly: GCA_016271365.2. NCBI lineage: Eukaryota > Metazoa > Chordata > Ceratodontiformes > Ceratodontidae > Neoceratodus > Neoceratodus forsteri. The sequence goes on from JADMNL010000035.1 coordinate 74,553,604, forward strand.
TAATGTTGGGGAAATTGAAATCTCCCATCAATATGTTATTTGATTGTACTTTTATGTTCTCCAAATTAGACATGAATCTGTCTGTTTCTATGGAAGCAAAATTTGGAGCTCGATAAGCTAAGCCAATTGTTAAGTGCTTACCAGGTAGATTAATGTGGGCCCATAGGATTTCTGTTTCATGACATGGCACTTGTGTTGGATCAACCATACAGGACTTATATTTTTCTGATATGTATAAGGCTATCCCACCTCCATTTTTATTTTGTCTATTTTTTGAGAATCTGTTATAACCAGGGATGTCCATACCCCAGTCATTGTCCATGAACTATGTCTCTGTAACACCACATATGGCTATATCCTGATCTCTTAAGATGTATTTGAGTTCCTCAATTTTATTTGTTAAATTTCTAGCTTTAACCAATAATATATTAATATCTTGGTAGTGTGAGACTAGTTCAGATTTATTTATTTGAATATTTGATACATTAAGAGATGCAGACACAGGCAGCTTCTCCCTCAGAGTAATTAGTTTAAATTATGATTTATAAACGTATTAAATTGTTTCCCTAGAACAAAACTACCTCTTCTACTTAAGTGAAGGCCATCGCCACTGTACAATTCTGGATGATCCGTAAATTCTTCCCAGTGTGTGATGCATTTTATCCCTTTCTTGCAGCACCAAATACATAGCCACAAGTTAATGTCTTTTATTTTGTTATTAATAAACGGTGAGACCTTCGGTATTGGAAGAATCTCTGAGAGAGCAATTGTACAACCCATATTTGTTAATTTATTTGTGAGGGCTGCCAGATCTTGTTTTATTTCTAGGGCAGAGTAGTGAAACACATCATTTGCACCAGCATGTACAAGTACTACAGACGGTGTATTCAAGTCAACAACCATGTTGTTGACCATAAATTTAATATCTTTAACTCTTGCTCCACTGAAGCTAGATAGAGTTCAACTGGCTTTGTCAGGGTTGCAAATTGCCCTGTTTAGGTGCTTTACTATTGAGTCCCCAAGTACCTATACTGTTGGTGAAGCCTGGATGTCTATTCCAGGTATATCCATTTGGGTACATGGGGTCAACAGGTTAATTTTCGAAAGTATCAACTAAATTTGGTTCCCCAATATTTTGATCTGGTATCTGTGTAGTAGTAGAGCCCATGTTGTTGTTCTTCTCCTGTAAATTAGCTAGATCAAAGGATTTTGTTACAGTACAAGTTAAATCACTATTAGTCATATCAATATTTGGGTCAAGTTCAGCTACCTGTAGAAGGGGGTGAAAGTGATTAAACAAAGGAATGTTAAAAATGCTTGCTTTCCTTCCTTTTTTTGGTACCTTGTCATTCTGAACCATATTCAGTTCATCATCTGTGGTCTCTGAGATATTTATTTCTCGAGCCCTTTTTTTAATTAACTCTGTACCAGTTGTATTTGTGGATAGTGGTATATGGTTCGGTGGTAAGATTATTAGATTGATTTATTAATGAATGATTAAAGGTAGATGTCCTGTCCAGGGAATGAGCTGGCTTTGTTAAAGTCAATCTGAAGTCTAGCTGCCATTGCTTTCTGACTGTCTTCTAATTCAATCATTCTAGAGCCAAATAATTTGATTTCATTGGTAAGGGACTCAATTAATTCACAGTTGCTACACCTAGATGGCTCACTGTTGTTGTGTGTTAGTATCTTATACATGTCACATGAGTTGCACTTGTAAGCAAAGCCCCAGTTTACAATTCGTAATACTGTAGCCATTTTTAGTTTAAAGTTGGTCTGTATTACAGTTTAATCTGAGATTACCTCCCAGGGTATTATTCAAAAGTAAGTATAGAGACTACTCGTGGTAAAAGATAATAATAATAAAGAATAAAAGATTATTCTTTATTTTCTATTTTACAGCTGTGCTTTTACTGCATGTGGTCGTTAAATGATTTTCAAGTTATTATTTTCCTCGTTGTCTTCCCCCAGAGTTTGTTCCTACATGCTGTTCCATGCTAAGACATGCCAGACATGTGCTTAGATGCATGCATCTTTGTGTGCAGCAGACATGCGCTCGCCCCACTTGGGCTTGCCCCACTCACCGCGGGACAAGCTTAAATATGCACTCACGACCTGGAAGTGTTGTCCAGGGGTCACTGTCTGGTCAAGTTAGTAAAGGTGTGCACAATGAGGTTTTTGACTTAAAATACTGCAAAGGAACCCCTCATACGTGGTTTCAGATGACAGACCCTCACACAGTAATAAAATATTGAAACTGAGTCGTAGTCTCTGAGTGGGCTAGAAGGGACTACAGCTCCTCTTCCTGTGTCTAAATAACAGGGCTCAGTGCCTCAAGATGAGGATAAATCAAATTACATAAAGTAACACAGAAACACAATTAATATTTCATTTTTCACCCCGTGGGACAGCTCAGACAGCTATCTCCAGGAATAAAATGTTAGCTACGAGCGCTTGCCATGGGACAAGCTTAAATATGCACTTGCGGTCCCTAAGTGTTTTCCAGGGGTCACTGTCTGGCCAAGTTAGTAAAAGTGTGCAAAATTAGGTTTTTGACTTAAAATACTGCAAAGGAACCACTCATATGTGGTTTCAGATGACAGACCCTCGCACGGTAATAAAATATTGAAACTGAGTCTTAGTCCCTGAGCCTCTCACAGCCCCCTCCAAGTCCCTTGGTCCCAACCCCCACATTCCAGGTCATGGCAGTGGAACTCCCTCTCCCCTCCTCTGACCCCAGTGGGGCAGACCCAACTGGCAGGGATACATCAGGCCTTTCAGTATACTGGAACAATAGAGGATGGAGATGATAGCAACAGGGGACAGCCCTGTGGGTGGGGTTAACAATGACTGACCCAAAGGAGTGGCTGGTTGGGGGGCAGAGTAGGAGCAAAAAGGAAAAAAAATCTTGTTTTGTTCCTTCTTTGTAATATATATATTTTTTTCATCCCCAGTCACCAAGGCTGCTTGCCTCAGTCAGGTGACCTACCAGCCCCATTCTCCTCCCTTCTTTGTCTATTAACAAGTAACAGGGGTCTACTAGAGGCATTTTCTCCAAAGACTGCATTTCCCTCATGTGGTGGGCTTCCTCCAGAGAATCAGGGCTCTGTGGCTTCTGGATCCAAACACAGAGAGCGCAACAGAACCTCAGGCACTGGAAGCTACATGGCTCATTAATTATTAATTGATTTAGCATTTATAAGTGCTCAGATGTTTGGTTCTGTTAACCCCTTTGAAGAATCGCGAGAGTCGAGGCACTAGGGGTGTTTTGTTTACTTGCAGTTGTTACTTTGCACTGGTTCACACTTTTTTGTATTTACATTGTGGAGACTTTAATAAATTACTAAGTGTTTTCACAACAAGACGCTCTTCTATGCTTCTAAGTCTCCACTTATAAGCCTTTGTTTCCAGTGCCTGAGGTTCTGTTGCGCTCTCTGTGTTTGGATGTTGTTGTAATTAGGGTTTGCCGCCCTTCTTGAGAGCTGCATGGTTGCTAATTGGACCATTTTGCTCGCAGTGTGTACTTTTAAGGATTTTCTCTGTGGCTTCTGCCAGGCCTGTCATGTGTGGGGACCAGACAGCAGTCAGGAGCAGTGGGGCATGATAGTGCCAGTGTCCTGTGAGGGGACCAGACAGCAGTCAGGAGCAATAGGGCATATTAGTGCCAGTGTCCTGTGTGAGGACTAGAAAGCAGTCTGGAGCAGTGGGGCATGATAGTGCCAGTATCCTGTGTGGGGACCAGACCGCAGTCTGGAGCAGTGGGGCATGATAGTGCCAGTGTCATGTTTCTGTCCTTTGAAGTTTTTCCTTAGATACATAGACAGTGTTGGCAGATAAGGGCCTATGGCCCACTCAGTCTACCCATTTGAGCTTGTAAGTTTACTTTATGTTTTTCTAGAAGTCTGTTGCCCCTTAACCCTGACCTCCAGAATCCCTTTATGTCTATCCCATGCATTCGTAAATCCCATGATTGTTTCAGCCCCCACCACTTCCTCTGGCGGGGTGTTCTACTTGTCCATCACCCATTCTGTGAAGAAATTCTTCCTCACGTTTCCTCTGAATCATCCTCCCTCCAACTTCATCCCATGCCCTCTAGTCCTGGAACATCTTTTTCACTTAAAAATAGTGTATTCCTGCACCCCGTTCCTCCCTGTTCTAGTTCTAGTCATCATCTTGGGGACACTGCTGGCAAGGGCTCCTACACATATGTTAGCACTAGGGATGCCTCTGACTGGCCAATTCCAATTTTTGGATTTAGAATTTTACAAAATTCCAGTTCTGACTCCAGTTCTGACTCACACCCTAAAAGGGCCTCAAAATCAGAATCTGTTTTGGAGCTTAGAACCAAAATTTAAAATCCTTGTACCTTGAGAATGGATTAATAGTTTTTACAGCAAACCAATGAAAAGCACCACTCTGGAGCAATCCCTTTCTACCCTGAACATTGCAGACCAAATTTAAACTGTCTGGGTGCTATGTGATGACAAACAAACAGCAACCCCCCCCCGATTTCCCTAAAAATGCACTATACGGATCTCAGAATCCATACATCTGACCAGAATGAAATGTCACACCTCAAGAGACTTTACCCTCCAAGACTATGCATACAAAACTATGCACAAATCTGTTGAATGACGGTGACAGTATTACAGCGCAAAGTTAGGTTTTTTTTGTTAATGCATCAGTTAAGGTTGAAGCGACAAAAGTAGGTAAATGTCATGTTGGGGTTTCCAGCCATAACACCCCACACCGCCTACACAGGCAGCAACAGGCATAAATTGTGCCTTGCAGTTGTCAGCCCTAAAGCTCACTCCATTTCATGAGTAAGTAAGCTGAGATGGGTGCAGTATATGAGAATGGGGTGAGCGTTAGGGTTGACAACCACAAGGTACGCCCCATGCCTGTTGCTGATTGCAGGGTAGTAATAAATGGGACAGTCATGAGTAGGGTACCACAGGGTTTAGCCCAGGGACCTGCTTTATTCAATATATTCATTTGTGATATAGGAGAAGTTATGCAGGGCAAGATGTGTTAGGGTTGGAAACCCTAATGCTCCATTCCCTACTTTTGACACTTTAACCATAATTAGTGCATTAACAAAGTTTTTTTGCAATTAATTTCCTGACTTTTTGAGATAGTATAATTTTATGTTTATCTGCCTCTGTAATTACTTCCTTATTTGAGTGTGGGAGTGCAGTGCCTGGACCATGCATCCATAATTTTTGGGCTGTGCACTCCCATCCCTCCTTGGATGCATATATGTATATTGGATGCACACAACTGTGCCAGTTTTACATATTTTGACTGCATAATTTCAGCATAACTTCTTATTATCTTACCTCATAAACAAGGTGGTGAAATTTTTCAAATCTCAACCAAGGGGTCATTTCACCAACTGACAGTGAAATCACCTTCTAGGCTTGATTTGCATAATTACACTAAGGGTAGCATCTTTCAAAAAAAAAAGATGTTTTAGAAGAAGGGGTCATGACATGAGGCTGGAAGGGGTAGACTAAGAGGTAAAGTGAGGAAGTATTGCTTCATGGAAAGGGTGGTGGATGCATGGAACAGCCTCCAAGTGTAGGTGGTGGGGGATAACTTGGTAGCAGAAATAAAAAATGCATGGGATAGGCATAGGGTAACCCTAGCGACAGGAAAGAGGATAAAGCCGGAGATCAAGTAGGGTCTATGGTTTTTGCAGCAGGTAGGGAAAATGGTCAGACTGGATGAGCCTAGCAGTCTTTACTTGCCATCAATTTCTATATTTCTATGACATTGTTCATGAGGTGGGGTCTTAAAAAGGCCATGTTGAAAATTTGGTATAAAAACATACACAAATGGCAAAACTATGCATCAAAGTTGAAAACACCACTGAAATACATTGAAACTCACTTACTCCAAATGAAACCTGTAAAGAAAATTAAGTCCCAAATCCTTTTTATGAGTAGAAACCCTTTTTTTCTGTGAGAATGACAAAAGCTCTTGAAAAATGATCTATTGTCGTGAAAAAAAATTGGAAAAAACTAAGCCCGAATCCTTTTTTGCAAGTACAAATCCTTTCCCGAGAGAACAAGAAAAGCTCATGAAAGAAAGAATCTGAAAAACTAAGTTCTAAATCCTTTTTCATGAATAGAAATCCTTTTTCATGACAATGAAAAAGGACTCACAATGAAAGGATTAGCGGGTCACGGAAAATGATTTAAAATGTTTAAAAAACATAGTGCAGGGTCATTTTTCCTTCAGATAACTGCAGAATTCACCTAAGGGAGTCCCGATGACCAAGATACATGTGCTGGTGTCTCTGAAGGAGTTCATTTTTGTGGGTTTTCAAGGTGTTTTTTTAACAAAGAACAAGATGGCAGCTCATGAAAAATAATTTTTCCTCATGAAAAAGAATTGTCCCCTCATGAAAAAGAATCCTTTTTTAAATGTATATTTTATTGATTTTGTCATATGTTACATCATACATCTTCTTAACAGAAAACATTAAGGGATACCATTCTCTATACATCATTTTTCCACTAGTGGAACATATCATTGATACATCAATTAATTCAAAACTTAGAGTATATTTTAATACAATAAAGAGGATACACATGACCTTGTCTTGATTATCTGAGCCATGTATTATACCCCAACAATTAAACCATTCTACCAGCCAGTACCTTCCCACGTTCATCATGGGACAAAAGAGGGGTCTCTGTCCGAAATGAAAAACACCCAAGGTCCCCATCTCAGTTCAAATTGTGCAGATCTGTTATTACATCTGGCTATCAACCATTCCATGTAATATAATTCTGTCATTATTTTCATCCAATCTTGAATCATAGGGGGACTACTGTTCCTCCAAAGGTGAGTAATTGCCTTTTTGGCTGCCAGCAGATATGTGAACAGAAGGGAACCCTTTGTGGGTCAGAGTCCCACTGGTGGAACCGATAAAAGAACCAACTCCGGGGTGAGCACCGCTTCTGGCCCCAGCAGTTCGATCAGGGAATCCTCTGCCTCCTGCCAAAACACCCTCAGTACAGGGCACAAGGTGGTATGTCCGGGTGGGGGGGGAGGCCCGGGCCTCTGCATCCTCCCACTCACACAGGAAATTGTGAGGCCATCTGCTCTCCACAATCTCTGCAGCAGCAACCAATGGGGGTAGAAACTTTGCCCATTTTGCTGGTGTATTAAAGAAGAGAGAACAAGTCTTCTTGGCGAATTCCCTCCAGTATGGTGCTAGAGAAATTCCCATGAATATATGAGAAAACTTCAGCCCACTCTCATAAGGTACTGGGTCTGGTAGTTCTCTATTCCAGGAATCCAGTATTCCCCTAGATGAATCTGCCAGGTGTTCCCTGAGTCCCTTATATAAAAGCCTAGTTATATGTTGCCATGTATTACCTCTAAGGGTGATTGTAAGCATATTTAATAGGAGTGACATGGGTTCTGAGAGACGGTTCCTTTCAGGATCTTTATGTATCAGAAAAGTCTGGACCTGCATGTACCCAAAGTATTCTCTGTTGGTGGGACCATATTTAGTCTGTAACTGTATAAATGGAATAGTGCCATTGGTATCTAAAAATTGAAAAATAAATGAAAGACCCCTCTGATGCCACCACTGGAAACTATAGTCAATTCTAGAGGTTAGAAATTCAGTCTCAGAACTAAGTAGTCTCAAAAAATATAAGACTGCGGATAGTGAGGGAAAGGCTCTAATTTTGTACCAGGTCTGTAATGTGTGTTGCCTTCCCAAATAGTATCCACTTGGTCTGGGTAGAGCGGAAAGGGGGCAAATGTCAATTGTTTTATATCTTGTATCTTTACTGAGTGCACATTCAATTTGTTTCCAAATGACCTTACAATTCAGATGCGGCCAGTGAAGAATCACCCCTAGAACTACTACATAAGCATAATGCAGTACATTAGGGAGATTTAACCCACCTTTATCTTTGGGAAGCTGGAGGATAGACCCCCTAATACGGGATTTTTGGCCTGCCCAAGCAAATCTTGCAAGCATTCTATTCCATGAGGTAAAATATGAGACCAGGGAAATATAGGAGTTGTCTGAAACAAGTATAACAGGTGGGATAAAACAGAAAACCTAAGTGTGTCTATTCTGGCATAGAAGAGGAGTCATAATTGTGCCCATCTGTGGAGGTCTGCCTCTATATATTTGTGTAAGGGGTTCATAATTTATTAAGATTAACTTCTGCAGCTATTGGGGTAAATTAATCCCCAAATCTTTAATTTTCATACTTCTCCATTTAAACTGGAGTGAATTTTTAATAGCTGAGGAGGGAATAAAGTTCAGTGTTAAGACCTCTGTCTTTGCAGGGTTAATCACATAGCTTGAGACCTCGCAAACTCACCCAATATTCTCCATGCAGTGGGGAGTTTATGTGCTGGGTCAGAGAGAGTGAGCAAAATATCGTCAGCGTATAAGGCCAATTTATACTCCTCTTCACCCACTCAAACACCCTTAACCTCCCCTGATGTTCTCAGTGCTAGAACAAGAGGCTCAATGTACAAAGCAAAAAGAAGAGGGGAAAGAGGACATCCCTGCTGAGTCCCACTCGCTAGTACCAGTGGGGATGAAATAGTACCACTTACCCTAATATATGCTGCAGGAGAGTGATATATGTTTTTTAACCAATTTATCTTCTCATCTGGGAAGCCAAAAGTGGCTAAAACTCTCCACAAAAAAAAAAAAACTACATGATCGAAGCCTTTGAAAGCATCAAGACCCACGAAGGTGGATTGTAATGATCTTCTATTTACATAATCTACGAGATGAACAATTCTGAGAGTGTTATCTGAGGTCTTGCTTGGTCCATATGGATCACTTCAGTATACACTCCCTCCAGGCACTGGGCCCATATAGCCATGTGAAATTTATAAGCAGAGTTTAAAATTGAAATTGGCCTGTACGCATCCACAGATTGAGGGTCTTTCCCTGGCTTTAGGATTGCAGACAGTACCACATATGACCATGAAGCAGGAGGTGGAGCGCCTTCTTGTACCTCTAAGAATGCTCCTTGCATGAGAAGCAGCAAGTGGGATATAAATGTCTTATACCATTCAATGGGAAACCCATTGGGTCCCAGGCATTTCAGAGTTTTAGGTCTAGCTAAGACTCTATTTATCTCCTCCACTGATATAAGGCTTAATAGGGAGTCCTGCTGTTGGGACAATTTTGGTATAGGGAGGGGATTGCAAAAGCCTGTATCTGGTCTTCGGGGGAGGGGATGGATTAGCATATAAAGTTGTATAATACTGTCAAAATACTTCCAGTATCTGGGGGATAATCTGAACTATTTCTCCAGTGTGAGGGTTTTTTGTTTTGGGGATGCAGGCAGCCTGTCTGAACCCTGTGAGTCATTTTGCTAAGTTTCTAGACCTCCTGGAACCTCCCCCATAATAGAATTTCTTCAGTTAGAAATAGGAAGACTGGATCCTTTGGTCCAGAATGTCTTGGAGTTCCGACTTCAGTGAATGGATTTCCTCACATGTGTCTATTCTACCTTCTCACCTTTCTAGCTGCTGCAGTTCACTTAAACGTGTTTGTAACTGTGTCACTCGAGCCTCCTGTTGCTTTTGCTTTCAAGAGGAGTAGGCTATAATTTCACCTCAGTTTACTGCCTTCAAGGTGTCCCATATTAGCACCGAAGGTGTTTCAGGAGAAAGGCTATCCTGTATAATCTGGGGGATTCGTTGGGTCATCTTACTGCAAAACTCCTGATCTCTGGGAAGTAGGAGATTTAGAAGCCACAAAGAAGATTTCCGAGGCTTTCCTATATCTATTTTTAACAAGAGGGGAATGTGGTCGGACCAAAACTTGGCATTCATTGTCAAATCCCTTACCCTATCTGCGCGTTCTGTGGAAACTAAGAAGTAGTCTATTCGGGAGGATGTCTGGAATGTGGGAGAGACGTATGTAAAACCTCCACTTGAGGGATAGAAATGTCTCCAAATGTCTACTAGCCCCAGGGCCGGTATTTGAGCTCTAAGAAGCTTCTAGTTCGGTGAGACTCTATGTCTCTGGGCGTGGAATACATCTAATGAGGGGGATAGTGTTACATTAAAGTCCCCACCCAGTATCAGAATTCCCTTTTGTAAATCTACCAGCTTATTAAAAAAATGTCTTAGCCTCATGGTGGGTGGGGCTGGGGGAAAATAAACACTTGCCAAGGTCACCACAGTTTTAAACATCCTTCGCTGTGAGATCTCAAGGCAACCATTTGGGTCTGTTTTCTCCTCTTCTGCTATAAAAGGTGTTGCAGATGGGATCATGACTGCCACCCCTCTCCTCTTTCTGGTATTACAGGAGGAGGAGATTATGGAATACTGACCTCCCACAGACAACTTTAAATGTTCCCCCTGCAGAGAGGTGAGTCTCTTGCAAAAAAATTAAGTCCACCTCCTGTTTCCGGATGTATTGGAGGAGTCTGGAATGTTTCACAGGATTGTTGATCCCAGTCATGTTTAAATATAAGGCTTTAACTGGGGTTATAGCCATATTTGTGTTATATTTGAAATATCTGGTTGGAAATCCCACTGCATTCCAGTTCCCCTCTCTTCCACAAAGTTTTGTCCTGGATGCAAAATAATGCTCCCTCCCTCCTTTTCCCCAGACCACCAGTGTTCTATCTCTTCTCGGTACTGATTAAGGCTTGAAAAATAAAAGCACTCCCAGCTCATGTAAGTTAACTGTCGTACCCCCAAAAAAGACATGTTGTGCCCATTAGTTCAAATTATTCAGTAATCCAAATAAAAATTCCCTTTATAGGATATCTGCATTAAATACTTAACTCTAACAAAGCTGAAAGGCAACAGTGCCCACTTAAAACAAAAAAAACTGACAATATTACTGCATTATGTGTCAAATACAGTTCTTTCTTTTCAGACTGAGTATATCTCCTTAGTATATATTCTATGACTTCCAAGGTGGAGGAGGTTAATGGTAGCCTCCCTATACCTCCCGAGGAGACCTCACCACAAGATAAGATCCGCCTGGGAGAGGAGGCAGTTCCCAAGTTAAATTCACTCGGGGCCTCCAGGGAGCCTTTAAGACCCAAAAGGAAATTTAAGATCAGATAGAAAAAAAGTAACATATAAGGGTAGGGTTGAACAAAGCACCTCATTCAGAGACTCCCAAATCAAACACTTTTCAGTACTGACCTCTGTGGAATATATAAACCAACATAAAATTTAATGTGGAGTTGGATCATGAACCTGTATATTTCTAATGTCTCTATTTGGTCACGTGGCCAAAAAATGTAGAGCCCTTAAAAAGGAGGGATAGGTTCTCTGATTGGCCTGGAACAAGGCAGCAAAGCTGAATAATTATTATTCATCTGATCATATAGAGAGTGGGATTAGGTTTCTGTCCTCCCAAAGTTCTGATGGGTCATCAATGTCCATGTGTCTGTGGGCCGGAGGTGTCCTATCTGAAATTAAGATTTTTAAACATGGTGACCAGGTTAAGTCATGTTTGACTGACATTCCCCACAGATGTCAATGCACCTAGTCTGGCAAGATGGTATGTCCGGGTGGGGGGGGGCCTGGGCCTCTGCATCCTCCCGCTCACACAAATGGCTAAACCTCACCCAAATATAGAGGGCTTATAACAACCTCTGCCTAGGGTCATGAACAGGGGCACAGGTGAGACCTGGAAGACTCCTCCAAAGGGAATCACCTCCCCCCCCACTCAGTACACCAGACATACCTGTAAACCTGCTAGCCTGTTAAACCAACTGCCAGCAAGAGAAAAAAGAGCTCTCCCTGTCCGGAGCCTATCTTCCTCAGGTCTTCAATGGGGAGTCAGTTCTTCTGTATGCTGCTAAAGCTTGCTTCAAGTCTCGAGGAGTGCTATGTCCCTCTTGAGTTTTTTTGGAGACAGTTTGCCACTGCAGAGGGCACTGGGATGCCCCCGCCACTGCCTGGGAATTATCTGGAAAGTTTAGGCCCATCTTAGATGGTTCTGTTTTGGCTTTCTGTGCAGTTTGAAACTCCTTCTTTCCCTCCCGGAGATTGATCATGAGACGGGCTGGGTAAGGAGTGGAGAATTTATATCCAGCAGCTTCAATAACAGGGAGCAATGGAAGGTAGGCTCTTCTTAAATGCATTGTTTTAGGATTGTAGTTGTGGTCGAGGTAAAATCTCGCTAGGCCATAGAACACTTTGATTTTTCACCAGACATTTAGGAGGATTTGCTCCTTTCTTGCATAGTTATTAAATCAAGCAATAATTGAGCGGGGCGGAAGATTAGAGGAAGTAGGTTTCAGGGTAAGGGCTCTATGGACCCATTCTAACTATAGCTGTAATGTGTCAGGTAATTCTAGAGCAGTTCTCAAAAGTACCTCAGTGAATTCTTTTACATTATTCCCCTCAGAGCCCTCACGGATACCATAAATCCGGATGTTCCTATGACGGGCTCTGTTATCTGAATCTTCTTGTCTGGCTTCCATCTGTTCCTATTGCTCCTTGAGAATTTGTACCATGGTTTCCAGGTCATCTACCCTGTTTTCCGTTGCCGTGCCCTGTCACTCCACCTCGTCGACCCTCTGCTCTAGCTGCATAACATCACATCAGAGTTCTCCATATAATTCCTTCACTTCTGCTCAAAAGGAAACCAACTCCTGGTATATTGTATCCAGCTTTGCTTTTTTGGTTTTAAATTTAGTTGTTTTTGGAGTACTTTTTGTAGAGCTGCCCCAGGAATCTGCTGACACCATTGCCCATTGAGTACTCGGCTCGAAGGCCTCCAAGTCAGAGTGATCGTCAGTCTCCTCCATCCTTTCCTTTTTTGATCTGGACCAACTCCAATAGGTTGTTCCATCTCTGGCTTAGTGAAAAAGCTAATTGTGTATAGGATTTATATTGAAACTGGACTGGTCAAAGAGGATTTTACACGGAGGTCGTACAGAGTGCAGAGCCTGCCATTCCTCAGAGGGCAGAACCGGAAGTCACCGAAAAAGAATCCTTCTTCATGAGGACTGAATTCTTTCATCATTCTAGGAATCTAGCCAAAAGACTGTACTCTGAATGCTTATAACCTGAAACTTTAAAGTTAATAACTTTTAAACAGATTAATACTTTTCACCAAACCAGGGAAAGGCACTTATGTGGGGCAAGCCCTTTCTACCCTGAAAATTTAATGCAAACATTCCAAACCACCATGGGTGCAGTGTGATGGCAAAGCACAAAAAAACAGCAATTTTATAACTTTTTTTCATGATGCACAGCTCAGAATCTACAAATCCTACAGGCACAAAACTTGCTACATCAAGAGATCTTCCCCAAGAAACTGTGCATATAAAATTTTGTGCAAATCCATTTAATGGATGCAAAGTTATTAAAGTGCAAAACCTGAGCTTTAACATACAGTAGAAACCACAACTCAACCCTAACTATAGTGGTGCAAATGTGCTACTATAAGACAGATATACATTTATATAAATAGATGTGTAGATATATATGTAGATAGATAGATAGATAGATGATAGCTATATAGATAGATGATAGATATATAGATAGATAGATAGATAGACAGAGAGATAGATATATAGATAGGTAGACAGACAGACAGACAGACAGATAGATAGATAGATAGATAGATAGATAGATAGATAGATAGATAGATAGATAGATAGATAGATAGATATTTTATGTATAGTGTTGCTTCTATGTCCACCCTAGCCAGACTGGCCCCCTCTTTCACTCTTTCTGCCACTTTGCCCAAAGCTGTCCCCAAACCAGTGTTCCTTCTACTCCTCCCTCTCCAACCCCTCCCTTGCAGCCAAGTGCTTCTACCATTGTGTTTCCTTTATGTCCAAATTCTGGCTCAGCTTCCATCCCCATTACCTTGCATCACCTCTTGTACTCTTTTCACAACAATGATTCCCGCTTCCTTTCACTTCTTCCCTTGAAAACCACTGTAAGTGAAACTGCCTTCTTTTTCTGTTTCCCAAACCTCTGGTCTTTTCATCTCCTTGCTATCCACTCTTCCTCATTCCTCTACCTCCACCTGCATGATTTCACAGACCACCCCTTCAACTGCTCTTGCACCTGTAATAATGCAGTTGTAATCCAGGCTCCCTCCTATGATTGCCTACACATGACCACTGCTTTGCAACTGTGCGTCACTCTCCAGTCTGTGGATTTTTTTGTTCTGTTCCAACAGTCATAGCAACTCTTCTTACAGCGTATTTGGTATTTTATTAGCATTTTCAACACCTGACTCTTGTTATTTACTATACAGTATTCACTTTGACCAGTGCAGACTCTGAACCTGTTCTACTGGCCATGGCAACTGTACTCACTCTTCATTTTGTTCTGCCTTTTTCTCAACTATTATTTGCAATTTAAAGTGCTCCTAATGCCATTGTGACCAAGTCTGAAAAAATCTAATACTTAGATACAATTAGTCTTTTATTTAATATTTTTCTGTAATTCCTACCATTACTGTTCATTACTAAGGACATCTGCATGTAAACAGGATCGGATCGCTGCCCTGTCTGTTCTGGCTGTTTGCCTACACCTGACATCACAGTTCTGTTTATGACAGCACAGTCTGTTGCTGTGGGGATAATTATGATGCCATGAACAGGGAATTATGATGTCAGGTGTAGGCAAGCAGAAAAAGCAGATGAAGTGTAAAGGACAGTAGTATTGTTTCATATAACTGTCCTCGGTAATAAAGAAGAAAGAGAAGGAATTCTAGAAAATATATAAAATATAAACTGAATTGTGTCTTAATCTCAAATTGTTTCAAAGTTTTTCTAATGGTGTCAAGGACTCTTTAAATGTATTGCAACTTACATAATGTGCTATCCTACCCCTCTCACCCCAGATTGCTTCTTTAAATTAACTACTGCTAGACCAGTAGATCTTTCCTGGTGAAATGTTTGAAATAAATACATAAATTATTTATTTCTTTATTTTTATTTAGTATGCTTTTATGCCCTGTGTGCCTGCCTGTACTGTTTAGCCCCCACTCATCTGGTCTTCCCTCCTCTCTTCTCTGGGACTTACTTCCTTGTGGGTCAATACCCCCCTGGCTTACTCCTCAAGATGAGACCACCTCCCCAGTGCAACTCAAATGGAGCTAGATACCGGCAGGAGCACCCACCAGCCTTACTTCTTTGGATTGCCCCCCAGGGCGGGCATGAGGCCGAGCTGGGTCAACGACAACAGAATAGGTCATTCCTGGGAGGGTCATGAAGGGCAATCTGAGCTGGTGAAGCGAGGCATCATATGGGGCAGTGGCAGTTTATTTTTCATTGTAAATCCCTGAGGTCGGGGACATGCAATGATGTCCCACTCTTTCCCACCCTCTCAAATGATGGCACCAACACAAGGGAATCTCCAGCCTCTGACAGAGGTCAAAAGTGGGCCAGACATTCTTCCCCCCTTCCCCTGGAAAAGGAGAGCAGTCCCTAGGATGCTCAGTCCTTCTCCCCACAACAGCCAGACCTCTGACATCATGAGTCCATCCCAAACCTGGGTCATTGGCATCACAGACAGATGTCCTGCCTCTGCGCCAGCAAGCCAGCCAAAATAAATATATGAATTATATGCATTTTGTTACAGTGAAAATACTTTAAGGTTTACAAAACCCTCACATTAAGGAAAAGGCAAATGAATAGTCTGAAAATCAGAATGAACATCACTAACCTGTAGCGTTAGAAATTTCTCCCTGGGAACAGGCAACACAGTCGAAACAACATATAGGCTGACCCTTTTTGATCATTTTTCTGTACCCCAGAATACAACTTTCACTGCAGACTGATGGTGGTATCTGAAGATAGAAGACGAAGACATATTGTTCAACTCAGTTGTCATTATAAATATTTTTTTTTTCATCACCACTAGGTCTGAGTGAAGGGGAAAAAAAATCACAATTCATTAAATTCAACACGAAGTATGGAAATTCTCATAGTAATCAACTTTCCGAGTTCTGCACTTTGAGGAATCACAAATCAGGAAGTTTTCAATTTACGTAGTGAAAACCTACGCGAATTGCAGAAAATCTCCATTTCACTGCTGTTTTTTCTGACATAGTGGTAAATTACTTTGCAAATTTCATTGTAGTGTGAATTGGCCAGTTTGCAAGCACTACACAAAGTAGGTAGTGGGCCACTTCATGCTAACCTTACTGGCGAACTTTAAAATTCATCCTCTCCTAATCACCCCATCTAATTTAAGTTGTTCAGATTTTTGTAAGAAGCAGTCCATAACTCATGAGTGGCAAAGCCATAGTTATTTAAGAAGGCCTTACCAGGTATGCCAGGAGGCAAATGTTATTTTACAGGAACCAGTTATGTATTTTACATATATCACACCAGTTGCAATAGTTTTTATCAGTGTTTCACCTTGTTTTACTGTACTTTGAAACTATCTTTTTAATGTAAACTTTGATGTCACCCATTGTTCTCTGTGTTCCATTTCCAGATTCTGAGGGAAAATGACATGTTCTAATTAACAATGCAGAGAATACCGGATTGGTAACTATGCAGCAAAACCAGTGTCAGATGGGTTTGATTCATTCTGACCTCGAGAGCAAAGTGCAGGCATGTGTGTTCTAACTGTAGTGTGTTTCTGTCCACAGAGCACTTCCTGGGTGGTGGGTACAACTGCACATTGTAAGTAGCACTGAGTGTACCAGTAAATGCAGCTGAGTGTAAACATGTGTGTTTGTGTCACCTTGCCCAACACATCCATGGCCCATGCAGACATGGACAGCATGGGCTGTGCACAAGAGACGCCCTGCAAAGATATGTTAGGGATGGGGCCGTGTAGTATGACCAGAGTCGTGGGGGTCCCCAACCTGGTACTCAACACCCAGACAGAGTGAACAGCATGCCAACATCCCTGAAACCTTGTACAGCCAGTGCACACCTGCATTTCACATTGGCAGTAGTTCAGTACTGCAGCCCAGGCTGTCAGCAGCCAGGGACACTGAGGACCATGACATGTACATATGCAAGACATGACCCTGTAGAAAACCCTGATGTGGTGTCATGGCTGTCACAGTGACGTGATACAGCATGCCATGGTCCTTTGAGGATCACAGTGTGGATGGCATGGTGCAGTCTGCTGGCACACAATGAGGACCACAGACAATCTGAATCCCATCTGGGGAAGCATACTGCATATGTGTGTGTGTGTGTGTGTGTGTGTGTGTGTGTGTGACACATAGCCACAGTGGCCCACTGCCAGGCTCCACTGTGATGCAGAAAAATGGTAGGACACACAGCAGTTATGGTGTCTGTGCCATACAGCACTGAGTGTACCCAGGCAGGGCTACCAGTATCCAGTACAGTGGATTCCATGTGGCTGATGCATGCCCAGTATGCATGGGCACTTTGTGGACATCTAGTGGACACAACAGTGTGACTGGTCACATGCTAGACCCCACAAAGGCACCAGGGTATTGCACCCCTGGTACATGGTTAATGTGTGTCAGTGTGCCATGAGGGGCCCTGAATGAGGTGCAGGTGGCCACACACCCAAGTCACCTTGACTATGAGGAACACCAAGGATAGTAGAGATTTTCAGAAAACTGCAAATATATTAACATAAACAACAAACAACAACAACACAGTAAATAAGATGAAACAATGGAACAATAAAACCAGTGCAGGGAGAGTGACATAGATGCTAGAGAAAAGACAAAGGTGGCATGCCAGTTAACAAGCAGTCAGGTGGGAAGGGGACACAGGTGGAGAGGTTGGGCATCCACCACATAGAGGATAATGTATGGTCCTCTATCGGTATCCAGTCTGTTAACCATCAAGAAGTTACCAGGGCAATCGTTTAAACCTCAAGAGCGAAGCTCGAGAGGTTTACGTCGCCATGGCAACCTCGAGACCTTTAACATTAACCAGTTGCCGATAGAAGGACCATACATTGTTTTTTATACTGTATGATCCCAAGAAAAAGGGGAAACGGCTCCTTACTTTTCAAAACAGAGTCACCGCCATGGCCGTTCAGTCCTTCCCTTACCGCTGAGTGCATCTGTCCATTCCCCAGTGTAAAAAAAGGTGTGCACATGCGCAGACCGATCCCCGTTTTTAACCTATTGATGTGACGTATCATCGATAGGTTAACAACATTACTACATCACATTGATGGTATAGCAACCTTAGAAAATGATGATTTCCTAAGGTTAACAGTGTTCTACCATACATTATAAGTTATTTATGTGGAAGACTTGGTTTGGGTGGTGAGGGACAGCAGTAGGGGAGGAGAGTGGTATGGGTACAACATGGTTTATAATGGTGGTGGGGGCTTTCTTTGCATCAGTCAGGCTTTGGGGGGAGACTGGCAGCAGGATTGAGCACCCAACGAGAAACTGGCAAAGCCAGAAAACAACTGATTCAGGAAGGGTACCGGTGGTGCAGGAGGGAGGGTCAGATGGCTGCTTGAGGGTTGGTGAGGGTTGGAGAATATTGGTAGATTGAGCACCCACCATTGGTAACCATCACAAAGTGAATCCATCCTTAAGCAACACAAACAGCCAATTCACCCACTGCTGGTGTGCACATACAGTACTGAATACAAGTGACAAACCCCAAAACAGGTTTCCATTGTTTGGTAATAAAAGGACCAAATCTTTTTTTTTATAAGCTACAGCAAAAAAATTCACAATTTATGTTTATATATATGTATACATGTATATATATATATATATATATATATACAGTATGTGTATATATATATATATATATATATTTGGGAGGTAGTATAGTGCAGCGGTTTAAGGCTCTGAGCTGCAAATCTTGAGACCTGGGTTTGAATCCCACAGTCCCCACTTGCATACTGTGTGACCCTGAGCAAATCACTTAACTTCCCTGTACTCTCAGGTTGCACTTGTAAACAAGCTTTCAGCTTAGTGTGTCTCACCTGGTTAAACAATTGAAAAAAAAATAAAATATATATATATTCTTTTTTCAGTTAATTTTTTATTGAAATTATTTAAAAAGGACAATAAAAACAGACCTGTGTAAATTCATATCGTCAGCTTAAATACAGTAACCATTTTGAAGCATTGCATGGTAAACCGATTACATGCATCACAATAAAACAGTGCATGCCTGGGTGGTGTGCATATAGATATATATATGTGTGCGTTTCTAACCTGAGTATAGTTGCCATTCCATAAGATGTTGCGCACATCGATTGTAACTGCTTCTCCCTGATGAGACCTCATGTCTGTCATTCCAGCTTTCACTAATCTGAAGTCTCCATCAGGAAATATCTGCACATTAATAATATCAAACAAGATGACTGCATCTCCACTTGTATCAAACAGTATTTCCTCGCCAGTATTGGAGTTAAAATGGACATTTTTCAAATAAATTAAAACCTAGAAATGAATAATAAACAAACTTCATGATTAGATTACATGACTTTCCAATAAACTGCAATCTTATCTTTTAGAAACATGAATGTTTCACAGACTAGCGCTATATGCTTTTAGGTGCCAAAGACATTTGGCATCTTATGACAAGGGAGAATTTGTTCCACCAATAAAGTGCATTACTTATTCAAATATGTTGAGCATGCAAGTAGTGATGGGTAGAGATGCAAAGAATTTAAAATCTGCCGGCGAAGTGAACGCGAAGTAGCCGCCAATTGGCACTTCTAGTGCCCATAAAATCCGCCAAACATTGTTATTATTACTTGCATTGTTATTCCACTTTAAACATGAAGTAAGGTGGAGTGACAACAATATTGGCAGCATCCCACCCACACAGTCACCAGAATGAATGTGCATCCCCAAAGTGCTACTGTCTTGTGTCCAGAAAACTCTGCAGTGCTGATGAAGTAAAATGAGAGTATAACAAGAAATGCAAAGTCTCCCAGAATTAATGGCACATGCAGTCATGCGCGCAATGGTCAGGTCACACACAGAGTCACCAGAATTAATGTGCATCCCCAAAATGCTACTGTCTTGTGTCCAGAAAATTCCCCAGTGCTGACGAAGTGAAATGAGAGCGTAACAAGAAATGCAGTCTCCCAGAATTAATGGTGCCATGCAAATGCACAGACAGATTAAGATTGTGCTGCACACTCAAGGGATGCATACGAAAAGGCACAACACCACCTAACCAGTGCTCACATGCCACAAATCCAAATCTGGAAAGGAATACATTTTGCCAGTTGAGGGAATAGTGCACAGCAGTAACAATCCACTACCAGTAAAGATACTGCAAAACGGTATAAAAAATTCATGCAGGTGCGGTGGATAGCAGGTTCACACTGCTGCAATTACTCTGTCAAGAATTACAGAAAAATATTAGTGTGTGTACATTAACACAGTTATACAAGAAAAATACAACCAAAACAGACAGACTGCCTTTTTCTCCCAGTTAAACTACCTACACCACAAATTCGCCCCTCCCCAAAGCATACTTCACGGTACACAGATTGACTGTTCTAAATTAACATTCAAAATCCACACACAACAATAAACACACGATGATATGAGCACAGAAGGGTTTCCTACAATTGATGTACTAAATTTTGAGCAAAAAATATTACTAAAAAAGGCATTTTAAACAGCTTTTAGAGGTTTTGAATCACAGAGCTCTGAGAGCAAACTGTCTCCAGCTACCACTGCACACACACTACCCAGGCCAGAACTGAGGCTGTGCCAAACAATCTAGAGCCCATGTGACCTGCAATCCCATGAATAACTGCAGAATTTCATTTGGAGCTCAATTACAGGGTGAAGTGAGGCGAATTACATTGATTTCAATGTACTTTGCCTTAAAATTGGTGGAGAAGTGGTTTGGGGAATAATGCAGAATAACGCAAAGTCATTGGTTTCAATGGACTTCACATTCCTCATTATGAAGCGAAGTACTCTGCTTCACATTGTGGAGTTCTCCACGGATTCCATGTTAATCAGTGAATCACTTCATGGAGCAAATTGGGGGCCACTTCACCCACCACTACTTACAGTACTGTAACTCACATGTTGTGTGGGAAGGAATGTGGATGCCTATGGCTATACTTCCCCGATGAGCTGTAGCACAAAACTCCCCTACTTAAAAATGCTTATTAATGAGTACAATGGTGAAGTGGTGAAGCCTGGAGAGATGCTACAAAACATACTTACAATACATCCAATTAACTAGTAAAAAAATTAATGTTGTGATTTGTGACGTGATCGTGGTTAGTGACTGCATTTGTGACCGTGGCGATGGAGAATGTGACTTGTATCATGGGTGACTCGTGATGATGGTCCTGACTTAAAAACACATATTAATGAGTACAATGTTCATGCAGAATTATGTACCACACCTGTCCAGTACTCTGAAGGGAAGCCAAAGAAACAACTGTGACTAAAGTTACAGATGGAGATTGGACCTTAAAGAGATGCAAATGCATAGACAGATTAAGATTGCGATGTGCACTGAAGAGATGCAGATGCAAAGGCACAACACCTAACCAGTGCTCACCATCAGAAATTCAAATCTGGAAAAGAATACCTTTGCCGCTTGGGGCAGGCCATGGGGGGGCGGGAAGGACAGTGTACTGCACTGCTGCAGTAACAGTCACTAGTACTAGTACCAGTAAAGATACCACAAAGAAGTATAAAAATCACACAGCTGCAGTGGATAGCAGGCTCACATTGCTGAAATTATTATGTGGCACAATAAAAGGTGTCTGATTTGATGACACGCGTCACACATACTCATACACACTAAGTAATGCGTAGTAAATTGAAAACTTCAGTAATATAACCACAACAATCAGCAAAAAAAGGCAAGAATTATTGAAAATATTACCGTGTGTGCATTAACACAGTTATGCAAGAAAAATATCACCAAAACAGAAAGCACTGTCTTTTTCTCCAAGTTCATCTATCTACACCACAGTTACATCCCTCCCCCAAATCACACTTCCACGCTCTCTCAGCACACAGACTGAATGTTGTATATTAACATTCAAAATCCACACACAAACAATAAACGCTCGATGATATGAGCACAGGAGGGCTTCCTATAATCGATGAACTAAAGTTTCAGCAAAAAAAATGACTCAAAAAGGCATTTTTAACAGCGTTTAGAAGGTCTGAATCGCAGAGAGCTCTCAGAGCAGATTGTCTTCTACAGCTTCCTACACACACTACCCTAAACTGAGGCTGTGCAGAACAATCTAGAGCCCATGTGACCAGAAATCCCATGAATCACTGCAAAATTTGCCTTTGGAGCTTAAAAACAAGGCGAAGTGAGGCAAAGTACATTGTTTTCAATGTACTTCGGCTTAAGAATTGGTGGAGTAGTGGTTTGGGAAGGTGGAGTAACAAAATAATTGTTTTCAATGAACGTGTTGTCCATTATAACGAAGTACTCACGCTTCGCGTGCGGGCACTCTGGTCACCTTCACTCCACGAATCACTTCGCGGAGCGAATTGGGCCACTTCGCTCATCTCTAGTGATGGGTGAACTGGCCGAAATTCACTTTGTGAATAAATTTACAAAGTTGGCACAATTTGCCAAGTGCAAAGTGCCAACTTTGTATAGTTTTCACTAGGTGAAGTGGCCCTTTTTCTATACAAATCAACTTAAATTCACTTTGCAACTTTACCTGATTTTATCTGATTTCATTTGATACAGTGGTGCTTTGCCAGGAAAACTCATTGCAGAGTGGAGGACTGGTGAAGTGGGAACTTTGTCGAATAATTTACAAAGTTGGATTTTGCAAAGTCATCAGCAAAGTAAAACTTAGCAACATCTCTGTGTGCAAGCATGATTGCCTGAGTGGTGGCACTGGCATTTCCCTTCTGAAATAATGATCTGTCATCCTGTCATCTTGCACAAAGCTGGTAGTCCCACACTATGCTATTTAGACGGTCAAGATATTAGGTACTATACCTTGGGTCACACATACACATCGTGTGCTGTAACAGTGGGCAGCAAAACCAAGGAGACTTATCTAGGGATAATTGTACATAGTAACTGCAGATACTGAGCTATACTCAAGAGCACAACCACCATGATGGGGTTGCAAAAGGACAGAGGAATGGACCAGGTCAAGGGCAATGATCCTTCCCCTGTAAAATGCCTTGGTTATACACAACTGGAGAACTGCATCCAGTTACTGTCATTGCAGTACAGAGAGGACACTGAATGTCACAAAAAGGGTCCAACATGTTCACAAAGATGATTCGCAGTCTAGAACATGAGCTATAAAGGGAGATGAGACATACTCAGTTATAACATGCATAGAAAAAAAAAATGCTGAAAGCTGATTTGTGGATAGCTGTTTCACTCGTGATGTTATCCCAGTACAATCTCACAGCTGTAGTTAGTGCCCATAAAACAGCCTGATTACAACCAAAAGCAAATACATCAATTTATTTTATACAATGGATGTGCAGACACTTATCAATTCCAGCCTCTTCGTTGGTCTAAACACATCACCTGACCATTGATTAATCCCCTTGTAAATGCACAAAATAAACTATTCTGCCTGACAAGTACCTCACTACAGATAAAAAAAAATCTATCTGCCACTTGATTTTGGCTTTAGTATCTCTCACATCATGACATGCCTTAAAGCCCTATCCTTATTTAGCTCCATGGCAAAGCTTTACAGTCCCCTGTCTCAGCTAAATATAGTTGTTTCAGCTAGAGCCACACTTGAAACCCCAGAGCCAAGCGACTGTTTCTAGTGGATGGGTGTTTCATGTCAAAGCCCTGCTTGCACCACTGGAGCCATGTTATTCCTTTCTTAAAGCAACACTGAAAGGTAAAAGAAACTGTGTTAAAGAAAGAAGTTGTGGGGTGGGAGTGGTAATCATGGCTAAAAAGGTAAAAGAAAAGTTTTGTAAAGCAAATATTGTATAGGGAGGGGTGTTCACATCCTGTATGACAGCAGATGTGTTTTAGAGTATGGCTGAAACAGATGGCTGGGGAGAAAAGTTTTAGCATTTGCAATTTGAATTTGCAAATGCTTTTACATTGTTGACACACTAGCATACCTCTCAACTGCTATGAATTCCACATAGCGCTATTGATTTTTAAAGTCAAATTTACTCTTGCCCTGCAAACGTCTACTGATGTTCCTAATAATGTTAGAGCTGTTTTTGGACTCAAAAACTATTAAATCATTGAACTAACTTAATAGAAACATTCTGTAACACTACATATATTGGGCCAACTATTTGAAGACATATAATTCTGTAAAATAAGAAAGTGCTACTCATTCTGGCACTTTGCTCTGAGTTTTGAAGCCCAAAGCTATGAATTTTTATGCAGAGAGGTTGAGAAGTGCGCACACTAACAAAAGCACTTGTTAACAACAAAAAATAAAAATAAACCACACAGTTGTGTTTATTCAATGAATTAGCAAAAATAGTTCACAATGCTAGTTTCTAAAACTCAGTCTTGTTTAAAACTATTTTAACTGCAGAAAGATACCAATACATTTATTATGCTTTAAACCAATTGGCACCTTTTCATTTTTTTTAAACACTATAGCCCATTGTATAAGTGCAACAAATTGTACCATGCCATGGGTGTATGAGGACATCAGTGCACTTTCTGGGTGATTGGTGGTCGCTCAGCCTTATGCCACATGCCTCACAATGCATGTGAAGCATGCACTAATGTCCCCCCATACACCCATGACCTACTGTGGGTTGTGTAATAAGACACGTCAGGGCTTATATCACTGGTATAACATCACCTCACCACAAACCCAAGGTGTGATGTTATCCCAGACTGACATATGCCTTAGTGTGCCTTAGTACTTAAATTGTTTAGTCTTGAGAAGGCTGTTCATGGTTCCAAATACTAAAAGGGATAGGCAGGGTGGAGTATATACTGAGAACCAAAACCAGTGGTACTCCAAAGGTATAGCGTTGAGTGATTCAAGCAAAAGTCTAAAGCTCACTTTGACAAATTTATTGTGAGACATACAAACTAAACACATTCAGTACTGAGCAGATCAACAACTGAGAGCCATTACCCAAATGCCTCAGTATTCCACTTATTAGAGCTTCGCCAGGAGGCACCCATCTGGGAGTATATAATGATGGTTGAAAAAGAAGTGCATACAGAACCAGAGGACATGCATGCAAATTTAAAAGGAGGGGTCCTGATAAGGGAGAACTTTAATAAACATTGCTTCATACAGGGAGTAGTTAACATGGCAAACGGCCGCTTGCTTCTATGAAAATAAAGGGGGGATGGCTCAGGGGTAATGTGAGGAAGTATTTTTTCATGGAGAGAGTGGTGGATGCATGGAATGGCCTTCCTGAGGAGGTTGTGGGGTCAAAAACAGTGGGGGAATTTAAGAATGCATGGGACAGACATAAAGCAATTTTAGTTGGGGGCAGGAGGAAGTATGTTGTTGGTTAACTAGGATCTGTAGCTTATCCATTATGTAGGGAAATGAGCAGACTGGGTGGGCCGAGTGGTCCTTATCTGCCATCAAAGTCTATGTTTCAAGCCTATTCCATGCAATTGTGGACACTACAACACTTCAGAATTTTATAGTAGGACTAGACAGAGTCCAGAAGAGAGAGAGATAGGGCCAACGCTGTGAGTCACACAGTATGATTAGCAGTAAAATTCCAGGTGGCAAGGCAGCAGGTGTGACCATGATCAAACTGGGTACTGTTGCTGCCATATGGAAAGAAGAGTAAACAGTCCATAATTCCTTACCATTAGCGAAATATATGATGTTGCTATATCCTGCAGTCATGTTAGCATCCAAAATCATTCAGTTGCTACTCTGACTTGTGTTCTCCTTTTCTGGACTGTCAGACCCAGATTTCTTCTGCTGGTTAAATTGGTTTTATTGCTACATTACACCTACTGTAAACATCACTGCCTAGAACTGCCAGACTCTACAATTTCCCAAATCTCCATAATGCTGTTCTTCATTTTACTTCCTGCCTTCCATAAATATTTTGGAGTGCATAGCATTTTATCAAGAACATTAAACAGCTTTATCTGTATTTCACCTTTTCGCTTTCCACTCCATTATCATCTACCAACATTTTTTGCAGCTGAACGCTGCAAAAGCAAGGGAAAAAAACAGATCTGCTGGGGAGGACACTGAAATGTTAGCCATGCAGTTTAAGATATCAGATGAATGTTTCTGGGTTATTGTGCTTATTTAGATATACCGATTAAATTATTGGGACTAATACCAAAATTTCAAAAAATGCAAAAAAAAAAGACAATTTTTTAATTATGCTTTTTAAAACCATCATGAAATGTTCCATGCTGATATTAAAAAAGTATTATAGTGGTGCAGTATTGCTACTATAGTTAGGGTTGAGTAGCCTGTTTAATGTTAACCCCCAACTTTGCACCTTAATAGCTTTGCCCACATTCAACAGAAATGCACAAACATTTGTATGCAAACTCTGAGGGGCAAGGTCTCGTCATTGTGATGATACTCCCCGTCTTTAACTACTGTGACTTAGTCTGTGGTGCTGCTCCCAAATCTTCCCTGAACAAGTTGGACACTCTCTTTAACTCCTTTTGCCATTTTGCTTTCGACTCCCCTTCCTGTTCCCACCACTGTGAACTCTAACGCTCTCTAATCTTCCTTCCTTCCACTGTCTCACAGATGCATCTCTCACTGCGCCAAACTAACCTCCAAATTCTGGTTCGGGGGGCATCCCTCCTATCTCTCATCCTCTCTCTCCTCTCCACCTCCCCCCACCCACTCTCTGAGATCTAATGACGCCCACACCTTAACAGTCCCTTGCCACTCCATCCTCATCGGTCAGACTGGTTTTGCCCATCGCTTCCCTAAAATCTGGAATTCCCTCCCCCCTGAAATATGCCACTCCTCCTCCAACTACTCCCTTACCTCTGCCCTACACAATTACCCCTTCCTGAGCTGTTCCTGCTTTAACCCACCTTAATACCTATCTCCAGTGTCTGCCTTCCTATCCTGACCCCCGCCCACAGAGTTCTTAACATCCTGAAAGGGGAATCAGGAAATGGATACCCCTTCTCCTCATATTCAGTTCTTGCCTCTCCCCTCTCTTCTCCACCTGCCCTTCTGGGTCACCCGTGTGCATAACCTACCCCATCCTTTTCACTCCAACAGCATTTGCGTACTACCTCGAGCCTGCTCCTGGTACACTCATGCACTATAATGGTTTTGTTGCATTATTACTGTTTTGTATGTTTATATGTTCTTTTGTATGATTTTGGACATGTACTGTAATTTACTCAATGTTCCACTACTGTTTATTGTACATTATACAATAGCAAGAAAGAGTCTGGGACTGTGATTGGTCAGTTTGGGGCTGGACCCATGGTGTTATCCTAGCATAGTGCCACAGGTCTAATCTCAGCACTGTGAACCAATTGAGGACTGTTTGGATGATTATTTGCTTGGTTGTTTGAACCTCTTTTTTTGCATCTCCTCTTAAGAAACACAAATATTTTTCCACACTAATTAAAACATTCTTTAAAATTATTTTTTTATTTTATATTTAACAATAAGGCATTGCATAATAGGAATAATGCACTCCAGGGCGTGTCTCATGCTGGGATAACACCACGCCTGGGACATTGGATGCACTCGGCCTGCAGCCTTGTACCCAAACCCCCCAGGCATGGCGTTATCCCAGTTCGACAAACACGCTGTCATGCATTATTCCTTTAATACCTTATGTTCCAACTGTTGCATAATCTTAAAATTGTTTGTACTACCCACATGCCATGTAGCTGATCATCCTTTAAAACCCTATGTAACCCCTTCCCCCCCAGTTCACACCATGAGAGGAGCAACTTCTTGTTCAGTGTGCCCTCCTGGTGAAACATTTCAATAAATAAATAAAAAAAACTGTCCAGGTTTTGCTCCAGTCTAATGTGCAGATTCTAAGACCAGAGAGTACATTTTTAGAAAACTTTGGTTTTGTTTTTTCGCTGTTTTTTTTTTTTTGTCACCACCTACAGCCCAGACAATTTTGAATTTTGGCCTGAAATTTTCAGGGCAGAAAGGGCTTACCCAAGAATGTTACCATTTATTGGTATAGTGAAAAAATATGAATCCATAGATGGCCCAGTGGTGTGGAATTCTGAGGCACTGCACCTTACCTCCTGCCATGCCAGTGGCCCATGTTCAGTGATGAGTACAGGTTGCTGGGGGTGGCCGGGGGAGTGGCTGGATGAGGACTGAGTGGCCGCATGGACACTCTGATGTCTCAGATAGGAAGGATGGCTCTCCTGGCCTCTGACGGCCACCATGTGGAGGTGTGATGGTGGTATGGGTGATGGAGTAGGGTCAGGTACTAGGCCAGGGATGGGCAGAGCAGAGTCACTCAGGCCAAAGCATGCATGCGTGCCTCCACACACATCCAAATTTGTCTGGGACTCCAGGGATAAAAGGTGAAAACACAGTAGAAAAATGAGAGTAGCTGCTTAATGAAACCACCTGCTAGCACTAATGGTCCACCTGAGGTTGGAGGAAGTGTGACTTGGGACGGCCGCGGAGCCAAAACAGGATGGGCTGACACAGCTGCCCAGCCTGCCAAGAAGGATAAAGGAAAGGATAGTAAAAAAAAAATATATTAATCCATTCACATTTTCTAAGGATTTGAAATTTTGGTTGTGAGTATGCTTAGTAGAATCTTTTGGATGGACATACTCCAAACCAAAATTTCAAATCCTTGTAACTTGGGAACAGATTAAGATTTTTTTCACCAAACTAATGAAAGGCATCATTCTGTGGCAAACCCTCTCTACCCTGACAAATTCCGGAACAAAATTCAAAACCACCTGGGCTGCATGAGATGATCAAACAGAAACAGGAAAAAAACACTGATTTTTCCAGCCCACCCCCCAACCGGCATCGGGGTACATGTTGGGGTCATCGGTCCTAACTCTCACCTCATCACATGTGTAAAGAAGCTGAAGAATAGGAGAATGGGGTGAGAGTTAGGACCGACAACCCCAACGTGCACCCTGATGCTGGCTGGGGGTGGGTGGGCTGGAGGGGTCCAAGGGGGATTTCAACCCTAACAGTGAGTTTTCTTGCTTTTGTCACTGTGGAACAACCCTAACTGATGCCTTAAATGGAGGTTTTTGCCTCTAATTTTCCTTCTTTTTGAAAATGATGACGAGAAATAGTGAATGTAATGCTCCTGCCATGTGATGTCTTGTGACATAGTAACAGGAACAGCAACACAAACAGAAGGTTGAAATGCAAATGGTAACTAACGAAAACACAAGCGCAAATGGTAATGCACACGGTAGCATACACGAGAACGGTAATGCAAATGGGGACATAAATGCAAGTGGAAACAGTAAGTGTAACAGTAACAGAAGCACATACCCTGTTTTAGGTGAACAGCTGCATAGAGAAACACAAATAATATATGCATTGTAATGGGCATTGAAGCTTAAAATGAGCTTTGGAAGTACTTAATTGCAAATATTTCAGCAACCGCACAACGTAGAAAAAAAATTAAAATTTCACAAAAATCATGATTTTTCTGGCTAGGTTTTTGTTGTTACACAGCCCACAGGGCTATGTAATTTGCAGCAAAAAATCTGTTTCTCTCATCATTTTCGAGATACGAGGCCCAAAAGGTGCAACGTACGCCACCATGTTAGTCTATGGGAAAAAATGCCAATTTTGGAGTACCGTAACTTTGTAGTCATGCAATATTTTTTTCCAAACCATGAAAAGGCACATCTGGGAGATGTTGGCTGCGTTCCCTTCAAACTTCAGCTCAAAAGACCAAACCGTTCTTTTGCAGCAGGGTGGCAAAGAACTGCTGTCATTTTGGCCATGGTCTGAAAAGTAGTGTCATGATTTGCGAAAGCTTTCGCAAAATTTGCGAAAGTGCCGTGGGTGTGACACTACTTTGTGACACTACTTTTTCCAGAAATTTGAAAAACATATTTCTAGGCTGTTTCACCCCAAAATAAAGACATGGCTAGCATCCTTAGGGTCCGACTAGGTAAACACAAAAAGAATTGTGTTGCTAGAGGGTCCCAAATTTAAATGGCAAGCATTTTTCTGATCGCTAACTGAAAACAAAATGGTGGATTTGCGACTGTACTAGGGCCACCTGCGACACTAAAAAGTGCATTTGCAAAAGTGTCGAACTTTTTGTTAACTTTTTCCATTGACTTATAATGGGAATTTGTTTTTTGAATAACGTTTGAACCGTTTAATATTTTTTCATGAAATCTTCAAAAGGCACATCAGGAACTCTGGCTGCATGATTCCTGGAGTGTTTGGACCAGTCGCACATACTGTACAACCTGTAGGTGCGAGCAAAGAATGTGCAAAAAAAACATAAATATGCTCACGGATGTCTCTTAATAACTTCACAGCCACATATCAGACCGGCACAAAAGTTGGCAGATCCCAAGGTCTATGCTTTCATCCCATGCATTCCAAATTTCAGGCAAATCCATTGAACAGTGGCAAAGTTATTAAGGTGCAAAATTTCACCCGTTAACCTTAAAAGTGCTACTCAACCCTAACTATGGTAGCACTACCGTGCTGCCATAAAATATATATATATATATATATATAAAATATAAATATACATTGCAAAAAACTTTTTTAATGCATCAGTTAGGGTTGAAGCAACAAATGTAGGGAAATGAGGCATTAGGGCACACCCTACCACCCCACCATAACCCCCACCCTCCATAGACCAACAGGTGACATGGATTGCCTTAGGGTTGTTGGACCTTTCACCCCATTCCCTTACACTGTATCACGTCTGCTTTGTTACACATGGAATGGGGTGAGAGTTAAGCACAATGACCCCAAGGCACACCACATCACCTGTTGGTCTTATGGACGGTGGGGAGGTGGTGGGGTGGTAGGGTGTGTGGGGTGTTTTGGTCCACAAGTTTAAGTGTAGAAAGGGCTTGTCACAGAATGCTGCCTTTTGTTGGTTACATGAAAAAGGTTTGGTTGTAAGCATGCTCAGTTGGGTCTTTTGGATTGATGTGTTAATACCCTATTGAGCATGCTCAGAACCAAGATTTCAAATCCTTATAACTTGGGAATGGATTAATAGTTTATCTCCAAACAAATGAAAGGCACCATACTGTTGCAAGCCCTTCCTACCCTGAACGTTTCAGACTAAAATTCCAAACTGTCTGGGCTGTAGGTGATAACAAAAAACCAAAACAAAAAATAGCAAAACAACCCACATTAAAAAAAAAATTGCACTATCTAGATCTTGGAATCTACACATCAGATTGGAATGAAGCTTTGCAAATCAAGACATCTTGCCACCATACCACACATGCAAAAGTTTGCACAATTCCATTAAATGGGGGCAAAGCTATTAATAGTACAGTGGTGTGGTAGCACCACCGTAGTTAGGATTGAGCATGGGTTTCTATGTTAAACCCCAGACTTTGCACTCTAATAACTTTGCAACCATTCAATTGATTTGCATGAAATTTTGCATGCATGTCTCGGAAGCAAGATCTCCTGATGTGCCAAGTTTTGTTCTAGTCAGATTTGCAGATTCTGAGATTCGGATAGTGAAAAAAGTGAAAAAAAAAAGGAGGTGGGGTTGCTGCTTTTTGTCACCATCTGGCTGCAAAATAGTTTGGTATTTTGCTCTGAAATGTTCAGGGTACACAGGGGTACACAATGGTGCCTTTCACTGGTGTGACAAAAAAAATCATCCATTCCAAAGTTATAAGGATTTCAAAACTCCGTACAGAGCATGCGCAGTTTGTTGTTTTGGATAGCTGCTTGAAATGAAGAAAGAATTTGGTCCATATGAAAAAATAATTGTTTCACGTGGTGCTAATCTTTCTCTTTCTCTTTCTCTCTCTCTCTCTCTCTCTCTGACAAAGTTAATAAAGCAATTTATATACCATAAACAAATTCTACCCAGGCATATTCTCAGCAATGTGCAACTAGTCTGGGGACAATCCAGACATTCACCTTCCAGTGCACTTATGTTGTAACTTTGTAGTATGGGGGAAGGGGTTTACTGTAGGTTCCAAAGCACATATCAGAATATCAAACTGCCTGACCTCAAAAGGTAGTGCAGTAATACAATATTTGATGGAAAGTAAGTTCATTTGCATCACCAGGTAAGAAAAAAGGTTTGTCTCCCCATACGATGCACAGGAGTAATGCCAAACTTCACCCAACGACTAACACACCAAAATCTGGCCAATGGAAAATCATGTACACAAATGCTCACAGCCTGGGAAATAAGATCCCAGACCTGCAGGCAATAATGTCAGAGGCTAAACTGGACATAGTAGCAATTAGTGAGACGTGGTTTACCAGTAACCACACTTAGGAGACTTCAGTACCTGGCTATGTATTGTTCAGAAGAGACCGAGGTGCAAAAGAGGAGGAGGAGTGGCCCTGTATGTTACTGAAAATATCAAAGCTACAGAAATTCAGAATACATAAGGAGCCAGAAGAACTGTGGGTCACCCTGGAAACAGGAAATGGGACAGCCATAAGAACTGGGTTGTCTACAGGCCCCCAGATCAGAGGGAGGACATAGACACATTACTGTTAGAAGATATACAAAACATGACAGCTAAAGGGAGGTTCTGATAATGGGAGACTTCAACATGCCAGATACAGATTGGTCAATACCAGCAGGAACATCTGCCAGAACTAGACTCATAGTGGATTCCCTGCAGGAGGGCCTCAAACAACTGGTACAGCAACTCACAAGAGACAGGGCTATCCTAGATCTAGTACTGACTAACAAAGAAGGGATCACAGATCTCAGGTAGAAGGTCACCTGGGGCCAGTGACCGTCACATGGTATGGTTCAGTTTGGCTACTACATCTAAATCATCCCATTCCAAGGCAAAAATATGGAACTTCAGAGGAGCTGACTTTGATAAGATGGCCAACAGAGTTAAGCTAGCCCTGGCAAAAGAAACACAGGTGAGGGGGTACAGGCAAAGTGGGCAAGCATTAAGGATGCAATACTTGAAGCAACATCCCATTGTGTTAGACAGAAAAGGAAGTGCAAAGAAGAAGGAAACCACTTTGGTTCTCAAATACAGTAGCAGAAAAGGTCAGAGCCAAAAGGCTGGCCTTCAGGAAATATAAGGGACCACAGCGGGATGAAGATATGGAGGCATACCAAACTGCCCTAAGGGAAGCAGGTAAGGCAGTAAAGCAGGCAAAGTCCCAAACTGAGGAAACACTAGCACGAACAGTAAAAGAAGGTGACAAGACTTTCTATAGATACATTAGTGAAAGGAGAAAGTCCAGAGGGGGTATTGCTAAGCTTAATGGAGAAAAGAGAGCATATGAGGAGGAGGGCCCTGTAAAGGCATCTATCCTAAATAGATACTTTTGCTCAGTATTTACTGAAGAGAAGGTAGGACAGGGCCCACAGCTCAGCATCATGGATACAGGGGGGAGGGAGGTGAGCACTACTCCCTTCACAAAAGAAAGGGTCCTACAAGAGCTTGCTAAGCTCAGGGTGGATAAGACAATGGGACCTGATGGCATACATCCCAGGGTACTTAAGGAGCTAAAGGAGGAACTAGCAGAGCCATTAGCAGAATTGTTTAGTGAGTCTCTGAGCACAGGAGAGGTCCCAGAAGACTGGAGAAGGGCTCATGTGATCCCGCTCCACAAGAGTGGTAGCAGGGAGGAGGCGGGGAACTACAGACCAGTCAGTCTTACCTCAGTAGTGGGCAAGATTATGGAGGCACTCCTTAAGGAAAGGATAGTGCAACACCTGGAATCCACAGGGACACAGGATCCAAGACAGCATGGGTTTACAAAAGGAAGGTCCTGTCAAACTAATCTCATAGATTTCTTTGACTGGGTAACCAGAGTGGTGGACCAAGGGGGAGCAGTTGATGTCACCTACCTTGACTTCCAGCAAAGCTTTTGACACTGTTCACATAGAAGATTGATAAATAAGCTGGGTAGGCTCGGGTGGGGTCAGAAGTTGGTCAACTGGGTGGCAAACTGGTTGTGGGCAGAAAACAGAGAGTGGTGGTAAATGGTATACAGTCAGAAGAGATGCAAGTCACAAGTGGGGTACCTCAGGATCAGTCCTGGGCACTCCTCTTCAACATCTTCATTAGTGACCTTGCAGATGGACTAGAGGGTAAGGCTTGTCTGTTTGCAGATGACACCAAGATCTGCAACAGAGTAGATGATCCAGATGGGGTGGGCAGAATGAGAAGAGATCTGGATAAACTAGCAGAATGGTCAGAAGAGTGGCAACTGGGATTTAATGCAAAAAGTGCAAAATCATGCACATAGGGAAGAGAACCCTGGAAGCCACCTATAGGCTTGGGAGGAGTTGCTAGCAGTCACAAAGGAAGAAAGAGACTTGGGCATCATCATCACTGATGACCTAAAATCATCAAGCAGACCTCTAAAGCAGTAGGTAAGGCTAGGGGGTGTTAGGGTGTATTAGTAGGGTATCACAAGTCGTAAGAGGGAGGTAATAATCCTCTGTACAAGACACTAGTTAGCCCCATCTGGAGTACTGCATGCAGTATTGGAGGCCACACCTTCACAAGGACATTAACCAAATTGAAGCAGTCCAGAAAGGCACCAAAATGGTGCAGGGACTGCATCAGAAGACATATGAGGACAGATTAAGGAGCTCAATATGTATACCCTTGAGCAAAGGAGGGGAGCGGTGATATGATCGAGGCATTCAAACACCTTAAGGGCATAAACAAGGTGAAAGAGTCTAACATGTTTAAATATAAGAAAATAGCAGGACAAGAGGACACAGCATGAGATTAGAGGAGGCCGATTAAGGGGAATGTGAGGAAATTATTTTTCACAGAAAAGGTGGTGGATGCATGGAATGGCTTACCACAAGAAGTGGTGGCTATGAATACAGTGCAGGGCTTCAAACAGGCATGGGATAGGCATAAGGGAGCAATACAAATGACTATGAATAGATAGGTCACTGACAGAGCAAAGGCTGATGGCACATTTATAAGGTAGAAAAAGAAATGGGCAGACTGGATGGGCCTTGCGGTCCTTATCTGCCATCAACTTCTATGTTTCTATGTTTCTATGAAATGAAAAAAAAATAGGGTTTTGGTGTCTGGAGTCTTGGCAACTAGTAGTCTTCCCTGTGTTGTCAATGCTAATGCCCACCCTTTTCCCCTAGCCCATGAGCTCCTCTCCCAAGCACAAAGTACAGCTCCAAGTCAATGCCTCCCAGTTATACTGTCTTCAGAGGTAGAGAAATATGTCTCACCACATTCTGCCAACAGAATTAGCCTTAGTTCTTGTCTGCTTAGGGAAGAGGTAAGCATTAGCGTTATTTTTATCTAAACAATACACTGTTGGTCAAAATTGAGTTTGTAATGAGTCTGTATTGCTCCAGCAGAGATTCAAATTGCATTTCTCTCCCAAGTGTAAGAGTGTATGTGTGTGTGTGTGTGTGTGTGTGTGTGTGTGCATGGGTGGTGTGTGCCTATAGGTGTAATACATGTGTTATCTTCTGGGATTGTAAAAGTGTCAGTACAGAGCTACTACCAAATGCATGTTTTTTTGTGACTATTTTCACTCAAGATGACTGATCCATGGGATTCTCTCAGGTGACACCTAGTTGCATCTCCTGCCCAGCCTGAGACCCCCCACCCTGGGTTCCCTCCGGAGCTCCAAATCCATTGTCCAACCTAATGAGACCTGCTGGCTTGTGCCTTCCAGGGCTGGGCTACCTCCTCTTTTTCAGAGTTCCTTGAAATCCAGTTTCACAGGTTCAGTCTAGTGGACTGGAGAAGTTGGACCCAGGTGGGTGGGGCCTGACAGTGGGCATGGGAGCCATGGCACATTATCACCCACCCAAGGATTGGGGTGTTTTCTGTGTTCTTGTGGTTGCTGCCCTAACCCTCTCCATGGTGGACACAGATGTCCAGTGACATCCTGATAAGTATGCTCACACTCCCGTGCACATTCCTGCCAACATCCACAGCAAACCACTGGCCCCACACTCAGAGGGTTGTTGGCTCAGTACCATCCAGCTGCCACTGGGGGGGTACAGTATTGCTGACCCCTACAACCCTCCCTTCCCAGAAGAAGATGAGTTGTCTGTGGATGCTCCAACCGTCTCCTCCCTCGCCAACCCCTGGCACCCTGAAATCACACCTGAACATGGGCTGCCAGCCTGGTGTGAGGTATGGCATCCAGGACAACTGGGCTGGCTCTACTAAACACATCTCCAGAGACATTTTTTGTTTATAGACGGTACTGAGGACTTTCTCAGCTTTGCTTCAGAAATGTTTCTAAGGCTTCTAAGTTCTAAATACACTTTTGCGCATATTTCATGTATGCAGAGGGTACTGAAGCCCTCCGTTTTCTTGCCCCAGCTGGAAAAAAAGTGAAATACTAGTGAGGACCATGGTTTTCATCCTCACTTGAAAAAATATCCTCACTGAAAAGATATGTATTCTGGTCCTTGTCTTCACAAATATAGAAAAGGCAAAACACACACACATAAACACTTCCAAATGAACAAGTGCATTACCTGCCAAGGTTGGATATTGTATATTTCACTGTAGGATACATTTGAAAGAATACCATAATGATAATTGGAATATATCAGATTATGTAAGGCGTGAGCATATGCATATACGGCTATGTAGGTATGGTAGGTAAAACTCAGCTCATTTAATTCAAACAGTGCCATTTGGAAATCATCGATCTTCTCTGTGCCATTGCAATGCACATTTTCTTCCCTCCTTCCTTGTAAAGTTGTTGTTTGGAAATGTCCATTCAGTGGCCACTTACAGCGAAATACTATCTCCCAGAAGGACTGAATAAAAATATCATTTTTGGATGTGGATGGATGCAGACAATATAAAAATTCAAGAAATCCAGGCATGTTTCCTGAGTGCGGTGCTAAAGCTAAACTGCCATTTAGTAACATCCACGTTTCTTTTGGGAACATTCCTGGCGTAGCAATAAATACAGTGAATAGCAAAACTTTCCCGGTAACATTCTGCATATGAAGTGTGTCCAGCAGTGGTTTTACATGAATTTCACTGCTATGGAAGATTATTACATTTGCAGATGATGCCTTTATCATATCAACAGTTTTAATAAACTTTTCCTTGGGGTATTTGATATGTATTTTTTCAGAAAATGCAATGCAGCCACCTGATTTCAAAATCTCTGTTTTTATCTCCTGGCTCCCTTTTTCAGCTGAATCGCTGTCCGCTGATAGCACTCCAACCCATGTCCAGTGAAAATGCATGATTAACTGGGCAAGGACATAGCTCTGGAACTTGTTGCTCGGTACTGTGCGTAGAAAGGAAGGGTAGTGCTGCTTATCGCTTAATATAGAAAGTGCTGCTCCAGGACTGATCTACAATTAAAAGTACTTTTTTTAGAAATCTTTTTATCAAATGAAATTCCTAGGTTGTAGTATTTGGGCTGCTTTTTTCCAAATATTATAAGGCCTGCAAACCATATTTTGAGTTATGCTTTAAATGCAAGATAACAGCTTATAGTTTATTTTAAAGGAATAATATATAGATACATATGCACTGGTTGTGGTGCATCTCTCTCTTATTTTTTAATTATTTTGTTTATGCTCCTCAGGAGCCTGGCCTCCAGTCCGTCCCTCAGAGTGACTCAGTCTATGGACACACCTTCCCTCTCTCCAACTGACCTGGTGATCCCCCATGGGTCCCCCTCATTACAGGGCCAAGGTGAAGGGGTGCCAGCATGCCCTCCATCCCGGAGACCTCATCCGGATGCCAAGTGTCGAGATGGGTACTGGTGGGGTCATCATAGAGCCAGCTAGCTCCATGTTTCTGTTTTTTTCTCCCTTCCCCACCAATGACGTACATCGGCAACATGCCTCCCAACCCACACCTCCCTCCAGCCATTGCCAGAGGGTGATCAGCAGGTGAGATGACAATCCCCTCCCTCCTGAGAGTGGGGAGCAATCCTTCAGATGCCCAATCAACTCTCTCTCCCATGTTGACCCCCGCTGGCTCAGGCTCATTCCCAAACCTGGGTCGCTGGGGTGGCACAAAGTGTGGCTTCTCAACCCTCAGTGCCACCAGCTGTTGTAGTACTTCCCTAAAGCTCCATTTTGAGACTTTTCTTTAAATTTGTAGTAGGTAGTTTACAGAACTTAGCCATTAAATTAATCTTTGGGGTGAGTAGATTAAGAAAACCCTGAGAATCAAGTGTGTGAATGGTGGGGTGGAGCTGGCAGAGGCTTAGTGGGGACACGATGCCAGCAAGCAGGAAGGGGAGATAAAAGGAGTAACACCCAGTGTGTTCCATCATGCCTCTGTCCCAGTGCATGTGCAAGATAGCACAGGAGTGCAACAGCTACCTTAGGGGAGTCTGCAGGGCTTCCGTAGATCTTCCACAGTCTACAGGAGACTCTGCAGGGGTGACACCAGACCACGGTAAGGAAGTCACATGTTACTGTTTACAATGTACAACCAGTAACAGGGAATGTAGCTGTAGGTTGTAAACATATCACAAGTGGAAAAGTAGCAGTAGACACCCAGGATAAGGTAGGTACAGGACAGAAGGGTTAGAAAAGGGAAAATAAACACTCTTTCAAGGGTAGAGTAACACAATGTTTCAGGCAGGTGTAACCCCTAGATGGCGCTATCCCAGGGGCTACTACCCCTGCCTGATTTGCCACTAACAGGTTGAGGGGCCTGGATCCGATGGCGGGTGCCTCCACCCAGAGGTCAGGGTTTGCAATAGTTAAACTAACTTGGTCACAGCCCTCTGGGACACTGCAACCCTCCCTTTCTTCCCACTAGTGGCCCACACAATATATCAGAATTACCTTCACAGTATACACTTACCCCAGGACTGGTTCAGGCACTGGGACCTCCTGTAAATAAGATACAGTGCAACAATCACAGTACAATACTTTAACATAGACAAATACCTCAGGCAGTATAACTTTGCTGAAACAAGCAGCTCTGATTTATTTAGGGGATATAACAAGGA
This sequence comes from Neoceratodus forsteri, assembly GCA_016271365.2. NCBI lineage: Eukaryota > Metazoa > Chordata > Ceratodontiformes > Ceratodontidae > Neoceratodus > Neoceratodus forsteri. Next base: position 74,592,529 of record JADMNL010000035.1, read on the forward strand.
CAGGGGAATCAGGTTAATTAGCTTATCACTTTACTCATCTACCTATGGCTCTGTGCACAGGCCTATCCCTACCAGTTACTGTCCTGGGTACCCAAGCCTAGTGGCTAGTCCAAACCGTGGTAGCTGGTAGGGCCCTTTCACACAGAAAAGAAAAATTAGTTAAACAGTCAACAGTACAGTAATTCCATTTGGATTCAATGTGGCAATTCAACAGGGAGCGACCCTGAATTAGTACTCACGACCTCCAAACAAGATAGGGTCCTTCAGTGTCAGCAGGGCTACTCTTGAGCTACACAAGCCTCCTCACACATTTATATGGTGAACAGAAAGTACTATACCAGGCAGGTTGCTTCTCTATCCCGATCGCAATTACTGCACAATACCCGGGAGAACACACATACAGCAGATTCAGTTCCTGACAGACCGAGTGCAATTCAGCAATTTCTCCAGTCTTCTACAGGGTGAGCCTGGTTTCTGCTCTTCAGATATCCTTTGATTCTCTTCACAGGACGGATTCAGTCCTAACAAGCAGTCACACAAGCTGCAGACCGGAACTCTGGGCCTTACACACGTTTCCCGACTAAAACTGCACACGAAAAAAAGCACAGGGCTCCTTCCCTCTTCACTGCCAGAGCTCAACTGAAACTCCAGCAGACAAAACCGGGCACTTCCTTTGAGTTCCTCCCAGTTCTTGGCTGGATTGGCTGTCACTCACAATAGACTGCCCCTGTTGGTCCAAAAAGGCGCCGAAGTCCAAACTACATCTCCCAGAGTCACTGCCCATACAATCCTCTTGTGGCTGGCTCAGATTATGAGTCCAAGTTCTGATTCGTCCAAGGCACCATTTTAGAGCTACCTTAACCCACACTGATTGGTCCAGTTCAGCAGTTCAAAACTATAATGGGGAACTAGGCAGACACAGTTCTGACTGCAAAGAAAGCAGATTAGACAAACTGTAATTTCATTATTACTCTAAATGATTTCTGGCAAACAGTTACATCTTTCAGATAGGTTCCCTTTGCACTCCTAGTGACTGCAAAAATGGAGTGAATTGGCAGCAGCTCGAGTGATACTCAAGCAGAGAAGCACACAGTCCCCCCATACAAACTAATTATGTCTGCAAGCAGACAGCTCTTAAAGACAGTACCAGAGGCTCTAAAACACTCACTGATAAATGGCTTCAGCAAACACCATTCAGGCTTGGAGCATTCAAGCAAGCTCCTGAAGTCTTTTGGGAATCCCCATTTGCAGGGGGTTACACCTTCCTGGCTTGGGAAAGCTTGACGTCCGCCAGCAGCAAGTACCCCATAAGTTTCAACTGCAACCATATACATTTGCATTAGGCTCACACATGTAATCATCAGTCAATACATCATTTTACCAAGAACACATTTCTGAAACATTGCAGTACGTCACTCTTTACACAGTATTACACACACATTGTACCATAACTCAAGTTATTACCTCTTGTACATGAAACCTGAAGAGGGCCCTTCCTATCAGTTACCTTGGGGCTGGACAGGGCAAGGCACCATACTTAGAGGGCAACACAAGTAACTTGAGTTAGCACTGACGCCAGTTTGGGCAACGAGCTCGGGACACATACACTCCTTTATGGACAACATTGAGAGGCAAGTCCACAGGCCTCCCAAGGGAATCATAACTGAGGTGCACCACAGGCTTTACAGCCTCGACCGGTCTTTCTAGGGGAACAGTTACAGTCTCTGCACTCTGAGCCTCATTTTCAGCATTGTCCTCACTTGTCAGGGAGTCTCCATGGGGGTAGAGGGCTAGAACTTGGGGCACTTTCAGCTCCAGGAGTTACAGTTTCTGAGTCCACAACATTTGGCTCGCATGGAGAGCTTTTGGACACTGGCAGTGGACTGTCAGGGCACTCAAAATACTCTTCTTGTTCTGGTGTATCACCAGTCTGCCCCAATCCATCATTTTCCCCCTGAAAGCTCAAACAGTTCAACCATGCTCAATGATTCCATTTCATCTGATCTGATGCTTTGCACTTCACTTTCTGGGAGCATTGCTCCAGGGACGAAGCTGGGGGCTTAGACAGTCCAGAAGGCCCAGCTTCGTCTCCAGTATTGACTAGGGGATTGCCCCGAAACAATTGACTCAGTTCGTAAGAAGGATAGTATTCAAAGTCACTCTCACCTTCTTCTGATATGGACTGACAGTCAGGCTCAACTGGGACTTGTGGAGGGGAACACTTTAACTCTGCTTCTGTAGGTGCAGACTTTCTTGATCTCTTCTTAGCAGCAGCTCTAGTCACTGGTCCAGAGGTGGCATCTTCTGGGGGCTCAGACTCAATCAAGATTTGTCCAATGGGCAGTAAATGATTTCTATGCATTGTTTTTACATCTTTTGAATTATTCTCAGGCCTTACTTTGTACACTGGCAGATCATCTAGTTTGCCCACTACAATGTGAGGGAGATGGTGCCATCTGTCAGCAATCTTGTGTTTGCCATGCAGTCCCAGATTTCTTAGCAATACCCGATCTCCCTCCTGGAGTTCCTGTGCTTTCACCTTTTTCATTACCTTTCTTTGTTGGCCAGATTTCTTTTGGCAGCCATGGTTTGAGCTAAGAAGTTGGTACGCATGAGTTAGCTGGGCCTTAATCTTTGGCACATACTGTAAATAGTTGTCAGCTTGAACCCCATCAGGAGAGACCCCAAAACACACATCTACTGGTAGTCGAGCTCTCTTCCAAACATCAGGCGGTAGGGGAGAACCCAGTGGCATCACTTTTGGTGCAGTTATAAGCATGTACCAGGGTGCTAATTTGTTGGCCCCATCTAGAGCATCCTTTGGGTGCAGGGTGCCTAGCATATCTAGCAAAGTGCGATTAAAATGTTCAGGCTGTGGGTCCCCTGGGGGTGGTAAGGATGGTTCTGTACTTTCGCACTCCCCACAGAGAAAGCATCTCTTTGATCAGACGACTCTCAAAGTCTCTCCTTGATCAGAATGGATTCTTTGTGGAGCCCATAGTGAACAAAAAGTTTTCTACAAGTACTTTGGCCACAGTGGATGCTTTCTGGTCTTTGGTGGGGAAAGCTTGGGCATATCTCGTGAAATGGTCAGTGACCACCAGCACATTACTGATATTTCTTTGATCTGACTCCAAACTCAGAAAATCAATACAGACCAGCTCCATGGGTGCACTGGTGGTGATGTTAACAAGGGGGGCAGCCCTCTGGGGCAAAGCTTTCCTCTGTAAGCAGCGACTGCAAGTTTGAATGTGTTGCTCCACATCAGCCCCCATCTTAGGCCAATAGAATCTGGATCTCACCAAGTCAAGTGTTCTGTCTATACCGAGGTGCCCCATGTGGTTGTGCAAGGACATCAGTACTGAGTCTCGAAAGGCAGTGGGCAGCAATAGTTGTTGTTTGTCTACTTGTCCCCCTCTGTCTACTGTTTCTCTGTATAACAGTTTATTGATCAGTTTCAACTTAGGACCTTCTTTGTATAACAGTGCAGTTCTCAAATCAGTGGGCGTAATTTGGACACATCTTTTCCTGCATAGAGGGCTTCTAAAGCTGCTTTGATCATGGGATCGCAGGATTGAGCCTGAGCGAATACTGTCATTGTCCAGCTGAGGCAGTGCACCAATGTCTATTGCAGAAAAGTGGCAATAAGCAGCAGGTATGCAATTCTCAGAGGGTCCCAAGCAATTCACCATGCAGTCCACTGCGTCCGTGGACATTTGTTCCTTCCTGTCAAACTTCAGGCAGAGTGCCCGAATGTCAGGTACTGCCAATCAGACCCAATCATTCTGGGGAACAGGCCTCCGGGAGAGAGCATCAGCATCTATGTGGTTCAGACCTGCTCGGTATTCGAGAGCATAGTCGTATGTAGATAATGCAGAAAGCCACCTATGGCCAGTGGCATCCAACTTAGCTGAGGTCTGCACATAGGTCAAAGGATTATTGTCAGTTTTACTAGTATTTTAGCCATACAAGTACTCATGGAATTGGTCAACAATAGCCCACTTCAAAGCTAGGAACTCTAACTATGTACAGGATAGTTCTTTTCGGATGGGGTCAGGCTTCTACTGGCAAAGGCCACTGGTCTCAGAGCCATTCTCGTGCTCTTGGTACAACACAGCCCCCAACCCTTGCAAGCTAGCATCAGTGTTGCAGGACGTAAGGTTTTCTTGAATCGGCATAGGCCAGCACTGGAGCATGGGTAAGTTGATATATGATCTCATGAAAAGCAGTCTCACAATCAGGAGTCCAGCGGCCCCAAATACTTCACTGGACGAAAATACACTCCTTCAGTCTTGAGGGACCTGACTTTGTATTTTTGTGGGTTGGGGATACCCTGAGTAAGGTTAAGTAAAGGCGGATCACTCTTGAATAGTCCTTGATGAAGCATGAGATAATAACCACAGAATCCCAGGAATCTTTGCAGTTCTTTTAGATTTTGGGCTGTGGCCAGGTGGTCAAGCCTCAACTTTACTTGGTCAGTCTCTATTCCTCGGTGGATACTATGTGTCCCACATACTTTACTGATGTTTGAAAGAATTGACACTTATCAATGGACAGTTTAAGGCCAAAGTCCTCCAGTCGGTCCAATACCTTAAATAATCTGCTCTCATGTTCCTTCAGTGAGCTGCCAAACACAATAACATCATCTAGGTATACCAGGCACTCTAGTAAGTTCATGTCCCCCACTGCACGCTCCATCAATCGTTGAAAAGTGGCTGGGGCACCTGAAATCCTGATGCATCCTCATGAATTCATAGAAGCCAAGTGGACAGATAAGGCTGTCTTCTCATGGTCCTCTGGGGCCATCGGGATCTAGTAGTACCCACTGCGAGATCCACAGAGAACCACTTGCTCCCGTTTAGGCAGTCAAAGCATCCTGAATGCGGGGCATTGTGTACTGATCAGGGATAGTCCGCCGGTTTAAGGTGCGATAATCCACGCACATCCTTACTGTCCCATTCTTTTCCTCACTACCACAATGGGGAAGCATAAGGGCTTCTGGATTCTTGTATTACACCAGCAGCTAACATCTCTTGCAGATGCCGTCTCACATCATCTATATCAGCAGGTGCCAGGCGTCAGACCTCTCACGAAATGGTCTTTCGTCATGCAGCCGGATATTGTGCTCAGCTCCTTGCACGATCCTATGTCCCATTCCTTTAAAGAAAACACCTGGTCTCTCTGGGCAAGCTTCTCACTGATCCTCACTTTCCATTCAGCTGGCAGCGAAGTCGCGAAATCAAACAAGTCAGGTGTTACTCTGTCATTCTTCCTCGAACTCTTGCTGCTGGGTAGCACTGCAGTGTCTGCAAATGCACATTAGCCAGGATGCAACCTCTATTTACTCAGATGTCTCTTTCAGACACATTATGAACTTGGACCATTCCCTTCTGGCATAAGCATGGGCTCTAGTGGGCAAAATACCGGCTTGACCAGCACAGTCCCTCTGCACTTTCCATCGCCTGGTGCATCCAACATTAATATTTTATTCTTAACATCCTTTCTGATCTGGACCTCTCCCTGTAAGGTACACTGGGCATTTGGCTCGGATCAGAGACTCAGGATCCTTCTTCCATACAATTCCGACCCGGTTCCTCTGGTTCTATTTTTCAGCATCTCTGTGCCTCATAGGCCTTCTTAATTAAAGCCGAACTCTTAAAGCTCTACTAGTCTTTGACCCTGTTTTCATAACACAACTGTGCCAGCCTTCCGAACATATGAGCATTTGTTCCAATCAACAAAGGGACACCATCATACAGTCCAGTGGGGGACACACTAAGGCTAGGGTCTCTACTTGTTCAGCCACTCTAGCCACGGAGGTGGGGAAAGACAGCCAAATTCAGATATACCCGGAATAGGGGTAGGCCTTCTCACTTAACCCCCATACATGCAGTCCTTCTAATGGTTGTAAGGGTACGTCTGACAAATGCTTCTGAACATAATCCTGGAACATAATTGTCACTTGGGAGCCACTGTCTAATACAGCTCTTGTAGACACTCCATTCACCTTTACAGTGGTCTCCATGGAGGGACCCACTATTCTGGACCAGTCTGGAGAGGCGGTAGTGGGGGCCTGGGCAACTGACCTTGCCACAAAAAGACACGAGTTAGCATTTTTGGTGCCCTCACTGGGATCATTTTGTGAACCTCTTAACCACTTATTTGTTCTCCGAAGCTCTCCTTGTAGCCTATATACAACTTTGTCAGTGTCTTTTGGGGACCAGCATTCCCTCTTCATGTGCCCATCCTTCCCGCAATTATAGCAAAACATACTTTCTGGAGTTTGAGCTGGCTGAGGCACCACACTGGGAGCCAGGGCGGGGGTACTACTAACTGGAAACCTTGGTGCCATCTCTGTCTGCGACGTGATAAGCATTTGGAGACATCTTGTCAGTTTCTCCACTTCCATGGTCAAGGAATTGAGTTTGAAGCTGTTATCAGCAGGAGATACATGGGTGGGTACCCCACCCCATAGCAGATGCAGTCGGATACAGGTGGGGCCCACATGCCTGCAAGTGGCCTTCATAAAGGGACTGTTTTGAATTCCGGATCTCTCTCAACAGTTCGCCCCATTGTGTGCATATCTTTTTCCTTGTCAGAGCATTCATTGACTGCCAACCTCTGCCCTCAACTTCACTTGATGGGCCACCCTCAATCACTTCGGGTCGTAGCCGCAGCTATTGGTGCAGGTCCCTCCGAGGTCGCCTTTTCTCAACTCCTCAATTTCTCTCATTAACTCATCATAGGAGGGTGGGGATTCCAGTCAATTTGCCAGGCATAACTAAAGCAACAGCAGTTCTGAGAAGGGGCAGACTTAAGGATCCTGTCCAGCCTGGTTCGGTCCAGTTCAATCGCTGGCAAACTACCCTTTCTGAGGCATTCTTGCAACAATTTTTCCAGCCGAGATACATATACAGACAACAACTCCCCTTGGTACTGTTGTGCATTTCTTACTCTCCACCATAGATCCTCATCAGAATCTGGGCTCCCATACACATTCTCCAAGGCCTCAAGATAGGCCTGTGCAGTCACTTCAGGGTTACTGGCCCGTTTAGCATGGATGGTAGCCAGGGCAGGACCTCAGAGGCTCTCACTGACCCTCTTTCACTTTTCAGCTTCCGAGCATTGCCATTCTAGCACTTGGGGGGCAACATAGTCTATCCAGGTCTCCCAGTCATCCTTCCCTTGGGGGGTGGGGAGGATGCCAGAGAAGATCCTCAACCTTGGTAAGAGTCGTGACTAATGGCAGGTGCAGAAATAGGAGTCTGCATTGGTTCAGCCACCATTATGGGTACTGGAGGCGGGAGAGGGTGTTGGGGGAGGAACACCCAGGTGGCAGAATAGTTTCTTCAAGTCCTCCACAGTTTTCCTTCCCCAGCAACCATTTGTAAATTTCTCCTCAAAAGTTTCAGACAGTGGTAGGGCTCAGTCCCCGGTCTTTACTGTACTTAGTTATCACTCTCCAGGCAGTGAGGGCTCCCTCTGGTGTAATGGTCTGTGGCACTTTGGAGCTATCTATGGGATCCTTAAACTCTACTAGGGCCAGGAAAGTGTGGGTGAGCAGATTAGCGTGTCGACCCACCACCACAGGGTTTTGTAAACCTTCCACCTTGGAAAGTACTCCCTGTACAGTGTCCGTATTGATACCCAGGGGGATGTCCAGGATAAGCATAGCATTTTGGGGGTCAATCTCCTCCCCAGTACACCACTCCACCAGCCAGTGCACAGCCACTTCTGTCGGGGTACCCATTTTTTCTTAACAGTGGTTCGTAAATATGGCCACTAGAGGACACACAATCCCAGTGGTGAGCCTCCAAGATGTAACCCCTAGATGGCGCTATCCCAGGGGCTACTACCCGTGCCTGATTTGCCACTAACAGGTTGAGGGGCCTGGATCCGATGGCGGGTGCCTCCACCCAGAGGTCAGGGTTTGCAATAGTTAAACTAACTTGGTCACAGCCTTCTGGGACACTGCAACCCCTTTCTTCCCACTAGTGGCCCACACAATATATCAAATTACCTTCACAGTATACACTTACCCCAGGACTGGTTCAGGCACTGGGACCTCTTGTAAAATAAGATACAGTGCAACAATCACAGTACAATACTTTAACATAGACAAATACCTCAGGCAGTATAACTTTGCTGAAACAAGCAGCTCTGATTTATTTAGGGCATATAACAAGGACAGGGGAATCAGGTTAATTAGCTTATCACTTTACTCATCTACTTATGGCTCTGTGCACAGGCCTATCCCTACCAGTTACTGTCCCTGGGTACCCAAGCCCTAGTGGCTAGTCCAAACCATGGCAGCTGGTAGGGCCCTTTCACCAGAGAAAAAGAAAATTAGTTAAACAGTCAGCAGTACAGTAATTCCATTTGGATTCAATGTGGCAATTCAACAGGGAAGCGACTCTGAATTAGTACTCACGACCTCCAAACAAGATAGGGTCCTTCAATGTCAGCAGGGCTACTCTTGAGCTCCATGAGACTCCTCACACATTTATATGGCAAACTGCAACAGGCAAAAGTCCCTTAATGGCAGCAGGATTCACTTGAGCTACACAAGCCTCCTCACACATTTATATGGTGAACAGAAAGTACTATACCAGGCAGGCTGCTTCTCTATCCCGATCGCAATTACTGCACAATACCCGGGAGAACACACATACAGCAGATTCAATTCCTGACAGACCGAGTGCAATTCAGCAATTTCTCCAGTCTTCTACAGGGTGAGCCTGGTTTCTACTCTTCAGATATCCTTTGATTCTCTTCACAGGACGGATTCAGTCCTAACAAGCAGTCACACAAGCTGCAGACCGGAACTCTGGGCCTTACACACGTTTCCCCGACTAAAACTGCACACCAAAAAAAGCACAGGGCTCCTTCCCGCTTCATTGCCAGAGCTCAACTGAAACTCCAGCAGACAAAACCAGGCACTTCCCTTTGAGTTCCTTCCAGTTCTTGGCTGGATTGGCTGTCACTCACAATAGACTGCCCCTGTTGGTCCAAAAAGGAGCCAAAGTCCAAACTACATCTCCCAGAGTCACTGCCCATACAATCCTCTTGTGGCTGGCTCAGATTATGAGTCCAAGTTCTGATTCGTCCAAGGCACCATTTTAGAGCTACCTTAACCCACACTGATTGGTCCAGTTCAGCAGTTCAAAACTAGAATGGGGAACTAGGCAGACACAGTTCTGACTGCAAAGAAAGCAGGTTAGACAAACTGTAATTTCATTATTACTCTAAATGATTTCTGGCAAACAGTTACATCTTTCAGATAGGTTCCCTTTGCACTCCTAGTGACTGCAAAAATGGAGTGAATTGGCAGCAGCTCGAGTGGTACTCAAGCAGAGAAGCACACAGTCCCCCCATACAAACTAATTATGTCTGCATGCAGACAGCTCTTAAAGAGACAGTACCAGAGGCTCTAAAAACACTCACTGATAAATGGCTTAAACGCCAAACACCATTCAGGCTTGGAGCATTCAAGCAAGCTCCTGGAAGTCTTTTGGGAACCCCCATTTGCAGGGGGGTTACACAGGCAAAAGGAAAGGGTATCAAATAATGTTTAGGTGAGTGGGTAAATAGTAGTAGAAACCAGGGCACATTAGGTACAGGTAGAGTACAGTAGGTGGATTAGAAAAGGGAAATAAGAGACACCCAATCTTTCATTTGGAAACAAATAAGTTTCAGGCAAGCAAAGGGAAGTGGTAGGAATACATCAGGATGAGAAAGGAGGCATTAAGGTACAGAGAAGTTTCAGGAGACACTTAGTAAAGGAAGGATTGAGCATGGGAGTGGAGCAGTGCAATGGGTGTTGGCTGCAGCCTTTCGGGACACCTTGTGGAGACTGAGGTGCAGCCCCATTTGTACTCACCTCTGTGGGTTGAAGGCAAAGATTGCTGGACTCTGGGGTGAACTGGAAAGGATGAAGAGGATCTTCTGCCCCACCTAGGGGCAACTAAGTATGCCACTGGCTCCTAGAGAATGCCTAGTCAGAGGCAGAGTGGTTGGACCTTCATGGGCTCCAGAAAGGGGGGGGGGTGCTAGGAAGGGTGTGCACTCCTCAGCCTGCACCACTGTAGAATTCCTTCACTGTACTGGCAGGGTATGGCAATTGAGAGGAGGCACCCATAGCACTGAAAAGAGAGGAAGTGGGCATCTTCAGATGGGGCCCAAGGAGGGCTGAAGAGCATCCAGCCAAGGAGAAAGCAACTGCTGGTAGAGAACTGTTTTTTTAGGGGATTAATTTGGGAGCAGAGAAAGAAATGGAAAGGGAGGTGAAGTGACTGATGGGTGCTTCAGCTTGGAGGGATGAAGAGCGTATCCAGAGGGCAGCAGGAGCTTGACCGGAGCTAGACATCACTGTCCTTCTGGGGACAAATGACCTGGCAAGGGACAGAGTAGGAGTAGTGTAGGATAATGTCAGGGAACTGAAGAGGGGCCTCAAGCAGATAGCATGCACAGTGAATTTGCTGAAGTGCCACCTATGTGCAGCCAGGGAGAGAAAAGGGTACTCCCTACTAAAAGGTACTTAACAATTGGTTGAAGGCATGGTGCATGAAGAGAGCTTCAGCTACATTAAGGAAAGGGGTCCATTCTGGGAAGATATGGGCCTCTGTACTGGATGTCCGCTAACTGGCTATGTCTCAACCCCAGCAAGAGAGTGGTTATGGTGATTGAGCTGGGATGTGGAGGTATTGTTGTGATGGGAGACTGAGAGCCCTTGTGGTCAATGGTCGGCCCTTGACAGTGATAAAGATGGCTAAGGATGCTGGCATTATTCTTGATGACTGGCTTGACCTTGAAAAACAGGTCTCATTGGTTGGTAGGGCCATTTTTTTCCATCTCTGGAATATTGCCAGAATCCGCCCATTCTTGACTCCCGCTGACCTGGTTACGGTTATACATGCTTTGTTACTAGCTGACTATAATGCCCTATACCTAGGGTTGTCTTGAGGTTTGATGCATCACCTGCAGCTAGTGCAGAATGCTGTGGCCAGGTTGTTGACTGGCACCTCTATGAGGAACCATGTCACTCCTGTCCTGCTCTATCTGTACTGGCTGCCTGTGAATGTGAGCATCACCTTCAAGATAGGCTTGTTAACATACAAGGCCCTATGCAGTCTGGGACCTGCTACCTAAATGAGCTCCTGATTCTGTGTTCTTCTGTCTACCTCCTACACTCCACAGAGGCTGGCTTGTTAGTTGTACCACCCTCCCACTTAAAAAGATTGGGAGATAGGGCCTTTGGGGTGGCTGCTCCGCTCCTGTGGAATTCTCTTCCCTCATATCTTAAGGTTGCCAGTACAGTGGAGGCCTTTAAAGCCTCTTTTAAAACTTATTTATTTGATAAGGCTTTTAATCTTCTCTGAATAATTTATTTTAGGGTTGTGTTATTTATGTTTTTATAGGGCTAATGGTGGACGTTTCCAGATAAGAATGTTATCTCGTGTTGGTTTGGACTAGAAGACTACAAAACAAAGCTGAGTGGTTCTGTCAGCCCAAATCAATATGAAATAACATTCTTATCTCGTAAGAAACAACCACCAACAACCCTATAAACATATTCACTGACCTACGCAGCCAGTATAGTGTTATGCTTGTGTAACTGTGTTAGTTTTGGTTGTGGCCGTTCACACTGTCTATTCCAGAGGAATTACCACCCTGTAGGAGCATGAAGCAAGGAACTCTCAGAGAGGGTTCTGCCCCTAGAGGTGCCATGGAACGGTTCCCATGGCTAAAGGTACCTTAGGAATCCCCCTAAGGAGAGGGCGCTGCCGCTGGAGGAGGAGCGGAGGATGGTGGGGCAAAGACAAAATGCTTCACAGTGAGGCTGAGAGGAACTGCTTATATAGCTCAGGAAGTGGGAGTGGCTGAATGCTTGGCCACTGAATTACAGGCAAGTCTTTCAATTCACTGACCTATGCAGCCAGTATAGTGTTATGCTTGTGTAACTGTGTTAGTTTTGGTTGTGGACGTTCACACTATTCCAGAGGAATTACCACCCTGTAGGGGCACGAAGCAAGGAAATCTCAGAGAGGGTTCTGCCCCAGAGGTGCCATGGGACGATTCCCATGGCTAAAGGTACCTTAGGAATCCCCAAAAGAAATGTAGTATCATCCCTAAAGGAGGCAACATGATGCGTATGAGCAAGCAGTAACAGTGACATAGAAGCAGTGACTGGAACATAGTAGAGAAGAATAGTGTTGGCTTGCATTGAGAGAAGGGGATCCCCTAAGGAGAGAGGGAATGGCAGGACATCCTCCACCTCCATCCAACAATGGAACCTACATAAGGAAACTAGGGGAAACAACTATGCTAACTAAGTGTTATGACCTGAGGCAACGGAGGAGAGAAAAAAAACCTATGAGGAGGAAATCTCTGGGGATCTAAGGTCTAGGTTGCCTTCCCTCCATGCTTGGGAAAATGTATTTAGTGACGGCTCTGCAGCTACAATTTGGAAAACCCAATTAAAGGGAGGTAGAAAATATTCCAATTTGGAGGAAGGCTCTCACTCAAACCCTCTAGCGGGAACGTCTTGGAAGGTTGAGAGAAAACTCTGCAACAATACGAGCATCCAAGGCACAGGAGGAGAGCAACAACTACTGAGGCACTCACCTGGCCTACCCACCCTAAATCAAACCAGGTGAACCAGAGGCAGTCGTGGGGAGAATGCGGTGAAGGTGCCTTGCTAGGGAAACCACTAAAGTCAATGGCCAACTGTTATAGTGGAACACTAGAGCCAAAGGAGATTGTCGTAACCACCCTTCACCGCTAGTCTTAAATTCTACACCAGGAGCTGCTGTTGCGTAGCAGGCAGCTAAAGCCAAGCCCAGGGTGAGGACATTCCCAGCTATGGGCCAGGTGAGAAGGATCCCACCCCAAGTTGGACACACTCGATGATGCAGACTAATGCAGAGTGAGACCATTGGCTGCAGGAACCTGCGCCAGATTAGAATGGCTGGCATTCCCCAGAATTGACTGAGAGCTGCAAAGCTGGTGAGCTGAATGAGCATGGCGTGCCAAGATCATAAGGAGTATTGAGTGCTGAGACCTTGCAGGGTCAGATACAGAGTGTGAGCAGTAGAATCCCAGGTGAAGCTGAAGGGATGGCACTAGGCATAAAGCACTGGTTTGCATAAGCAAGGAGCAACAGTTGCATAAGCAAGTGGGGACCTGATAGGTCAGTAAGCAGCAGTCGAAGTGCTATGGGAGGGTTCAGCCACCGGCAACTCCTCTGAAGAGAAAAAAAAAGAAGAAAACGCAGAGAAAGTTTAAAGTGACAGGGTAGACAGTTTAGGGGGCTACCACTGCTAGTTAGAAACAAGTTTTTAGTCAGGAAACGTGTTAGTCTGTAACTTAGTTTTTGTGGATTTACATGGTTTTCTGCTTGGAGTAACTACACCATTCTTGCTCACTACATCCGTGAAAGTCTCCTGAACTGGATTTCTGCAAAACATCACAACCAGGTATCTGCATTTTTCATTTAAAAATCAACTTTTTGGACGCTATCCCAAGCAAAACAAGTCAAGCAATTAAGTCTGACAAACTCAGTGACTCTAGGTCTGCTTGAATCCACATTTTCATCTGACCTGCTCCATGATCTGTATGTTGGCTTTTCAACAACCTCTTTGAATGACAAAGAAGCATGCAGACAAAAGGATTTCACATCCCGCATATGCACAGGCACAGTTCATCACCTGCAGGTATTCTAACACATTCTGTGACTCTGGACCTCAGCTGTTGATCATTTCTTTTGGCTTATGACTTAACCACCAGGTATCTACAAGATGCGGAAATCCTTTCTCCTACAAATTCTCCTTATGCTGCTTCTGCTCTCAGGAAATGTTCACCCCAACCCAGGACCACCTGGGCAGCCAGTAGTGGCACCAAGCAGAAGGACAGGGACACTCCACATGGCATCCATCAATGCCTGCAGCATCCTCAACAAACTTGACTCCCTCCAAACATGGATCCTACAGCACAACCCTGATGTCCTCTCAGTTGTGGAAACATGGCTAAACCCTAAAATCCCTGATACCTCAGTCTCTATCCCTGGCTACTGCATTTTCAGGCAAGACAGGATTGCTAACAGGCGAGGCTGCCCATCTATCTTAAGGATACCCTTATGGGTCACATCCCATCCCCAGCCTGAGCAACTCCTCTCAGGTCCTCACAATCAAATCCTCCTTGATGCACATAACAAGGAACTCACTGTCATCTCGGTTTACCTACCCCAAAAGACCAGGCTGCTGGCTTCCATAGCGTCATGGAATATCTAAGGGTCCAGCAACATAATTCTGAAACCATAATCATGGGTGATTTTAACATTAACTGGCTCTCCGCTGAGGCCGCTACCTATAAGGATGCAGCTACGGAGCATCACCTCACTCAACTGGTCAATGCCCCCACTAGGTGTGACTATAGGACAGGCTCCCTTGCGCTTCTAGACTGGATTCTATCTAACCACCCTGAACACATCTCCAATGTTTCTGTACTCCCGGATACAATAAATGACCACTCACCTGTCATCTGTTCCTGGTCAAACAAATACCACAAGCCCCCTCCCAAGCTTATCTATGCCAGGGTTATCAAACAAGGGCACCTCCAGCTGTTAAAATCCCATCTAACCAGGCTGAACTGGGCAGTGCTTGACTCCCTCAATGACACCAACAAAGCTCTGGACCTATTTATCAAACGTTTCAACGAAGCCTGTGACATCTATGCACCAGTGAAAAAGATGAAGGTCAAAGGACAGACCAACTCCTGGGTTACTACTGAACTTTTAACTCTGCTCAAGCACAGAGACCACCTCTGGCATTGTGCTCGTGCAACTCTGATGCAAGTAAACATACAATTATACAAAACAGCCAGAAATAATTGCACTCGAAGAATACGGAATGCTAAATGCAGCTATTACAAAGAGGCTCTGACCAACTCTTGGGGCCAGGGAAACAAATACACAAACACAAGCACTGTATGCCTGCAGATGCCCTTAAACTAGCCATCTACAGTTCTGTCACCTCTATCATTGACTACGGCCTTGCCATCTATGGCTCTGCCCCAACAAGTGCCCTCCGCAGGATCTCAGTTGCTCTCAACAAAGCCTGTAGACTACTGACAGGTGCAGCCCGACTAACTCACACCTGTGACCTTTATGCACAGGCTAGCTGGCTACCCCTACGCAGCAGAATACAATACCAGACCTGCTTACTTACCAAAAAGATTCTCCTTGGTCTCATGCCACCTGGTGTTAGCTCACTCTTACTACCTGCAATGGCACTCAACAAACACGTGGTGCCCAATCTCTAACCTTTCAGGTTCCCAGATGTCGACCTCCATGGGTCAGCGGTCCTTTATCTATAGAGCTGCTCAATGGTTCAATTCCCTCAATAAAGAATCACTTTCCTCTACTACACTTGGACCCTTCAAAAGGAATCTCAAACTTTACCTCACCTCTACCACTCAATGTGACTGCTTTGTTGAACAGAGATCTCTCTAAACACCTCCCAGCTCACTCATGTCTCACAGCCCGCCCTTTCCCAATCTCATTCCCTCTGGCACTGGGCCTTCCTTGTGACTCCTTTCCTGCTTCACATCTCCATTGGTACAAGTCATTTTCCACTACCATCGGACAGTGGCTCATTAGCCTGCCAACTTCCTCTCCCGGTCGCATGCCTGCAATACTAACTGCCTATGGTGCCCTCTTTCTCTTACTGTTACCGCAGCCAGCTGCCTACTCAAGCTGCTCGTTTTATGAATATTATCTCAAAGTATGTTATAACTGAGTATCTTTATTTTTCTTTTAGTTGTTTTGATTGTTTATTGTGCATTCTTTTACTAGCTCTGTATGTATGTTGACCCTCATCCTTTGACGTGGAACCTTTGTAAACGAGCAGTTTCTGCTCAAAGGTATTTGTAATCCGAGAATTTAATAAATAAATAAAATAAATAGTAGTAATAGGTGGACTGCATAACAACTGTATAGCAAGTAAACAGCACTGAGTTAAGGGCAAGCGAGCCAGACATGAATAGCCAACTCAAGGTGACAAACTCTGAGAATTTTCCGCAGCGAAGACAGGATTTAGAACAAAATTAATTAACCACATGGGCCACAACCCCCCAAAACACCTCCCAGTCCCCTCCGTAGGACAAACAAGGAAGTGATGAAAGGCAGAGAACCACATGCAGATATAAAAGCTAGTTTAATAGCCTCAGCAGGAGCTTCAGCTAACCTCAGAGTAAACAAGGTAGAATAGGAATGGGTGTAAACAATGCAGCAGCAGGAAGCAAGCGGGCTTGTGCAGCAGTAGTTAAATGAATACAGTGTTAAAACACAGGCACTGGGCACAATAATAATTAAACAGTCAGCAGCAGTGGCTGAAGTTGTAGGTAACTGAAAGCAGTAGCATGAGCTTTGAGTAGGTTTGCAGTTGTAGTGCAGTAAATTGAGAGTTGTAACTGAAAGCAAGCAGAATGAGCTCTGTAGTAGCAGTATGCTAAAAGTTGTAAAAATAAAAGCCCCCCCAAAAGAGAAAACCAAAACACAGCAAAACAGAAAACAGGGAAGGTCCAAAACAAACAAGAAACAAAACAGGAAAGCATACAGCCGGAAGAAATATACAAATGAGAAGCAGGAAAACAAACACTGAAGTCCAGCAGAGACACTAGAAACAGCGGAAGAAGCCCCAGCCAGCTCAGAAGACAAACCAACATAGCCTCCAGCTGTAAAGACAAAATGCTTCACTGTGAGGCTGAGAGGAACTGCTTATATAGCTCAGGAAGTAGGATTGGCTGGCTGCTTGGCCACTGAATTACAGGCAAGCCTTTCAATTATAAAGCAGTGAAACTGTTATGTTGTTTAGTTAAATGGATATGCATTTTGTTGTATGGTTTTTCTCCTGGCTTGTGGTGTTTCCGCCAGCTTTTCTATATGGTTTTTCAGGATTTACTTTAGTTTTTCACTGTGACTCGACTGAATTGCCTTTTTACCTGCTACAATTTATTGTTTATAGCTCAGGCTGTGTTCCCTGTTGCTAGGTTGCTGGCTAAATATTTGACTCACTGAAGCGCCGCGACTTCTCGTACATGGTGACAACCACTGTTTGATGAGAATCAGTGCAGCTCAAATCAGCTCTGCAACAGTGTGCGAGGTGCCTACTGTACACTCGCTAAGAGGTACAGTAGATGCCGATTCATGATTGGTAGAAGTGTTTCCACTGCCAGTGTTGGGTAAGTTACTTTTTCTATTACTTTCTATTACTTTTGGAAACTCGTTCCAGGAAGCTCTGTGCAGTCTCTAGCAAGGATGGAGAAGTACTAGAAAAAGTAATATACTTGACAGTTACAGTGACTAATTTCTTTTTATACAAAAACAATGCAAAAGTAATAAGTAACCATAACAGATTACATTTATTTGAGAGTAAAAGGTTAGTTACTAGTTACTTTCAAATAAATGTAATCAGTTACAGTCACATATTACTTTTATATAAAAAGACATACGTTTTTGCAGCTGTAAGATGTATTACTTATTTCAGTACTTCTCCATCCTTGCTAGTGACTGCACAAAGCTTCCTGGAACAAGTTTCCAAAAGTAACAGAAAGTAATAGAGAAAGTAACTTACCCAACACTGTCCACTACTTTATAATGCATTTTATTATCTCTGTTAAGCGCTATGAGCCCCTTTATTGGGCGCTATATAAATAAAATGTATCTTGCCTTGCCTATAGGAGAGATAGTCTGCATCCTTCCAGAAAGGGGGGCTCAGTCCTTAATGGGAGGTTTAAATGCTACTTGGATGAGCATTTAAACTAGCCAGAAGGAGGCTGTAAAACCATTGGCATAAACGATTGTCCCCCCCCAATGATATAGCATTGGGGGGGCAATATAAACTCCCCAGAACACAAGAGGAGATGGGGTAGAAACAAGACAGAGGAAAAGGGGACTACAAATGAAGCAAGCAAGCGAGGATGAAGCAGTAAATGAGACATGGAGCAGATAAGGCAAAAAAGGAAGAGGTGGGTCAGGTGGAGTTTCAGGGGACGGCCCAGGTAGCAAGGGTAGGAGAAAAGCAGTGAAGCAGGCAGAGAGGGAGGGAGTAAGGTATGGAGAGCTATGTACACCAAGGCAAAGAGTCTGGGAGATAAAATTCCAGACCTTGAGGACATCATGGCGGAGGCTAGCCTGGATTTTGGGGGGGGGACATAACAGAGTCATGATACGCTGACCGCCATGACTGGAACTTAGCCTTTCCTGGTTACTCTCTGTTCACAAGAGACAAGGCAGGGAGGAGGGAGGAGGGGTTGCACTATACGTGAGGAATGGAATCAAGGCTACGGAGGTACAGGGATCCCTGGAGAAAAAGGAAGGGCTAGAGGTGATGTGGGTCATTCACAAAGCAGTCTCGGCACACCACATGGACACAAATAAAAACTCTCCAAACATAGGAAGTTATCGATATAACAATTTTACTTACAAACTTCAAAAAGACAGTGGCAAAAAATGAGTACATAAATGCAAAGTGCTAAGTGCAGACACAGAAAAACTCCTTACACATGTTTCACCCGAACACAGGCTTTATCAAAGGTAATAACCACCTAGTGTTAGGTAGCTTAAATAGCACCCTTCGCCAGTCATATGACCTTTCTTAAAGTGTACGTGCCTCATTTATCTACCACACATACTAACATCCTATATTCACACATCACCCTAGTGGTATAAATATTAAAATGGAAAAGACCAGATCATATGTCGAATGCCAAATTTCATCATGCTTTCCATTGCACATTAATATTAAATTATTAAATAAATTTGACTTGATTTTACACTCAACACCTGTCAGACATATATAGATATATATACACACATTTATATATATATATATACATATATATATATATATATGGTCTTGATTGCATTTAAATATAATCGAGAATGGAAATATGCAGTATGCATGGGCTCAACATGTGACAGATTTGTATCATGTAGAGGGGCACAGAGTTAAATTTATAGGCATTGAAAAGGTGATATTGGGGCCTGAATTGAATTGTCTTTGAGCACCCATCTCTCTGTGTGGCTCTATTTGGCTGTTCTAAGGTGCTGTGGGTCATCCTGGAGACAGACGCAGTGGTTGCTATCCATACCAGGTGCTGTGATCATCCTGGAGACAGGCACTGGGCCTGCTATCCATACCAGGTGCTGTGGTCAACCTGGAGACAGGCACTGGGACTGCTATCTATACCAGGTAGTGTACAGACGTCCAGCACAGGGAGAGGAGCACTAGTGCATGTGCATTGCAGTGCAGTAGCCATCATGGTCATGGCAGACTGTGCTGTACTCCCCCATGACCGACATTTGTTTTTTTCTTTAAAATTAGGAATATGCCCTCCACATGTACCTCTCTCTCAGTACCCTCCCAGAAACTTAACAGTGAGACTGGGAGTGCCCACTCCCCCAGTGTCACACTCACTGATTTTTTTTATGTATACCCCTCACCAGCCCCTCTCACTCAGAACTCACCACCCCACCACCCAGAAGCATAACAATGACACTGGGGTGCCCAACCCCCCCCCAAGTTCCATGACTTATGATCCTAACCTACCAGTGACACTGGTGTGCCCAATCCCCCAGTGCTGTGACTTATGATCCTAATCTACCAGTGACACTGGGGTGTCCAATCCCCCAGTGTTGTGACTTATGATCCTAACCTACCAGTGACACTGGGGTGCCCAATCCCCCAGTGCTGTGACTTATGATCCTAACCTACCAGTGACACTGGTGTGCCCAATCCCCCAGTGCTGTGACTTATGATCCTAACCTACCAGTGACACTGGGGTGCCCAATCCCCCAGTGCTGTGACTTATGATCCTAACCTTTCAGTGACACTGGGGTGCCCAATCCCCCAGTGCCGCCTTCAGGAATCCTCCAACCTGTTTTTTTTTCACCTGTAAAAAAAATGTCCATCAAGGTCTTTTGCAGCCATTCCTTACCCCCCAGCCAACCCTCCCACTCAACACCCACCATCCCACACCCCCAAGTCCTTACTTACCCATCGGGGGCCCAACACCGTAATCCTCTCTGGATCGTAGACACATCTTCGCTCTTCAATGCTGGACTGCGAACTGAGGAAATCAGGTATGCGTTCAATGCATTTCAATGTGGTTTTGAAATTTGTAACATAACTTGGCCACCTTTCAATATTTTTGCCCCCAAATTTTCAGCATACCTTTTTGGGTGCACCACCTCATGGACAATACAAGTCACATTTGGTTAATGTGTCCCAAAAGGTGATATTTTGTGGTTGCTGCATGAAATCACCTTTCAGGCAGGAGCTGAAATAGTTCTTCACCATTGTTCCTGAGGAGGGGTCATATGATGGCAATGTTGAAAATGTGGTGTAAAACTATTAAAAAAGCAACAACGTTACGAGTCTGTATTGAATTTTGCAAATGCATGCTCATAACTTTGGTAATTTTCAAACTTTTTACCCCAAATTTACAACATAGCCATATCTTTATAGCACCTCGTGAATATGACAGCTGTCATTTTTCAAATCCTGGCCAAAATATATCTTTTTTACATCCCAAAAGGTGATTTTGTAGTTGCTGTTGAACATTTCCTCTGTCCTTCATGAGGCAGGGTGATAACAAGGCTATGATGAAAATTTTATGTTAAACTATAACAAAAACAACAACTTTAGGAGCTTACATTACATTTTGCTAACACAGGCTCATAACTTTGGTAATTTTTGATATTTCTACCTCAAATTCCTCACCTGCAGCCCTAGCAGCTCTGGCCAGAGTTTGCTTTTAAATGTTAAGCCATGTTTCAGCATGAATGAAAGCCACTGTTCAACTAACAAGGCTTAAGCTGGTGGTGGGGCTGACAAGCTAAGAAGTAGATGGGATCCACGGGCCGACTCATTGGGACCGATTTGTTTATAATCTTTCCCTCCTGAGCTGCACAGGATAAAATAAATATAGAAATTCAGTATGTGGAATGTACTCCTGCAGAGGTAACAGAGTTTTGAAAAAGTGCCAAATTGGTACAAATGAATCTAATACAGCTTCTCTAATATAATGGAGCCATGGCTGGTTCATCTCCATGCCACATCCCCAACATTTACACTAATATACTGTTACAGATCTCCCCTCTTTTCTGTTACACAGACAAGGCAACAACCACCACTGGCAGAAGAGAAGGTATCACCCCTTGCATTAGGACAACACCTGACTTGTGCATCTCAGCGGTCAGGGAGAAAGACTACAAAACAACGTTTCTATTTTTACCCTGGTCAGGGAGAGAGGTGCCAGGACTATGGTGGGTCAATCTGTAGGGCCCCCAAAACATCACACAGGTCACTCAGAGATGGACTGTCCGCTGCCAGAAATTTGGGATTTTACTATATGGCTTTTATTCCTGACAAAGTGTTAATAAAAATGGTGGTGCCCCAGGGCTTGTAGTTGTACAGATGACTCATTTTGTAACAGGCAAAAACCTCTTTCAAGCAGTACTGAGATTTCTTACAAGAACATTTCCCATGAATGTCCAGCCCTATGCAGGGATACCTAGACTTACAAATGTCCAGCCCTATTTCAGGAGTACTCAGACTGTTTTAAGCACTACTAGGTGACTTAACATCTTAGACCATCCCTCTCCTTGCAACCAAAAGTAAGTGGTCAGTTCAATTTGGCCAAAGCTAGACCGTCTTTGCCATTACTTTTAGGAAACAGGATTCCTTAGCCACACAGGGGCTACAAGAGACATCCTACTGCAGAAACTTTGTGCCAGGGTCCTGAGTACCTGTATCCTAGCTATCTTGGGCTCTTAACAAGGCATCAGACAAACCCATTTAAACATCAAATGAACCTTGGGCTTGCAACATCTTGTACCCCCCAGGACACTTGTAAAGAACACCTGAAATATGCAGATCTCACACAAAATTCATAACGTTTAAGTTGTACATACACAGTCTCTACATTCTTGGCAGTTCTGATAGCTCTTACAGACTTTGGGGCATTGCCCCAAAGTACTCACTGAACCTTCAGTCCCATTCCTCTTTTCTGTGAAAAATCTTCACCCCCTTCAGGGCTTCACAGGATCTGGTAGCCACCACATCCCAGGAAATCAGCTGTTGGTTACTGTATTAAGGTGTAAAATAAAGAAACAGAGGGTCCTTTCCTCTCACAAGGGATGTCTGGCAGAGTGCCACTTGCTGCACAACTCTCAGATTCTCTCCACGCACACTGACTCACTGAAGTCCAGCAGTAACACAGTACTTTAGCTTATGCTGCTGCAAGGGTTCTAAGTTCCATAACATCGTTCCCTGCCCAGCAGAGCTGAGCAGGTGGTGATGTAATGTTTTACAGGGAGTTTTTTAAACCCTCTGACTGCCCAGGTCATCTGTCTGATCTAAAAATGATGGGATTCTAGTACCCCAGGTACAGGCTGGTTACAATACTGTATTAGGCCACCTAAAACGTGGCCCAACTGTTCTGCACATCTGCCATAACCTGCAGTAAGATGGAAGCCCTGCAATGACTCATGCTTTAATATTTGATGCATACATCCTTATTTTACTGTAAAGCAATCAGAATTGCCATAACTATGTCAAGACATTTGAACATTTTACTGCACACCTGAAACTCCTGTCTCCATTAGCTGGAAGAGGTGGGTGGTTGCGTCCTTTGTGGTTAGACACCATTACAGGGATAGGGGGAACCCATGGGATTGGAAGCAGCTTGAGGTAAGTGACAAGGATGCAGTGGAAGAGGGGCTAAGCTCTTCCTAAAGGAGGGGGGCCAAGTCATGTGTGGAGAGGATAATGACTGGATGCAAGTGCTACTGTATAAACACTAGAGTTTTAAATGTTTTAATTCTGGAGATACCAGCTCTTTAAAACACTAATAGACTGCCTGCTTGATGACACCAAGGAAAAGGGGCTTGTGTGGCACACTGTGAACTTCACCCATCACTCTCTTCTCTAATACCTGCCTGGGTTGGTTAATCCCCTCTGCAAAGCATCCACCCCCTCTGGGCTTCTTTGCTCCCAAAAGGATCTGCTCTTGCACCCACTGTTTAATGAGCTCAAGTACCCCCCCTGTGCCTACTGACACCCAGTGACTAGCAGCAGAGTAACAGCTGTTCAAGCCCAAATGCTCATCCAAAAAGGGTCAGCTGGCTTTCTCCTTGTATGCCGCCAAATACTAGGAATCTTTATGTGTAGCTATCCTGAATTCCTCTGACTGCTAGCACTTCAAATTGGCTCTCAGACAAAGCCTGCCACAATGAGTGATTGCACCTATTGTTGACTAGCTACAAGCTATGTTTACCAATTGACTGTACTGTACTGTTACTTGAGTTGCCATCTAAAATACCCATATAATGTCCTATTGTGGTATGTTGCCCTCTATAGCTTGTCCAGGTTGTGCTTGAAAATAGGCATCATATACCTTGTGCACTAACGTGTTTAGCAAAGACAAAATAAATGAACACTTACATAATACAGTAATTTCATCTGATTTCATAATAACCCTGAAAATGTCAGTGATAGGAAAAAATCAATATGTCTGACTGCTAAATGGGTAAACTGTAAGAGAATCACGCTGAAATAATTATCACAGACTTTAAAGTATTATGCCTTGGCAATTAGAAATTCTGTTTTTTTACTTTCTTTTTCTAGCACTCCATAATTGACCTGGAATCTTCATTCCATCTTCTTCTGTGTCTCCCCTGGTGTTCCCTTCTGCTCTTTGAACCACAGGGGAAGACACTTCCTTCTTGTCTTCACTCACCCATAACTCTGGCCCTCAAACCAGTAACATACGGTTTGTCCCCCATGGGTAGACCAGGATTCTGAGCTTACTCAACTAAACAGGAAATCAGAAGGAGGGGTCAACTAGGGGAGGTGGACCCTCTAGCCCAAGTGGTCATGGCTGGATGAGGGGATGTCATCTGTCCCAAGTACAACCTCAGTTGTTCTGCCTTATAGCCCCACACTTAACACCTCCCAGAAGGTGTGCTCTTTTGGAGTGACCCATCATTAAGACTGTGAGGGTAAATAGAACGGTGGGTGGGTGAGTACCACTCCTCCGCCTTCAGAACTCCCCTGCCATCCCCTACTGGGTCAGTTCACCATATGTAAGACAGCGTATGTTAAAAACCGAGCAACACAGACAGCGGGTGGGAATAGTGACAGGCTGCAAAACTACTAAATGGTCTAGCGCAGTTGTGCACCCTGTCACTGTTCTCCAGCAGAGGATAAGTTCTCTGCTGGGAGGAGGGTCTGCTGAGCAGCTGTCATGGCTCAACAGGATAAGCCACAGGCAGCAATGTAGGAGGTGTGTCTGCAGACCAGGTATCGAATCCTGGTCCCAGATGCATAGAATTTTTCTTTTTCACACTTTGTGTAACGTAAGTGTACAAGTCCCCTCCACCCCAGAATTGATTATTTTAGTTGAGGGTTGGGGTACAGCCCCCATAATGGGGGGTTCTGGAAGGAGACCCCCACAAAACACAGAGAAATGCCACTGGCAATATATCACGCTGTACTTAGTGTGGTATATTCCTGTGGCATTCTGTCTTGCAACATTACGACCCTGTGCCCTGCCACCCCTGGTCTATGCATTCATGCCTTCATGTCACATGCTAGATAAATGAGTTTATGCCTACAAAGGGCTGCTCCATAAGGGATGACTCTGTTCCTTCCTGCCTGATACCTCCTCTGC
This sequence comes from Neoceratodus forsteri, assembly GCA_016271365.2. Lineage (NCBI taxonomy): Eukaryota > Metazoa > Chordata > Ceratodontiformes > Ceratodontidae > Neoceratodus > Neoceratodus forsteri. The sequence goes on from JADMNL010000035.1 coordinate 74,617,261, forward strand.
TTGGCCACCAGGGGGTAGTTGTGGAAGGAGGCGCCCTCCAGCCTGAGGCAGGAGGCATCCAAGGCACATAACAGTAACCAACCTTGGCACAAGACATTCCAAGCTCATTGTATGAAACCAGATCACCTGAAAGTGAAGTAATAGTACAGAGTCTAACAGTAATTGGACTTTATTAACTCTCCAATTAAAGTGTCTCCATAGGGAGACTACCAATTCACACAGATGTAGGGATGTTTTCTTCTGGAGTACATACTTTCAGTTCCTTAGCTAGGGTCCTCTTTTTACATTACTTGTTCCCTTCACTCGAAGCATAAAACAACAGGGCTAGAGTCATCTACCCTTCTTGCTCTTTGTGCTAAGGCATCCCAGGTTTCTTTATCACATAGACAGGATGTTACTTTACAAAATTTAAAAGAGCCTCCATTTGCATTCTACTCTCAGCCTCACCAAACAGCAGGGCAGACTTCGTTAAATATCACAGGGTAACAGAAACATAAACCTGACTGGTAGAGCTAAGCAAACAAGTGTGACCTCTCTTGAAACAAATGCTGTCAGCAGATATGAGATGACTTCTCCTTGACTCCTTCCTCCTCTCAGTGCTACTTTCTATTGGGCACCGCTTCTATCCTCAGTGAGCTTAGAGCAGACCTACAATGGCTTCGAGCATCTCACATGAGCTGCCCCCTCACAACTTCAGTGGCATCCTTTTCTGGGTGTCTGGGACCATATGGGTCCATTCTAATTATCTTCTGTTCCTCATACTCTGGCCTACTTCCTCTGGGGAAGCAGCACCCCTCCATGCCCCAACAAGGCAGGGAAACATTTAGGAACTACTCTTACCCATGGTCTCTGACTCTGAAACTGTGAGGTTGTAGAATTAGATATGTCAGCTGCCAGGCTAAGAGATGTTCCACATGTCCATTACAATATTAACACATAGACGAATTCCTGATGAGCAACAGGAAAAAGAAAACTACTTCAGAAATAAAACATTACAACTGACTACTATTCACAATTTGTATTTTTTTCCTTGTCTGCCTGTTTTGGTCCCACTAGCTCTTTAAAGTAATTCTTCTTTAAAACAACACATAAGGTCTTAACACCGAAAAATTAAAAATGGGTTGATACTTTTATATTATTGTACACTTCTTAGACATCTGCAAAATACTCTCGATAGTATTCCAATTATTCTAAAGCTTATCAAATCAGTCTTTAAACACATTTCTGAAAAGGTTTCCTACCTGCGGAAAATGAAACACTCCCAATAACTTTGCCAGAGGGAGGGAAGAGGATGAGCCTATGTCGCCAATGATTCCCGATAACAATGGGGGTGATTGACAGCTGTAATTTGGAAGGGGTTTCTGCACCCCGGATAACAGTGCAATAGCTTCTTCAACCGCTCTGTTCTCTGAATAGCAGGAGTCAAAAATCTTGAATCCCAGAGTGATATTTGGTAAAAGTTTTGGATTTTGGTTAATCTTATTTATGGCAAAAACCATGCCCAGCACAGTTCGGTAATACCTAATGTTAAATCTGGACAAAACAGATAATTCAACACATCATTCTTACTGTGATCCAAACAATTAATATTCTTATCATAAACTAATACAAAAGGTAATCAATAAAATCAAACGCATGCTTTGTGTCTGAATATTAAGTGCCCTACTCCAACCACTCTTTCTTTACAAGGAATTGAGGATATATGGGGATGCACTGTTTAGTTTCATTCATTACTCTATCAACCATAAGGTTATCCCATGCACATAAAAGGTAGCCATCATTATATTCAACAGCATACACATAAATAATTCAGTTCTTCCATTATATATTTCCATATTTTTTGTGTAAGATGCAATATACTTGTGTGTCTAAATATATAAATCTGAAAAAATTCATAAGAAGACCTAATGGAATATTACCAAAGCAGATTTAATCTCCATTTCTATGTCATATATTGTAATAAGTCAGGGAGAACCTTCAAGATATTTAACAAATACTTGGCCATTCCCTCTGCAAAAAGAGGATGCTGTGTAGTTCAGGTCTGGTTACCCACACATAATCCCAGTATCGTCATGTAATCTCTAATCCCTATGGAAAAAATGTCTAATAAACCATAAAATATGTCAAATGACTGCCCCCGATGTTTCCATTTAGTCTCTATATATTATTATTCTGGATGCTTTTAGGAATTTGAGTATCCAGTGCATCTCTTCTGGATTCTTTGAACACACCAGTCTTCTTAAATTATTATGTTTTTAGTCTCTAAGTGAGGCTAATATGAGGAAATATGGTGGAATACATAATGGTTTGCAATGGAATACACCTCCATCTCCACTAGTGAGTGGTAAGACCCATAACGCATGAAAAATGGTTTGGTACATATTTTGCAAAAACCTTTCCACTCATCATTAAAACAGTTTGGCTACTGTCCAGAACTGATGTTGATGTTGAATTATGTGAGTTTTATGAACACTTTATAATCCATAAAAGATCAAAAAAGTTAGTCAGATAAATTAACTGTTATTGTCTGATCCTGGTTTCTGATACTGTTCTCTTGGATCCACGTGAAACTATTTGAATTGTGTTGTCCTATATTTTAATATTGGTCAATATCACTATGCAAAGGTTTAATGATGTTTTAGAAAGTGTCCTCTATGTTGTCATCTTTTCAAACTGATGTTGTCATGATGCTGTATGGGTTTCTTTTTATTTAATTTTGTTTTTGAACACACCTTGGCCCTCCTTACCTTGCCCCCCCTTCCCCTCGGACCGCGCTCACTTCCACTGACGTTCACTCTGGGTTGCCCTCCCAGGGTGGGGCCACTTGAAAGGTCACCTTTATACCCCTCTGAACAGTGCCATGTCGTGTAGTCTGGTGGCTGTGGGAGTCCTCAGGCTAGACTTTGTGGGGAAATTTTCAGCGATCAGCCTCTGCATCCATTTTTGTCCCCCTGTGGTGGGAGGCATGGTGCACAATGACATAGGGACACATCTGGCAACCTCCTGAAATGACCAAGCCTTGCCTGCATTGGCCCTCAGCCTCCACTAGGAGTTGGTCACAGACTAAGCACTTAACCACCATCCCCCTGGAGGATAGAGCAGTCCATTAGAAGCTCGATCCTCCTACCCCCAGCCGGCCCTCTGACTCTCCAAGCTCACATCCCAACTAGGATCATTGGCATCGCAAACGAAAATCAAACTGCTGTGATGGCAGGCCATTTTAATAGTAAATGTGTTTCTTTTTATATATGGAATGTTTTTGGCAATCAATAAAACTTTTACCACTACTGCTAAATCATGAGTGGTAAAGCAATGAGTGAGTTATGAAGGACTTATTATCACTCATGTGTAGAAATCTAAATGTGTTATTCTACTGTAGCCCATTGTGAATTTGATATATACCACACTATCTATAATGCTTTAATGTAAGGGGTACCCATAGTTAGGGTGCTGAGGAAAGGGTGCTGACAATAACGGCAACCCACTTCCCAGTGCATCCCTGGAGGGCTAGGTTAGGGTAGGATAGGGTGGCCAGATTGTGGGGGTCGGCGAATATAGCGACGGGATGTCACTATATGTACGGCCGTGGGGGGAGTGAGCATGCACAGCGAGGGGTGGGAGGGGATGTGAGGGGTTGTGCCACAATCAGTTGCTGAGCTGACCTCGTGGTGTGGTGGGTGAGTTTGCCTGTGCTAGTTGGCAGGGTACTGGGTTCTGGTCCAAGCTCTGGTGCGTTTGTGTTGCACCCAGCCTGAACCTTTTATGTTTTTACTGTCTCCCTCGACATGCACCCCCTGGAGTTGAGATACCTTTAGCAGGGGGGTACGGGGGCAGCCCCCCCTCATAAAACAGTTAAAAAGTAGGTCCCTGGTGCCCATTGTGCTGGGCGGTGTGTCAGAGTGCTGCAAAAAATATTCGGCACTCTGACTTCTTAATAATGGTGATTGCGTTTAGGCTTTCGCCATTATCACATGGATCCAATGTAAGTGTTTGCAGTGTTCTAGCTAAAACAGACTTTTTTTCCTTTGTAAATGTTTTAAATGGTCCAGTGCTCTCCATGTTCCATTTCCAGATTCAATGTAGAAATAGCATGTTCTAAGTACAAAATATGTGTTCTATATGAAATAACATGTTATAAGTGAAATAAAATATTAATCCCAAAATAACATGATTTATTTACCCAATTTATTCACCACTGGTATGGTATATAAAATGTAATGAGATTAAACTGTTTAGCAATGCAATGTATACTGCAAATATAATGAAGTCTTTTACAAATTATTTGCTCAGGATAGTCCCACTGAGATATAGCATCTGTTTGTTTTACTAACATACTAACATACTAACATACTAAAATGCCAGCAGAATAGGCCTAATGGTCTTTCGTGTCTGCTCGTTTGGTCAGCCCCCACCCTGGGTGCTGACCTTGCTGTTCCCCTTGCCTTCTCTGGCTTCTCCCTTCCCAGTTCCGGATATTCTTGCTGCGTTGGATTTTGCTTCCTGAACCCTTCCCCTGTACCTGTCCCACCCCCTCTTGAACCCCTCCACTGTCTCTGCCTCCACCAGCCCCCTAGGTAGTGCATTCCATGGCTCTACCACCCTCTCAGTGAAGTAGCACCTCCTTCTGTCTCCCCTGAATCTTCCCCTCCAGCTTCCACCAATGCCCTCTAGTGGCCCCTTCCTCCTTCCTTCAAGCACCCTCACTGTTCCTCCCCTATTTACCCTCTTCATGTACCTGAAGACCTCTATCATGTCCCCGGTCCTTCTCTCCTCCAAAGTGTACATATTTAGCTCTTGAGCCTCTCCTCATAGGTCCTGTCCCCAAACCCCAAATCATTTTGTTGCCCTCCTCTGGACCCTCTCCAGGAGGTTAATGTCCCTCTTTAAGTGTGGCCTCCAAAACTGCATGCAGTACTCCAGGTGCGGCCTCACCAAGCAGTTATACAGGGGAGTATCACTTCCTCCCTTCTGGAGGTGATCTCCTAGCGATGCATCCCAGAATCCTGTTGGCCTTGGCTGCTGACCTCCTACAAGTCTCAGAGTTGTTCATCTTGACATCCACCACCACCCCCAGGTCCCTCTCAGCCATTGAGGACTTATAGTATTTCCCCAGGGTGTACACTTGGCCTGGGTTTCTGGCCCCAGATGGAGTACCTTGCATTTCCCTGCATTAAACCTCAGCTTCCACTTTCTAGACCATCTTTCCAGAGCCTCCAGGTCCCCTAGCGGCCACCCTCCCTCCTCCCCATCCACCACTGCCCCAGTTTCGGTCATCTGCAAAGAGACTCATCTCCTCCTGATTCCTGTCCTATGTCAGATACATAGGCGTTGAACAGAAGGGGCCCAGGACTGATCCCTGTGGGACCCCACTAATGACCCTCCTTGGGGAAGAGATTATCCCACCAACTACGACCCTCTGGGTCCGGTCCTGGAGCCAATTGCCTATCCATCGGATCATCTGGTTTCCCACCCCCATTTCTCCTAGTTTATCCAACAGGCCCCCATGAGGAACAGAGTCAAATGCCTTGCTGAAGTCCAGAAAGAGGACATCCACTGGTCTACCCAGGTCCAAGGCACTTGTCACCCAGTCATAGAACTCCACCAGGTTTGTCTGACACGATTTCCCCGGGATGAATCCATGCTGTCTATCGTCCAGGCACCCCGACTTATCCAGGACCCCCAGCCACTCCTTGACAATGCCCTCCATCACCTTGCCCACCACTGAAGTCAGGCTGACAGGCCTGTGGTTCCCTGCCACCTCCTTGATCCCCCTTGTGGATAGGCACTACATGCGCCACCTTCCGGTCTTGGGGCACCCACCCTGTCCTCAGAGAGATGGTGAAAAGCTCTGCCAGGGGTTTCGCCAGGACATCTGCAAGTTTCTTCAGCACTCTAGGATGTAATTTATCCGGCCCCGGTGCTTTCTCCGTCTTAAGGGAGCTGAGGGCTTCCCTCACTCTCTCTGCTGTGATTTCCACTTCCAGTACCTCTTCTCCCTGCTTAGCCCTCCCCCCACCTGCCAGGGGTTTTAGTGGGGTTCACATTTACCAATTTTCACTGCTGCATATGCTGAATGTCAGAGACTTGCTAAGGGTCAAACCGCTAGTAAGTGACTATGGTGGGAAACCTTGGTCACCCACTTTCCAAGTCTGTGCACTAGCCACTAAACCTTGCTCCTTCTAATGGCCGCAATTCACTAAGGGGCAGGTTACATGCTCGAAATGCACGTAACTCACCCATATGGTTCTGCACCTGCAGATGGGTGCGCAGTGGCAGGCATTCATGATCACCAGCCACCGTGAGCCTCCCATCTGTGAACCTTCCCCCAGCGTGCTAGTGCACTGGGGCATATCAGCGGAGCACAGCTGAGCAGCCAATGGGATGCCTGTACCTGGTCCACTAGTGGATACCTGGCTCCACGCAGTACAGTGGTTCGGGTAGCCAGGGATGTGGGGGTTCTGGTGGCCATGCACTGTAACTCTGATGGAACACCGGGTAAGTGCCCAGGTAGCTGCCCCCAGCCCCCCTCTAGTCCATGGGGCTGGGGCAGCATGCAGAAGAGGCCAGCACAACTTTGCTGCGGCCAGTGTTGGCACCGGAGGGGGGTGCAATGGCTACGCCACTTTCCCCCCTGTGGAGAGGATGCAGTCTGGAATGGCACACAGTTGTCAATAGTTACAATAGGGCGCAATGCCTCATGGATGGCCAGGGATCTACTGTGAGGGGTGCTAACATGCCTGTTGGTGAATGCTGCCAGTGGTGCACAGGGCACCATCATGTGGCATTTGGTTGTGAGAATGCCTACACTCTGCTCTTATGCGGCATGTAGGCAGTTGTGAATTGTGGCCAATAATAGGGCAGAGTAAAATTAGCAGTGTTTGTTAGTTGTTGAAAAATGTCTTCATGCAGTTTTTTGCAAGAATGTATTTCTGACATCCTTAGATTTATTCTTAGTGTATTTTTAATTTTTCTCAAACAGTTTTAAAACAGCTTTCATTGCTAATTTTGTAAATAATGACTTGAATCTTTAAAGATGGTCTTCCACTCATAATTGTTTCTAAAAATCCTCTTCCGTTAAGGTTACCTGCTGAATGTACATGTTAGATTTATACAGTGAATGTATTAGGATGGTGTTTCTACATGTTTCTTTTTTTGCAGTTACTTTTTTTCTCCTTTCCCCAGGCAGCAAACCTTCATGCCTAATCCCGCAGCCCTGTCCTATCCTCCACTGTCCTCCAGGTCTTGCCCCCCCCATGGCAGGGTGGCGGGGATCCCTCAACCTGCCAGAACAAATCCAGTGCAGAGTTTACCGCTATTCATGGGAGTGTGGCCTGTGGGGATTGGCTGTCATCTTGCCACACCCAGGACTCTTTTTTTCCCCCTTTTTCTCCCCTTAGGACAGGAGGCATGCAATGATGCCCTATGGAGAGAGCACACACACATCCACATGCGCTCCTCCAAGCATCTGCCTCCTTTCCTCCCCTTTCTAAGCATCAGTGTGCTCTTACCCAGCCACTGCTAGGGGTAAGTTGATGTCTACTGCTAGTGGACCCCCTTCCCTGGAGAAGGAGAGCAGTCCATCTGATGTTCAATCCTTCTTCTCTCCTTCTGACACCCGGCGGACCATGCTCATTCCCGAACCCAGGTCGCCAGCGTAGCATGAAGTAAGGCAGCCAATGCCTCAGCCCTCAGCACCACTGGGACGGTATTTCTGCATGTTTCTGATGTTAAACAACACAGCATCGTACCAATATATTTAATGTTTTTCATAGTGGGCATGGCACTGGAAAAGGAACTATTAAAAACTTAAAATTCTCATTTTGTAGTTTTGAAACAAAAACAAATTGAAAGAAACATGAATATATTGATGTTTTGCCAGAAACAATCATTATTGCAAAAAAAAAAAAAAACCTACATGTTGACAAATAAGATGTAAAAAATATTGTTGCTTTAATAACATCATTAGTTTTCATTTTTGACTTTTACAATAACAATTTTGTCATTAATAAGATTTTTTTTTTATGTTGTCTTGCGCATATGCAAGCAACATATTGTGGTAGCTTGGAATAGCAGGTTTTGGAGGTTCGATCATGTTGTGGCCGGTGGTGCCACTGCTTTTTCAGGCTGGGCTCTGTGGCATGAATGAAATCGCATGCTGTCTATGACCGCAGTTGAAAAGCATGCCACCAACTTGAAACAAGTTCACTGCTGCAATGAGGGAGCAACCCATCATTGCAGGGTGTGCCTTGCTTGGTGTAACATTTCAATAAAGATGGCAGGCAGTGGCTCGCCACCCCGCTCACAGACCCTAGGAAGATGACTTCAGGGGTGCCCAACCCCCCTGTTGGCATATGTGTCCCCTTTACTGTTTTGGTCTGCCGAGGGGTGCCCAATCCTCTCGCATCATGCCCCAAAACACAGACACGCTTGCCAAGGAGTGCCAATCCCCTGTCGGCATGTTAAACAACCCCCAAACACATCAGCATTTTCCTCGGCGCCTCACCCCTACTGTGTGCCCACTGGGAGCCCACCCCAGTCTGGTTAATGACCCCCCCAAACAAATGTGCCACACTGGGAGCCCATCCCAGCGTGACCAACACCGGTTAAAAACTGAAAATGGTCCACTGTGATTTTTTTATTTTAGTTACCTGAAATAAAGAAAATGGTCCCTCGCTGTCGGGTTCCCTCCTCCAGCCCGCACCCACCCTCTGCACACCCTGCATCCCCACACCCCCCTCACTCCATACTTACCTCTGGAGCTAGGTGCAATGATCTTCGGTGGAGCGGGAACACTTCTGCACTCTTCAAAGTCGACCACAAACTGGAGAAATGCCGATAAGCTGTATAATGGCCTAAATGTTTTTTTTTTTCAACTTAGGTGGATATCTTGGCCAATTTTGTGAATTTTTGCTCCAAATTTTCAACATGGGGTTCTTGGGACCCCACTTCATGAGCTCAGTCACTGTCATTTCGTTATTTGGTCCCGAAAGACGATTTTGCGGTCACTGCACAGAATCATCTTTTGGGACTGATTAATGAAATGACAGTGTCAGTGTTCATGTGGTGGGCTCCCAAAAAGCCTATGCTGAAAATTTAGTGAAAAAATTCCAAAAAATGACTGCGTTATGAGTGTGCATTGTGCATTTTCTAAGCACAATTGTAACTTCGAGAATTTTTAATATTTTCTTTTTAGATTTTCAACATTGCTGTTTTTTCACACCTCCTTATGAACAGTACAGCTGTCATTTTTCACAACCTGCCCAAAATGTGTTTTGCACATGTGGCACACAATGGCGCTGTCACTGTGGGAAATCAATGTTTGGGACAGATTAAGAAAATCACTGTGACACTGTTCATTAGTGGAGGTCCCAAAATGCCTATGTTGAAAATTTGATGAGAAAATTCCACAAAATGACTGTTACGAGCATGCATTGCTCAGATTCCATGCACCCTCGTAACTTCGAGAATTTTTAATATTTTCATTCCAGACTTTCAACATTGCCATTTTTTCACACCGCCTTATGAACAGTACAGCTGTCATTTCTCTCATCCTGCCCAAAATGTGGTTTTGCACATGTGGTGCAGAATGGTGTGGTCACTATGGGACATCAACGTTCGGGGCAGATTAACAAAATCACAGTGCCACTGTTCATGAGCAGAGGTCCCAAATGCTTTCATGAGATGGGGTGACAAAAAGCCCATGTTGAAAATTTGGAGTGCAAATACCAACAAACGCCCAGGGTGTTAAGGTTTCTAATCTTAACGTCCCACCCTGTAGAGACTGACTGGCATCAGGGGTGTGACTTTGGATCGTCGGCTGTAATGCTCACACCATTCCACCCCCACCCCCACTCTGTAGCCACTGACAGGCAACAAAGTGTGCCTTGCACTCTTCAGCTCCAGAGTTCACCCCATTCTCCTATACTGCACCCATCTCAATGTATTTCCTTATGGAATGGGGACAGCGTAAGGCCTGAGGACCCCAAGGCACAACACGATTCTTGTCGGACTCTGCAGGGTAGGGTGAGGTGAAATGGCATGAGAGTTAGTGCTGACACCCAAAGGCACTCCTCAATGCCTGTCAGTCTCTTCAGGGTGGTGTGGGGTTGGCGTCAGTTCAATACTTCACTGCCATTCCTATTATGCATCTCTCTAACTCCTGCACTACCAATGCCAATGACAGCATAACAATGGGGCTTGCCACTAAAAGGCAAGCCAGGTTGTCTAATGATCCCTGCCAGGAAGAGGCACAGGAGGGGGAGGGTGGGGAGGAGGGGCAGAGGGAATAGAGGGGGTGGGGCCTGGTGACATCACCAGGCAGGTAAAGTATAACATGACAAGAGCATGCCAGAGCCCCAGGGCTTGGCTGGGAGTGCAGCCCAAGGGAGGGTCCCGACCAGGGGCCTGTAGGGGTATATTAGGCCAGGACTCGGGCAGGATGACCTCTTTTGCTGGGAACTTTTGAGAACTCAGTACATAGTTGGCAAGCAACAGGTAAGGCACTTTGAGGTTTCTGAGGCCTTGTAGGCCATGTGGTGCATTCTGAATAGCAATTGTAGTTTGTTGGCGTATAGCATGAAAAAAGAAAAAGAGAGAAGAAAAGAACTGGAAATTTGTTTTCATTGCTGGGCATTGATATAATCCATTATTCTTAAAAGAAATGTGGTTTGTGATCATAGAGCCCAGTGGGGTGTTTTGGACTAGCTCTCATAGCGTGTAATGACGAGAGTAGAGGGAGAGGATCAGCTTTCCCCTAAAACATGTGTTGGCCTAAAATGGGGAGGGGTTGATTTGCTCAGAGCGTTTGTAACCTGGAGCAAGCGTGTGCAGTGCATGGGAGTGAGTGGCTGCCCTGCAGTGGTTCATATGGGTCTGAATGGCCTAGGGGGCCAAGCGCTCGATGCAGAGTAGAGTTAGGGCCTTCTGTTTTCAGGCTGCATGCAGGCTCAAATTGGGAGTGTGGGCGATTTGCTTTGTGGTCATTTCTGTGTTAAATGGCAAATAGGGATTTGTGGTCTGTTTAAAAAATAATAAAATGTTCACTGTGAATCCCTGATGCACTGGGCAGCATGCAGGCTGCTGGTGGAGAAGTGGTATCAGTAGTAATGGCAGAGAGCCAAGGGGCTCTGGTTTTTGGTACGGGCAGAGAGTCGGGGGGGGGTTGCTGTGAGTCGAAAAAGAAGAAATGGGGAAAGCGGAAGAAGCGCTGGCTTGGTGGTGCAAAGTGGTTGGCGTTTTTGTGGTTTGTCGCATTAAAAGAACAAGAAAGGGGAATGTGGTATCTGGAGGCAGGGACAGAGAGGCGAGCATGTGGAGCAGCTGGGCCATGTGGCCTGGGGCGACCTGGCATGGTGTGCTGGTTCCCTGTGAGCCAGGAGATGCAGCTGGAAGGCTGCTAATGGTGAAGAGCCAGACTGCTGTGTTCCGGGACGGATGCACTTGTGATCACTGGGTTGTGGAGTCGGGGAGCATGGCCAGTGGGTGTTTTTTGTATGAATTGGGAGGAAGGAGGAACCACAGTGGAGGGGAGGCCCTCAGGTTGGTGTGCTACCAGGCTTATGGCCATGCTGGTATGGCAGCCCAGAGGGGCATGGTGGTCGCTGTCTGCGGTGAGGTTGTGATGTGGTGCATGGTAGGGTATTGGACACAAATCGGAGGTTTTTAAAAATATATATATATAATAAACAAAAACTAAAAACAGAAGTAAACTTTAAATGGGGAAGGCCCCTGATCCAGGGCTGGGCCTTCATCAATTAAGATCAGGATTGGTGCCGGACACGCTGATGGTGCAGCATGATCTTGGATGGGAATCAAAAACAAAATACCAGTGCATACCCCCCCAAAGACATGGCACAGATTAGTACTTAAACAATTTAATGGCCTAATGGCTTTACTCACTTTAAACTCCATGTGAAAAAGGGGATCTTCTTTGTTTTCAGATTGAAAATTCCACAGTGAGCAAGCTATACCACCACTTCATGGTGAAACCCATTCGGTATAGTCCCTACACTAGCTTCTCAGCTCTGAAATTACTGCAGTGGCTACTCATAAATATAGAGTGCTGCCTGGATTGGCCCAAAATACATTGCCTAAGTGGCTCCTTTAAATAAGGTAATTCCACTCAGGAACATTCACAGGTGGTGGAAGGGAACATGCTGAAAGGAGTGTCACACTTCCCCACTCTGAAATGCCTGCAGTGGCTACTCATAAATATAGAGTGCTGCCTGGCATTTCAGAGCTGAGAAGCTAGTGTAGGGACTATACCGAATGGGTCCCACCGTAAAGTGGTGGTATAGCTTGCTCACCTTGGCATTCCAATCTGAAAACTAAGAGGACCCCCTTTTTCATGGAGTTTAAAGTAAGAAAAGCCAATAGGCAGTTAAATTTTGAATATATGCCATGTTTTTGGGAGTGCACTGGATGCTGCACATCAGCTGCACCCTTCTCCAGAAATGTGAATTGCATTTTGAGCAATGCAAAGGTTTTGAGCGTGTTTTGGGTGGTCTTGGATGGGCCTGGCATTCATACCATGGGGGGAAGGAGACCTCAGAGAGGGGGGCCAGGTCTGCCATGTTGGTTGTGTGCATGGACCTCCAAGGGTGGACCAGTGGACCAGGAGTGTAGCTGCTGAGCTTTGGGGGCCATATGAAACAAAATCCAGTGCTGTATGCAGCAAGACTGGAGCCTCTGGCTGTCACAGGGGCAGGGGGAGGGAAGGGGTGGTTTGGTTGGTTGCAGTGAGGCCGGAGGCTTGGTGAGGGACTGAGGACAGGCCGCTGGGGTTGCCGGATAGGCCCAGGACCTCGTGATGGCCTAGTTTAGTGTGAGGCTGGCCTGCACACAGGATGGGTTGGGGCATCCAGGCTACAGAGGCATTGTGTTTTTTTCTGTTTGGGCTGGCACTGAGAGAGGCAGGACATGGAGAAAAGGTGTGCCTTCCAGACTGGAAGGGGGGGTACAGCAAGGGCCAACATGGGCCACCGGATGCTGGGCAGGCAGCGGCACAAAAAAGGAGGCTACAGCAGCTGGGGCTGTGCTACATAGTGGTCAAAAAGAGCAGGCACCAGATGCCCAAGGGGGGGTCGGCCCGTAGGGGACTCTGGGACAGGTGCAGCCCTAGGACCCATGGCACTCAGGAAAGGGTGTCCTGGTTGTTGGTATGCATGGCTGATGTTGTTTTTTGCCCCTCTGATTATAGTGACATAGGAATACCATGGCTCCCAAGCGAGCCCAGCTGCCCAGTGAAAAATTGATGCAGGAAGCATCCAAATTAATGAGCCAGATGTCAGAACTGGTGGCAGCGGCAAAGCAGAGGGAGGCAGAAGAGGAGGCAATGAGAAAGTAAATGGAGCGAGAGGAGCGCCCAGGCAGTGGGGAAAGGGGGCAAGAGGCCCAGATGGGAAGCACTGCAACCCACACCCATCCCGGTGCCCCTGCCCGCACTGGTGCTAGATGGTGGTAAGAATGATGTGGATCTCTTGGACAAAAATGGCTTAAAAGAGTATTTAGAGGGGCTGCTGGGGGACATGGGTGATGCTGGAATTGAAAAAATGGAATGGGCCGTCCTGGCCTTAAAAATGTGGCTGGGTCGGAAGAGACCAAGGCAGCCAAAAGTTAATAATGGGCCTCCAGGCTGCCTCGGTCGAGGACCATGTCCCAGTTTCAATCAATGAAAAAATCTGGATGGGGGAGTATGTTGACATCTTCGGGCTGGTGGACGAGGATATGGCCACGAAGTACAAACAGAAGGAGTCAGTGAGGAAGTTGGAAATGGCGGTGGCTCTGGCAGTGGTGGGCCACAAGACAGAGGAAGCTAAGTACAAAGGGAAGACCATTGAAAATTGGCAAGGGGGCTTCATCATGTACAGCGCGCTAGTGCTGAAGAAGCAGCCGGAACTCACCATCCCCCTACTGACGTACATGTCCATTATCAAAGACGCGTACAAGGCCAAAGTCGGGTATGGCTGGCTTAAGTATGACGAGGCATTCCGGAAGAGGATGGTGGCAAAAGGGGATCTGAGGTGGGACTGTACCCACTCAGTGTTGTGGGTAAGGACTCTATCTGGGGAAGTGGGCAGAGCTGGGGGCAAGCAAGTAAGGAAGGCTGCATCTACTGCAGTGGCCAGGACATGTTGGGTTTACAAAAAGGCCACATGTACAAGGGGCAATTGTAAGTTCCGACACGTTTGCTCCAAGTGTGGGGGGGTTGCACCCGGTCTTCAACTTCTGACAGGGGGCAGCACTGGGGGCAGTACCATGAATAGTCCTTTCGGGGTGCCTGGGGGGACAGGGCAGGGGCCGGGGGGAGGTCAGAGAGGGCAACACTATGCTCACAGGGGATGGCATTAACAAGGAGCATGGTGAGGGATGATGGGGTTATGTGCTGGCACGCGCCCCCATCCCACTGACAGTGGTGGAGGAATGGAAAGCAGACTACCCGAATAGGGAGGTGGCAGAGCTGCTCAGGGCAGGTTTCTGGGCATGCTTCCCACTAGGGTTTCAAGGGGGGTGGGCATGGATGTGGGCCAAGAATCTAGGGTCAGTGAAGGGAAAAGAGGGAATAGTGGTGGCCAAGATAGAGCAGGAAATCAGGACGGGCAGGGTTGAGGGCCCATTGGGGGCCCCCCATGAACTTTTCCAAGTTTCCCCTTTGGGTATTGTCCCCAAGAAAGTGCAGGGGAATTCCGCATGATCCATCACTTATCCTACCCCGAGGGCTCATCGGTAAATGAGGGCATACCTGATCACCTAAGGGTAGTGTCATATGCCTCTCTGGAACAGGCAATCATGCTAATCAGGGCTATCGAGGATGGCATGGCTTGTGAAGATGGACATAGAATCAATGTTTTGGCTTTTACCTGTCAGACCTGAGGATTGGGACCTGTTAGGTTTTTAGTTTCAAGGGAGCATGTATTTTGACAAGGCCATGCCCATGGGGTGCTCGGTGGCGTGTTCTACCTTCGAAGTATTCAGCATCTGGGTGAGTGGGTATTCAGGGCCCAGTATGGGCACAGGAGGGTGGTGCACTACCTGGATGATTTCCTCCTCATCGGGGAATCCAGGGCGGAGGCGCAGGGGATGTTATGGGATTTTAAGGCAATGTGCCGACCGGTGGGTATACCACTGGCACAGGGCAAGATGGAGGGCCCCACCCGTAACTTGGAATTCCTGGGTATAGAGGTGGACACAGAGGAGGGCTGTTTTTGGCTTCCCAGGGACAAAGTGGCACGCCTTAGAGGCCTGCTAGCCCAGGTTATGGGGAGGCATAGGGTGCTGCTGGTACAAATGCAACAGCTGTTAGGGCACCTTAATTTTGCCTGCAAGGCCATCAACCCAGGCAGGGCATTCACAAGGAGGCTGGGAAGGGCACTGGGAAAGGCTCAGGTACTGCACCACTGGGTGGATGTGTTGAGAGGCATGTGGAAGGCCTTCCGGGTATGGGAGGAATTTCTCAACAGCTACAATGGGGTGACCTTCTGGCAGAAAGAATGGGAAATGGATGCAGATTTGGAACCGTTCACAGATGCTTCAGGTGCCCTGGGAATGGGGGTGTACTTCCAAGGGAAATGGATGTCAAAGCCTTGGTGGGCATCATGGGAGAAGGGGGGGTACTGAAGGATATCACATTCTTGGAGATCTTCCCGATATGGGTGGCTCTAGAAGTGTAGGACTATAGGATACAGGGAAAGCACATCTTGTTTTAGTGTGATAACAAAGGGGTGGTGGAAGTCATTAATAGACAAGGGGGGAGGACAGAGATGGTGGGCAGGCTGCTCAGGTGACTAGTTTTGTTAGGGATGCAGTTGAATAGCTGAAGAATGAAGTGGCTGGCAGTCTTTCCCATTTACAGCTTGACAGGTTTCAGGAACTGAGGCCTCATGCAGAGCCACACAGGACCAGGGTCCCAGGCCAGATGTGGGAGGCTGAAGGGACACAGCCAGGGCACTGTACCGGGGATCTTGTGCAGTTAGCACATTGAGGGCATACAAGGCAGGATGGGTGAGGTTTCAGGACTTCAGAAGGAAGTGGGGGTGGGACAGGGCCGAACTGGCCCGGAACGAGCAGGTAAGGAAGTTCATGGTAGAGATGTGGGAAGAAGGATTGTCCCTTGCCACAATGGTCATGCACTCAGCTGGCATCAGTTGGGTATGCCAAGACAGGGGCGGGCCCAATGTAGGACACAACAGGACCATGAAATGCATGCTGTCAGGGTGGCGGAGGGGTCAGGTTGCCAAGGTGGATAGGAGGCAACCCATAAGAGGAAAATTGCTGGAAAAGGTCTTGGGGCAACCCAGAAGGTATGGACATTGGCCCAAGAGGGGGCACTATTCCAGGCCGTGTTTGCGATTATAGCAGTAGGTTTATTCCGTGTGGGGGAAGTGGTGGCCCACGAAAAGCAGCTGCCGGGCAGGTTTTGCAGCATGCGGACGTCCGATGGGGACACGACAGGGTGGTCATCACCCTGGCCAGGTCTAAGATGGACCGGGGGGGATATAGGTGTTACCAGTGAGGCAGCTGCAGTCTACCAGCTGTGCTGTGGGTGCACTGGAGACATACCGGAGTGCTCGGGGAGGGCCAGGGGAGTTCTGTTCTGACACAGGGACGGCTCTCCAGTTGCGGGGTTTCAGGTGGGGGTGGTACTCAAAATTGCTCTGGCATTCCTCGGAGAAGATCCAAGTAAATTTGTCCCACATTCATTTAGGATTTGGGCGGCCACAGAGGCAGCAAAGAAAGGGGCTGCAGTGGCGGATGTACAGAAGGTGGGGCGCTGGAAGTCCAGCTGCTATAAGAGGTATGTGAGGTTGTGACAACAGCAACTCACACTGTTTATTTTGTTTTCCATGGCAGGTTCCAAGAGGAAAATATGGATAGTGGGGCATTCCTTCGTATACTGGGCTGAAAGGTTTGTGGTCGCCACCTCCAGAGGAGCAGAGTTGAGATATAACAACGAGCACACCAGGGTGCTGTGGAAAGGCATTAGGGGGATGAGATGAGCACAGCTCATGCCTCTGATGGAAGAATTAAAGTTGCAATGGGGTATGCTGGATTGCATTATTATACACCTGGGGGGCAACAATTTGGGGGGCCTGCCATGGGGGGAATTGGGGCAGAGCACCATGGAAGATTTAGAGAAATTGAGAGGGTGGTGGCCAAGAGTGACAATTGGCTGGTCTGATATCACCTCCCGGAGGGTTTGGGGGGGGGGTGGAGGATGTCCAGCTGATTGAGAAAGTCAGGAAGCATTTAAATAGAAGGGTGGCAAGAGCGGTGATCAAAATGGGGTGGGGTGCACCTGCAGCACAAGGACATCTCTTTCGACCAGCCTGCAGTGTACAGGTCTAACGGGGTCCACCTATCGGAGTTTAGCATGTGCCTATTCCTAAGGCCTATCGGGGAACTAGTGAACCAGATAGCCAGCAAAGGCCGTAGCTACTAGCCATGAGAGGATCCCTCCGTCCACGTACAAGCTGGAGGAGGGCAGTGGAAGAAAGAAAAAGGGGTAGTGGGGGAGAGAAGAAGGGGGGAAGGGGGTAGGATACACGGGCTGGGGACAAGGAACCCAGACGTGGTGGTAAAGCGGTGAGGGGGATAGGTCCATGCGCTGAATCCAGAAGTGTCTGGGCCTGGAGGGTGAAAACCCAGGTAGGTGGAACCGGCCTGGTTCTAGTGTGGAGGAGGAGGAGGAGGAGGAGGTCGGATTCACAGTGTCCGGGCCCTGAAAGTCAAGATGGAAGAATGACCAGAAGAAGGAGAGAGAGGCCGGAACCAGGAAGTTTTCAAAGAAAATTTTGTGTGGAATTGAATTGTGAAGTCATAAAAATCTGTGGATGTAAATATATTCTTTGTGCCATAAATAAATTTGCCAATGAGCAACCAACAAGTTAAACTGTTGTAGCATCCATCATTCCTGGGGGGATTCAGAGGACATTGGGGCTTGCCACTAAAAGGCAAGTCAGGTTGTCTAATGATTCTTGCCAGGAAGAGGCACAGGAGGGGAGGGGTGGGGAGGGGAGCAGAGGAATAGAGGGGTGGGGACTGGTGACATCACCAGGCAGGTAAAGTGTAACATGACAGGGCCATGCCAGAGCACCAGGGATTGGCTGGGGGGCAGAGCCCAAGAGGGGCCCTGACCAGGGACCTGTAGGGGTATATTAGGCCAGGACTCAGGCAGGATGACCTCTTTTGCTGGGAATTTTCCCACCCACCCTTATTAAGGAAGGCTTTGGGGGGGGCATGATTTGCACAAAAGGAAAGAGTGCAGGGCAGGTTGAGTGCCCTAGGGGCCCTGGGCATAGGGCCGGTGTTTCACTGCGGGGAGGCAGTATTGGGCTAGGGGGCTAGGTCAGAGTCCCCTGGTAGGGAGGGGCCAGGATGCCCATGGGGAGTGGGAAGAAAGGAAAAGGGGGGAGCAGGGAGGGAAGGAAAGGAGAAGAGGGTAGGATACACGGGCTGGGGACAAGGAACCCAGACGTGGTGGTAAAGCGGAGAGGGGGATAGGTCCAGGCACCGAATTCAGAAGTGTCCGGGCCTGGAGGGCGAAAGCCCAGGTAGGTGGAACCGACCTGTTTCTGGTATGGAGGAGGGGGTCGGATTCACAGTGTCCGGGCCCTGAAAGTCAAGATGGAAAAATGACCAGAAGAAGAAGAGAGGCCGGAACCAGGAAGTTTTGAAAGAAAATCTTGTGTGGAATTGAATTGTGAAGTCATAAAAATCTGTGGATGTAAATAATATTCTTTGTGCCATAAATAAATTTGCCAATGTGTAACCAACAAGTTAAACGGCTGTAGCATCCATCATTCCTGGGGAGATTCAGGGGACAACATTCTGCATTGAAAAATGCTTGTTTTCTGATGGGATAACATTAACAGTAGTATGTAGGATTGTGACAACAGCTGTTCTAGAATTAAATTTCACCAGCAGAACTTTCTAGGGAATCAGTATTGCATGGTGTTTTTATTCAATATAATCTTTCAAGAAAATTCAGTGGAACACAGTCTATACCCAATCTGCAGCAATGCAGACTTTGTTCCCAGTGGAATTGTATGCCATTCCATGGAATGTTAATGCAGATTCCACTAAATAGTGTGGAATTCATGGGCACAGTCCACACACATGTGCATTCTGTCTCACACACACACATACACACACACACACACACACACACACACTCTCTTCTGCTTCTGATTTCCACTGAATTTCAGGATTACACATTTTTTATCTATATACTACATACATACATACATAGACAGTGTCGGCAGATAAGGGCCTCTGGCCCACCCAGTCTGCCCATTTGAGCGTGTAAGTTAGAATGAGGGGGTAGCACTACACAGAGCCATACAGAACACTGTACTGAATATATTCTACCTCCCACTTACAGTATTGCCTCCTGCAATATTTCCAAGTTACTATAGGGATGAAATAGTGTTATCATAGCATTGTCACATTACACACTAATTTACATTCAACTCTAGCAGCCCATGGACCTCTCTGTTTTGCTCAGCTAAGCTTGGAAAACAAGTTCCCACCATTTCCTACTCATTCTGTTGTAGTTTAAGAGCTGTATGGGACAGGGCCCATTGACCAATCCAATCACTGTTTGGTTTTCAACTGCTTTTAATCAACTGTCTCTTTCAATGTCAGGGAAGCCAAACACAATTGCTTTTAAAGCCTATAAAGATCAGTCTGTTTCCTAAGTGAAACAGTTTCTAGAGCCATTTAGTGAAAACTACAGTACAGTATATTTCTCTTGATCGCTGTCTTTCCCTGAATTTAGGTACTATAGTAACTGCTGTATGCAATTTGTTTCCCAGTAACTTAGTGTAAGGAAACTGAAATACATTTTCAAGGCCCAGTGGTGCTGAGGGCTGAGTCATGGTCACTTTATCCGATGCTACACTGGCGACCTGTGTTCGGGCATGAGCATGGGTCGACGGGGGTCGGCAGGGGTGGAGAGGGATTGAGCGTCTGAGGGACTGCTCTTCCTCTCTGGGGAAGGGGGATTCCAGTTGTTGGTGCACTTCTGACCACTGGTGGTGGCTAGGGGACAGAGCACAGATGCTGCAAGCAAGCAACTGGGGGGTAGGCGCCGGGAGGAGTGCGTGCGGATACGTGTGTGCTCCCTCCCCTGACGTCACTGCATGCCCAACTCTCGGGGGAGAAAAATGAGAGAAAATTGTCCCAGGTTGGCTTGATGAGGCAGCCATCCACTGCAGGCCCTGACCCTGAATGGCACTCCCTGAAGTGGATCATGGTAGAGGTGAGTAGAGCTTGGGGGACTCCTTGCTGCCCCACCACGGGGGTAAGCCATGGGGTAAGAGGGGTTGCAGCCTGATGTTGGAGTATGGGGCTGGACGGGTGGTTGGGATGGATGCCAACCTGGGACCCAGGGAAAGAAAGAAGAGTATAAAAAAAAAGAAATACATTTTCAAAGTTGTGAGTCAGGGATACAGGGAATGTACAATGGCGTGACTCAGTATATTCAATTTATCTTCATTAGGGAGGGAGCAGAAGCTCAACTCATAAGTTGCAAAATGGCACATTCTGAATCAGAACATTGTGCATCCAATTTATGCCATATATTTTAAATTATAAAGCTTTTAAACTAGCTCTTGTTATGAATATGTAACTGTTTCTGTTTCATTTCACTCTTCTGTTTTGAGTGCAGCAGTGGCCATTGTACTAATTGCGCTCCCGTTGTCTAGGGGTTCCTTTGCAACTATTCTAAGTGGAGATGATACTGATGCTCTCAGACTGAGATAAATGGTTTATCTTTTTATAAAACTCTTCATTGGCTAAAATAAATAATTCATCTATTAGGTTCAGCTCTCATGTGCATTGCTTAAAAACATATATCCAGTCAAGAGCAGTATATTATAACAAAAGAAAGGATATAAATAGATATTATTTTATATAGCACTTTTCATACAAACTGTATCCCAGAGCCCTTTAATATCCTGGACAGGGGGAGGAAACAATGTTGCTGTCCTTTTCAGTGCATAGGGAGATACAAAGAGACCAGAGATAGAGTACTGCTTCTCAGATGTGGATATGATGGGTGTGTGTGGCCACCAGCATCAATGTGTGCAAGTAGAGAAGTCTTCAGAGACCAATTTTACTTACAAGTATAAAGAATAGTTACTGAGAGGCAGCTCAGTTCACATTTATTAATTGAATTGGTGTAGAAACACTGGCTAGGTGTTCAAGTGCAGTTTAATCAGTCATTTAAAGTTTAATTTTAATCTGTTTTTCCAAGTTTTATTGCAGAAAAGGTAAAGTTGTACCAACTTTGACAGTTATTTTTCTGAGAGGTAGGTCCAAACCTTATTTGACAAGAATACATTTTGGTATGGAAGATAATATTTGTAATTATTAGACAACATTACCTAGTGGTGTAATTACAGAATGATCAGACATATAAAGTAGATCATTTTGTATAGATCTGTGGATAAAACCAGCTATAGCTTGAGATATTTCTTGTTTTTGTTTGTTTGTTTTTGCCTATTATTAGGTAGTAGACATGAGAAACTGAGACTAAAGTTTATTTAAAAAAATCCCCTAAAACATGTCCCTAGCTGAGGTAGACAGACTGACAGAAAGATAAATGGATAGATAGAAAGATAAATGGATGTAGAATGGAATAATAAAAATGACACAAATCTTCTTTATCCTCTTCATAGCAAGAATATTTGTGTGCGGTAACAGAACTTCCATCATATCAGTTATGCATGTCAGCAAAGAGCAGCATATTAAAGTGAAATTTTGACAAATACAGTGCAGAGTAACAGAGACTTAAAACATCCAAATAATTCTCCCAACAGTGCAGTTTTGTTTTGTACTATGAAACTCCATTGAAAATAAGTTTTGGTTAAATTGGGCTACCCTTTTCTAAAGCGCAGAATACAATTTTCACTACTACTAAAGGGTAATATGGAGCCACTTTATATTGTTTCATCAAAGATAAATTATTCTGTCTAAAAATGTCAATGGGGCATCTTCATGTATTCAGTTACTGCTGACTTATGAAGACTTTCATCAGGAAACCAATGATAACTACAGCCAGTAGAGTGTAGTGTGTCGGAAATATGTTTCAGCAAAGGAAAGCCCTTGTTTTCAAAATGAGTTACACTATGTGCTGCATATATTATATTTTAGATAAAAGGTAAAAATAAATGTCTTATCAGGGTTGCATAAAAATAAAGAAGTGAAGCTAAAAGCAAATTCTGGTGGCTGCACTTTGAGGCCAGTAGTTTTCAGGCTTAAATTTAACTGGATTAGGGAGATTACATGTTGGTTAAACTCGTAGTAGTTATTTGACCTGCTCAGGGTCACACATTGAGTATGTGCTGATTGTGGGACTCAAACTCAGGTCTTCAGGTTCACAGCTCAAATCATCCTTCAAACCAATAGGTCAAACTGTTTCCCTTCACATTTGCATTATCTGTAATGCACTGTACAAAGCTGCCCAATACAAACATACTTTAGATATACCAAATAAACACCAAAGGTCCATCTGGTCTGTTCAGAAAAATGTTCTACATATTGCCTTGACCTACTGTAGTATCTTATACCACCCCCTCTATTCTCATCTTCTTTAACTCATTCTTTTAGTGTTACAAGACTCTGTACCTGTCCCACCCCTTTGTGACCCTGTTTATAGTCCCGCCCCTCACTTCTACTCTAACACTCCACCACTCTCTCTCTCTTAGTGAAGAAGAATGTATTTACTATGATACATTTAAAGAACTCATGACAAACATTTCTCCTCCCTCTTTAGAGTTCCATTAGTTAATATTTCATAACTAATTTAAAAAGATGACCTCACATTAAATAATGGCATATGTTAACCATTTACGTAGAGAATAATGGATGGGGAAGGGGTTGATATGAGAATTTAATGCCCTCCCGAGTTGTGGGATGCTACATAAACCCTGAGGGGGAAGCCCGAGGGGTTTATCAAAGCATCCCACAACGAGGGTGTGCATTAAATTCTCATATAAAGCACCCTCCCCATCTTTTATTTTTTATAGTAACAGGCCAGCAACTTTTCTCCAGCAGTTTGTGAGTTTGTTTGGCCCCACCACATACAGAATGTTGACCAATGAGGCAGCAGCATAGTTTAACTGGCATGACTCATGAATGTTATAACAACCAGCCGGTTGTTATGGAAAATATCAACCTGGTCAGTACATTCAGAGAAATTGCTGACCAGTTATTATAATAGAATAGTACATTGTGATACGTTGCCTTCAACTGATAGTTCCAGTATCAGTGACAAGTTAGATCAAACATACAGTACTGTTTAACTTTTTTAACCCAAGGGTAGATTGATGCTTCGGTGTCCGAGAACAATGTCAACATTTAGTTTCAGCACCAGAAATGGTGTACAATCTTTGTATTCTCATATTTTATGAATGCCAAAACATTCACTGAAATATGAAAAGAGGAATTACTCAGCTTGATATGTTTCTAAATTGACTTTGGCTTTATTTAAAATGGACAGGAAGTTTGTGCTAATTGTCAGTAGTTCATAATGTTCCTGTTTACAGAAATGAAATTCATACCTCCAAATGATGCATATTTAACTTACTCTGAATAAACCCTGACGTGCAAAACTACATTTTTAATTGTTTTCTTTTAATGTACAACATTATGTGCAGCTCTCTTTATGGAACCAGTAATTTAGATTGTTTACTATCACAGGTTGTGTACAGAATGCTAAACATGAGCTGTTGACCTATTAGAGTGATGCTTAGAGTTCTTTATACTATGACATAATTAAAGCCCCAGGTCACTGGTTCTGTGATGAAAACTGTAACAGAATGTTGCCCATAAAAACTAAACAATGCAAACTACATTTTTCACATCACGTTTTGTTCATATATAATTAAAATGGTTCATTTAGAATACAGAATACCAATTCTGAAAATAAGAACATTATGAACAGCTGCCAAATAGAAATAATTTTCTGTCTTCTTTAATGAGATGCAGTAACTGACCATCGTGCATTACACTCTGCAGTCCGTTATTGCGAGCATAAAACAGCAACCAAGATAATTTATAAAGAAAATGATTTGCAGTACTTGCTTCTGTGATTTGAACATTTCTGATAATTTACATATCAGCAAATATCTGAATGTAAATAAAGTAGTATTAATCTTATTACTTTGTATAAAACGCATTGTGACACATGGGGGGGCTGTACAGAAAATAAATGGACAAACTGTATGTGGTATTAACAGATTTACCTGGTTTATCCTGGATGAGCCCCAGGAGGCTCACCATTGCCTTCTTTATAAATCTTTGGGATAGACAAATTTATCTGAGTACAGAAATTTACATGTTCTACATTTAATTTACCAAAGCCTCTCTAAAATAAACACCCTATCTAATAAACCTATTTCAACCACGCAAATTAAAAAGTGGCATAAGAGCAAATGATAATATAGAATTTAGAGTCCCAGTGCTGAAAACTACTAAAGGAGAGTTTACCCTTTATAGCCAGGGACTTAGAGCCCAGAAAGAATTGCCTCCGTTTCTAAAAACTATCCTAAAAGGGAAAGTTTCATGGAACTCAATACAATCATGGTTTGATAGTGAGGCTACTTTGCCAAGAGGTTGTTGTAACTATAAAGAAAAAGGCCAGGATATCCAGAAAATAGATAAACCAAGGCTATATTTTCATCTAAAAATCAAACTGGCTCACCTTAGAAACAAAGATTTGGAAACAAGACTTGAAGCCAATAAATTAAATAACTCCACATATTTTGACTATTTTATTAAAGCTACTGTGGGAATGTTTCTCTTTTAGTGTATTACTCCATAATGTATGTTAACATGTCTGTTTGTGTATTAATTTTTTTTTATCTTTTAGATTTTAAAACATGCATATGGTTATGTACTTTGTTCCCTTGTACACTATATTTTTATACCAAAACTGTAGGTATGAATGTATGAATGGTGGACACCGTTGTAACTGAGCCATCCTGTTCTTGATCTACAACCACAAATTATTTGCTGCTGCTACTACATTGTTCTTACTACATTCTGTAGTGCTGCACTTTAGACACTTTACTAATGCTGAAAAACTGCAAGATGTTAACTGCTGAGAAAGTGTGCAAGAAAGTACCAAAATAAATTATCAGACTATAAAAATATGGACCAAACTGTTGCTGCAAAAAAGATAAAAAAAAAAAAAGGGTTCTGTTACCCTGTGCAGGATATAGGCTGTGGCAGTTCTCTGAAGGTAAATTCAGGATAAACACACTTAGAGTGAACCGCACTGGCTGGTGATACCCCTCCATATGCAGCCCAGTGTCCCATCTGCCCTCCTTACTGCTACTGGGAAAAGATGACCCACAGAACCAAAATGATCTGGATCAGGAGGGCACTGCATGCTGAGGAGTAGCCGACAGCTCTGAGTGATTTATGTTTGACAGTATTTTAAATTGTTTGTATTTTAAATCAGCATTTTAAAAGTTGTATAAATATGTATGCTGTTCCAAAATGATCTCATATTGGCAGAAAAGGAGATGTTTGTAAAGCTGTCATTGATTTTGGACATACTGCATGAAAGATTCTGTTCTGTCCTGATCTGTATAACTAGTGGTGTCAATGCAAGAATGGCGAATGCCCTTAAAATACACCCCTCTTGATGGAAAATAGATTACACCCTGGCTATGCCAATCAGAAATTCAATGGATAAAAAATTAAATAAAAGAGGAAAACTGCTTCTTAATTTTGCAGCAGCAAACTGAATGAAAATTTTAAATGGGAGGACCCAGGGAGACTACCATGGTAACATTACATTTCCCACTAAAAATGGGGGCTCGGTGATTGACACCACCTTAATATATCTCCTGTCCTTCCCACTAGTGAAGGAATTTTTTTGGCAATGGAGGAGTGGGATACTGATGACTTTCCTATGTCTGTTACACTACCTCAGATTGCTTCACCAAGAGACAGGTTCTTACCCTATAGAGATACAGGTTGATGTGAATGAACACATGGTTGTTTTGAATAAGGAAAAAAAAAGGGGGTCCATTCTGTAAGGACAAAACTATTACACTGTTAAGCGAGAATACGATTATATAAGATTGTACTAATATAACAGAATATGGAAAAAACATTATTGAGGACAGGAACATGAGTAATATATCTTGAACAAATATTTAATGTCATTCTAGAGTCCCTAGGAAAGAAGGATAGAATGCAACATCATCAGTTTTTTTTTTTGGAAAAGTATGGATGCTGTGATGGGGAATGTGAATAGCTAAGGAAAGCAACAACAAAAGCTGGTAAACTCAGTAAAGGTAATTTTAACACTCATATTAGACAGGTTTATACTGCATGAACCTTAAAAGGGAATATAAAATTCTGCTAAAACATAGAAGGTTCAATATAAAAACAAGGTATGGTCCAATTCGCAATACACAATACTAACTAGAGACAGAAAGTTATTTTGGAAGTGGATATCATTCGTTACAACTAATAGGAAAATTAACATAGAATGCACTGTATAGCAGATTATATTAGCTTTCTGTTTATATTAGCTGTATTAGCTGAAAGCAAAGAACCGCTAATATAAACAGACCACTAATATAATCTGACATGCTAACTGTACTCCAGCAGTAAGCTCTGAGCACTAAAAATATCAGGCGCTAATATGTACAACTGAAGTCATCACGCTAAATATATCAGGCGCTAATATTAACTGCTATACAGTATTGTTATACCTAAAATTTGGGTTGAATATTGTAGTTCTTTCTATGGACAAAACTTTCATACCACAAATATAAGTGAGATAGAGGACAGGATGGCTCCGTGTCCTAAAGTAACCAAGGCAGTGGTGATCTGGGCAACTGAACAACAAAGAAATAATTAATCACCTGGTATTGACATGGTCCCTGCAGAAGTGTTTAAAGTGAACCCTGAATGTTGGGCAAAAATATTGGCCCCCATATTTACATGTATTAATAACAACCTGGAAGTGCCACCCTATTGAAATGAAGATTTAATAGTACAGTCAGACCTGGTTAATCCATGCCTTGTTAATCCATATGTCTGATTATCTGAATGAAAAACAGTGCATACAGATTTTTTTGTTGGGCTATTGACCTCTTTATTATCACTGTCTGGTTACTATGTAGATTTGTATTACATAACAAAATTGGCAAACACAAATGTGTATGGATTAACCAGGTCTGACTGTATCACTATTCAGAAAGGGGAGGGGGTAGGTTGAACCCCTCTTGTTAAAAGCCCATAACTTGGATTTGCAGTACTATGAAAATCTATATCAGAATCATACTATAAATTTTAGAAACCTGGATTATTGAGAAAGATCTAATCTTGATATATCAAGCAGGATTCAGAAAATCATAGAGTACATTAGACAACATATGTACATTAGATTTTTTTTTTTATCCATAAGTATGCAAACCTTAGAAAATGGGAAAATATATCTGGCTTTCCTGGCTATTAGTTCAGATTTTAACAATTTGAACAGAACAAGACTATGGAAAATTCTTTCAGAATTAGGAATTGGCAAGAGACTGTTAACTGATTCTTAACATGTTACATAGTACAACAACAGCAAGGGTAAGAGTTATGAGAGAGGACACAGTGACAGAACCTACACTGATTAATACGGGAGTTAAACAGGGGTGCCTTCTTGCTCCCCTAATATTCTTTCTCTATACTGAAACTCTTGGGGAAAAAATTGCAATATTCAGATACCCATAACCCTGAGATTAATCATAAGGCGGTCCAAATGCTTCTTTATGCAGATGGAATTGCTTTATTCTCAAGAATGCATTTAGGTCTTAAGAGGGCTTTAGGAGCAACGTTTAAACATTTGAAGACTTTGAACCTAATATTTAATGAAAATAAGAGTAAAATTATAGTCTATGGTACTAGAAAGGAGCATGGTAAATTTTGGTTGGTTAATGATATACTGATAGAAGTAACAAAATGTACCTGTTTAGATGTAACATTTAATAAAAAAAAAAAAAGGTCATGGAAAAATCATTTGTGAAAAGCAAAACAGGTTGGGATTAGAATATCAGTGGCTATTAACAGGTTCACAAAGCAGTTCAGGGGAAACTATTGTTGCTGTACACAGAGCATTTGAAGTGAAAGTTAATAGCCGGATATATGGGAATGAAGTCTGTGTTCTAAGTTCAAATCTAGTCTTGGTACAGACTATACCATTTTTTTAATCAGAATAATGCTGGCCCTTCAAATGATACTCCAGCAGTGCTACTGAGATTGGAATTGGGTATGAATGCCCTTGAATTACAAGCTTTGTGTAGGGCTGTTGGCTATTGGAATACAGTAATGAAAATGGATGAATGTGGGTTGCCTAAACAATGTTGGGAGGAGATGAAAACATTGAATCACACCAAAGCACGGTTTCATCTGCATAACAATAGACTAACACATAGATGTTTGTAATCACTATGGTTTCTAAAACTATATGAATCTTCAGATACATATACGGTGGAAGCCAAATGGACTGGAATATATTTTTTTCTAAAAGGATTTGGCTAGTACTGGAAGAATTCCAGGGATAAGGTTGTATAAAAAGATTCAAACAAATGTTGAAATTGAACTGTATATAGAATATGTTTAGGATAAACTGGATAGGGAGGCTTTATGCAGTCTAAGACTGGGGGTGTGGCATGAAAATCAAGGCTGGAAAAGTTACTTGGCTGTGATCAATCAGGAAAGGCTACAGTTGTGGTATAAATAGTAGGAAATCTATTGCCTATCTTTTATTTGAATGCCATCTTTTGCTGCAGGAAACAGTAAACTATAACTTCCCTTTTATAAAAAAATAGCTATGATAAAATGGAACCTAAAATTGAAAAGCTACTGTTTTCTCTTAAAAGGGTGATTTATTATGCTCTAGCTATGTCTGCACATAGAATGCATACTGTTACTAATGAATAAGCTATGCTGTCCTGTTTAAAATGTTTATTTGGAATTTATCCAATTTTACATGTGATAAACTGTCTGTTTTATACAAGTTTTTAAGGAAGACTCTGAATTTATTATGTGCTTTGTTTTCTTATACTATATTTGTATACCTAAACAGTATGTGTGTGACTGTATGAATGATAGACCAATTATAACTGAGCCATGGCAAAACTAGGCAATCCTTTTCTTGATCTACAAGAATAAACTATTTTCTGCTGGTGATATATATATTTTTTTATTTAGTTGTTTTAGCCAGGAGTAGCACACTAAGCTGAAAGCTTTTTTATAGGAGCAACCTGGGAGCACAGGGAAGTTAAGTGACTTGCTCAGGGTCACACAGTATGCAAGTGGAAGCTGTGGGAATCAAACTCAGGTCTGGTTTGCTGGATGTCACCAGATTTGCAGCTCAGAGTCTTAAACCAGTGCGCTATACTGCCTCCAAATATAATATAATACATTGCTCTTAGTACATTCTGTAGCACTGCACTTTAGGTACTTTACTATCATTGTAAAACTGTAAGATGTTAACTGTTGAGAAAGTGTGCAAGAAAGTACCAAAATAAATAAGCAGACTGCAAAAACATGGACCAAACTGTTGCTACAAAAAAGAAAAAAAGGTTCTGTTACCCTGTGCAGGATATAGGCTGCGGCAGTTCCCTGAAGGTAAATTCCGGATAAACATACTTAGAATGAACCACAAATATTCCACCAATAGTAATTTCTCCTTCACTTGAAAATGCATCCAGTTTCTCTTTCTGAAGTGTACAGCCAGTCTGTGTTGCCTTCTTGACATCTGAAATCAGAAGCAGTAATGAAATGAGCACACAGAAATGCATTTTGGGGATTAAAAACATAAATGCACTGTCACCGAACAAAGTGGTGCCAACAGATAACAGAGCTGTTCTTATTTCCTCAATGTCTTACTCCATTGGGTTATAAATTTAACAGTGCTGCAGTAAAAATATCAGAATTCAGATATTAGCTGATGTCAACTACAGGTAATAAATCAGAGTGCTTGCTTTTAAATCATTATGGCTTTTATTGTTTATTGATGAATCGAAGAGTGTTTGGCACAAACATGCACCTCTGCTGCTTCAGGCAAATGTACGAGAACTGCAATTGCAGGAATTTGTAGTAATTTTAGGTTTCTGGCACCTTTTTATTTCATACTAGGCTAAGTAATTATCGTTCTTTAAAATCATGGGCTTGGAAATAATAGTAAAACTAATTTCCATTCACAGACAACAAAGAAAAAAATATATTTACAAGATGAAAGCTAAATCCCATGGCTATTTGAGGAAAAAACATCTGTGAAGTCTTAAAAAAAAGTAATCAACAACATACTGAATTACTGACTTGTCTGAACTCTTCTGTGGCATTTCTTTGTTCCATGACAGTCTGCATAGTCAGTGATATGTTGTTGTGGGGGCAGACAATTTAGACCATTCTTTTCTGCCATCACAGTTCTAAGTTACGTTAATTGTTGAAATTAATCAAGATGGTAACAACATAATCATAATACTGTTTTAGTCTGCATAGTGTTTGCCATTCAGAGGTATCTCAAAATGCTTTGCATTTGAGAAAATGACACATGACCCAATGGAAAATATGGAATTATGTCAAAAAGGAGAAATGAATAAAAGGAGAGCTACTGGAGAAAAATTAATACAGTCCGTGATATTTGTTCTACACATTGGAATGCAGCATAACTGAGAATGTATAGAAAGAACCTCATGAGAATTAGGCGGTATCATTGCCAGGATATGCTTTAAGGAATGATGTGTAGAAAGACAAAACTGAATACAAGCTCAGGACTCACAGACACTGAACAACTGGTTAGGTTTAAGATAGGATTAAAAGAGTGAAGGGGATTCAATGATGCGGAGAGGGAGAATGCTGCACCTGATAGTAAGAGTAGAGATTCTAAAGGGCCACCAAATAGTGGTTGAGAGGGGGATCAAAAAGATAAAGTACCCGCAACACAAAAATATTGAGGCAAGGGTTGCCCAGAAAGGGAACTAGCAATAAAGCCAGGTTTCAAAGAAATACAAAATCACACATATCCCAATACTGCAAAACATCATGGGAAATGCATGCACATCACAACAAAAGAATTTAGACAGGTTATGCCTTAAACAGGGTGCATAATGGCAAATGGCCACAGTCTCTGTACAGGCTGTTAACAGAAGATACATACATGTGTTCTGTCCTTCTTAAGACTCATCAGTGGGCATCATCCTCCTTCCCCTGGGCTCAGATACACACAAGACATGCTGATGAGTCCTGAGGAAGCTGAAACACATCTGTATTTTCTGTTTTCATCCTTTGCAAATTGTGTCAGTGGCCATTCAGCACCATATGCCCCTTCTTAAGGCACAGCCAGTCTAAATTCATTTATGGTGATTTGCATATACTTCCCATAATGCTTTGCATTATTGGGTATGTGTGATTTTGTATTGCTTTGAGAGGGGGATAGTGTATCATGCTAACAATACTAGTTGTAGCTCAGTGTACCATGGAAGGGAGTCAAATGAACAGTCACTTCACCAGATACGTGTCAAAACTATTCTTGGACACCTTCTGACAATGCTGAAATCCCCAAATCTTGCAGCTAATTGAAAACACATTTATTTAAAATATATATCGGTAGCACCCCCCCCCCACACACACACACAGAATGTCAATGTTTCATGTCACACTGATGCTTTTTCAAGACCTTTGTTAGAAGGTGTAGCCAAAAATAGTTTGGATATGGATACTGTATCTTGTTATAGAGAAGAATTAGAGATGGAGGAAAGGAAAGTCTGGGGCAGGGAGAAGACAGTGATTAGGTCAGAGAGATGTGTTGGTGAAAGTCCATGATAATCTTTAAAAGAAAGAATAATTATTGTTTACCAGTGTGGTCTAGTGGTTGGAATGCTTGCTTTGGAATAAAGTGATCACAGTTTCAAACATTAGAAGAGCCAAATACTCACTGTGTGAACTTGAGTAAGTCATTTAACCTCTTAGTAATCTAGTCAAACCAATTGTGGAAATACATAGAAAGGACCTCACTGAAAATGAGGTGCTTTATTTCAGCTGGGTCAACACTCTGTTCAGGTGAGACCATCAAAAGGAGGCACTTGTGATAGTGACCAGGAAGGAAGTAGAGACCATCCATAGTGGAGATGCCATGTAAAGTGGTAGAGGATCACAGAGGACCAGGATGCAACTCTGGTGGGGGACCGAATTGTGAGGGGAGTGGGTAGATTTTGGAATAGGAAAGGGGAAGAGAAGCAGGTTAGAGGCAAGTTAGATGCTTACGAGGTGCCATGGCCTGAAGGGATGGGAAGTGGATCCTGAGGATTGCTAGGGCAGCAGGACAGGAGGGAGAGCTGGATGTCATTGTTCATCTAGGGACTAATGATCTGGCTAAAGACAGGACTGGGATAGTACAGGGGTGATTAGGGGGAGATTAGGGAGTTGGGGAGGGGTCTCAGGTAGCTCACTCAGTGGCTTTCGCTGAGGTGCTGCCTGTCTATGACAAGGGTGAGGAGAGCGATCTCCACACCTGGAGTTTCAACTCATGGCTGAAGGAATGGTGCAGAGAGCAGGGGTTCAGCTACACTGGGGACTGGGGACCATCTGGAAGGATAAAGGCCTGTATAGGGGTGATGGCCTGCATCTATCCAGGAGAGGAACTACAGTCCTCAGTGGATGGTTTAGCCAACAGGAGCAGTGGAAGAAACTGCCACCCCCCCCCCCAGAGGCTGAAGTAATGAGTAAGGAGAACCCAATGGGAGTGGAATCCCCCTTGGGTGCAAATTAATAAAGGAAGCAGAGTGGTAGAGGTAAAGAGGGAAGGGAAGGGAACAGGAGCATTTAAAATGAGGGGGGAAGGCAGGAGGGCTAAAAGGAAAAAAGGAAGGGCAACAAGCAGAGTGGATACAAAATCTGGAAGGTCAGATGTGTGAATGTTAAAAGTCTAGTAAACAAGATTCTGAACCTAGAGGTCATCATGACAGAGGCCAACCTGGATATTGTGACCATTACCGAGTACTAGTGCACTGAAAATCATGACCGGGACATGGCCATACCAGGCTACACTCTGTTCAGGAAGGACCAGGTGGGACAGAAAGGATGGGGTGTGCTGCTTTATGTGAGGGAAAGCATAAAAGCAACAGAGATACAGGGAATATAGGGGGAGGCAGAAGTACTGTGGGTCACCCTGGAGATAAGGGACTGGAGCTACTGTTAGCACTGGAGTGATCTACAGACCTCCAACACAGCAGGAGGAATTAGATAAGGTACTGGTGGAAGCCACTGGATATTGTGACCATTACTGAGTACTAACTAGTGCACTGAAAATCATGACCGGAACATGGCCATACCAGGATACACTCTGTTCAGGAAGGACCAGGTGGGACAGAAAGGATGGGGTGTGCTGCTTTATGTGAGGGAAAGCATAAAAGCTACAGAGATACAGGGAATACAGGGGGAGGCAGAAGTACTGTGGGTCACCCTAGAGATTAGGGACTGGAGCTACTGTTAGCACTGGAGTGATCTACAGACCTCCAACACAGCAGGAGGAATTAGATAAGGCACTGATGGAAGCCACTGGATATTGTGACCATTACTGAGTACTAGTGCACTGAAAAGCATGACTGGGACATGGCCATACCAGGCTACACTCTGTTCAGGAAGGACCAGGTGGGACAGAAAGGATGGGGTGTGCTGCTTTATGTGAGGGAAAACATAAAAGCAACAGAGATACAGGGAATACAGGGGGGAGGCAGAAGTACTGTGGGTCACCCTGGAGATTAGGGACTGGAGCTACTGTTAGCACTGGAGTGATCTACAGACCTCCAACACAGCAGGAGGAATTAGATAAGGTACTGGTGGAAGCCACTGGCAAGATGGCAGAAAAGGGGAAGGTGCTGCAGGTGGGGGACGTCAACCTGCTGGATGTAGATTGAATCCTTCCAGCAGCAGCTTCAGCTAGAAGTAAGGGTACCCTGGACTCTTTGCAGGGGACATTCCACGGGCAACTAGTTTGTCAACCCACTCATGAGGGGGCAATACTGGACCTGGTACTCACTAAGACGAACAATATCGTGGATATCAAGGTGGGAGGCCACCTGGAGATCAGTGATCATGGTACAGTGTGATTCAATATAAGGATGGCTGTGAAAGTGAGCCACACAAGGGCAAGGGTCCTGGAACTCAGGAGGGCAGATTTTATAAAGATAGGTGAATGCCTCAGGAATGACCTAACTGGGAGGCATGGCCTGGGAGGGGTAGAGGAGATGTGGGCAAAGCTGAAAGGGAGCATAGTGAAGGCAACAAACCTGTGCATCAAGCAAGTGAGCAAAAGCAAGAGGAAAAAGAGACCACTACGGTTCTCAAAAGAGGCAGCTGAAAAGGTAAAGGCAAAAAAGTTAGCATTCAGAAGGTATAAGGAGACACAGAGGGAGGAGGATAGGGAGGTGAATCAGGGGAAACAGAGGGAGGCAGGGAAAGCAGTAAGGAGTGCAAAGGTGCAAACAGAAGAGAGACTAGGTCCAGGCAAATGAAAGATGAAGTAAATCCTTTAATGTGTGACAAGCAAACAGGACAAAGGAAAACAGAAAACACTCCAAAGCTTGCCCCAGCACTTTGATTCACAATGCGTCTTCCTCAGGGTGTGGAGCGTACGGGGAGACAACAACACCTTATAGTGCTACCAATTAGAAAATAACAGCCTTCAGCTGTTCACAATCACAGGCACACATAGCAAGAGTGCACTAAAGTAAAACTTTTCATTTCATGTTATCTCCACGTACAGCACTAGGTGGAGCTGCTACATAAGCACTCCAAAATGAATCACATAATTGTTAATATAGAGTGAAATTTATTTACCATCACTAGGTAAATCTGCTGTTTAAGATAAAATAAAAAGTATAGGAGGGGATAGAGGGTCCCAACCTTCCTAGAGCCAAGGCATCAGGAAGATTCTATGCATGGCAGCAAATGTCAGGACCCAGAGGTCTGAACCAGAAATAAAGTGAGACCTGTTAAAGAAACGGAGAGAGAGAGAGACAGAGAGACATAGAAACATAGAAACATAGAATTTGATGGCAGATAAGGACCGCTTGGCCCACCCAGTCTGCCCATTTCCCTACCTACTGGATAAGCTGCAGATCCTAGTTAACCAGCAGCCTACTTCTTCTTACCCCCACCCCCCAGAATTGCCTCATGACTGTCCCATGCATGCTTGAATTCTACCACTGATTTTGACTCCACAACCTCCTCTGGAAGGCCGTTCCATGCATCCACAACCCTCTCTGTGAAAAAATACTTCCTTAAATTACCTCTGAGCCGCCCCCTTTCTATCTTCAAATTGTGCCCTCTTGTTCTTGCACACCTCTTTTTTTGAAAGATGCTACCCTCTCAGACAGAGAGAGAGACACACACAGAGAGAAAGAGAGAGAGAGAGAGAGAGAGAAAGAATATCATTAATCTGAAAAATTAATTCAATCTATTTTAAGCAATTTCAACACTTTTAAACTTTTAAAAACAGTTCTATACACTCATTTTTTCTTTTTAAGAAATGGTTTGAGGTCCCATCTATCATTGAGACCTATTGGTTTGACACTTCTGAATTTAAAAATCTACATTTTTAAAGTGCCTGTTACTCTCCCTCATAAACCTTCCACCCCACTAACATGAGGCTGCACCCCTAGTGGTCTTTTGCCGTTAAGGCTGAAGAGGCCTACGGTGCTCACTCTGTCAATACCGTTAAGGTACTTATTTATTTATTAATTGAGATCTTGGATTAACACTTTTGAGCAGAAAGTTCTTTCACAGGTTTCTTGTCAAGTATGACACAAACAAGAATACTGATATGTTCCATAGATACAGATGCAACAAGAAACAATTGAAAACTGTCTCCAGGCATAAATTCTAACAATAGTTAAACAATTTAAGCACGTACAGGGTGCAGAGTCAAAACAAAGGCTAACGTTTCACTAGGTAATGGTAACATACTGTAACATGAGCATGGCTTGTTTAAAAAGGAAAATTGTACAGCTAACAACATAGGCAGATAATTAGATTGTGCCAGAGTCAAAGAAAGAAGGAAGGTCTCGTACCAGTAGAAAGGGACAGGTGAGTGAGGAGGAAAGTGCGGGGAGGGAGAAGGCAAGCAGAGGTGGGGGGTTAGGATGGGGATAGATAAGAGGGAAAGGGAAGAATAACTATGCAGTCAAAGCGGAATAAAGGGGGAGGAGGGTGGGGGAAGAAGGAGTGGAGGAGAGTATGGAGGAAGAGGTGGTGTAGGTACTGGGGTGATGATGAAGATGTAATTAAGGTGGTAGGGAGGAAAGTGCTATGGAATGATGGAGGGGCAAAAAAAAGAGAAGAGGAGGTGGAGGGAAGTAGGAGGGAAAATAAATAATTTAGACTGGGGTAGAAAGCCCATGAAAGTGTTAACTTGACCGGGGGCCCAAGAAATGGACATGAAGTGTAACATTTTACTAATCAATAGAGATCACAGAGATTGCAAATGGTAGCAGCAAGGTAAAGGCAAATTAGCGGTAGTGTTAGGTCTTGGTCATGTCACCCCTCTCCTTTCTTTCCTGAAGACAGTACATGTTGAGCCCCTGAGCCTCTCATCATAGGTGTTGCTCTGCTGACCCTGGGTCATCTTGGTTGCTTTCTTTGGACTGTCTCCAGCAAGCTGACATCTTTCTTAAGGTATGGGTACCAAAACTGTGCACTGTTCTCCAGGTGTGACCTTATCAGTGACTGTAGAGTGGCAGAATGACCTCCGCCTTCCTGGTGGTAATTCCCCTGACCAGGCAGACCAGCATCCAGTTTTTGATTGGTTGCTGTTGTCCTGTAGTGTGCAGAGTGTTTCAGGTCACTTGTGATCATTACTCCTAGGTCCTTTTCTTTGTCTGACCTGGTTACCTGCATGCCACCCAACCAGTATTTGGTATCTGAATTCTTTGCCCCCAAGAACATAACTTTACACTTTTTAGCACCGAACCCCACCTGCCAAATTTCAGACCACTTTACTAGCCTAGCCAGTTCTTCTTAGTTTCTGTCTTCTTTCCTCCATGTCCAAGTACCCACAGAGCTTGGTGTCATCCATGAATAGGCAGAATTTACCCTTGATCCCATCTACAATGTTACTTAGGAAGATATTCAACAGCACTGGAACCAAGCATTGTGCCTTGTGGAACCCCACTGGTTAGAGGCCTCACTGCTGAGAATCCCCCCCTTCCCGGCTGTCATTCTTTGGCTTCTATCCTGCAACCAACTTCTGACCCATCCATCAAGCTTAGCCCCCACATTCCCAGGTCCTCTATCTTCCCAACCCGCCTTCTGTGAGACACTGAGTCGAAGACCTTGCTGAAGTACAGATACAGGACATCAAATGCCTGGACCTTGTCCACTGTCCTAGTGACCGAATCAAAGAAGTCAATTAGATTAGTTTGGCAGGACATCTTCGACACAAACCCATGCTGCCTCATGTCCTGAAGTCCATTTTCCTCCAGAAAACTTATCAGTCTCTCTTTCAGGATGATCTTCATCAGGTTACCAACAACTAAGGTCAATTCAATTTTAATTTCAATTTTTATTTTACCAGAAATAACACCATTGAGTAGGTTCATTTACAAGGTGGTCCTGGGTTGACACAAGAGATAAAAAGGGATTAAAATACATACAAAGAATGAGTGCAGTACAGTAACATTACTGGTTTTACAATGTGGTTGTGGCCAGGTGTGTACATAAGAGGAGGAATACAAGCATACACTGAATGATTACAATGCGATAGACATTTCTGACATGCAAAGTCTAGGTGCACTGCAAAAACAATGTTACAGTGTGATATTTGTAATAACATTCTATAAAATATGGCTGTTCGGAGTGAAGGCAAGAGAGAAGAGGAAAACCAAAAAAGTAAAGAAGAAAGGTAGTGCTGTGTAAGCAGTACGGCACAAAGCAGGCATTGTTCTGAAACTTTGCAGTTTAAGAGTTGCAATTACAAGATTCCTGCAGGGAGTGGTTCAACAGGGATTTAAAGGTTAGGCTGATTGGCCTGTGGTTCCCTGTTTTATCCCTTGGCCCACTTTTATGGAGCGGTACCACATGTACCATCTCCAGTCCTGGGTCACGGTTCCGAACTCCAGAAAGGTGTGAAACAGGTCTACCAGGGGACTGTCAGAACCTATACCATTTCACTTTGGACCCTCAGGGGCATGCCATCTGGCCCAGTTGATTTGTCCACCATTAGGTCCCTTAGGCCCTTGAGAACCCTGTCAGCTTCAACTGTGCCATCTGTGACCTCCCCCTCTCAGTCTCTATCCCCCTGCTCCCTTGTGGTACTGGTCCATCATCTAACTCCTCCCATGTGCTAATGTCTGTAGATCATAGATCACACCAGTGCCAATAGTAGCTCCATTCCCTGTCTCCAGGATGACCTATAGTACCACTGCCGTCCTATATTCCCTGTATGGATATATTATGGAATCCCAAAATTTGGCCTCCCAAACTACACTATACTGAGGTCAGGAGACTGAATTTCAGGATCCTGACGGGGACTTGTGTTATGTGGCAGGCTTCGCCCCACACCCCTCCCATAACTAATATAACCAACTCTGAGGGGGAGTGGACCTCGGAGTTAGTAGTTAAGTTATGGCGGGGGGGTGCAAAAAAAAGTTTGGAAAATTTCAACTACTGAGAACAGAGCACTGTCCCAGAAAGCTTGTTGGTCGAACTGCAGGAGCATTAGTGCTCAATGCCACGGAGCAACTTGGTCACCTCCTCGCTCTGCCGCCCTCACGAGGTTACGTCAGGTGGAACCATGTCCCGTGAGCATAACCTAGCATTTCACCAAGCAAAATACAATTTTACCCAGTGAAACACAATTTCACTGTCGGATAACACTTTTGGGCATCACTAATTTTGGGATACTGGAGCCAGGTCCATGAGTTTTGGTACCCTCATCTTCAGTATCCTGCTAGGCTACTAACATACTAACATACTATTTGCCAGCAGATTAGGGCTTATGGTCTATCGAGTCTGCTGGAACCTCAGATCCCTAGTTGGGTGCCGAGGCCCTCCCCTCCCTTGTGTTCCAGAAACCCCTATCATCCATCCCCACCCCCCTGGAACAGGCCATCATCTGATACATCCACTTTCTGTGTCTGTCCCACCTTCTCTTGAAGCCCTCCACTGTGGATCTCTGAACCAGCTCGCCAGGCAGTGCATTCCAAGGTCCACCACCCTCTCAATGAAAAACCTCCTCCTCTTTTCCCCCCCTCACCCTTCCTCCTTCCAACTTCAAACCATGCCCTCTGGTAATACCTCCCTGCTTTAGTCTAAAGGTCCCCTCTATGTTTACCCTATTTATTCCCTTGAGGTACTTGAAGACCTCAAGCATGTCCCCCCGTCTCTCCTCTCCTCCAATGAAAACAGGCAGAGCTCCTCAAGTCTGTCCTCAAACGTCAAATCCCCTAGCCCTCGTATCATCTTAGTTGCCCTCCTCTGTACCCTCTCCAGGAGCTGTATGTCCCTCTTCAAGTGTGATCTCCAGTACTGCACACAGTACTCAAGGTGTGGTCTAACCAGTCCATTGTACGGCAGCAGAATTACTTCCTTGCTCCTAGAGGTGATCCTCTTATGATGCATCCCAACATCCTGTTTGCCTTGCTAGCCACTCTCCTGCACTGCTCAGAGTTGTTCATGCATGCATCCACCATGACCCCTAGGTCTTTTTCCCCTATTGAGGCCTCCAGTGCCTCCCCTCCCAGGGTGTACCTGTGTTTAGGGTTTCCCCGCCCAAGAAGCAACACCTTGCACTTGGTGATATTGAATTTCACCATGTGTGAACCCAGCTTTCCAGGGTGTCCAGGTCCCCTTGTAGGGCCAACCTCCCCTCTTCTCCCTCAACTACTGCTTCCATCTTGGAGTCATCGGTGAAGAGACTCATTTTACACCCTATACCCTCCCTGATGTCAGATATGTATGCATTAAACAGGATCGGACCCAGGACCGAGCCCTGCGGTACCCCACTACCAACCTCTCTAGGGTTCGAGAGCTCCCCACAGGCCACTACTCTCTGGGTGCATCCAGCTAGCCAGTTTTCAATCCACCCCCTGTATTTCTATCAACACTGAGTAGGGAAATGGGCAGACTTGGTGGGTTGTATGGTCCTTATCTCCTTACTTTTTTCTAAGATGGCCACCAGGCTGGGCGAGTCATTGGCTGTGTTAACAGCTTAGCAGTTCAACAGCGTTTATTAGCGTTTTTTTAAGAGTTCTCAGTGTTTTAAGCATTTTTCTTTTTATTCCATAGCGTGTAGTGTCTGTTTATCTCAGTTTACCGGTTGCTGGGTTGCCTGCTTGCTTGCGTCCACTGTCTGCATCGATTCGTTTGCTGTCTGTGTTGGGCGGCTCGGGACGTCCGAGGCAAGGTGCTGCAGCTGGGGCATTTGGAGTGTGTTGTGCCGTATGCCTGCGCGGCATCAGGGTGATTGCAGGGACCACTCCAGGGTGTGTACTGCTATTGTCCTCGGACTGTCCTGCCCTGGCCCATCATTGCCTGTAATTTTGGTCTGTCAGGCCAGTGCCTTCTATTTAAAATACCTTGCAGGGGGTTGTTCTGTCTGCTGAGACTGCAAGGAGTTATGTCGCTGACCCTTGTTTTTTTTTTTTTTTTTTTTTTCCTTTTGTAAGCGACTATGGTGAAGGCTGTAGAGGTAGTTGTTAATTAAGAAGGGGAAGTGCAGAGAAGGGATTGCAATTTTCTCAAGGTGAAGACTGCTGGATTACTTTGCTGGACTGGATCTTAAACATACTAGTCTTATAGATTAATTACAGAGGAGGTTCCTGAATGGTGGCAACCTGGTTTGTGCCTAAAGGAGTGGATATTTGAAGATCAACCTAATTCGGTGTCTGGAGTTAAGGCCCTGATCCAAGGAGTGGGCTGGCTGTGGTGTATGGCTGTGCAGGGGTCTTGGTCCTATCCCGACGGGTAGCCAGCGGTTTAGGCCACTGTCCCATAGGGTCTCTCCCTGGGGCCTGCTGGAGGGTGAGCCTAGGTGGGGGATCCAATAGTTGCGACCGTGGACCTGAGGCTTGGCTGCCCAGTTAAATTTATTGAGGATCTCTTCCGCTCCAGAGTTGTTAACCATTGAAGTGGACCATTCTGGACTTCCTCTTTGCAATTACGGTCAGACTCATTTTTACTTTCATACTTAAATCTGCTTAAGGCAGTGTGAGTGCCTTATTCTTTTTGGGTCCTTGGTACAGTGAGAGTGTGCCTTGTACTAAACAATCTGGATATATTTTAAACCCTCCCCCTTCCCTTTGTAGTGAGAGTATTGAGGGGTTTGGGGAGAGTTTTCGAGACTTTCTTTATATATTTATTCCGTCTGGTGGTGTGGACTATTGGGGTTTGAGTTTCTGAAATTCCCAATTATTTCTTATAGTTTAATGTTTTTGACTACCTATGCCCCCACTGCAACTAATTTAAAACCGCAGGTTTGATTAGATGACTGGGACATTTTATCTATATATTAGTTTGTGTTCTTATTGAGTTTTAGTTTATGGTTATTTATTTTGATTATGATTTTGTTTAATTTTTTTCCCTTAATGTGAGAGTTGAGGATGTATGGATTTATAGTATAGAAAATTTATTTTGTGTTGTTTTATTTGAGTTATTGAAATGTGTACGAGGCCTGCCCCCACAGTCGTGCGCTATACATCCTCTGCTCTTCATGTCCTCCAACCCTTTACTCCCCCCATTGCTTTTTTCTACCTACCAGCGCTGTAAAGCTCTGGGTATTGCTCGTCGGGGGGAGGAGTTGTGGGGTGCAAACAGTGGAGGGTGAATGAATGAGACCACCGCATCAGGTTAGTGAGATCCAGGAGGCGCCCTGGGGCAAAATGGAATCCAGACCATGGTTCTCCATTTTTGGTTCCCATACCCAAGGACACCACTAATTTAGTTGGGTAGGTGGCTCGGACAGCCCTGGAAGCCCATCCAACTCGGGCAGTGTTATGTAATGCCAGGTCCATTAAAAACAAGACTGCAATTATTGCAGATTCTTTTGGAACAGCAGACCTGGCATGTGTCACCAAGTCTTGACTGGATGAGAATTCTGGCCCCATACTGGATGCTGTAATTCTGGGTGGGTACTCGGTAATTCACCACCTGAGACTGGATCATGGGGGGGGGGGTTGCGGTCTGTTTTAAGACCCAACTGAGCCTTATGAGTGTACCAGTTGAGGAAACCCAGTCATTTGAATGTACCATGGTAGCAGGTGTAGGCTGTAGGATTGCCGTCATCTACCGTCCACCCAGGGATGAGAGGCGGTTCCTTCAGGAAGCGGCGGACGTCATGATCGACATGGCATTTGAGTCACCCAGGTTAATGGTCCTGCATGACTTTAACACCTGGATCGATGATGAACTCTCGCAGTTTGGTCACCACTTCCTCCAGTTAATGACATATTTGGGCCTTACACAGATTGTTTCCTCTGCTATCCATAATCATGGTCATTCTCTTGACTTGGTCTTCCTCCTGGGGGTCGAAGCCTGACTTGGGCGTGGAACCAGTCAGACGGTCTGATCACTACACCGTATGGTTCAGTTTTTGCACCGCCCCCCATAGGCCTACCCCGTGGAGATGGTCAGTTACCACCCTTTATGAGATATAGGCTCTGAAGGCCTGGCGGCGGTGCTTGACCTATCAGCTCATCCACTGGCAAACAGTGACCCATAGGCCCTTGTGGCAGCCTATAATATGGTCATTTCTATGGCCCTGGTTGTCATTGCTCCTGTAGAGTTCATCCTCTCTCTCCCTTTGCCCTCAGCCCCCTTGGTATGATGGGTCCTTGAGGAAGATGCAGCGACTAGGATGAAGGTTAG
The DNA here is from genome assembly GCA_016271365.2 of Neoceratodus forsteri. NCBI lineage: Eukaryota > Metazoa > Chordata > Ceratodontiformes > Ceratodontidae > Neoceratodus > Neoceratodus forsteri. The sequence goes on from JADMNL010000035.1 coordinate 74,660,137, forward strand.
AGCGTTGCTGGGGGAATTCTGCCCTTGATGCCGATTACCATAGATTGATGCACCATTATCAACCCCATCAATCCGCAATCACCCGTAAGAAGGCAGAGTTCCTGTCTGGGGAGATTGCAGTCACTCAGAATTGACCGGCTCAGCTCTTTCGAACCGTGGACAGACTGTGCAACCCAGCCTGTCTACAGGGCCGAAGAGCATTTTCGTAATTTAAGTGCGAGGAGCTTGCTCGATTCTTTGCGGCTAAGGTGGCTGACATCAGGGTGGTACTCCAACTGGCACACTCTATGGGCGCAGCTCTAGAGCAGTGTTTGGGCACTGTTCCTCAGTCTTCCTGGAGTACCTTCAGCCAGCCTGAGCTTGTGGACATCATGCGGATTGTCCAGAGTATGCGCCCTACCTGCTGTAGTGTGGATCCTGGACCAACCACCCTGATTTTGGGTTGTGGTGACATTCTTGGCCTGGTCCTAGCACAGATAGTCTGGTGCTCCTTGGAAACAGGTGGGTTTCCTAGCTTCCTGAAGGAGGCAGTGGTGACATCCCTTCTCAAGAAAGCTTCCCTGGACCCAGCCTGCCATGCAAATTATAGACCAGTCTCGAACCTCCCCTTCATGGGGAAGGTGATCGAGAAAGTAGTGGCCATACAACTAGAGAACCATTTCATCATCCATGATGTCTATGAGCCTCTCCAGTCCAGTTTTCATAAGAGGCATAGTACTGAGACGGCACTGGTTCAGGTGCTCAATGATCTCCTGATGGCTAGAGATCAGAAGAACTGCTCCATCTTGGTTCTCCTTGATCTCTCTTCAGCGTTTGACACTGTGGACCATGGAGTTCTGCTCGACCGCTTGAGGTTCATCTCTGGTCTGTCAGGTATGGTCCTCAGGTGGTTTTCATCTTTCGTCACTGGAAGAACTCAGAGGGTGGTGTCAGGGATTTATTCCTCTGACCTAGTTCTGTTATCATGTGGGGTTCCTCAGGGGTCGGTGTTGTCCCCCATGTTGTTCACAGTGTACATGCTTCCCCTCGGAGACATCATAAGAAGGTATGGGCTGAGGTTTCACTGCTATGCTGATGATACCCAGCTCTACCTTTCTTTCATGCCTGACCAGAATGGAGCCCTCTCAGTATTCAACAGCTGCCTCACTGAAATCCAGGAGTGCATGAGTTTGATCTGGCTGAAGTTGAACTCTGGAAAGACTGAGGTGTTGGTAGTGGACCCGGGTCGCCGGATAGGGGGGCTGGCAGTGAGCTCACCCTCTGGACTTTTTCTTGGGGGTCTGCCACTTCTGACCTCTGAATGGGTACGAAACCTGTAATATTTGATGATGAACTGACACTGTGTTCGCAGGCATCAGCTGTCGTCAAATCCTCTTTTTATCATCTGAGGAATATCTCCAGAGTCAAGCATCTCGTTCTGTCCCGTGATCTTCCTATATTGGTCCATGCCTTTGTGTCCTCACACTTGGATTACTGCAATGCCTTATATTTAGGGCTTCCAGGGGTGGATATTCGCCGCCTGCAGCTGATGCAAAATGCAGCGGCACGGTTATTAACAGGAACCTCTTGGTCCTGTCATATTTCTCCGGTGCTGCGCGAAATGCACTGGCTGCCAGTACAGTGGTGAATCACCTTCAAAGTTGGTCTTCTAACTTCTAAAGCCCTACACAGACAGGGTCCTGCCTACCTGAAAGAGCTCCTGGTCCCTTACTGCCCTGGGTGATCGCTCTGCTCGACTGACGAGGGGTTGCTAGAGATTCCAAGAGTTCGTTTTAAAATCTGGGGCTCGTGCATTTATGCACGCAGCCCCCACCCTTTCGAATTCTCACCCCATCAGCCACGTGAGTGCATGACTGTGGAGGGTTTTAAAAAGGCCTTAAAAACTTTTTTATGGATCCAGGCATTTGGGGAATAACTGGAATACCATTTTATTTCCCCCTTTTTATGCTATTTATAATTCATGTGATTTACGCTGTAACTTTTAATTGTTTTGTGCGGCGCCTTGATAATTTGAAAGGCGCCATATAAATAAACTGATTTGATTTGATTTTGATTTATCTGATGTCAGATTCTCTGTTTCTATGCTTTTATGCTTCTCCTCACATAAAGCAGCACCCCCTCCTGTTCATCCAACCCTGTTCTTCCTGAACAGAGTATAGCCCAGTATAACTATGTCCCAGTCATGGTTTTCAGTGCACCACAACTCAGAAATAGCCACAATGTCCAGGTCAGTCTCTGCTATAATGGCCTCTCGGTCCAGAATCTTGTTTCCTAGACTTGTAGCATTTGCAAAATGGCCTTTCAGACTTTATTAGCACTCTGCTTGTTACCCCCTTTTTTTCCTTTTTACCCTCCATCCATCCCCAGCCCTCTCCCCTTACTGCTCATTTCACTCCTCCTTTGTTTCTATTGCTCCACTTCCTTTACTAGTTTGCACCTTCTGGGGTTCTTCTCCTCTTGAGGTCTCCCTATTCTCTACTTCAGTTGATGGGGAGCAATTTCTGGATCCCTGCTTCTTTCTGACATCCTCCTTGGCTAGTTTAAATGTGCATCAGAGTAATATTAAAACCATTCACCGAGGACTCTGGTTCCCCTCATGGACAGATGTAGGCCATCACCCTGTATAGTCCCTTATCCATCCAAGTGGATCCTTCGTCCACAATATAGCCAAACTCCTCCTCTCTGCACCATTATTTCAACCAGGAACTGAAGCTTGTGGTACAGCGACTCCTCTCCCCGTTGTAGAAAGGCAGCCAGGCAGCATCTCAGCAAAGGCTATTGAGTACACTACCTAAGAACCCTCCCTAGCTCCTTAAACTCCCTCTGCACTACCCCAGCTCCATCCCTAGCCAAGTCATTGATCCCCAGGTGGACAATGACATCCAGCTCCCTTATGTCCTGCTGCCCTTGTAATCACCCAGTCCACTTCCTAGCCCTTTGGGCTGTGGTGCCGCATAACACCTGACCTCCTTCTCCACACCCCTTCCAATTCCTAAATCTATCCACCTCATAATTGAGTCTCTCACCTGAAGTTGCTTCTTCCTTCCCTGGAGCCCTCTACCGCCTTCCTTGAGATCCTTGGGGTCTTCACTATGGAGGACCATCACATTCTCTCTATCCACTACCTCATATGCCTTCTCCCAGCAGTCCCACCCCATCAAAGCATTAAAACACCCCCCGCTTCCTTTCCCCCTACCTCATGCATATTGCCTGGCATTCTATTTGGATGCCACATTCAGATACACTATGCCCTTAGGCTTTCCTTTTGTATGCTAGCCTTTCTCTGTTCCACTGGACCACTGCGGTAGTTAGCCATGGACTGCCTTTGTATCTAATTTTTCCCCTCATATGGGGCCTGTTCACCTTACCATTATTTATGGTATACTGGCAGGTGGGCGTACCCACCCCCTTCCCCCCCCGTCTTATACTGCCCCCCAGTCCCTCTCCCCGCCACCCCCCCAATGGTCGAGGAGCCCGACCTTGGGTGGCTCCTCAGTCCAGGATGACTCCATTAGTTGGACTTCCACATTATACCCCATATCGAGCATTGGAGATAGCATAGCTGTAGGGCTGACCTTCTACCTTCATTTCCTTTGACCTCCACACTCATAGCGTGTTCACGCTGTTGTGTTTCTGCTGATAATTAATCTAGACTGTTTGGGCTATTTAGCCTTATAAATGTTGTTTACCTGTATGTTAACTGTGTTTGTTTGTTGCTTTATTGCAGCTTCTATACCTAAGGCAGTGTACATTGGTGTGTCAGTATTGCTTACCCCTTCCTTTCCCTGGGGACTTGGACTTGCAGTATTGGTTTGTTTCTGGTGTTGTTACACCCCAATGACTCCGGTCTTCTTGACTCCCTCTCCCCCCGGGTCACAGTAAGTACCTCTTCCTGTTTATTATACCAGGCCATGGCACCAGATTCTTCGGCACCCTATGTCCACTGTTGGGTGTACTGGAATGTTAAAGGGCTTAACCACCCAATCAAGCACACAAAAGTTTTATAGCACCTACGTTCCCTCCACACTGATGTTGCACTTTTACAAGAAACCCACCTTTTGGCCTGGGCAACCTCATGGCTTAAACAAATTCATTGGTGGGTGAGGTTTTAGCTAGCTCCTTCACAACCAAAATGAAGGGTGTGGCCATCCTTCTCCACCGTGCTTCCCCTCTGGAAGGTAGAGGCCATCAGGAAGGATACTCAGCGCAGATGGCTGGTAACCAAATTGCCCTGTCCTGAGGGTCCACTGTTATTAGGAAATATATATGCCCCCAACTCAGGTAATGCTGACTTCTTTCCAGAGGTTAGTCAAGCCCTTACTGCCCTACAATCAGATGGCCCACCCATCACAATCATGATAGGGGGAGACTTCAACATGGTAGGTGATATAGTTCTTGATAAGTCCTGTCCCACCCCACATACCACCCCCAAAGGCAGACAATCTCTGTAGGACCTTATGAAGGAGTGGGCCCTTTTTGATGTCTGGCACAGAGAACACCTTACAGGGTGCAACTACACGTACTATTCCACCCCCCCATTGCTCTCATAGCCATATAGATTTTTGGTTAGCTAATGATTTGGCAGCCCAGGGCATATCTGACTCAAAAATTGGCTCAATCCTGATCTCCGACCATGCTACCATTCAGCTCTCCTATACCAATCCAGACAGTCAGACCCCTAAGGTTAGGTGGCGATGTAACCCTCTCTTCTTTAAGGACCCTAACTTCCACCCTATGCTAATCCAGGCCATAGAAGAGTATTTTGCTCTCAATTCAGATTGCAGTGTCTCACATGGCACCATCTGGGAGGCGTTCAAAGAGGTCATTCGGGGTTGTATCATTGCCTTTTCAGCAGCCTGAGATAAGGCTCATAAAGCAAACCTAACTAGGCTACAAGCAGACTTATCCACCTTGGAACAGCATTACAAAGCAACTCCACCTGCCTCCATAGCTGGCTATTTGCACCGTTAAATTGTGGGACTTAAATACCAGATTAATGTTATCTTACATCAGAAAGCCGAATGGCTTCTGCTCAGGTCCAAACATGCGTATTGGGACAGTGGCGAAAAATCCAGCAAGCTTCTTGCCTTTCGGCTCCATAAGAAATGGGCAGCCACATGGATTCATGCCCTCCACACTCAAACCGGCTCCATAGCCTCCAGTCCTAAAGATATCAATGTCACTATGAGACAATTCTATGAAACCCCTCTACCAATCCCACTCCACTAATTCAAGCCCCCAACTCTCTCAAGGTATTGCAGCCTTTAGTCAGCATGCCCCTCTCCCTGTTATTACCCCTGAGCAGGTTGCTCAAGTTGACTCCCTCCTCTCTTGCAAAGAACTTCACATAGCCCTATCCAAGATGGCCCAAGGCAAAGCCCCTGGACCAGATGACATGTCTGTGGAATTGTATCAAGCCCTGGGTCTGGGCATAGTACAACCCCTTCGGCTTGCCCTACAATCCTCACATGAAGCCTGCTCCCTCTCATCAACTATGTGAGATGCACTCACCACCCTACTCCCCCAAAAGTCCTCTGATCCCTTGGATTGTGCCCGTGTTCAGCCTGTATCCCTTTTATCAGTCGACACTAAGATCCTAGCCAAAACTTTGGCTTTACTGATGATGTCTGTTCTCTCGTCGATCATTCATCACCCGTAAGCAGGCTTCATGCATCGCAAAAATGGAGCGTATAATACTAGACTCCTACTTAATCTTAAATGATTTGCCTCCAAGTCATTCCTTCCCATGGCAGCCTTTGCAATTGACTTCTCTAAGGCATTTGATTCTATAGAATGAGACTACCGACACGAAATTCTCCACCTCTATGGATTTGGCATCTATTTTAGGCAGTGGGTGCGCACACTCTACTGTTCCCCTATGGCCTGCATCCTTACCAATACTGACATCTCCCCTTCTTTTTCCCTTAATAGGGGCATCAGACAGGGATGTCCCCTGTCACCTCTCCTTTTTCTGGTAGCCTTCAACTCCCTAATCCGAGTTCTTACTGCTTCGCCCCAGATTCATGGTATTGAGGTGACCAACCGCATCTAGCTTGTGGCAGCATCTGCGGATTACCTTCTTTTAACCCTTTCTAGTCCAAGACAATCAATCCTGGCAATACTTTGGGTCCTTGAAGATTTTGCAGTACTCTCTGGCCTACGGGTCAATCAAAGGAAGACCACTCTGGCCCTCCTTAACTTGAGGTGTACGAGTGCTTACCTCCAGGGCACTAATCTTTCTTGGGCCACTCAGGGCTTCACATACCTTGGTATACACCTCCACACTGCATGGTTCACCCTGGAATCAGCCAATTTCACCCCTCTATTAGCACAACTCACCACAGAGATAGAGAGATGGCTCAAACTGCAACTCTCCCTGCTGGGTAGAGTATCAGCAGTTCACATGCTTCTTTTCCAAGGCTCCTGTATTTTTTTAACAACATACCCCTATCCTTGTCATGTAAATTATTTTGCTCACTGGAGCTTCAAGTCTCCACTTTCTTATGGGAAAATAAGCCTCCCAAGTGGAGTAAACAAAAGATATGTGCCCATTGGTCCCAGGGAGGTTTCAACGTCCCGTGGTTTCTGGGTTACCACTTTGCCTGCAAGGAGGCTCATGCGAGCAAATGGTTTGTACTCAGTCTTCTTGATCCACCACCCTGGGTTCAACAGGAAATGGATTTAGCAGGAGGGATGGCCCTTTACTCCGTCCTCACTTTTTGGTTCCCCTGGCTTGATTTTCCCCCACCCCACGGTTACTGACACAGTCCATGCCTGGAGAACCCTTATGCTTAAATCACATACACCAAAGCAGGCCTGGCCCCCTCCCTTTCAATATGCCCCACTATGACCCTTTTCTGAATTTATGGGACAACGCTACACTGGTCATCCTGGCAGAGGTGTGGAATCCGAACAGTTCAGGACCTCTGCTCCACTGATGCCACATCCCTCTTGTCTTTTGCACAACTACAGGCTAAATTCCCCCTTCTGCACAAGGACTTCTGGAGATATTTACAGATCCAGAGTCTTCTACAACCCCTCCTTGCTAGCTGCCCCTTCAAAGCTTCCTGGCACTGGCTAGGGACCCTTCATAAACTTCCTACCTCTAAGGGCCTGCTTGGCCACTTCTACATTACCTGGAGGGAGGCCCAATTGGATCCTACTGTCTCATGCAAATCAGAGTGGGTAGAGATGCTCGCATCCCCTATTCCAGAAGGTCAATGGAATCTCTACCTTAGGGATGCACACCATGTCTATAGAGACACTAAAAAACACTTCCTCCAACTCAAAATCCTGTTGTCCTGGCATCACACCCCGGTGGCCATTCATGCCCATGGATTGTTCAGTCATACCCAGTGTTGGCGATGCTCACAGCCTGATGCCCATCTCCTGCATATACTTTGGACGTGTCCACAAATTACTGCATTTTGGACTTCAGTCACCTTTGACCTGTCTAAAGTACTCAAGTCCCCTATCGCTCTTACAGACCCTAAGCTGATCTTGGGTGACACCACCTCCCTGGTAGACTTATCCAAACTTCTCCAAGATTGGGTGCTTCTCATCCTTCTGGAAGCAAAGCACCTCCTTCTTATGCACTGGCGCCAAGTGACCCTCCCTACCCAGAAAGCCTGGCATGCAGCCCTTGCCCATCTTTCCATTTTTGAAAGGCTTTCACATTCTCAGGGGTATTGCAAGTGCTACTATTTATCCAAATGGGAACCATACCTACAGTCAAATCTCTGCAACCTTCCTACCCCACCTGCAAATCCCCCCCATCAGATACAGTTCCTAAGAAGACTCCATATCAATTGCTGTTGTTACCGCCTGCTGATAGAAGGTGTAAGCATTCGTTCCATTTTTGACTGATTGACACTACTATTTTGACCCATGTTAGTCTATATACTCAATATTTCACTTTTATAATGCTATGACAGTACTGGCTTTGGTATTATCTGTGACGCTTGGCCAACTGGTTATGATTGCTGTATGATATTTGTAATATAAAAATATAGTACGTGAGTCTGTGCTCCATGGGTGCCCCCCCATGTTTCAGTGAAAACTACAGGATATATAATTGACCAGGATTTCTCTGTAATGTAATTAACTTCCTTGAGAAAACTGCATTTTATGGCCTTAATGACATGCTTTGAAGTTGGGAAGTTAAATATACATTTTATTACAGGACAGGACATGGTTATCTCACACGTAGGTGAGGGATTGCAGTGTTGTAAAACTTCAAGGGAACTGGTGGATCAAAAAGATTTATAATTTGGGAAATTAGGTTTTGCTGATGTCACCTAATTTAATATACCTCCTGATAGGACATCCTGTTTGTAATTTTTTTATATTCTAAAAGGAGGAGCTAGAAGACTCATAGAAGGGATGTGGAAACACAGAGTTTCAAACTGAATACTATGTCTGGACTTGTTGATATATTCCATCTTGGGATGTTAGCATGAGGTTCACAGTTTGAATCTCCCCAGAACTTGAGACTAAAGGTGATTCAGACCCACAAGCAGACAGGAGGGTTACCCTGTCTGTTACCTGTTCACATTATTGTGCTCAGAGGTTGGCACTGTGGCAGCAGAGGGCCTGACCTGCTGAGTGTGTTTGAGTCAGATTTGGTTTGCAGCGGTGCAAATAAAATTGGTAATGCAAGCTTTAACTGTTCAGTGTGTCAGCTTAATACTGTACAGCTCACTTGCAAAATAAGGCAGTGATTTGTTTTAAAAAGGAAACAGCACTATATAATTTTGCTTACAGTCAAGTTCCTACCTGTTTTATTTTTTTTCTAAAGTGCAAGTTAGAGTAACCATAGTTAGGGAAGAAGATGGCTTCCAACTACAGCTGTTACACTGCAGACTACTTGAGGCAGTTGTGCCCAACAGAGGAGTCCTGCACTAGGCGAGAGCCACCAAACAGAACCTCATGGATGCTCTGATGGCAGCAGATGCCCAGAGCATCAAGTCACCGACTGAGACTGCAAAGGGCCAAACCTTGGGCATGGAAGGGTTGACAGCCAGTGCAGTGTCCAAATCCAGTGAGGATGACAGCAGGACCAGTGTCAGCGAAGGGCCACAGCAACAGGGGAAGGTCACCAGCATTCTGGAGCCAGAAGCAATCAAGCTGCAGATTGAGTTGTGCACAATGGAGCTGGAGTTCCAGAGAGAAGAGAAGCGTGAACAACGTGAGGCAGACTATGAAGAGTGTGAGTGCCAGAGACAACATGAACTGGAGAAGTTACAACTCCAACCACCAGCACCAAAGCAGGTAAGTGGCCTGGTTTAACTGGAACTACAGGACTGGGTTATAAATTGAATTCCAAATTGATAGCTGAATTTAAAGAGGGGGAGGATATGGATGCCTTTTTAAATTTCTTTGAAAAAGTTTGTATTCAGGCAAAAATTCCTAGAGGGTCCTGGCGCTTCCAGCTATCCCCGCTACTTACCGGGAACACTCGGGATGCATTGGGTCAAATGGACAATGAGGACAGTAATGATTACAGCAAACTTAAAGCTGCACTTTTGAAAAAGTTTGATTTAACTGCAGAAGCATACAAAGCTAAATTCTGTAAGCTCAGGAGAAGCCCTGATATGAGATACAAGGAGCTAGCCATGAAACAACATCAGTTTTTATAATGTTGGTGGGAAGGACTTGAAGCAACCTCTGTAGATAAAATTTAAAATGCTATTTTGTTAGAACAGTTTTTTGGGGGCTCACCCAGTGGAGCTGAAAACCTGGCTGGAGGACTGAGATCCAAAAACAGTGCAAGAGGCTGCTGAACTCTCGGACTGCTATGCCAAGAGCAGACCTGTTCTGATAGTGAATGGGATGGGTGTGGCAATGCAGAAAGGGAAAAGCAAGCCTTCAGGGCAGCTAAAACTCTCACAGCCTCCACCAAAACCAGTTACCCCAGGTTTCACAGAAAAGATTTCTCTGAGAAAAGAAACAAATGTTGGGTCTGTAAAGAAACTGGGCATATTTCCAGATAGTGTCCCAAAAGAGGAAGCAATACACAGAATGGGGCTAGGAAAGAAGTGGGTTGTTTGTGTGTCCCTGGAAGCATGCCTGTGGACATGAGGGAGCACATGCTCCCAGTCATGGTGAATGTGGTACAGACACAAGGGTTAAGGGACACAGGGGCATCCCTGATGCTAGTAAAAGAGGATCTGTTTAGAGCTTGGTCAGCTTATACCCAATGAATTTGTAACCATGCAAGGGTTCACTGGTGAGGAGACCACATTGCCACTCGCTAGTGTTCTCCTAGACTGGGGTGAAACAGGGGGAACTGTGCAACAGGTGGCAGTAGCCAAAACGTTAGCAGTTGACATCATTCTTGGCAACAATCTCAGACATGGAATGGTGTGTGCAGTGATCCGTAGCCAAGTGGCAATGGAAAATTGTAGTTCCCTGGACCCCACAGAAGCCATTGTGGAAACCACTGGGAGACTGGTTACCCAGCCTGTGTCTCCTGATAGGGAGATGATTGAAAAGGGGGTAGAAATTTCCCCAGTAGCAGTTAACCACACAGCTACAGAGGGTTACTCTGAAGAAAGAGGGGTGACCCATTGTCAGAGGGTTAGGAATGACAGTGATCCTGAGTGCCCTGACTCTAGTGCTAGGGACCCTAGTTTAGAGACTGAAGGGGACCTGTCATATGTCTTGGAAATGTGTAAGGAGTTTGCAGCTACTCAGAAAAGTCACCCTAGTCTAGAGAAGCTGAGGGCTTGGGCAGACTCTGATGGAGAACAGGGAGGTTATGGTAAACATAACATTTTTTTGGGAAAATGGACTGATGTATACTCAGGCTGTGAAGACAGAGGGAGATGTGATAGGCAGGCAGCTTGTCATTCCCCAGGGGTACTGCGAGCAGTTGGTCAAGACTGCACATGATATTCCCTTGTCTGGTCCTCTGGGAATCATGCGCACTATGCAGTGATTGGCCCAGAATTTCTATTGGCCAAACTTTACCCAGCAGGTGAAGAAGTATTGCAGGTCTTGTCACCGGTGCCAAGAAATAGGAAAGGCAAGTAAGAAAACCCAAGCCACCCAGATTTCATTGTCCAAAGTGGAGGAGCCATTCCAGAGGGTGGGAATAGATATTGTGGGGCCTTTAAATACCCCCAGCTCCTCCGGGAAGAGGTTCATCCTAACTGTGGTAGATTATGCCACCCACTACCCCGAGGCAGTCACCCTATCCTCACTGAGGACAGATCAAGTGGCAGAGGCCTTACTTGGGATTTTCTTCCGTGTTGGGTTTCCACAGGAGGTTATCACCTATCGAGGGGGTTCCTTCATGTCGGACATGATGAAATATTTGTAGGAGAAGTGTGGGGTGGTGCAAAGGTGCATGACACCATATCATCCGCAAGCCAATGGGCTTGTGGAAAGATTTAATGGTACCCTGAAGTCAATGCTCCAACCATTTGCTGAACAGCATGGGAATGACTGGGAGAAATACCTTCCCCACCTGTTGTTTGCATACAGGGAAGTGCCCCAAGAGTCAACAGGATTTTCCCCTTCAAGCTCTTATATGGACACCAGGGATGTGGACCCCTAGACTTGATCTGGGAGGACTGGGAAGGCAACCATGTCATTCAGGGAACTCCCCTTAGTGGATTACATCTTTAAGTTTAGGGAAAGGCTGATAGAGCTTATGGGGACAGCTCAGAGCAACCTGGGAGCTGCCCAACAGAAACAAAAAGTTTGGCATGACCGCAGAGCCAGAGCTTGCTTGTGCACAGTGAGTCAGGAAGTCATGGTCCTTATTCCAGTCTAGAAAGATAAGCTGCAGGCTGAGTGGGCAGGACCATACAAAGCAGTTAGAAAGGTAAATGACGTGAACTATATCATAGAGTTACCAGACAGAAGACATACAGAAAAAATGTACCATGTCAACATGATGAAGCCATGTGCTAATAGGGCTGACATGGTGTTTACAGTATGTAGTCCTGGGGAGGGGATGGATGAAGGAGAACCCCTTCTGGACCTACTGAAAGAAAACAAGTGGGAGTCCTCTGTGGAGGCAGTTAAATTGTTTCCCCAGCTGGCACCAGACAAGATCCAGGAAGTAAGGGGAGATTTTAGCAGACTTTGCCCCACAGTTTAGCACCAAGCCTGGACTAACCCCTTAGCAATGCATGATGTAGAGACAGGGACACAGACACCCATATGGCGGACAGCATATCGGGTGTCAGAGGCTGTCAAAAAGGACATTAGGAGGAAGGTGGAGGAAATGCTGGATTTAGGGGTAATCCAGAGATTCCACAGCCCCTGGGCCTCACCCATAGTCCTTGTGCCCAAGCCAAATGGCTCTACTTGTTTCTGTGTGGACTATCATGGACTGAATGCAGTCATGGAGTCAGACGCCCACCCAATGCCCCAGATGGATGAACTCCTGGACAAATTAGGAGGGGTGACATACCTTACGACTACTGACCTGACAAAGGGGTATTGGTAGGTAGAGTTAACTGATAGAGCTAGGGAGAGGTTGGCCTTCATCACTCCGATAGACTTACTTGAATTTAAAATAATGCTTTTCAGAATGAAGAATGCCCCGGCCACTTTCCAAAAGTTGGTGAACCAGGTGTTAAATGGTGTAGAGGAGTATGCAGTAATGTACTTGGATGACATTGCCATCTTTAGTGCCAGCTGGGAGGAGCACCTGTCCCACCTTAGGGAGATGCTGGGCAGGATACAGAGGGCCGGGCTCACTGTCAAAGCTGAGAAGTGTCAGGTGGCCATGGCTGAAGTGGCATACCTCGGGCATGTTGTAGACCTGGGACAGCTCCGTCCTAACCAAGTAAAAATAGGGGTGATCAAGGCATGGCCTAGACCAGAAATGCAGAAGCAAGTCAAGAGTTTTCTAAGGACAGCAGGGTACTGTAGGAAATTTGTACCCAATTCCAGTGCCCTGGCTGCTCCCCTATCTGACCTGGTAAAGAGAAAGATGCCTAAGAAAATTACCTGTGAGCCAACCTATTAAAAAGCCTTTACCAGACTGAAGGAGGCACTGTGCAGTGCTCCTGTATTGACAAGTCCTGACTGTAGCAGACCCTTTATAGTCCAGACTGATGCCTCAGACATGGGTATTTTGGCAGTACTGAGCCAGACGTCCAACCAATGGAAAGATCACCCCTGTAGTGTACCTGAGTAAAAAGTTACTTCCCAGGGAGCAAGCTTACTCTACTGTGGAAAAAGAGTGTCTTGCCATAGTGTGGGCCCTAAAGAAGTTAGAGCCATACTTATAAGGGCAGCATTTTGAGGTATAAACTGACCACAACCCCCTGGTTTGGCTGATGCAAATGGGAAAAACTAATGGTAGACTATTAAGATGGAGTCTTGCCTTGCAAGGGTATGACATGACGATCTTACATAGGACTGGAGCGACCAATCAGAACACAGATGGCTTATCACGTCAATATGAGGAGTGAACTGACTTGGGAATCTCATCCCATGCAGGGGATGGAGCCCCCAAATTCAGTTTAGGTGGGGAGGATTGTGATACTTGGCCAGCTGGTTATGATTGTTCTATGATATTTGCAATACAAAATATAGTATGTGAGTCTGTGCTCCATGGGTGCCCCCACCCACCAGATTTCAGAGAAAACTACAGGATATATAATTGACCAGGAGATCGCTGTAATGTAATTAACTTCCTTGAGAAAATTTCATGTTATGGCCTTTATGACATACTCTGAAGTTGGGAAGCTAAATATACATTTTATTACAGGACAGCACATGGTTATCTCACACTTAGGTGAGGGATTGCAGGGTTGTAAAACTTCAAGGGAACTGGTGGATCAAAAAGACTCATAATTTGGGAAATGAGTTTTTGCTAATGTCACCTTATTTAATATACCTCCTGATAGGACATCCTGTTTGTAATTTTTTATATTCTAAAAGGAGGAGCTAGATGACTTGTAGAAGGGGTGTGGAGACACAGAGTTTTAAACTGAATACTGTGTCTGAACTTGTTGATATATTCCATCTTGGGATACTAGCATGAGGTTCACAGCTTGAATCCCCCCAGAACTTGAGACTAAGGGTGATTTGGACCCAAAAGTAGACAGGGGAGTTACCTGTATGTTACCTGTTCACATTAATGTGCTTGGAGGTTGGCACTGTGGGAGCAGATGACCTGATCTGCTGAGTGCATTTGTGACATTATCTACCTGTTATACTTGGTCTGTAATGACACTTGAACTACTTTTATGTGTATGCTGTACACTGTACTCAAATCCAATAAAACCTTATACAATAGAAAAGGCCCCAGGATTGCTGCAAGTTAGACCAAATAAAGTTGGTCTAACTTGTGGCAATTGCCTTATTTGCTAGAAAATCCCATTGGATCACTGCGTGCCCTATGCGTTGTATCTGTGGTGCACCCATGGCTTGTGGCAATCTAAGCTTTTCAAAATCCTGCCCTCTGTGTTTAAGTATTCCTAGATGTAGATCCATGTTGAAAATGTGACAACACTTTTTACAGAACTATTTGGTATGAATTATTAATTTGCAGCTTATTAATACATAGAACATGAGATCTTATGCTTGTTTAATATTTTACTTCTTAAATGTTGTGCAACTAAACAATAATAGATAATTGATATAATATATTTCCAGAAAAGCACCTGGGGAAGGTTGAAAGTTTTTTTTACCTTCCTCACAACAGGTATGATGTCTAAAGGTAAAATACTTGTGAACAAGTATTAATTCTAATTGAATGTAAACAGCAGATATGTGGAACTGAATTAAAAGTGAAATTAAACCTTAAATCCTAATAACACTAGTAGCTGCTATAAATACCATATGAACTTCTGTTTTGTTTTATATAATTTCCCCAGATCTGTTTTTGGTTGAGATTCATCATACGTTAGAAACAATGGTGATTAATGGTAAATAATGCTGATTTTTTTTTGTTTTTAATGCTTTTCACCATGTGTTATTGCTGTATAAAAAATTTAAAATGCAATAAAATTAATTAAAAAACAAGTCTCTCATACGGCAGCACTGGACATCTATGCTCTCAGTCTCGGGTGCTATCAACAATGAAGTTTTTAATGTTGTCTGTAAAGATAGGTGAGTGCATTCATAACCAGTTAGAAAATTGTTTCCTTGCCTTTTGTTTATGTGGCATTAATGTTAGATGACCTGTTCACAGCAACATTGGATCCAAAGGGCCTCACCTCTAAAAGGTACAAGGCCCTTGGAGGTCTTACAATGAATTATAAAATGGGCTGGGACAATCCTATGGTGTGATTATTGTATTCTGATCACATGCCAGTGCATTATTCCAGCATAAACTTTCTATACCTTGTTACATATTTCTAAAATTAAAAATAAGGGAAATCATTCTAGCACTTCTTGGGTGCTTAAGTCACTCAGGTTCATCTTGTGCCTCTCTTCCCAAGGTGTGCCATTATCCCAGAATAATGCATACCGTGTCATTCCTTATTGTTTAATTCACATGAAAATGCCATTCTAAGGTGATCTGTTATTATTTTCAGGACACCTTTTCACTTTTTTGAATGACAGACTGCCAGTGACATGGCAAAGCGAGCAACACAACTGCATGACAGCACAAAAGATTTACCTTTGTTGGCTGAATAATTTTTTGTGAATTTAATCTGACAAAAAAAAAAAACATTTAGCATGCATAAAACAAAGCCAAGAGAGAAATAAAGTCAGTTGTACATAGTGAGTATTTAGAAAGGGAGACATATGGAAAGCCCATCAAGGCCTTTTCTGTCTGCTAATCCAAAATCAATAACCATTTTGTCTGCATGAGTGGAGATTGGCACAGGAGAGTTAGCTCCAGTTCAACAAACAATCACAGTTTAATAAAAAAATAAATACATTATTGAACTTGATGACAAAGACAAAATTGTCACTTGTGCCTTCCCAAAATGTGAATATAAAAATCCTTGGTGGACTATGTTTTTTCTACTGTAGCTGTGTCTTCTTTAGTATGGTCAAGCTAATTATCATTGTACTGTTTAACTTCCACACTGAGTGGATCCATGACAATGTGGTATCACAGTCATACATCCTACACCAAAGAAAAGCAATGGCAAACTAACATCTCTTACATTCACTGTGTTGCCATTAAATGAGTCTCTGTGAACACCATTAGACTTCAGAATGACATAAATACTGAAATGGATGGGGGGCCAGACTACCATTTATTTTTGAATGCATCTCCATTTTAATGTACCCCCAAGCACACACACACACACACACACACACACACACACACACACACACACACACACACACACACACACACACGGGAGGCCTTATAACGTAGTGGTTTAAGGCTCTCAGCTGCAAATCTTGAGACCTGGGTTTGAATACCACAGTCCCTACTTGCATACTGTGTGACCCTGAGCAAGTCACTTAACTTCCCTGTGCTCCCAGGTTGCACCTGTAAACAAGCTTTCAGCTTAGTGTGCCACTCCTGGTTAAATAATTGGATAAAAAAAATTAAATGTGGCCTGGATTGTTTTGTAAAGTTGGTGACCAATTGTTGCAGTTTTTAGGTTGCTCTTATTGTGTCCTATCATTTTAAGGTATTTAAGGTATCATGGTTGTCTTCAACTTCTAGAAGAAAGCAGGGATATATGTTTTTGTACTATACGATCAGAACATTGAGTTTTTCATGTTTTTTCTTGGCATGACACAGCTGCCCAAACTAGGACATGTCCTGACTTAATTTAGACAGGCAGTAACCCTAGCTGCTGTACACTCTATCTTGATTATGCCATAATATACAGTGAATGTGATGTAGCCTTGGTTCTCAGAATCATTAGAATGTTGTTTAGAGTGGCGCTACATCTTATGGCTAGAATGGAGGGTAGGGTTGTAAAACATAAAAAGTTTGAAATGTGCTTAATCTTCTTAAATATTGATGGAAACTTTTTTAAATTTAAATGGCTTATTTAGCTTTTGGAACCAGTAGCACCCTGATGAGGCATCCCTGCCCTGACCATGTCGGCCCACTAAGCTTCAGGCAGAAGATGGTTGAGCGCCTGACAACCAACATGACTGCAATGGAGAAACTTGTAATTACAATCTAAATGTCACAGAATGGGATACGCTCTTCTGGATGATTAGGGACGTTTGAGGGTCCTTTTTGAAATAATGGAAACAAAATATACGAAGATTTTAGGTTTGGTGGCAGCCCAATATCTGTAACAATAATACTGTGAGAATACCAAACAAAATGTAATTGGTGCTAGAAGTCATGTGAAAATACTGATTTAGGAGGGAGGGCAGGGTAGGAATTGTAAAAGAACTCTCAGGACACAAACAAAAAAGTAAAGAATTCAAGAATGTTAACTTTTGTTTCTTTAGAGAGCAAAAATTGTCCTACATGGTGCTAGGGGTTGGCAATTCACTTACACTGTGAGGCTTGAGGTGCTGGACTTGCTTTTGCAAGGGATAAAATATTTTCCCACTTCAGGCTGTACATTGCAATGATGAGATTTCAGTAGAAACACTGAAGAGTAATCATTTGAACATCTAGAATTGCATTGGCAGTACCCCGGTTTCCCAGCAAGTGCCATCCTGCATGGATACAGTATCACTGTAACTGTGATTGTCCCTGTAGTACACACTTTCTTATTTGACTGGATTCACCACCATGCCACTCAGTAATAAAGCTAAAGTGGAAAGTTGCTCATATTGTTTTCCTCAAGCAACTGCTTGAATTACTCAAGATATAGAATAGGACAATGAACATTTTGTTTGTAACCTGAACTTCAGATCCCAGGAACACTGTGGCTCCTAGTCTTTTATAATCTTTGGTCGTTTTCAAATTTTTATAATTTTTCTACTCTGGTGATTGTAATTCCCTTGACTGTTGCAGCTGTTGCTCCCACATAATGTAATTGTCTTCTTAATTTGTTTGTAATCACTTGCATATTTGCTTTTATTTTTATTCTCACAACCACATATTTTATATTAAGTAATGGACACATTATTCCTTGTTTTATTTATTATTATTATTATTATTGTACTCTATGACTGTATTGCAGCTTCCACATTCTTTCTTTCTTTCTTTCTTTCTCCTCCCTCCTCCCTCCCTCCCTCCCTCCTTCCTTCCTTTCTTCCACCCCTCTGTAACCCCTTCCATGGGACACATCTAGAAATGGAGTCTTAGCATGGTGTGCCTCCCCATCACCAATTTCCAAATAAATATTACAACATAAACTGAATCAATTGAATAATCAATCAATAACTTATAGATTCCGGAGTCAATTAGTAGGCAGTTAAAAATATATTTTATAAAAAAAAATGATTTATGATTTTCTTTTTTCATGGCATTATTGGACTTCTTAACATTTTCAGATTTGTATAAAATGGACTATAATGCTCAGAATAAAGAATGGAAGAAAATATTAATAAACTATCTGTTTATTCTTTGTTACTATGATAATTCATTTACCCCTTATATGCTTTCTGGTGTTCATTTCAGGTTTTAATAAAATAATGTAACATTTGCTTAAGAATATGCAGCCCAGCAAACCCAGACTTGATGACAAAATAGCAAAAATCTCCACTGCGACCATATGTTTACCTTGAGTACTCAGATATGCCGGAATGAAGGACAGCCAGACACTGACAAAAACCAGCATACTGAACGTTATATATTTGGCTTCATTAAAACTATCAGGCAACTGCCTTGCTAGAAAGGCCACTATGAAGCAAATGGTTGCCAAGCAACCCATGTATCCTAGTACTAGGTAAAAGTATGCCCTGTTCCCCTCATTGCATTCAATAATAATAATGTGAGTTGCAGATTGTGTGTTAATTTCTACAAAAGGAGGAGCATTTACCAACCATACAACACATAGAACTATCTGCCCTAGAGAACAGAAAATGACTGTCAATACTGGAATGGTGGAACCAGCCCATTTCCATAACACACTATTTGGATGTGTTGCTTTGAAGGCCATGACCACAGTTATAGTTTTTGCCAGAACAAAAGAGATGCTCATTGAAAAAATGGAACCAAAAACAGTTTGTCGAAGGATGCATGTTGCATTCACTGGAGGCCCAATGAACATCAGAGAACAGAGGAAGCAGAGCTGAAGGGCAACAAGCAGAAAGTAACTAAGTTTTCTATTGTTAGCTCTCACTATTGGAGTGTTACGGTTTCTAATAAAGATAAACAGGACAGAAGTGGAGATAAATGTGAGGCAAACAGCAACAGCAGCCAACGACATCCCTAAGGGATCTTCATAACTCAGGAATTCGATTGTTTTTGGAATGCATGCATCATGTCTGTCATTGGACCAATGATTTTCTGGGCACATCATACAGGAACTGGAATCTGAAAAATAAAATATAATTTATTCTGTATAAGAGAAGCAAATAAACAACAGTACAAACTTGTTTTAAAGAGAGACTCACCAGAATGAGGACCTGCACCATCTGTATAGGTGCCTTGCCACCAAAGGTTCTCCATATGAATAGTTTTCCCAAGATGTGTGTACTGATTTAAAAGTTATTTAACTCATAAACTTCTCAATACCAGGTCCGAAGGACTTCCCTTTTTTTTTTCAGCCGCCAATGCTCCGTCCCCGTGCTCACAGACGTGATGATGAGATGCCAGTGAGAGCGCAAGGGCATGCTTCATTATATTCAATGGGCTGTGATTCTTCTATCTTTTTTTTGTAACATAATGGCCACTTAGCAATGAAACAAGGGCACCGGTCAACAAACAAGGGTCTTGTTAGTTGATCAGTGCCCGCGTTTCATTGCCAAGTGGCCATTATATTGCAAAAAAAAGCTAGAAAAATTGCTGCCCATTGAATATAATGGAGCATGCCCCTGTGGTTTCAGTGGCATCTCATCATCACGTCTGTGAGCGTGGGGGCAGACCGTGGGCGGTACGCAACAACCGTGAAGTCCTTCGGACCCAGAATTGAGACGTTTATGAGTTAAATTATTTTTAAATCAGCACACACTTCTTGTGAAAACTCTTCTTTGGTGGCAAGGCACCTATACAGATGGTGCAGGTGCATGGATTTTTATCTTGGTGGGTCTCTTTAAGTAATATTTGCATTTGGATAGCACTAGGCTAAATTTGAGCAACAGATGCACTGTAACAGCAAGAACAGTGATGAGTTTTAAATGAGTTCCCACTGAACTATACATTCTGCTCTAGTTCGTTGTTGGTAATCATTACTGAACAATGTTATTGCTAGATGTGTGGGCAGAAGAAAAAATAACTTGAGGGCACTCACCATCCAAAAGGCTGCAAACTAAAACTGTTATCCTGCCTCAAGAGGTCTCTTTCTATCACTTGTGCACATTCTACAATAAATATCTGCCCCCATAATTTAGTGCAAGAGTCCTTTTTATGTCATCTTGCGCATGTGCAAGCTACATCTTCTGGTAGCAGTAATAGGACAGTGAGAGGTGTGTCAGTGTTGGCAAATGCAGGGCATGTTTTAGTAGGTGCATCCCTCGTTCCCCAGTTAGCCAGCATGCTAGGGCTGACACAAGAATTATGTAAAGTGCCACCAACTTGAAAGAGATGTACCACTGCAATGAGAGACAAGCTTGCCATGCAGCGGCAGAGATTACACACCTCCCGTATGTGCCTTTCCTGGTGTAACATTTCAATAAACATGGTGGCAGCTCCCCAAACAAAGCCAACATTGGGGGTTCAATCCATGTGTTGGCATGTCCCCCACCTCCCCACATTGCATGGCACACTGGGAGCCCACCCAGTGTGCCACCATCACCTAAAGCGGACCCGTCGGCATGTTCCCCACCCCATTGTGTGGTACACTGGGAGCCCACCCCAGTGTGCCTAATTAAAGCCTGTCACAATGTCCTTTTTCTTTTTGCGGAAAAAAGGAAACAGTCCCTCATTGTCCTATGGTGCCCCTCTTCCCCCAAGCCACACCCACCCTCTGTGCACCTTTCTTCCCCACACTCCCCCTTCACCCCATGCTTACCTCCAGAGGGCCAGCGCTACAATCTTCAGTGGAGCAGGAACACGTCTGGACTCTTCAAAGCTAGACTGCAAAATGAAGAAATGCTGGTAAGCTGTATAATGGCATCAGTGAGTGAGGGTTAACAGAGGGGATATCTAAGCCATTTTTTTGAATTTTGGCTCTAAATTTTCAACATGGGGTTCTTAGGACCTTATGTCATGAACACATGCACTGTCATCTTGTTATTCAGTCCCAAAAGGTGATTTTGTGGTCACTGTGCAGAATCACCTTTCAGGACCAATTGACAAAATGACAGTGCCACTGTTCATGAGGTGGGGTCCCAAAAAGCCTTTATTGCAAATTTGGTGAAAACATTCCAAAAAATGATTGTGTTATGAGTGTGCATTGTAAAGTTTCCACGCACACTCATGACTTCACCAGTTTTTCATATTTTCTCTCCAGATTTTCAACATTGCCATTTTTTTACACCTCCACCTGACAGCTGTCATTTTTCACATCCTGCCTGAAATGTGTTTTCTCACCTGTGGCATCAAATGGCATAGTTGCTGTGCAAAATCACCTTCCAGCTAACAAACTAATAGTTCCATTGTTCATGAGGTGGGGTCACAAAAAGCTCATGTTGAAAATTTGGAGTGAAAATGCCAACAAATATCTGGGGCAATAGGGTTTCCAACCATAATGCTGTACCCTGTAGAGACTGATAGATGTCAGGGGTGTGACTTGGGATTGTCGGCTGTAACGCTCATGCCATTCCACCCCACCCTGCAGCCAGTGACAAGCATCAAGGTGTGCCTTGGACTCTTCAGCACCAACGTTCACCCCATTCTCCTATACTGCACCCATCTCAGTGTATTTCCTTATGGAATGGGGTGAGCGTAAGGTCCGAAGACCCCAAGGCACACTGCAACACTTATCAGTGTTTGCAGGGTAGGATGAAGTGAAATGGCATGAGCATTATGGCTGATGACCCAAAGGCATACCCCAATGCCTGTAAGTCTCTGCAGGATGGAAGTGGGGTTGGTGTCAGTTTAATACTTCACTGCCATTCCTATTATGCATCTCTCTAACTCCTGCTCTACCAATGCCAATGCCAGCAAGACAACATTCAGCATTGACAAATGCTTCTCTGGTCTGGAGTCAGTGCATGTGGCTTCTTTTGGGTGGTGACTGTTGTGAAGTTTTTTTTCTTTCACAGTGCCTTTTCTGTTCTGTACCTGGTCTGTGGTGCAGCCTTCTGATTTCATCTATGAGATATGTGCCATCTTTCAAGATGTATTATTTACTCTGCATTTGTAACCAGCCTTAACACCCAGGTAAGGCCTTTAAAAGTAGGGTTTTGTTGTTGTTGCTGTTGTTTTATGACCTGTGAGCTTTTATGTACTAAACACATATTTAACTAATGGAAATAATAACAGATACTTTGCAAGGCATTTTATTCCATGCACTTCATTAGTAATATATTCAGCAGTGTCAGTGGCTCAGTAGGTAGCACACTTGCCTCTGAGGCCGGGAGATCAGAGGGCTGTGGGTTCAGTTCCCACATCTGGCACTTGGGTTAATATCCCAGTACTGACACTGTAGTGCAGCATGAGAGGGGTGCTGCACTTCTGAGGTGCCGTCTTTCGGATGAGACGTTAAACCGAGGTCCCATCTGCCTGAATTGGTGGTAGTTCAGGTGGATGTTAAAGATCCCATGGCACTTATTGAAAAGAGTAGGGGAATTTCCCCAGTGTCCTGGCCAAATTTCCCTCATTCACTAAAAATACCACCAACAGCTTAATCTGGTTCAAGGTCAGTTGGCATTCATCTGTATCCCCCTCCCCCGGGTCGTGCCTGAAAATAGGCAGGATTTGTCTAGTGCACTTATCTGGTCAACAAAAGCTAAATAAATAAAGACTGAAACTTAACATTCCAAGTGGACAGATTAAAATATATTGTATTTCCTGGCTGTGAGTGAGTTGGTAATTCAATGCAAAGCTTTTTTTTCTCTTTTTATCAGTAAAGGTTTTTATTCTTTTTCTATGCAATGCAAAGTTATTTAAATGCAGTCTGTACTGTAACACAACTGATGAATATCAGTTCACAATACAAGTTTTACTCTGAAACCAGTAACACCCAGCAAGAAAACAGGCACCTTCTCATCACATGATATTTAGCTCCTGGTGAGTGAGGGAACAATGGACAGACATCTGTGCACCCCCTGCTGGTAAAACAAGGAATTACCTGGGCATTTGCCATAAGGGCAGGTTCCCCCATCCTTGCTAGCCAGGGGATGAATGTTGGTAAAGCAGTCCCAGTAATTGGGCTGCGGGGCTTGAGGGGACCAACTGATGATTAGGGATAAATAAATTAACTTAAAAAACTACTAGAATAGTCTAAAGTAATAGTTCTCACACTTTGTGATAGTGAGCCTCCCCAAAGCCATGGAAAAGATTTCGAGCCTCCCTCAAATTTGGAAAAAATGTTGGCCCTCCCCACCGGAAAAAATAAATCCTACTTTGCACAGTACACCAGGAATAAAGTGAAACTAATAAAGCTGACTGAGTATATTCTCTTTTTATTCAACTTATTGCTCCATACCCCTGACCCGGCACCCCAGGTTATACTTGTCACTCCTTCTTTGTGACTCTTGGGCCCTTGTTACTCTGTTTCCTCTCTGTCTGGAACAACTAACCTAGCCACTTCATCTCTCCCGCTCTTACTCTGCAGTTAGATAACTTCCTGTACCCTTACCTCAGGTCACACCGAAAACATGTATCAGATCACTGTGCCTTTCGCAGTTACTAATTTACATACAAATACCTACTATAGAAATGAACCTTGACTCAGTGTGCCTTTCCAAGTAACTAATTTGCATATAAATACCTATTGTAGAAACAAGCCTTGACTCAGCATGCCTCCCCCAGGCATTAATTTACATATAAATACACACAGTGTAAACATGTTTTGGCTCAATGGGGACTTCCTGGTCACACATATATGCTAAGTAAAGAATCTCACCTGCAATTATCCATATTTAATTTGTTTTATCCTTTCACAGAAAATAGCCAAAACTTAAAATTTAAATACTGTACATTCTCAGACCTGACTGGGCCTCCCCTGGAACAAGCTGGGGCCTCCCTTGGGAGGCTGGCCTCACCATTTGAAAACCACTGGCCTAAAGCTATGCCATAAATAAAATGCACTTTCTTGTTGCTTTTCATTTTTAAATATCCTGATTCATAGGCCCTAATGAATTAAAGTTGTTTTTGATAAACAGCCTGGGATTCTATAGAAGTAATTAAAGTAATGCAAATGTTAAGTTTAAATGTAGCACCAAAAATATGAAATCTGGGTTTAACAACCCCTAGCTCTGCCGTGAAAATTCAAAACATGGAATTGGGGATTTCATCTGTTCATTCTAACTTAATAGATACAAAACAACGGTATTTAAAGCAGCAGTGCAATGAAAAATGTTTTCCCAAAAATCTAGTTTCTGCTGCAAATACTAAAAGCATTTGTATACCTGAGAAATCTACTTTTCTAGTACCTCCTATGCAGTGCACCATGATTTTTTTATGTTCTCAGTCCTAGCCTTTGTCAGGTCTACCTTAATATTTCTAAGTCAAATGTGGTGACCATCTTTTTTCTCAAGAAAAAAAAAACAAATGAAAAAATTCATAAAAAAATCAGATTTGCATGGAACTATAAAATGTTATCAAATAAAACTGGAAGCTGTCTAGAATCTCTTTTAGTGAAATAAGGTAGGGTCAGATTAGTGCCCTGTTTTGATGCACTAGTGCTTTAAAAGGAACCCAGATGTTCTGACATATGTCTGAGGTCATAGTCTAGCCTTCCATAGTTGTGAGGGCAAGGAGAGTGTTTCGGGGACCGTGTTCTGTAAATATATTAATAAACATGACAACAACACTGACTGCTTTCAGAGTATTTATTCCTGCGCCTCTAGGACTAACTTAGGTAAAGATCACACTAGTGTAAATAGTGAAGAATGTGAGGACATGTACAGCATATAGTCTGGGAAATGTGAAATGACTGTACAGAGGAGGCCTCTGCAAGCAGACACCATCAGCATACAGTACCCCTAGAAACAGAGAGTACCCTTGCAGCCATGCCCTACACCTTGAGTTCTGCCTGGCACTCAGAGATTGTTATCATAGGGTGTCAGGGTTTGGCTGAGAGGTGGCAAGGATGTTCAGCACTCCTACAGCTGAAGGGGTTCTAAGTCCTGCCTGCCATCTAGTCCATGAGTGTGGGAAATCAGAGAAGGAGAAAGGCAAGAGGGTCTGTACAAGTGGCAATACAGCATGAAAGGAAACTCCATTAAATTTGCAGTGGGAGGTACAGAAAAGATGGCAGGAAGTATGTTATTGTGCAAAAGAGTTATGAAAAACTGGAACAAACTTCCAGAAGAGATCATCTGCACTAAGACAGTCGGGTGATTTAGAAGGGAGTGGGACAGGAACATGTCAAAACTGTATATGGCAAGTTGAGGAAAGCTGGGGGAATGAGGGGATGATGTTAGGACTGATGAGGGCACAGTCCCATACATAGCCAGACCTGGACAGACTATATAGGCCAGTAGTAGGTCTTTACTTGTTGAGTTTCTCGATGACTTCTGTGTTTAAGCACACCAATTTCAGGTCCCTAGCTTTAAAGGGGGAGATGAGCTTTACATAGGTGGCCAAACATTTAATCAGAATTACATTTTTAGGTTTTTCTTTCTAATTTTACAATTACTTCTAAAAAATTATCCATACTTGGCACTTTTGAAGAACTATACATCTGTGTGTACACCAAGCTTTATAGTCAGCCAAACATTTTGATTTTTAGTTATGTCCATCTAGTTTTAAAGCAACTAATCCACATTTCATTGAAATTATTTATTTATTATTTTTTAATTTTTTAGTTTTGTTGACCAGGTAGGCCCACTGAAGCAGAATTGTCCCTTTTTCAGGGGCAGCCTGGGGAATACAAGCAGTCCATACATTGACATACAGTGGAGAAAACAAGTTACACTTATTGATGCAATAAAAATTAAACATGTACAGAGATATATAGGAACTTGCGGTAATACTCATATATCATACAATCACCAGTCATGGCATGGGTTACAGAAATAGAGGAGCATAACATATTTGCATAGGTTATAGTACTACGTAGATCTAGTAAATGCAGTGAAGTACATACACATTATTATAGTTTCTTAAACAATCTATGCATGTAACTGGGTAAATTACTATACCCCGGAGATATGTGTGCCACATCTCAAGTGTTTAGCTTTAAATGAGGACAAGTTGTAAGTAGGGCTTTGTGGACTGTAACTTCTGCCGGCAGAATTCTGGAAAGATTATGATTCCGCTTCCGTGAAATTTCTGTGAAAGATTTGGGAAATTTCACCAAAATTTAAATTTCAGTTATTTCCATCTAATTTTAAAAGTACTAGTGCAAACTGCACCATTGGTATGCACAAGTCCCTGACCTCATGGAGAAGTGCACTAATGTTTGGATTGTTACATTTAAAAGAAGCGGAGTTATAAGTAGCTAAACATTTGTGAAATTTTGAATTACATTTCACAAGTATGTAAAGTGCACAGTTTTAAGCTCCTATAACCCTAAAGCTGGGCAGCACAATGTTATCAGTTTTGATAGGTTCATAGTCTCTAAAAACAAGGCTGTATCAACTTTCCAATCTCTTGCTTAAAGGTTGGCCAAGTGATAAGCAGACAAAAATGCAAAATAACACGATTAATAACAATTTAATTGCATGTGCTTTTGTGAAAATTGTGGAATTTTGTGATCATTTTGTGAAAGCCAAATTAATACATTTTGTCCAGTCATACACTTGAGCTGTCATGGAGGAGGAGGAAGGCAAAGGCTAGGTAGAGTTGTAATATGGTAGTATTCATAATGGGCTCCATAGTAAAAGGACATTGGTGCCAAGGGTCATGTACCGCCATGTAAATCAGTATGTGAGTGAACAACCACCAAGAACAGTCAAGTCCATCATTTTCCACTTGCCTGTCTTTTTTTTTGCAATTTTCCAGTGAAGCTCAAGAGCTCATAGACTACATGGCTTGTGGAGACATAGACATGCACAGCATTCTTTTTGTACAGCGCCACCTGTTGACCATTAACAGCCCTGCAGATAATTATATATATTTTTAGCACTGAAAACAATGGCACTAAGTGACACCAAGCATTTCAGCTCCTTGAGAATTTTCTTGGCCAGTGGGGAGACACGCCTAGTTTTTGAAGGACTGAAAGGCAACCCAGGATTTCTGATGGATGTTAGGTGGGTGAACAGTAATCATTTATTCAGGATGATCATGTGGGTATTTTATGAATTTGATGCTCACAATGCTTGCATGCATCTTTGCATTTTCTGCATCATGTGAGTAAGTATGGGCTAATCTGGTAGTCTCGGATGGTGGAGTGAATAGGTGATGCCTAGTAAGAGGAAAGGGAACGTATCGCAGTTGCCAGGACGGATTCAGCCAGAGTGCCCGTCACAGACAGAATGAGACAAACTGCTTCTCGGGTAGGGAAAGCATGGTAAGATGCTGGAATTTTGGTCAGGGTGCTTTTTTTGGTAGGAAGGAGGGACAAGTTTGATGAACCATTTTATAAGATTTATATTTATGGAGATGTGAGTGTAACTGAGCATAACGGGGGAAGGGAGTGAAAGTGCTGTGTTGTGCTGCTCACGCTGCTGGCTTCAACTAGCAGTGACCTGCTATATGGATGGATTTGGCCATGGGGGCCTAGTGTGAGGATAAAGGTGATGTTCTTACTCTGGATCCCCAGTAAACAAAAAATAAAACAGATATTTGCCAAATTTTATCCTCACAGGTGTAGCTTAAATATATATACTTTGTGATACTTCAATAAATCTTCTAATATGATTAGTCAAAAATATTTACCTTAACAGTGAAACAAATATTCACCTGTTTTGTTTGTTATTTCCCCACTGGAACAGAGAATACAGTCAAAGCAACAGATTGGCTGACCTCGTTTGATCATTTGTCTGTAACCCAAAGGGCAGCGTTCACTGCAGACAGATGTTGGTATCTTCAGGGTGAAAAGAGTGATACAAAGTTAGAAAAATAGTTGATTTAAAATGTGTGTTGCTCATCAGCTAATTTAACAGAATCTATTAGACAAGCACACTTTCACCATGTCATAGGGAAGCAGTAGAGCAGTGGTTTAAGACTCTGAGCTGCAAATTTGGAGACCTGAGTTTGAATCCCGCAGCCCACACTTGCATGCTGTGTGATCCTGAGCAAGTCACTTAATTTCCCTATGCTCCCAGGTCGCACCTGTAAACAAGCTTTCAGCTTAGTGTGTCTCTCCTGGTTAAACAATTGGGAAAAATAAATAAATAAAGGTCACATGTATTACAGATGACATTTGGGCCATGCCAGATGTTACTTATTCCTGTAAAATTATTTCTGTGTACTTTTCACAAAACAACACAATTTTATTAATTTAGTCATGCATTTTTTCCAAATTGCACATTTTCTAAAGCTCATTTCCAACTAATACTTAGTTTGAAACACCTGATTTCAAAATCTGAGAATATACTCTTTCTGTTCAGTGTTCATAATTTTCAAACCTGTTTTATCAAATGTTCAGTTTAGCACTTTTACATGAAAATGGATAAAAGTGCACAGTGTATACCAATTGTACTTTTTGTACAAACCTGGTTATAATAAATGCACAGTCTTGAACTTTTATATGCAACATTTGTGAAAGTTTGTAAATGTCATAAATACATAGATTCTGATGGCATATAACTAATCAATCCAATCTGCTAATTACCACCCTATCTGCATGACCAAAATGATGTCTGTCCGGAGTTCCTGGGCCACTTGTCCTTCCAGCGTCCCTGTACCCAACCTCCCCTGGCTGTCCATCCTTCCCCCTCACTTAGGTCTTACTGTACCATGTGTCTACCCCATCCATGACTGGCTGCTGGTTCGCTATGGATTTAGCTTCTACCAGCAGCTTTGACAGATTATTCTAGGCATCCACTACCCTCTGTGTAAAAAAATTACTTCAGAACAGGGCCCTGATAGCTCAGTTGGTAGAGCGTCAGACTTTTGATCTGATATCATACAATTCCACAAGGGTTCAAGTCCCTGTTAGGGTGGCAGTTGGCTTTGGAACTGCTGAAAATAATCCTTCAGCCTTTATATGTTTTGTAACTATACTGGAAGTAAGAATGGAGTGGTGGATATGCTAGAGATATTCAAATATGCCAAAGGAATTAATAATGGAGGGGAGAGCAGCTTTCTGCAGAAAAAGAAGAGAACTAGGATGACGGGTCATGTAATGAGGCTAGAAGGGAAAGGCCCAGAGGTAATGTGAGGAAGTACTTCTTCACAGACAGAGTGGTTCTATGACGGAATAGGCTACCAGAGGCAGTGGTAGGGCAAAAATGGTGAACGCATTCAAACATGCATGGGATAGGCACACAGGCTTAGTGACACCAGGACAGAAGGGAAATACAGATGCATGTCTAGCAGGACCTACACTAAGGAAGTAATGAGCAATCGGAATAGCGCAGGCTAGATGGACCAGGTGGTCCTTTTCTGACAACAACTACTATGTAACTAAGTAACATCCCTTTTGAATCTTTCCTCACCTATCTCCACCAATGTCCCCTGGTTACTTTGTTTACAATTCTCATGTACATCCCTGCAATCTAATCTGTTAATACTCTTCAAGAACTTGTAGACCTCAGTTATGTCCCTCTCTTTTTTCTGCCTCCAAACTGCATGTTGAGGTTCTCCTCTCTCTCCTCATACATCCTCCCCTGCCGCCCCCTATATCATTTTCGTAGCCCTCCTCTGGACCCTCTCCACATGGTCCCTGTCCTCCCTGAGGTGGGGTCTCCAGACCAGGAGACATTACTCTAGGTGTGGTCTCACCATGGATCTGTAGAAGAGCATTATCACCTCCTTTCTTCTGCAAATGAATACCCTACCTATACACCTGAGCATTCTGCTCACCCTCCCATATGTCTTTCTGCATTGGACTGAAAACTTGAGGCTGCCACTGATAATGACTGCCTGGCCCCTTCCTTCAGTAGTATCATCCACTTACCCACTAGTCAGTTCTTGGGGTTTTCCAACAAATATGCATAACCTTACATTTCTCAGCATTAACTTTACGTTGCCACACCTTCAACCTTTCTAGAACCCTTTTCCTGTCCTTTATTCTCACCTGTATGTGATCCCTCTCACAGATCTGTATCCTCAGCACAGATACAGACTTTATAGTGTATGGTGGAACGTCGTTCTCCACCGAAATCGATCGTTTTCCAAACCTTGTAGTCACACAGTAGTGACGATCACAGAGCAGCAGAACTATTAGTCTCACTGCACTGCGCATGTCACAAACCATGTCCTTGAGCACAATTTGACAGTTAGGGTTCATTCATTTGACAGTACATATAGCGTTAGCAGCAATGTCGGCCACGGTACTTTCAAAGCCACTTTCTGTGAATTGCTGTGCTGTTCCGGGTGCTGCTGTATGTGAGTTTTCAAAAGTTTAAATGTTAATCTAAACATTTCAAGCGTGAAGACGCAAAGAATGTAAATTTAAGTTGTTCCAGTAACCAAGTAAACATTTTTATAAGCAGCAATACAAAGTAGTGATTTTTTTGTCAGAAAGCTGTTCCACCACACACTATAAAGAAAGTGCATGGGGAGCGGTTGACAACAGGCTTCTTCCACCTCGTTGGTACTATGACAGACAGCTTACCCTCTCGAGCTGCGCCTCGAGGTAAGCCGCTGTCATAGTGCCAACTCGGTGGAAGAATAGCCCTGTTGTTAACCGTTCCCCATGCACTATCCTATATGTTGTGTATGCCCTTTGTTATGTCACATATGTATATGTTGAAAAACAGGCCCCAGGACTGATCCCTGTGGCACACGTTGGAAACACCCCTGACTCCCAAGAATTCCTTGTTAACAACCATCCTCTGAATTCTGCCTCTCAACCAGTTCTCAGTACATTCAGTGAGTGTTCCTCATTCCCAGATCCTCTATTTTTTAACCAGCCTTCTTTGCAGAACAGAGTCAGAAGGCCTTTCTGAAGTCCAAGTATTTCATATTATACAGCGGCAAGAAAGAATCCTGGATCCTGATTGGTCAGTTGGCCATCACAGCAGGGATGTTATCCTGGCATAACCTCCCGCTGATTAACTGCATGATGATGGCATAGATAGGCTTGCCATGCTTGCCAGGCTTGATGATGGTTTGCCTCTTTTCTTAAAAAATATTTTTAAACACTGAAAAAAAAATCTTTTAAATAATTTTTTTCTGTATAAAACAATGAGAAATTGTATAATAGGAATAACGCCCTCCAGGGTGGGTGTTATGCTGGGATAACATCCCTTCTCGGGTGTTGGACGCCCTCGGCTGGTG
Organism: Neoceratodus forsteri; assembly: GCA_016271365.2. NCBI lineage: Eukaryota > Metazoa > Chordata > Ceratodontiformes > Ceratodontidae > Neoceratodus > Neoceratodus forsteri. The sequence continues at coordinate 74,691,536 of JADMNL010000035.1, forward strand.
GCCTTGGGGCCCAACCACCCGAGGTGGGATGTTAACCCAGCATAACACCCACCCTGTCAGACATTATTCCTTTATCAACTGCTTGGCCCCCACCCACTGTCTTTGTAACCCAAAAAGGTCAATAAGGTTAGTCTGGCATGACCTTCCTGCCATGAACCCTTGCTGCCTCTTGCCATTTCCTGTAGTCTACTGGCCTCCAAGAACTCCATCCGATACTCCTGCATGATGATTTACAGCAGCTTTGCTTCTATTAAGGTCATTAAAGTCATTGAGGTCAGGCTTACTGGACTGTAATTCCCAAGGTCATCTCTGTCCCCACATTTGCCATGCTTGAGTCCACTGGTATGACCCCTGTTTCCATGGAGCAGTTACATAGTTCAGCCAGTGTCTAACTCACCTCCTTCTTTAGATGGTGCATATTTGGGTTCTGGTGATTTAGTCACTCTTAGTGCCCTGAGTCCCTTGTACTTTTTCCGCTGATAACATTCCTACTACTGGTCCCCTTCCCTGAGCTGCTCAGGCCCTGATCCTGCAATCTGGGAGTTGCCTGTTTTCTTCCACTGTAAACATGGAACAAAAATATTCATTCAGGATACCTGTCCTTTTGCTCTCATCCTACACCAATGTACTCTGACTGTACAGCCTGGCAATTCCCACTTTTGTTTTGCATTTTTCTTAACATAATGAAAGAAGTCAGTTTCAGAGTGATGTGGAGGCCTATCAGTTCAACTCAGAAATTAAGATTCTAGACTTTAGAAGGACAGATTTGGAGAAAATGGATGAGCTGCTCAGGGAAAGATTGACAGAGATTAGGAGGGCAGATGTGTGGAGGTCAAATTAAGTATGCACAAGAGGGGATTGCTGAACTGACCAATAACTGCATTGTGTACTTATATGTCTCAATCATATCCCCTTCCCCTTCCAAGGAGTACATATTTATGTCTTTAAGCCTGTCCTCATCGGTTTTGTGTTGTAATCCATGCACTGTCTTAATTGCCCTCCTCTGAACTGTCTCCACCCTGCCTATGTCCTTACATATGTAAGGTCTCCAGAACTGGACACTACTCGAGGTGTTGCCTCACTAATGTCTTGTATAGTGGAATTATGACCTCCAATTTTCTGCTGGTGATACGCCTGCCTATGCATTCCAGCATCTGGTTTGCTCTTCCTGCCACCTTGTCGCACTGGCGCCCTACTCTGAGGTCACCAGAGATGATAACCCCTAGGTCCCTTTCCTGCTTGGAGCATTCTATATCCTCCCCCCCAGCTGATATGTTGTTCCTGGGATTTTGTGCCCCATGTGCGTTTGAATGAAAATTCAACTACCACTCCCTTGACCAGTCCTCAAGCTTCTGCGCATCTCTCCTCATTCTATCCACACCCTCTGGCATGTCCACTGTGTTGCAGAGCTTTGTGTCAGCAGTGCACAGGCACATTCTCCCTCCTAGGTCATCTGTAATGTCACTGATAAGGACGTTGAAGAGAACTAGACCCAGCACTGATCCCTGTGTCACTCCATTGGTCACCTTTCCATCTGCAGAGTGACAGCCATTTACCACCACTCTCTGTGTCCTGCTATCCAATCAATTCCCCACCCACTGCACCACCATCCTACCCACTCCTATGTTCCCCAGCTTGTTTAACAGCCTTCCATGTGGCACAGTGTCAAAGGTCTTGTTGAAGTCCTGGTAGATTGCATCCACTCCCCCGATCCACCTCCCTTGCCACCCAGTCGAAGAATTTAATGAGGTTAGGCTGGCACAATCTCCTTATAGTAAAACCATGTTGCCATGGGTCCTGCAGACTGTTTGCAACCGGGTGTTCCACTATTCTTTCTTTCAGTAGTGTTTCCATGATCTTCCCCATTACTGAGGTCAGGCTGACTGGTCTGTAGTTTCCCACTTTCTCTCTGTTCCTGCTCTTATATAGGGGGACTACATCAGCTGTCCTCCAGTCCCTGTGTACCTCTCCTGTTTCCAGTGACTGGCTAAGCAGGGTTGCCAGAGGTTCAGACACCACCTCTATTACCTCTCTCAGCACCCTAGGGTGTACCCCATCTGGCGCCATAGCTTTATTAACTATTATTCCTTCTACTTTCTTTAGGACACTTTCCCGTGGTAAAAGACTTGTATCCATTACTGCGCCCTTCCTACCCTTTCTACTCCCTTCTGGCCCATTACCTGCCCCCTCCTCTGTAAAGTCTGAGCAGAATTATCTGTTCAGTATGTCTGCTTTGCAGTTGCCATCCTCCAGTCTACTCCTGTCCCCTCCCCTTCATCCTCACTATCCCTCCCTTTGCCTTCCTTTTACATTGACATACCTGAAAAGATTTTATCCCCTATAACCACTGTTTTTTCAATGTGTTCCTCTGTTTGTGCTTCGGTTTCCCTTACTGCCCTCTCTACCTCCATTTGTTTCTCCTGGTACCTCTCTCTGTCTCCTTCTGCCTGTGTCTCTTTTTGTACTGTTTGAATGTGATGTGTTTGACTTTCACTTTCTCAGCTACCTCCTTGGAATACCATAACGGGTCTCTTCTTCCTTTTCCCCTTTCTAACCTGTTTTACACATAATTGTGTTGCTCTTGTTATCTCTGTTTTGAATACTGCCTACTGTACCTCCACCCCTAATTCCCTCCCTATTCCAGCTAGTGCTTCTTCCAAGCATCTCCCCATTTTTCCCAAATCTGCCCTTCTAAAGTCAAGATTTGTGTTTTTGTGTGGCTGATTTCTGCCCCTTCAGTTATGTCAAACCACACCTACCATTGGCCACTGTTCCCCAAGTTCTCCCCTAATGTAATTCCAGCCACACTATCCCTGTTTCTGAGCACCAGGTCCAGTATTGCCATGTGCCGTGTGGGTTCCATGAACAGTTGTTTAAGGAAGGCTCCCTGTAGGGAGTCCAGGATAAACCTACTCTTGGTTGATGCTGCTACTGGGAGGCTGCAGTCTACATCTGGAATATTGAAGATGCCAACCAGCACTACCTCTGCCTCATCCTTTGGATAGCCAATATCATCTCCCTATCTATCTCCTCCCTCTGAGCTGGTGGTCTGTAAATTACCCCATGCGGTGGCTGACCCTGTTCTTCTTTCCAGCTTAACCCACAGTTTCTCCCCCTTCCTTGCTCCCCCTGAATCTCTGTGGCCTTTATGTTATCTTTCACATAAAGCACCACTCCCCCCCGGTGGCTCACTCTAGAGTGACACCCCAACAGTAAAACCTGAAAACAGACCATTACAGCAAATAGGTTCCCTTCCTGGATGGATGTAGTCCATCAACCTTATACAGGCTCACATCCTCCCAGATGGGTCCACAGTTCCCTGTGAAGCCCAAACCCTCCTTTCCACACCATTCCTTCAACCAGGAGTTTAATTTATGGATATGCAGTGACCTAGCCTCCCCTTTACTGTGGACAGGTAATACCTCTGAGAAGGAGACAGAGTGTGCTATCTGCTTTAGGTTCCCCACCAACTTCCTGAAATCCTCCTGGATTCAGCCTGTCTCCACCTTGTCCCCTACAAGGTCATTGTCTCCAGGTGGACAATGACATCCAGTTCCTCCCTCCTTACTATTGCCCTTGTAATCCTATGGATCTGCTTCCTATCCCTCCATGCAGTGGTGCCTGGAAGGCACTTGACCTCCCTCTCCCCCCTGATAGATGCCCCTATCTTCACTGCCTAGAAACTGAGTACCCCACCAGGAGTAGTTTTCCTTTCCTCTGGGGTCCTCTACCCTCCTTCCCTGGGGCTCCATAATGGAGGATCCACCCATCTTCCTTGATCTTAGCTGTGGGTGCCTCTGTGGGGCTTTCCTGCTCCTCCAAGATGTAGTAAGAGTTACTTAGCTGGACTGGTTGGGGGATGTGCTTCAGACCCCACCTCCCACACTCTTCCTGAGTCTACTGTGGTCCAACCACTCCTCTTTCTCCTCCTGGGCATCCTCTGAGGTTCTGGTTGGGGACACAGTGGCCTCTGGGTGAGGGCGAAGGTCCCCCATATCCTGGACAACTTGACTTGGAGACAGACAACTTCTTCACTCAACCCAGAGAGGTGCCTGCAGATGGGGCAGCACCACATGATCCAGAATGTTCTCCTGAACACTGTGGCCCTGCACCCACTACACTGCACCACCCCTTGCATCTTCTCTGTCTTTATTAATTATGCCCACTTCCACCATTAACACTCTTCTGTACCCATTGTATCTATTTACTGTGTTAGGCTCTCACTTTTTTGTTTTGTTGTTTACCCTCTGTTTCTCTTTTGTATTCCTCCTCCCTCATTTGAGCTTTGCTGCGCTGAAAGAGTGCTATCTGAACCTTTTTTATGTAGTGGTTATATGGTGTAGCTGGAAATTTCCCTGCCCTGTCCAGAAGTAGGAAGTAGACACCCAGATCCTGGCAGTCTACCTAGAAAGGTGGAATAGCCTGAGTTGGATGGGATGGGAAGGGTAGGGGACCTAATCCCCTCACTAAGCAGTGGGAGAAGAAAAAACAATCAGCCCCTAGGACATGTTGTTTGCTTCCTCTTGCTACAGTCTAATGCCTATTGCAAAGCAATAAAAAATATTTTAGATGTAAATCAGCCCCTTAACACAGCCAAACATGCAGCGAACCTCAGGAAATCGAAACCTCTGTTTGCTTACATCTCTGTAGTGAATTGCAACCAGTAATGTCCCCTTCCTCGGCCTTTTTGCAGCTGCCGAATTTACCTGTAAGAAAGAAATTCTGCTTCTGTCAGAATTCCACGGAATTTCAGCAATGTCACTTAATTCCATGGAATTCCACTGGAAGTGAAATTCCAAAATTCTGAAAGTAAAATGCTAACTGCAGAATTGTCTTCCATACTTTATGTGAATTACGAATTCATTTTTTGCAAACCATGGATTATGTGATCCATGGAATCTTATTCCACAGTTTACATAGAAATGATTTTTAGAATTCCATGGAATTAAAAAAGAGACATTCCCAAAAAACATTTCAGAAGTGGAATTGCTGTTGCATATGAACTTCATTTGTAGAATTTCTTATTCTGCAGCTCAAATCTTTAACCATAAGGTAGAGGAAACAATATAAATCAGTGAATGCAAGGATTACTGAAATGAAGTCTGAATGATGAGCATAAATTACAAAGCCCTAGGGACACCAGTCAACTTGTATCCTGGAAATGTAGAGCAGGAACTAATTTGCATGCAGAAAGCAGTCACATGACTTTTGTCTATGAGCAACTTCTTACTGGCAACTCGAGCAGTGTGGAATCCCATCTGTGGAAGCCATGCAAAATAGTAATTCCACTTCCAAAATGTGTTTTTTTTTTAATTCTATTTTAATTGCAGAAAGCATTTCTAGGTAATTCTGCATTCTGCACAGCTCTATTGACAACTCAACATAAAGTCACAAGTTATTTATTTTATTTATTGAATTTTGATGACCGGGTAGGCCCACTGGGCCCCGGAGGTCCCTTTTTCAGGGGTGACCCAGGAATAATAGTACATGAGATTATAGACAGTTGAATATATACATATAAAGGTCATCATGGATACACAGTATTCAGCTGTTTACACATAGCTGTTGTTCTATGGGTTTAAATACCTAGTTAGCAAGTTGTTGTTCATATGATCCTACATTAGTCATACCTATTCGAGAGACAGTACTGTTAATTCATTAGGTAACATAGTTCTAAGAGCATTAGGATTGTTCAGAGAGGGGGAGGGAAAAGTTAGTGCTACCTGTTCTGGGGTTAGAAATTTTAGTTTGGTAAGCGGGCTATTGTGGGGTGTGGTGGCATTGGCATACGGCCATTGATAGCAGATGGGTTTTAAGTCTTGTACGGAAGCACAGTACCGATGGGGTTTCACGTACCTCCAAAGGGAGAACATGATAATACAGTTAGAGAAATTCAGTGCTTTCATTTTATTATGTTTTATTCATTATCTTTATTCAGGAAAGAACTGAGAAACTATTGAGCCTGACTCATTAACAATAGCATTCAGAGATCCAGCAATGGTTAATATGTTGCTGGGAACCTTGTACCAAATGATAGTCAGAATATCAATCATATACTGCCCCTCTAGTAATGATAATACCCTCACTACACAATCTTGACTTGCTAATTGTACATGGTACAGTGAATGCTTTCTTTTTATAGCAGAAGCCATGCAATTATTGTGCATCTCTGATAAGGATATTTCTCTGACCTGGCTGTATTTTTCATTCCAAACAATTGCACTCAAATTCATTTTGATTTCTTCTCCATGGAGAGCCCTGTGGTCAATTCTGCCAATTTTTGCAACATGGAAGGTTCCACTGTGTAGTATCTGCTGATTGATGACATCATATATGGCCACTGCATCACCATTGGTATCAAAAAATATTTCTTCTCCAGTCTTTGTGTAAAAGCTGACATTTTGGATATAACGGAGAACCTAAACATATCAGTCAAATAGTTGAATCTTTATGAAATGAGGTCATTACTAAAAGGAAACAGTGGTTTTGAAAAAAAACAGTCCAGACATGGGCCACACAATATAAACACATCGGATGCAAATACTCCTTGCAGCATGCCCTTAACTAAGTGAAAAAGTCTCTGAACTCTGAAAAACTGCAAGCAGGAATTGGTCGCAGGCTCCTGTGCACCAGTTCCTGCTTGGTCTTCTTCAAACTTTGTAGTTTTTAGTTACTTGTTAAAGAAGTAAAGTGCATGGAGTATCTACCCCCAGCATGTTTATGTTGTGTGGCGAGTTTAAATGTTGGACTTTGCTACTGTCTAATGGCATTGTGCCCACAGTGGCAGCTCTCTCTTTGTAACAAAGAATGGTGTGACTTTTTTAATTATATATACTGTAGTTACGAAATGTACCTTGGCATGGTTCAATAAGTCTGTTAACATAAATTTTTTTTCTTTACTTTTTTTTCTTCTGTTACTTCCTCCTGCAACCTTAGATAGCCTGCTTTATCTTCTCATAGACACTTCTACTGTATGTATGTAAATACCCTGTAATCTGTACAATATCTGTATAATTCTATGTACATATGAACTTCTTTTTCTTCCTCTCTGTAAACAGTATTATCTGTATTGCCTTGTAAATACCTGTGTTTACCTGTATATACAATTGTTCATGCTCCACCCAGGTCCATCATGCAAATGAGCTTCTGCTCAACGATGAACGCCTGGTTAAATAAAGACTTGATTGATTGATTGATTGATAAGAGGTCATGAGTTACACAAACGCACTATAATGGAAAATGAAGTGGGTTGCAATGGTAAAATATGAATTGTGAAGGACTGCAACAGAAATGGTGAATCTGGACACAGTGACATGAAAGAAAGCTGATGAGGGGATTCAGGAGGGGCATGAAAATGTTTTATTTTACAGAGAGAGAGAGTGGTGGAACCATGGAACGTTCTGCTAGTTGAGGAGGTGCTTATAGTTACTCAGAGGGGTAGAAGTAAGACAGGGAACACGGGGGTGATAGTGTAGACAAAAAACCCATATAGACAAAGATATGGAGACTATTACAAGCACACTAGATAAACCAATGGTCTTTTTCTGCTACCATTGTCTATGTTTCTGTGTAAAATGTAATCTCATGAAGAGAAACAATTAGGTTTATGTTCCATCGAACAACAACAATTCTGGCTGCAATCCACACTGGTGTGCTCCATAGAATGGGAATGTAGAAACAGCAATTACCAGCGCCACCAAGGAGGGTGGTGATGATGTAGCATGCCTACGAAACCGGTAGAGGTCTGAGGTTTGCCTGAGCTGCAGCAGCATTTGTTTGATGCACTTTCAGGATTAAAATAACACTTTTCAAGCATTTGGATTTGGTGGGGCTGGTAACTGCTGTTTTGAGGTTTAAATTCCAGAAAACGTGACTTACAGTCCCACTTTGACTTTCAGGTGGTCCCTTGACCCCACTGTGCTTAGTTCGTACAGTATTAAAATGAACTGCCAGCAAAATGCCACCTTAAACAAGGTGCATCATCTCAGTTCTGGTAAGCAACATGCACTGTATAACGTACAAAACAAAAATGGAAAGTCATTGTCACTTCACTACCAATGCCAACTAAGCAGAGAATAATGTTACCTGCCATGGCTGCATACCATCAGTTGTCACACAGGATCTGTTAATGAAAGGCCCATATCCAGGTGTGCAAGATTTCAGATTATTTAATGCCTCTGCAAAAGCATAGGCTGCCATATAAGCATTGTAGGTGTAGCTCAAGTCATTTAACTCAAATAACATTATCTGAGGATCATCCAGTCTCTCCATTCCTGAGCAGAGCAACGTTTCCTTGTTTGGTTCATCCGATGCTGCTATTGTGGCATTGCCTCTTTCTGGCCACTTACAGTTAAATGCAGTTTCCCAGAAAGATTTGATGAGAATATCATGTAGATATGTGGAGGGATGCAAGCTCTGCAAGAACTCCCTAAAACCGGGAATTTTACCGGAGTAGGGTGCTAAGCCTATGGAACCATGTACTAATTTCCAAGTTTCTTTCGCAAACAATCCTGGCGTAATTGTAGTAGAGGTGGTAAAGAGGAAAACCTTCCCAGTTACATTCTGTATGTAAAGAGTCTCCAGCAATGGTTTCACATGAACCTCACTACTGTGGATTATGATAACATTAACAGTTGATTTCCTGATGATGTCTGCAATTTTCAGAAACTTTTCCTTTGGGTACTTTAAATAAATTTTTTCTACGAAAGAAACACATCCACCCGACTTCAGTATTTCAGCTTTTATCTCCTGGCTTCCTGTTTCACCAGACTCGCTGTCTGCTGCAAGCACCCCTACCCATGTCCAGCCAAAATGTCTGAGCAATTCAGATATGGCATAACTTTGGAACCTGTTGCTAGGTACTGTGCGTAGAAATGAAGGGAAATGCAACTTGTTACTTAAAGTTGAAATTGTTGCTCCAGGACTAATCTGAAAATGTAAAGTTTTTATAAAAGGTAAAATGATGTCAGCATTTTATATTTTGCAACAGTATAACACACAACCAAATAGAAAAAAATATCTTATTTGAAATAATATCATATTTTAAAGGAATGGTTTGATTTTACTTTTCTCATACGAGACCTGTTTCTGTTTATTACTGTAAATGTTTTTGGAACGTTAAAACCATTTTAAAATAATTAATTCAGAAAAGGCTCCATGTGTGATTGATGGCCCTAAGCACCATAATATGTGGCACACAGGGTCAGGATACACCCATCCCAGGTGTTCATTAGACACTTGCAGCTGCCCAAATTTCCCTCCACCACTGAGTTTCCCCTCCCAGTTCTGACAGCACTTGTACTCAAGCATCTGCATGAATGGTCTGGGTCTGGGCTGGTCGAGTATGGCTTGCAGTAAGGAAACTGTGCCCTGTCAACCTGTATGTCTGGGTGTTATGTTACCCCAGCCACAGTGGTGCCGGAACAGTTTGAAAAGTGGTAGAGCCAAGGACGAAAGGGGAAAATTTTCCCCTACCAAATATATTACCATTATAGCAAAAAGTTATAGGGCCACTTATGAAAGTGGTAGTGCCATGGCCCTTGTGGCCCACCTCTCTTCCGGCACCTATGACCAGCCAGAGGGCTGCCATAATCAGTATGTATCATTCCTGACAGTCAAAACCTCCTACAACCCCCAGCTCTCCTCCTTGCCACTTAGAGCTGAGATAAGGATGATAGCTGTGGAACACAGCTCTGTTTTATTTTTATTTTTTTTTTGTTGTTGTTGTTAAATGGTATCTGGGCCTATGAGAGTCAATCCTCAAGAAAACTGTCATATCTCATAATCTCCTTCTCCTGTAGAGCAGGGTTTTTATCAAGACCAGCCCAGTCTTCTGATTGGAAGCCAAGTGTTCCAGCTCAAGTTTCCCCCAGCCCCTTGCATATCTGTAGCATGTTTCTGTAATACTATGCAGAAATGATCATTTTATGGCACTACACACACTTGGAAACAGGACAGATAAACGGCAACTCTGGATGTCAACCTTTCCAGGGTGTAATCACGTAATCCTTTTTCCAAATAAACACAATTAATAAGTAATTGCTATCTGTTATGTTTTCATGGCATACCTACTGTATTTCTAGTGAAGTAAATGTTGTTAGATATACAAGTATTTTGAATTTAAGGCATCTAAATTTACCAGCCAGTTAAATGCATAAAAGCATTCATGTCTAGTTAAGGAAAAGAAAACACATATGTCTATTTCCAGCTGTACAATACAAATAACATGCTTGACTTATAGTAGTAGGTGGATTATGGGAGTGAAACAAAGGGACATTAGGCAATTTACTTATTATTCCTCTAGAAGACTAGTATTGCAACATAGTATCAACCAGTTACAAAAATAATTCCTTACGTTTTCATAAATAACTAAAATCAAATTCTCCCCAAATCCTATCCATTAGATTACCAAATGTACCTCACCTGTGGGAAGTTGTAAACACCCAGCATCCTAGCGAGAGGAAGAGATAAAGATGACCCCATCTCTCCAATGATACCCAGCAAAAAGGGATTTGATTGGCAGTTGTAATTTGGAACTGACTGTCGTTCCCCTGATAACAGTGATATAGCCCCCTCTATTGCTCTGTTTTCTGAATAACAGGAATCAAAAATCCTGAATCCTAATGTTATGTTGGGTAGTATCTTTGCATCCTGGTTAATCTCGTCTATTGCAAAGACCATAGCTAGCACATCCCGGTAGTACCTAATTTGAAATCTGTAAGAAAAACACAGAACAGAGTACAGTAGAATAAAACAGAACCTACAACAGTGCCTGCTATGATGCCAACTATTACTGTTATCACTGGGTTAATGTTGGGCTGGGTAAACTGTATTAATAGCAAATATTAATCCCTGCTTCCTGTGTTGTCTTGCTGTAAAACAAATATCTATAATGCCACTAAATGAATAAGAAACAAAACCAAATTGCTTTGTAAACCTATAGTTTACTGGTTTTCAGGCATAGAGAGACACTACATATAGTAATCCTTGAAAAAGATGTTGTGTAATTTGTTGAGCTATTGTAAAACATCCTGATTGGCTGTTCTGTAGTATAACACAACAAACTAGTGCTCTGTACAGTTATATAGTGTATAGTGGAATGTTGTTCTGTATAGAATTCCATCTCTTTCAAAATGCTGTTCTACCATAGTTCCAAGGTCATGGAATGCTGTTCTACCCTACTGTGGTAGAACAGCATTCTAGAACCTCTAGAGACTGCATGAGTCAGTTTCATTTTGAAAGCAAAAGAACTCACAAAACACATTTTCACACAGTACTATACACTGTAAAAAATACAGGATGAGCAACTCTATGCACGACCAGTGTGTTTTGCCACCTCGGGGTTCTGATTCCATTGACCTCTCGAGCTTTGCTCTCGAGGTCAGAGGGAATCAGAATCCCTCTGTGGCAGAACACACTGGTTCTGCATAGTTGCCCATCCAGTATTCTCTATGTAATTCCATTTCAGTCAGTATTCCGTTGAATTTCACACATGCACAAAATTCCACCTCAGGTGTCCTAGGACTTCTCCACTACGAAAAATTATAGATAATATTGAATTTTTCCAGTTGATGCAAAATGCTACAGAATATAGCCACATTCTGTACATTTCACAGTTTTTCCACAGAACATGTTCCCATTGTTCAACAAACAAAACTCTGTTCACATTAGAAATTCTACCATTTATTTTAAAGCAGAATTACAGTTCACCATGAAATTCTACCAAGCTTTTCAGAACCAGAATTGCGATTCCACTGGAATTCCACTGGCCAGTTCCATAATCTGCACAACACTACAATAAACACTATGGGGCACAACAGTTCTATATTTAACTAACACCATCCCTCTTCTGTGTTCTGTAAATATTGCAGTTGTTTATTACAGAACGCACTATGACAGGGTAATGCCAAGGGGATATTCCACAACCACAAGGGAACGGCTATGCTACAGGGGAAGGGTGTAATATCAGGGCTGCTAGCCCTACATACAACCAAGGACACATGAAGTATACGCACCTAGTACCAAACTCCTCCCTAAGGAAGGCTTAGTGGAAAGCCAAAGCACCGGGGTGACTGGTAGACTAGCTCTACCACTTGCATCTTATCTGTCTTTATATGATTTAGCACAATTTGTCACATGAAAAAAAATGTTTTAAATGTGACTGCTAGCACTAGCTTGATGTTTTGAGGTCAGTGACCCTTCGGGACTCTAGCTATCTCACTTTATTAAAGCATTATCTACGCATTTATTTTTTGACTCTCATCAATTTGATTTTGGTACTGCTTGTGCATACCCGTTGTGTCCTTAATGTCATGGGGGCTGAACAATATTTTTTATAAAACCACTGGGAATACAACACTACAGTTCTCAAGGCAACAACTTTAACTGTGCCTTTTCTGCCAAATTATGCAACTTGGGTTCCTTTACCAAATTATATATTACCCAACTAACTCTGAAACTGCATTGCCTTCCTACAGAAACGTATGAAAATTAAGTTTTATTGACTTGAGAATCTTACCTATGGACTTTTGACTTGATGCCCTTTATTTACAAACCCTAACATTATTTTAACATACTTTTTTTATCATTCTGTACCATCTGTTTTTTAAATCTCACCTAAAGATTGAGCCCTAGGGGCTTGCAGTATAACCTAGAGGTTAGAGTAATGAGCTGTGAATGAGCTTGGTAGAAAGTCACTTGACCTCCCCAGTGCTACTGGTCACCCCTGAAAACAGGCAGTTGTGCCTAATGGTTATTACTCAGTTACCAATGAATTAAAGAAAAGTAACTGGTCTAGTAATGGGAGCCTGTACATGAGGCCAGTATGACTGCCCCACCCTGTAGCACCACCTTCCTCTCACTGGTCTAGTAATGGGAGCCAGTTCACATGGCCAGTATGACTGCCCCACCCAGTAACACCATCTTCCTCTCATTGTAAAGTCACAAGCACTGTCTGGGTCCCAGTACCAAGCCAGCCCACTCACTATCTAATTCTAAACACTCCCTTTTTGTCAATTATCACTTCCTTTTTACATTCAACTCAAACCACACCCTGTTGTCCTGTGCAGATGTCTGCATATCCTTGTTCCATTACAAGCACTCTTGTATGTCCAATAGGGTCCTCATACTCTCCCTGTCCCATTCCCATGCATTGCCAGGTAACCAGGGGCACCCCAGTCACATCTCATTTTAAGCATTTCCTTGTATTAAGTGGCACTCTATCCCCTATCTGTGTACAATTTCAAGAACTCTCAAATGTCTAGTAGCACTGCTTCCTCTCACCATCCCATAACAAGCATGCCCTGATAACCATTGGAACACCACTCTCAGTCCCACTACAAGTACTTCCTTGTATCGTATAGTAACTCTCACCCTCTCTCTGTCATGATGAAGTCACATGGCACCGTGGCATCTCTTCCCTCTCCCAGTCCTTTACCAAGCACTCCCAGGTGTCCTGTCACATGGCATATGTCTGCCCTTACCATGTCAAGCACCTGCTACTGTGTGGTGGTACCCTACCCCATCAGATTCTAAACATTATTTGGTGATCCAATGGCAATCCCTCCTTCTTAATTTCTCATTCCATGCATCCTCGATAAAATGGTACCACCTCCTTCATACCTGTCACATTTCAGGCATCCCTTAGTGTCCAGAGGGATACCCCTGTCTTTCTGCCCAATTGTAATCATTCCATGGTTTACAGTTGTATCTCCCAACCTCTCTATGTACTATTCCAAACATTCCATGTTATATAGTGGCATTCCATCCTCTCCTTCTCGCTTTCATGTTGTGGTATACATTAGCACCCCTACTTGTTTAACTGCTCTACAAGATAGGGACTTGCACAGCACTCCAGTTATCTCCTCAGTCATCTGTCATCTGATGTGAATAGTTGAAACCTGAATGTTAATAAAACGCTTTGTTACCAGTAAAGAGCCTTTCATTAATATAGGGGTTTGCTAACTTATTTTCAGATGGCAGACTGAAAACGAGATGAGAGAGGGACTGTGCAGACTGTTATCTTGCAGAGGTTGCAGAAGGAGGGTGGGGTGCCAACTGATACCAATTTAGTAGTATTTGGAATGTTTTTCTGGGAGGGTAAGGAGGGAGGAGGGGAGAGTGATCGGGATGTAGCTGAGTGGTTTGAGCGGATGTAATTGATTTCTAGTTGTCTGGGTCATAACGGCAGGAGGAGACTAGAGAGAAGAGGGACACTGTGAAATATTTGATGTTTAGGTTACCTAGATCTGGGAGAATGAATGGGAAAGGATTGTGGATATAGCATGTCTTGTGAGGATATTTGATTGATTTTTTTCTGGATGTGCATGACAGTGGAGAGGATCCAGGTTATTGCTTGAAAAAGAGGGGATTTGACTGATCTTTGGGGGCCCTGTGTGGAAGTAATAGATAGAAAATGATTGGGAATACAGCAGGATGGGAGAAGAAAGTTACCTGATTTTTTTTAGAGGATCATGGCTGGGAGGCACATCAGGGATTGATCAGAAGCTCATCTGTAAGGAGGTAGGGATCCATCTTTTGATGATATCCTGGGATTGGTGGGGACAATGGATCAAAGACTCAACAGGAAGGGGAATAGATAGGAACTTCTGAGGTTCCTTTTCTTTTGATTGGTAGAACAGGAAGAGATACTTAAAGGGGAAACACAACTCAGAAATCCCAAAACAATTAATGTCTCCAGTGGAATTCAGCTTTCTGCACAGATCTACTAAATGGGCCTTTACTTAGATATGCAATTACGCAATAAGACATGACAGGTTGTGTGCTATTGTGGAATAATGGCACACCTTGGAAATGAAGCACAACACAAAGCTAAGTGCCTTACATATTGAGAAGTACCATTGTCCCACAGTTACACACATCCTGGAGTACCTTTTTGTGATTATAAAGCAGATCACCAGGTTTTTCATTACAAACTGAGTTATGAGGCTTAAAAAGTTAAGTATTTCTGACCTTAACTCGTGTGTTGGAAAAACTCCAGCTTATATGATTCAGCTTCACCAATCATAGCACATGATTATCCCAAATCCATTAATAATATATAGAATAATACATGCAGTAGCACGTATAATGAGAATATAATAACGGGAGTGATTTTCCCATAAGGAAACCTGATTATAATTCACCATTATAACCAGCTGGTTACAATGGCGAACACGCACCAGGTTTCCCTCACTCCACCCGTGCACCAGTGGTTCTTTCCTTCCTTGCACACACACTTCATCACCTTGAACCTGGTGACTCTTTCAACCTAACCATAGCTACAGTATATCTATTGAACAGCGGCACAGTCAGTACTTTCATAAAATCACCTACCCAGTCTTGCCAATCCTGTCACAGAAGTGATTATTTTCTTCATCCTTCCCACAATTTATTATCTCTTTCTCCCACTCCCATCCATCTGTCCACAGATCACATACTTCAGATTGCTAGAGAAATGCAGTTGCTAAGGTTACAGTGTTTTGCTTTTTAATACAACTGCGGCCTAAAGATCTCTGTTTAGAAACTTAGTGCAAATGTCAGATGCTGTTTTAACAAACCCCACAGAACTTTCACTGCCTCACATTTATTCATTTCAATGCAGCTCCTTGGGAACAATGTACAATTGCCTGATATTTATATAATTGCTGTGGTGAAAAAATGCTCCCCAGCAATTATATAAAATAAGGCATGGGGTGGTATGCAAAACTTGAATTTTACATACGCCCTCGACATGTGTAAAATTCTCATTATACACACTACCTCATGCATTATTCTGCATTTCACACACATCCAAAGTGTTACATAAACCCTGAAAGTGAAGCTCAAGGGGCTTACACATCCAACACCAAGAGTGTGTGTATAATTCAGGTTTTACATATTACCTATGTCTTGTTATTGCTAGGTAACGTTTTCTCACCTTAACAACACTACACAGATATAACAGAAATTATACAATGGCAAGAAACATTTCCTGGACTCTGATTGGTCAGTGTGTGCCTGAGACAGTGATGATATTACACAATAACATCACTGTGTGGATTTGTTGGAGGACGATGTTTTTTTTCAGAAACAAAGATATACTGCCTCTCTAAAAATCTACTAAAAACATTTTTTTTTATTTTATTTTGTATAATATCAAGCCATTGTATAATTGCAATAAGGCATTCCAAGGTGTGTGATATCATGTAATAACATCACTCCTGGGGTGGTGGAAGCACTCAGCTTTGCCTCGTGCTTCAATGCACCCCAGGAGTGATGTTGTTACATGACAACACACACCTTGTCGTGCCTTATTGCTTAAACAATGGTTCTGGTAGTGCACTCGGTCTGGAGTGTGGTTTCATTTTGCTTTTTTTTTTTTTCAGTTTTTTCCATGTTTGTTCCAAAATGCAACATAAAGGAGCTGAACAGCAACTAAAGTTTTGAAGAGGCTTATGAAAACATTTACTGCAAGTCAGTTTACTGTGCACCAAATGAAGTGTGTGTGTGAGGGAGGCAGTGTGGGCATGCGAGGAGTGTGGGGTTACCAGCGCATGTTCACTGTTATAACTACAGCACCTGATTATAACAGCAAATTATAACCAGGTTTCCCTATAGGAGAAAGCATCAGTTACTATAAGCCCTTAGTTCTCAGACTTTAGTCATACTAAGCCTCCCCAAGCCATTGAAAAGATATAGAGCATCCCCTAGATATTGAAATAATCTTGGACAACCCCATAGAAAAATAGCATACTTTGCACAGTACGCCAGAAATGAAATGAAATTCATTGGCTCTTATTTTATTCTGCTTAAGTAAACCCCGTTCTTGTTACCCCCCACACACACACACAGACCAGCCTACTTGCTCTGCTGTTTTGACTCTTGAACCATTGTTACCCCTTGTTGCAATACCTTCATGAGTCAGAAGACTTTCTCTGTCAGTGTCCCCTCTATCTGGAATAACCCTCCTACCCACCTCTGCCTCCCCCCCTCTCCCCCTGCTGTTAAGCAACTTCTCAGGTATCCTTGTACTCCCTCTTGCTCCATACACCTCTTTGCTTAACCCTTGCATTTGGACTTTTCTGCCACAGTCTAGTTGGTCAGTTGTTTCCCCTCATTATCTAATCATGTATTGCTTGACTGTTTTGCAGTTACCCTTTGAGCTGTATTCACTCCCTATCATTCCCTGGGTACACTTGAAATGAGCCTTTGCTGAGTGTGCTTTTCCCGTTCACAGATTTGTAAATACATACATTCACCTACTGTTATCCACATTCAGTCTGCCTCATCCCCTTACACAGAATATCTAAAACTCAATATGTATATACAGTACATTTTCAAACTTGCTTGAGCCTCCTCTGGAACATGTTGGGGCCTCCCCTGTGGGGGCTGTCTTCATAATTTGAAAAACACTTCAGTAAGCCTTTTGCTGTTGACAAAGCCATACATAAATCCATGTACAGTTTACAAGATAATTGTGATCTTCATGTATATGTGATTATGTGACTATATATGTTGCAACATTTGGCTAATTTACAACTTTTAATTACAGAGGCTAAAACATGACAGTATCTAACAGAATGAACCATCTGATTTTAACAGTTTCAGTATTAATTGTATTCTTTTCCAAGCTTTGTGTCATTGTACTTTGAGAAGGAAATTTCTTTAAAAGCACACAACATATTTGATATAATAACAGAGTTTCCAGTATTGCCCTTCTGCCATGTTGCTTATGCTTAACTCTTCCCTTTGTTGCCCGATGCTTATGTGACTGGCACACCCACATGGAGAGTAATATTAGAAACCTGAATCTGTGCCAAAATTGCTTATAGCTTTATAACAAGAGTTATCAAAATAATCAAGAATATTTCTTTTTGTCCTTCAGAAGGTAGAGCTTGTGAAAAACTATGACTATTTAAAATCAGACACTGATAAATACCCATAGACTGCGTGCAACCCCTAGTATGCTCATATGACACCCACAACTCTCACATCTTCTAGTTCTGGTCCCTTGTATATCTCTCTAAGCTATTTTGCAGAGCAACATTTATATGAAAAAAAAGCTGTATTTATATTTGTCATGAACATCAGGAATTCCCTGTGCATTATCATTTCTGTTTCCGTCACCATACATGTTCATAATGCTTTAGCAATCAGAACTACACTGGCATGTATAGGGTTACCATTACTCATGCCCAGTGCTTGACTCGTTACCTTTTTTTTGATAAGTTATAATTACTTGTGTCTACATTGTTGCTGTCTTTCGATGAAAAGTACCTGAACAAGAGTTGTGTAGCATTTCAAATTCCGCTTCTGACCGAATTCCATGGAATTTCAGAAATTCTGCCTAATTCGGTTTAATTCCTTCAGAACTGGAATTCTGAAATTCTTAAACAGGAATGTTAACTGATAAATTTTAATCCTGCACTTTATGCAATGCCCAGATTCACTTTCCATAAAATGCAGAATATTATTCTGTGGAGTAAAATGATCCGCAAAATATTCATCCATGGTTACATAGAAATGCTTTTTCTGAACTTCATGGAATTAAAAAGGGAAATTATGAAAAGTATTTCAGAAGTGACACAACCATAATACATAGATTCTGCCCGTGGAAGTCCATATTCCGTACAGCTCAGATCTGAACTGCGCCTGTAATTTTATTGCTTGTACATCACTAGGTTTCATTTTGCACTGCATGGGTAATCAGTTTTGCACTAAAACTGAAAATAAAATCATATTATTGTAATCAATCTTGCACTGAAATTGAAAATAAAATCATATTATTGTTATTGTTTGTAGCTGAGTGTGAAGCCACCAGCGCAGTCATTGTATCTGAAAGATGAAAATCACATTTGTCACTTATTCAGGTTTCAGTAACAATTAACTCCTGTGGTGTTTCTGTGCTGTTTCATCTGAACTTTGGCTGATGTTTTTTCTAACTAGTTATTTGGTTTCTTAATTAGCCCACTATCACATTTTTAGGTGTTGCTGTATGTTTACTGAAATTGCGACAAATTGGAAAAAGGCAAATTCGCATACAAACCATATTCACCCACAATACTGTAGACTTGAAAATGGGGTTTCACCACAGAAGCTTCTGAGACAGTTCCTTTAGGTGCCACAAAATATGTAAGCAATTAAATATCAAGTACCACAAGTGATCATTATTCAGTATGTAGTAAATTATTTATCATTATTAAACTGTGATCAAAGTTATGGAAAAATATCAAGTATAGAATATTAATAACAGTGATTCCAAAGGAACAAGCATGCATTAAAATATAAGAAAAGAAGAAAAATGCCTTTTACCCTATGCAGGACATCAGTTTTGGAACCTCCTTAAAGTCCGATTCAGGATAAATGTATTTAAAGTGAACAACAAATATCCCTTCAATGGCAAAGTCCCCTGGTTTTGAAAATGACTTGATTTCTGAACTCCTCAGATGACAGACTATCTTTGTCGATTCGGAAACCGCTGATGGAACAAATAGTAATATTAGAAAAAGAATCAGAAACATTTTAATACAAAACCTTGTTACCTCTCTCTGTGATAAATGACAGGCAGGCAGAATCTAGTTTTAGATCAGCACATGAATGTATAATGGGGCAGACAAAATAGGAAATTTAATTGTCTTATTTTTCTGTATAACACAGCAGGCAGTCATTTTTTTGTACTGCACAGCAACATACTAGCTGGATAACAGTGGCAGCTTTTATAAAGTAACACGGGAAGGACATAGAAGCATGTTTTTCATAAACAACTTGATGAAATTGCTTTAAGGTAATGGCACAAGACCATAAATTTTAAAAGTACATATGATATCCCTTTGCTGCACAGTTATTGTTCTCATCAGATACAACACGCATGATTTCATTTAATGAATAGGTTTGTAATAGTTGCTTGCAAAACACAAATTATGGACATCTAGAAAAAACATTGTTGTTTGTTATCATATACAGTACCTTCTTCTCAGAAAGCAGCTAAGTGTATATCACAAATTAAATTTTTCTTCCTACGTTACTACAGTACTTTAATTAAAAAGAAAATACTGTGCATACACACTGTAATTTTTCGTAGTTGTAATATTAGTAAAAACTTTTATTTTTAAGAGGATAGGAATAAAAATGGCTCTATTCTTTAAAGTTGGCATGATACACACAGTTTTTAAATATATTTGTAACCCCCCTGTTACCCGGGGTTACTAGAATCCCAGTAAGACCTAGTGGTAGGCAGGGAAGGCAGCTTGTGAAACTCCAGTTAAATGGATTTCACACTGTCTCACTCTGTTCTTAATCTCAGCTGAGACTGAGGGATGACATCATTTTAGAACTGTCGCAGCTGCATAAGCCACACTGGAATGTTGCAGTTGGAGGTTGGAGTAGATCGTTGGGGATTTTGAAGCCAGTCCGTGTGCAGTCTAAGGAGAGACTGTAGTGCAGCAGAGTGTGTGCAGGCTCTCAGAGCTTTAAGCTCTGGTAAAGAGCTACTTTTGTTTAATGTGTGTGTTTCCACCTGAAGAGGAACACAGGAACTGCAACTGAAGTGGTGGAGACCGCTCTCAATGGTTCAGTGCCCCATCCCTGCGGGGATGGGGGGAAGGGGTCAGCCTGTTTTCCAGGGGCAACCCCCCTTGGTCCAGCTAAGGAAAAGAAGCTGCCTGTTTGAGTTGTGCTGAGGCACCAGAAGCTCTGAAAGGAAGATTCCTTGAGGAGGAAACGCCTGTGGGGCACCTGCAACCAAAGGGTAAGTTCGCTCTGAAAAAGGGCCACATGTTTTCACCTGAAACAGAAGGAAACTAAAGGGACTGCTACTGTGGGGTCAGGAAAAGACAGCCAAGTACAGTTGGATGATGTGGGGATTGGACTGCTTAACTTGGTGGGAAGTCTAGAGTAATGGACAAAGACACTAATAAGTATGTTCAAGTCCAGCACAATTGGAAAGAAAGAATGTGGGGATTGGACTGCTTAATTCTGTGGGGGGTCTAGAGTAACGGACAATGACACTTATTTTAAGTATGTTCAAGTCCAGCACAAATGGGAAGCAAGAGAAGTAGTTTGAATTTGAAATACATTTATCAAGAATCTACACAGCAAAGTGTTAAAGGATGAGGTGTTTACAGTCCAGAGAAATGGCCGGGTATGAATTGTGGGAGTGAGAGGTGGGAGACCCCCCATCAGTAGTAACCAAATTCACCTCTATGGATTTGCTTTGAGACACTGTTGCTTTCTCTCAGGTACTTGGCAAGTGCCTGATCAAAGTACCCAGACTTGGGATTAAGAGGAAGTTTCCCTGATGGAGCCGAGGTGCTCTTAGGTGGTTTAGGAGCCACCAGAAAATGTTTTCATGAAGTATGGAAGATGTCCAAGTGGCTGGCAAGGGAGCCGAGCCAGGGGAAAACCCAGAACAGTGTACAAGTTCGGGCTGTGTAACCCAAAGCAGCATACAAGTCCGGGCTGTGTGCCCAGTGTGTTGTAGAGCCTGAGGGCTAAAGTGATGAGGATGTGTTCTGATCTCCTTTAATCTGCATTACCAGGAGTGTAGCCCCATGGAGGTCCATCTATGCTTTGTTTATTCTCTTTGGATGTGAATAAAAGCCACACTTTAGAATCCCACTTCTGGTATTGGACATTACAGTTATTGCTTCCTGTGTTCGGAGTTACTTGGGTGCCCCTGTGCAGAGTAGCCAAACCTAGCCTTTGTGCCGAGTGACATATTCCTCCCCGAACCCAGCCCACCTGGTATTGCTGTCAGATGGCAACAGCAGACCGGGTAGGGGTTACATATATAAAACATAATACTTACTAAAAACCTTGGAAAACATCAGACTCATTGCATAATCTGTGATTAACATAGACGGATTAGGTTTAACAGATGACAGACAAGATAAATTATTCAGGCTGGCCTGGTGGCCGTGTGGGTTCAGGCACTGGGTGCCACACCTTGCGCCACACCAGTGACCCGAGCTTGGGAACAAGCTTGGGTGCTGAGGGTCAGCAGGGGAAGGAGAGGATCAAGCATCTGATGGACTGCTCTCCTCTCCTCTCCCTGGGGTGTGATCCTGGGTGCATCTGGCATAGTAGAGACCCCAGAGAAGACTGGAGGTATTACCAGTGTGGAGCAGCTAAGAGGGAGGAGCGAGATGTCTATGGGCTGCTGTGCTGACATCACTGCATGGTCATGCTCCTGGGGAAACAATCAAAGAAAATCCCTTACCGTGCCAGTAGGTGATGGTGCAGTTCAGTGGTGGGTCCCCATGCCCAATGTCGGGCCATCTGTCCTGATGCTCCCAGTCTCCCTCCACCTCTCTGGTCACTCCCATTAGATTATAGATAGAGCACAGGAGAAGTTGGCAGTCCCACCGGGGGGGCTCAGAGCCAGAGGATCAAGTGGCTGAGTGAGGTAGGAGGCGGGCTGGGGGGTTGGCAAGTGCTAGAGCCAGGGACTTCAAGCGGGCAGCAGAGCCACCACCGAGAAACTGCTCCTGAGAGAGTCTGGCTGCGTGAATGCATAATCAAAGTATACAGAAAAAAAAAAGATCAATTATTCATGGACAATTGTAAGATATCATTTGAAATTTATATACTAATATCTTGAACAGTAGGCCTCAAAAGAAATGCTGAAACATGGAACTTGTCAGCAGAAAAGGAGCACTTGGCCCACTCATTCTGCTAAGTCATATCCAATGAGGACATGCTAGTGAAGGCAATCTGATATGCTAGTTTCAGTCAGAGTATAGCAACAACAGTCCATTGAATGGAGACCTCATTGTTCTGCGCACACATAGTGCTTGCAGTTCTTTCTTTAAAAGTTATTCTGCTAGCCTGCCCGGTGGTGCAGAGGGTTGAGGCGCTGGATGCCTTACCTCATGTTACACCGGTGACCCGGGTTCAAGAACGACCTCGGGTCATCTGAGTGCCGGCATGGAGGGGTGGAGCAGGATTGAGCATGCTAGTGGGAAGCTCTCCTCTTCTGAGGGTGGTGAAGGTGGGTTGGCACCCCCCATTGTTTTGCTCCCACTGAGTGAAGGTCCCATGGGCAGCGTTGGTGGAGAGGTGGCAGCAAAAAGTATTAGGACGTGGAAGGGGCTGAGCTGGCACCACAGGGTGTGAAGCATGTCTCCACATGCTCGCATGGCCATGTGCTGGAGCCTAAAGGGGGTTACGGGAGAAAAAACATAACATAACATAGATATCTGTCCCTATTGCCAGTTGGCAGTAGGAGGTGACGGGGTCCAAAAAGCTAAATAAAAAAAAAAAGTTATTCTGCTTGTAAACCTGTATTAACATGAACAAGTACAATTGATAAATGAAGTTAAAAGCTTTTCTAAAATACCTAGTAGCAATTTTGTGACATATATGAGCTACATGTAAACTCTATTGTATAACATGGTGTAGCATAGCATGGTGTCAGCTACATGTAAACCCTACTGTACAACATGGTGTAGCATAGCATGGTGTCAGCTACATGTAAACCCTATTGTATAACATGGTGTAGCGTAGCATGGTGTAGCATAGCATGGTGTCAGCTACATGTAAACCCTATTGTATAGCATGGTATAGCATAGCATGGTGTCAGCTACATGTAAACCCTATTGTATAACATGGTGTAGCATAGTATGGTGTCAGCTACATGTAAACACTATTGTATAACATGGTGTAGCGTAGCGTGGTGTAGCATAGCATGGTGTCAGCTACATGTAAACCCTATTGTATAACATGGTGTAGCATAGCATGGTGTCAGCTACATGTAAACCCTATTGTATGACATGGTGTGGCATAGCATGGTGTAGCGTAGCATGGTGTAGCATAACATGGTGTCAGCTACATGTAAACCCTATTGTATAACATGGTGTGGCATAGCATGGTGTCAGCTACATGTAAACCCTATTGTATAACATGGTATAGCATAGCATGGAGTCAGCTACATCTAAACCCTATTGTATAGCATGGTATAGCATAGCATGGTGTCAGCTACATGTAAACCCTATTGTATAACATGGTGTAGCATAGCATGGTGTCAGCTACATGTAAACCCTATAGTATAACATGGTGTAGCGTAGCATGGTGTAGCATAGCATGGTGTCAGCTACATGTAAACCTTATTGTATAACATGGTGTAGCATAGCATGGTGTCAGCTACATGTAAACCCTATTGTATAACATGGTGTAGCGTAGCATGGTGTAGCATAGCATGGTGTCAGCTACATGTAAACCCTATTGTATAACATGGTGTAGCATAGCATGGTGTAGCATAACATGGTGTCAGCTACATGTAAACCCTATTGTATAACATGGTGTGGCATAGCATGGTGTAGCATAGCATGGTGTCAGCTACATGTAAACCCTATTGTATAACATGGTGTAGCGTAGCATGGTGTAGCATAGCATGGTGTCAGCTACATGTAAACCCTATTGTATAATATGGTGTAGCGTAGCATGGTGTAGCATAGCATGGTGTAGCATAGCATGGTGTCAGCTACATGTAAATCCTATTGTATAACATGGTGTAGCTAAGCATGGTGTCAGCTACATGTAAACCCTATTGTATAACATGGTGTAGCATAGCATGGTGTCAGCTACATGTAAACCCTATTGTATAGCATGGTATAGTATAGCATAGCAAGGTGCCAGCTACATGTAAACCCTATTGTATAACATGGTGTAGCATAGTATGGTGTCAGCTACATGTAAACCCTATTGTATATCATGGTGTAGCATAGCATGGTGTCAGCTACATGTAAACCCTATTGTATAACATGGTGTAGCATAGCATGGTGTAGCATAGCATGGTGTCAGCTACATGTAAACCCTATTGTATAACATGGTGTAGCATAGCATGGTGTCAGCTACATGTAAACCCTATTGTACAACATGGTGTAGCATAGCATGGTGTAGCATAGCATGGTGTCAGCTACATGTAAACCCTATTGTATAACATGGTGTAGCATAGTATGGTGTCAGCTACATGTAAACCCTATTGTATAACATGGTGTAGCATAGTATGGTGTCAGCTACATGTAAACCCTATTGTATATCATGGTGTAGCATAGCATGGTGTCAGCTACATGTAAACCCTATTGTATAGCATGGTGTAGCATAGCATGGTGTCAGCTACATGTAAACCCTATTGTATAACATGGTGTAGCATAGCATGGTGTCAGCTACATGTAAACCCTATTGTACAACATGGTGTAGCATAGCATGGTGTAGCATAGCATGATGTCAGCTACATGTAAACCCTATTGTATAACATGGTGTAGCATAGTATGGTGTCAGCTACATGTAAACCCTATTGTATAACATGGTGTAGCATAGCATGGTGTAGCATAGCATGGTGTAGCATAGTACGGCGACAGCTACATGTAAACTGCAAATGCATCACAATGTTTGAGGACTATTTTTGAACATTAATGATGCACATGCAACATTTCAGTCATATCATCACAAAACAGTGATGCCTACATCATAATTTTGATGCACGCATCATTTTTGATGGTCAACATTGATTTGAAAGTCTTCAAAGTTGTTTTCTAGGGTGACTGAACTGCCTAGAACTATCAGTACACTGCCTAAGAATTCTTACTAAATATGACAGTTGGAAAAAAAAAATATTTTAACATGAGTGACTCCTTCCAGCCAATCTGACCTCTTTGATGGCGCAAACCCTTGCTTTGTGTGAGAAACTATTTACTAATGATGACGATTTATTTATAGTTCATTAAAAGATTTAGTTGCTGTTGTGTTTACTATTATTTTTTGTGTTATTTTAAAATTGCTACAACAGAACTCAAGGCTTGCTGTTCTTGAGTAGTTAACACACTTCCTCTTCTATCTCCCTCCTGTGATTCAAGGGCACTCAGCTAATGCCTTGTTCCTCCGACACATAGAGTGTGTGGAGAGTAGCTGCAGTGATTACCTGAAAACCACATGCATTGCCATGCATTAGTGGCAGCTTATTTATATTTTGCAACTGTGATGTACCAACTGCTATCTGCAAATAGAGACACCCTGTTCAGATGCTACACACAATAAAGGTTACATCAGCTCACCTCACAACTGTACCAATATGTAAAATCAAATTTGTTTGTGTTCAACTATACATAGTTCAGAATGAGGCCATTTCACACACAGTGCTCAAAAGCACCACTGACCACTAGTTACTTAGCCCACCTTTGCTAATAAAATCATATTCCATGCAGTGACAGTATTTTTTCATGCATGTCTGTCGTGTACAGCCTTACGTATTACTTTTCTTTGTTGTTTTTATTTCAGTATTTCTTATGGTGAACAGGTGTTTCATTGCAAAAAAAAACAAGATTTAGTGAATGTTGAAATTTGGTGTAGCATGACGGTATTTAATGTGCTGATTAAGCAATAATACACAACAGGGTGTGGTATATCATGAGATATTGTCACGCCTCGGGCATATTATGAGGCACGAGGCCACAGGCCAAGTGTCTCATGCACCAAAGAAGTGACGATATACCATGATATACCACACCGCAGAGTATATTATTGCTATTATAAAATGGCCCTAAAGAATTTGTAAATGACTGATCTTAGTAGTCAGTTTTGGACCATGATTATATTGTGAGATTTTGTCACAGGTGAAAGTCTGCTTCAGCCAATCAGCTTCCGGGATTTCTCCTCTCCATTTAATAATGCCTGTTTTATCACGTGACAGAAGCACTACTGGCGATGGTATCCTCTCATAACTTTCTAACCTGTCCCCCATTGCACCCTTGCTCTGTTATCAACGCACAAGCTGTGGTCATTGATTCACTTTGGCCATTTCCACTAACAACTTCTGTATGTCTGTTCCATCATGCATCTGACTGTAGCTATTTATTTATTTGAAGTAATAGGTCAGAGCTTGGCATAGATGGCATCAATGTGGGCTTGCTGTTAAGTCATACACTGAAGTACAGTACTTGTAGGAAGGAACCACTTCTAGAGGGGAGCCATTCAAGGTGGGCATGGATGAAAGTCTGGCTAGTGTGTGACTGGTGCCATCGGTCATGGACACATCTTCTTTTTTTGTATTGACCCATAGTTGGATAGATTGGAACCAGTGTAGGATGTTGTGGATGTCTTGCTGGAGCAGACATTCCATGGCCGTATGGAGGGACTAGAGGTGTAGATGACTACTTCATGAGTTGGCACAGGCTGAGGGGAAGCCATTGAAGAAGATGGAGAAGAGTATGGGACCCAGGATGGAGCCCTGTGGGACTCCCGCCTGGATGGGAAGAGGAGGCAACAGGGCACTACCACCCTGTACCAACTGTAGGTGATGGCCCATGAGGTAAAAATGGAACCAGCTGACAGTGGGAGCTAAGAGGCCAGGAGAACTCAAGCTTATTGAAGAGGAGAAGGTGGGACATGGAGTCAACGGTCTTGGCCAGATTGATGAAGATGGATGTTGTGATATGCCCCTTATCCATCCCTGAGAAGACAGAATCAGTGACATGCAATAGGGAGGAGATGATGAGTAATCCTTCCAGAAGCCAGACTAGAATGGTGAGAGGAAATCAGAGGAGGAGAGGAAATCAGAGATTAATGTAGACTATCTTCCCTTGCAGCTTGGCAAGGGAGGCAGGGAGGGAAATTGGCTGGAAGTTACTGCAGGCGAAGTTCCCCCCTTTGTGGAGTAGTAGAACTTTGGTCAGCTTTCAGGACTGTGGGACAGTGCTGAGGAAGAAGGAGAGGATGAGTAGGTGAGTAAGAGGAGATGCAATGGCAGGAGTGGAGATGTGGAGGCATTTAGGATCCAGTCCATCAGGACTAGACTTGTACAGATTCAGAGAGTGAAGTGCAGTCAGGATTTCCTGGATAGTAACAACGGAGAAAAGGAAACTATGGGAGGGGAGGAGATTGGGAACATGATGTGAAGAAATGGTGGCTGGGGGGGGGAGTGGAAGGAGGAGCACAAGTAATGAAGAATTCATTGAAGTGAGAATCAACCGAGGAGGGGGTCATGCACTGATGATCCATTTGCCAGAAGGACAGTAGTGAACGCAATGGTTGGGATGGCCAAAAATGGAGTGAATCACTTTCCAGAACTTTGTGGGGGTGTCAAGGCTGTTCAGAAGGTTGGCCTTGTAATATTGAGATTTTACAGCCTGGACAGCCTTTATGCTGATGTTCCTGTAGCCCTATACAGGTGGAGGTCTAGAAGGGTAGGGTTACCAGATTTTGGGACAAGAAAAAAGAGGACAAAGTCTAAGGAGTAAGCAATCTTGTTTAATTTGTAGTTCGTACATGGTCAGTAACTTTGTAGTCCCCCCCCGGAAAAAAAAGACAGTACACGGTACATGGCGAGACAGTCAGCAGAGGCAAGAGACTGCCCAGATACTATGATGTTGTATTATGTAGCCAGATGTTCAGTGGCACACATCATTTGCACCACTGAGCGCAAGTGACTGCACCAGCCACAGGGGACTGTGCATGGCAGTGTCTTTCACATCACACTGTGCTAATGCCATGCACAGTGCCCTTTCAGTACATAGAGGTGCTTCTGTGGTTCAGGATGAGCCATCCCTGTTGGTCTAGTGCCCCTTCTGCTTAACCCAGCTTCAATCAGTCCCCAGCATTCAGGGCATCCCCACTCCCTAGTTCATTCCCATCCCATGCCATCCAATTTAACCCCACTTGCATACTGTGTGACCCTGAGCAAGTCACTTCACTTCCTTGTACTCCCAGGTCACACCTGGAAACAAGTGTGCCTTGCCCTAGGCTTTCCTGGTTAAACAATTGCACCTTAACATGCAGGTCCATGATCCGTCACTAATCTCTGTCAACAATACTACCCAGACAGCCACACACCTGCACTGCACTTCCCAGTAAAATGGTTTGTAAGTACAGGCTGGGCTAGGCTCAGGAGTATGACCGGGTGGGCGGGCATGCTGCATACAGGGACTGGAATGTGATTGAAGACTAGCATATATACTTAACTCAACATTTCATCACCCACATCAGCATGCCTCCCCCCTGACCCCCCCTTGTTAACACTACCCTAAGTGTAAGTGACCACTGACCCACACAGTGAACAAAACTTAAGCAGCATTACTTGTCTTTTGCAGGAAACTGCAGCAGCATAAGTTGAAGAACAATGGCATAGATAAAAATAAGTGATTTTTATACCAGAGCCCAGAGCCAGCGTGATGAGAAGCCCATGCCTATCTGACAACACAACACAAATCACAAGCAAGATGTTCTGCCGGCCGACCGGAGGATCCTCCCTAGCCCCTCCCTCGATGACCAGTCTGCACTGCACACTGTGACAGTGGTGAGTGGATGTCCTGAAGTTCCTGGGAATGGGGAATCCTCCTGGTCAGAGGGAGATTCAGAGGGAGAGAGTCAAGAGATGAGCAAGCAGGCCAGGGAGGGCGGAGCATTTAAAAAAAATTATTCATACTGCTAAATTATTTATGGAGCCAGCTGGTGGTGATTGCAGCCTGCCCAGAATTGACCCCCTTTCCCTTGCCAGTCACTGGGTTCAGAGCAATGCAATATATCCAAAGAGGTGACCCTTGCCCTGTATAGATCCTTAGTTCCCCCCTACCTCAAGTACTGCGGGAGGTGATCCATTCCCTGTATAGATCCCTGGTTCCCCCCACCTTGAGTATGTGGGAGGTAATCCTTCCCCTGTATAGGTTCCCGGTCACCCCCACCTGGAGGTGGTCCTTGACCTTCCCCCCGTATAGATCCCTACCCTGGGTCACCCCCACCTGGAGTACTGTGGGAGGTGATCCTTCTCCTGGTTGTATAGATCTCCCGGGTCACCCCTCAACTCAGTGCTGCTGTGCTCGAATGATCCTTCCCTTAGATCCTTATTCATCCCAGGGCCATACCTGCTGTGCTGTGCTACAAGCTTCTGGACTCGCCCACATCTACCGTGGCTCTGGAGTGACTAAAACTGGAGAGGTCATGACTGCTGCAGCTTCACCGTTTTGGCTTTGGCTGGGGACCTGGCTGAGCATCGGCTAGCTGGCTTGCCTGGAAACTCTCGGAGTGAGAGGCAGAGAGATCAGAGGCCTAGAGAGAGAGCAGGAGCAGCAGACAGCAGTCTCAGACTCGCAGTCGCAGAATAGACGTGGGTGGCGGGCCACGTGGGTGGCGGGTGGGTGCAGGCTGCAATCACGATCAAACTCGATGCCTGCAACTGTGACTGTAGTATGCGTGTGAGGGACCAGGCAGGGCGGGTCAATCGGGACTTGGTGAGCCGAGGGGGCAGGTGTGAGGGTGGGTCGGGAGTCAGTACTCGGGTTGGGATTCATCGCTCGGCACTGTGACTGGACTGGCAGTCACAACACAATGTGCAGCCTGGCCCTGGTGCAGCAGCAGCAGAAGTGCAACTTACTCTTTAGCAGGGCAGGCAGCAGTGCAGCAGTGGGGCAGCATGGGGGCAAATTAAAGTCGACTCACTCAGCAGGAGACATAACAAGAAAAGAAAGATTAATCTTCCCCTCACTCACCTCACCACCCATGTTCAGTTCTGCTATTCTGTCTCTGACGGACTGTACTGTGCAGACTGTCTGACTGTCTGGTGGACTACTCTTAACTCTGGTCACTGCGTCTAGTCTACCATCTGCTGGCTGGCTGCAAATCCCACTTGCGGGTGCTTGAGAGACTAGACATGCACAGACAGAGACAGACACACACTTTTTCCCCTGGTTGCCATGGTAACTGACAACATAAACAGCTGTCAGTCAAAGCGCCACCAGGAAGTCCAAAAACCAGGACAAAAAAGCACAATATTAAAAATCAACCTGGACAAAAATTCTTTCATCAAAAAGATGACATGTCCATGTAAAAGAGGATGTCTGGTAACCCTATGGAAGGGAGTTAGATAATTGTGTGCCCAGGCAAACTCACGGGACTTGCACTGATCAATTATTTCTGTGGTAATCCAGGAGTATTGGTGACTTTTGATCCTGGATTCTTTCAGTGGGGTGTGCTTGTCTCAAGCAGAACAGAAGAGAACTTGGAGTGAAACAAAGAGAGGGCAATGTCAGTATCAGCGGGGGAAGGAATGGTTCTCCAAGCTGATGCGACAAGGTCACTCAGGAGAATTGAGGTGCTCGGTGACCGGAGGGACCTGGTCAACATGTATTTTCGAGGGGAGGGTGAACATCAGATCTTCCTGAAGCAGAACATTATTCAGTGGTCACTGAAAGCATCCAGTACTATACCTGTTGCAACAATGTGGTGGGGATGGGAGGAGAGAACCCAGTCCAAGAGGGTGTGGCTTTGGGACTGAGGGTTGAGCCAAGGAGGTTCAGTGAAAATCTGTGTGAAATTAACCTGTAGTAGAGATACTGTATGTTTATTGCTTTGAGTGTTCAGAATGATGTGTTACTTGAATAGCATTAAGTTTGTCAAATATTTAGTATTCACGATTTGCAGTATACTAAAGTATGGTACCATAACACAGTGATCATGTACCTATGTATGTCACATGACATGTCACAAATACCACTGGTGATGGTATCTTCCCCACAACCTTCAAACTTCTATGCATTGCATCCTTCCTGTGGTAGAAACTTGCAACATTGACTTACTTACTTACTTGCCAGCAGATACAGGCCACATGGTCTTAATCAAGTCTGCTCGAGTGTGCAGCTAGCACCCCACTTTGCAGCTGACCCTCCCCCTTCACAATACCACACAGATGAATGGCAAGTGTGCCATAAGTTATGTGCTGCCCATTGCAAAAAAAATTTAAACTCATCCTTCCTACCAACCTGTCTATCTTCAAGACTCTGTATGCTTGTTCACTTAAGGAATCCTGTGTATGCTTTCCTCACCCTTAATCTTCCCATTTTGCTGTAGGTAGTGTACTTCTATATCCTATCTGGCTTCTTTGCTTCCACCCCTGCCCATTTGTTCCCATCCATCTTCCCACCCTTAGCTCCTAAATGCCTTATTTTTGGTCATTGTGCTGATACCTAAATACTTTTGATTCCCACAGCCATGCTTCATTGCCCTATCTACCACTAACTGGGCAGGAACAGCAATCAATGGTTGCTGAAATTTATACCCCCTGTTTCAGCACCTTGGTTCCGCCCCCTTAATGCTCCCCACCCTTACTGCCCTAATAACTTTTTTCCCCTCCCCTCCCACCTTCCTTTTTGCCCTCAAGGAACTTTGCCCCCTCTTCACCTGCTGTGCTCTCCTAGTCCTACTAATTATTTTTTGATTGCTGGAGATATGTTGTGGTCATCTGCTGTAATATACCTGTAATTATGCTTATGTTTCTTGTACTGGCTCTTGTGTATATACTGTTATCATTTACCAAATGCGTTGTACTCGTTAATACTACTGCTTTCTAGTTGACACTCTTTCTGAATACTGTAACCATTGTGAAGTTTGATGTCTTAATTGTATTGTACACTGATCTCGAAGCTATCCAGGTCCATCTTGAAAATGAGTTTTGCTCAATGCTGATCACCTGGTTAAATAAATATTTGATTGATTGATTGGTTGAAGTGACATTGAACCAGATTAAGCTGTTTGTGGTATTTCCAGTGAATGGGGGAAATTTGGCCAGGACACCGGGGAAATTCCCCTACTCGAACAGTAGGGGGAACCCTTGGCCTCCTGATGCAGGATGGCCAGTCATGAGAGCATTCTGCAGGAGAAGGACGTGAGGGTTACAGGACAGCAGGCCTCCTCTCCTGTAGCCAATTCTCAGGAGGCCATTGACACGGAGTTAGCAGTTGCTGAGTTTATGGAAAGCAGCACAGAAGAGACTTCAAATGGAGATATAACAGCAGCATGCAAAGAATCTGTTGGATCAAACGCAGAGTCAAGAAGAGATGTGAGTTCTTGCTCTTACCAGGGGTGTTTATTAAAAAAGAAAGAAAGACTGTTGCAAGAAGTTTTTGCAGTAGAAACTGAGTTGGCAGCTTTAAGTACCCCAGTAGCGGCCGTCAACAATGGGGATACGGCTGTGACAGCCGAGACGTGTCAGCAGCCTGATGCCATGGCTGCCGGAACGCCCGAGGGGTCGGAAGTGCTGAAAGATCCCGCGCAGCAGGTTGGCAGTTCAAACAGGGACTCCCCTGTGTGCCTAAAGCCTGAAAGTGTGGGTAAAGGAAAATAAGGGAAGAAAAAATGTAACAAACGTCTGGAAAGCAAACGGAGTGGTAATGCAGGCAAAAAATGTACAAAGGAGCAGACAAACTCAGGAGAAGAGGTTTACACGTTCCCTTAAAACCCATAACGGCGTGGATGGAGTACAAGTGCTGCACAGCATAAAACGGGCTATAAACCTGATGAAAGACAGGACAATAACAGTATTAAGGACGCTAAGGAAATCAGAGGCCCTGGTTGGTCACCTGAAAAGGCATTAGAGAATGCAAGCTGAGAATCAAGGAAAAATAACACCTGGATTCCAGATTCACAGGATGCAACATACATTCGAAAGCTTAAAAACGCTGCAGCATCTGTGGCCGCTACCATGACAACTTCAGAGAGCTCCAACACACCCCGGGGTAATACAGCTTTTTCAACAACTTACTCTGTTTTGGCTAATAATATTGTGAATACTGAATTAATGCATGAAAGGACTGAAACAGAAAAAGAGGTTATAGTTTCACATTTAGGTGCTACTGATAGAAGTGATAGAGTAGAAGGTACAAATCTTGCATCTATACCTAACACTAGAATACAAGGCCCCATGACTGAAACAGGGGCAGAAGCAGGGGTAGATAATGCAACAAGCACCCCAGAAAGTAGAGAGGGGACTGGGGCTAGAACTAAAATGTCAGATTTATTTCAGAATAGGAGGGAACCTGCTCCACGATGAAATGCAATTAGGTTGTTATATAAGGGTGGCTTAGTAGAAACTCCAGACAGAGTTTATGTCGCTAAAACCATGTTGAAAGGATTGGTGAGGTTTTTTTCATCAGAGATATTTGCTCTGATGGGGTTGTGAAATGGTAACTATGATGCAAGTTTAAAAAATGCTGCAAACCTAGATAGATTCTGGGCCCAGTATAGTGCATGTAAAAACAGTCCAACCTAGGCCCCGTTCCATGTTCTTCCCCTGATGAAGCCAGCAGTAAGGAATATTACTGTAATGTTTAAAAATGAAGGGGTTAGCATAGAAGATATTCAATTTTGGTTGTGGCAGCATTGTGAGGTATTGAATAAACCTACCCCTACACTCGATAGTGAGCAAATCTGGGATGGGGGGTGGAGGATATGAGTCAGACTTCACAATACAGATGCAGGGCCCTCACACCTCCCCATCTCTTTTTATTTAGGAAGAGATAGAGGTATGATATTCTATGTAGGTCAACCCAGGTTTTGCTTCAAATGTGGCTCATTCACTCACTTAAGTTCTGCCTGTGATACAGCAAAATGTAGTCTCTGTTTAGAGTTTGGTCACACTTCTTCGAAATGTCTTAACCTATTCAAATGCAATTTGTGTGAGCGCACGGATCCTGACTATGGCCGTTGCCCGTAGGCATCACATAATAGAGATGATTGTCTATCACATGAAGGCATCATTAATATGGCACAGCAGCAATGAGCTAAAAGGGTGGCAGAGCAATCTCTAAGGGTAGGGTTGAAGGTTTTGCAACAAGTACAGCAGGTAGAAAACCAACAGGCAGAGACTGGACATGACACATCTGGTGTACAGATGGATGAAGGGCACAAGGATGAGGCTCAAGTAATTGGTGACCCAATAAGTCCCTCCCTAACCCCTGAGAAGGAGGCAAGTGAACCTCAAGGAGAGATGCCAACCCCTCCCCTTCCCTTGCCTCAAATGAGCCTAGATTTGCTACAGTTCCAATGAAAAGGAATAGATTTGGAAAAATAGTGAAGGGTAGAGGTAATACTTCAAAACTGGAGTCCTGGAAAGATGGCAATAAGTTTGCTGCGCTTTTGTCAGAAGAAGTGGATAGGGAGTCTGAGGATAATGGCACAGATACATCATCTATTCGGTCAATTACAGACACGGAGGAAGGGGGAAGGGCTGACTCCATATCCAAAAGAACACGACAATGTAGGAAGAATAGGACTCCTTAGCAAGGATAGTTGTCTTATTCATTTTTCCCAAATATGGATTGTCTATCCTTTACTACAATCAATGTCAATAGTATAAAAGGGGACAAAAAGTTATGGGGAACTTCGCTGATATTACAGGAAAAAGCTAGTGACATAACGTGTCTAGTAGACCCTCGACTTAAAACACATAGAGAACTACAGCAGGCGTCCAAAGCACGGCCGCTAGGTGCATCTTTTTGGTCAACAGGGCTTGAACCCTGTGATGGGGTTGGGGTACTGTTTTCAAATCCTCTCTTGAAAGTATCACGATTAGAAGAAATATATCCAGGAAGGGCTTTATTTTTGGATATATCATTTCTTCAAGAAAGGTTTAGATTGGTTGTAATATATGCGCCACAAACTAAAGGTTTAAGATCTAGTTTATTTAGAGATATACAACCTTGTTTACACACCTCTAGGTTGGTCTTATGGATAGGAGACTTTAACTGTGGGTTACAGCAATCTGATAGGGGCCTTCAAACAGGGAGAATGTTTAGTGAGTCAGTTTTTTTACATCAAATATCATCCACGGCTGAGCTTATAGATGCATACAGTGTGTTGCACCCTACTGGAGGTTTCAATTACTTCCGAGGGAGCATAAAAACAAGGATTGATTTTATTTTTTCGTCTAAAGTCCTGAAAGTACTAGATATTCATACTCAAGTGTATGAATTCTCAGACCATGTGGCATTAAGAGCAAAAATAACCTGGCTAGACATCCTGCGATGTAACAAACAGGGCTGAAGACTAAATGATTCAGTATTACAAAACCCCAAAATCCAGAGTGACTGGAGGAGAGGTTGGAAGGCAAGGCTAGCAGTGGTAGATTGCAGTGACGATAAGGTCAAGTGGTGGGAGGACACTAAAATTACATGGAAATCGTTTTCTCAACAAAAATCTCATTTTAAGACTAATAAAATGTACTTACAACATTTAAAGTTAAGATAACAGTTACAACATTAAATTGTTTTGGCTGGCACCTCAAGTTTGGATTATGGTCCCCAAATTGCTACAATCAATAAACAAATGAAACATATTCAATATAATAGAGCAAAATCACTAAATCAGGAAGCCAGATTTGGGACCCAGATTCAGAAAGGGTAGTATAGATCCCTATAAAGACTGCCAAAATAGGGTAGATTCAAGAATCATATCAGAATTAGTTACTTCTGAAGAAAATATTGTTAAAACACCGGGAGGTATATTAAGCATAGTTGAGACATAGGTCCATAAGCTTTTTGGGGTAGAGTCGGTGAAAGATGACTCTTCTGACTACTTAAAGGGTTTGCAGTTGCCCCACGTCCTACAGAGTGACACTGCAGGATTGAAACAGGATATTACAGAAGCAGAGGTCACGGAGGCCATTAATTCACTAAAGTTAGATTCAGCCCCGGGGACAGAAGGATTGGGTGTAGGTTTCTATAAACAGTTTCAGGAAGAGTTAGCACCAGCACTAACCATATTATTTAATTATATGCTATCCAGCAGTAGATTTTCTGACTCTATGCAGAAGGCGAGCTTAGTTTTAATACATAAGAAAGGCCCTAGAGATGATATTAATAACTGGAGACCATTAAGCTTACTCAGTACTGATCGTAAGTTGTTAGCCAAAATAATTCTTCATAGATAACTAAAGTTGCAGCATATCTGATTAGCTCTGAACAGACTTGCGCTACACCTGGACAACAACAATGTGATAATTTGATATTGTTAAGGGAAATTTTTTTCAAGGGGAGGTACAGAAGGCTCAGGGATGGGTATTAGGATTAGACCAGGAGAAGGCATTTGATAGAATGTCCCACTGTTTCTTATTTTCAGTGCTGAAAGCTTTTGGGATTCCGGACAATATGGTATTCTAGATAAAAGCACTGTATAAAAATGCTTTGTTAGTTCTAAATATAAATGGTTGGACAGGAAAACAAGTTGTTGTACAGAGAGGTGTAAGGCAAGGGTGCCCTCTTAGTCCCTTGCTATATGCCTTCGGAATAGACATCTTGATTAGGGCTGAATTGTAAGCACATAAGGTTAAAGGAACTGAAACTGCAGAACACATCCCTGCAGTGAAAATATTAGCCTATGTGGATGACCTGGTCCTGACACTGCGGGTAGACACCGATGAAGGAAAACTTTCTGGTATATTAAATAAGTATTCAGCGTTGTCAGGGTCAAAAGTGAATTTTGCCAAAAGTAGAGGTATCCCTTTATGGACAACCCTGATCCCTCAGTCAGGACAAGTCTGTGGGATAAGTGTCACTACAAAACCCATTCAAGTACTGGGCATTGTTTTTGATTCTCAGAATATGCAGAGTCTTAATTGGGAAAGAGCTTTACCCAGGGCAGAGAGGATAGTAGAGGGATGGAAGAGAAAACAAATTGGTAAACTGTAAAGGGTATGTTTCAAGGCTCTATTGATACCAGTATTTCTTTATTTAAGTTATGTTTTCCCCCCTTCCCAACAGTTACATAAATGACTGTTTTGTGTATTTTTCCAAACCATTTGGTATTCTCGATTAAACCCCATAAAGAGGGAATTTACTTATAGGACTATTGCAGAAGGCGGGGTAGGGATAGTGCACCCTGTAGCCTTCTTTTTTAGTATTTATTCCTCGTATAATTTGGGTTTTACATTAAAGTCTGGAGAGAAATCATGGAACTCTTTACTACAGTTATGGTTAAATCCATATATGGAAGTATGGAGACTGGGACAAAGTAAGTTACTTGGTAAGAAAGGAAATATCTTTAAAAGTGGTATAGAGAGTTAAAAACAGGCAGTCAGATGGGGTTTGGGGTCCTGATAAATATATTTCCCTAGATAATAAATTTGTATATAAACACATTATAAGTCAGGAATGTCAGAAAGCCGTAGTATTTCCATTATGTTCTCAAGAACAGACAGCACTAGTGATAAGGAAATTAAGGAATAGTAGGACCCCATTACATGTTTGGGATAGTTTGTGGATAGGAAATTATGACAGACTTAGTGTTAAAAGAAATAATAAACATAAGCAGATGGGAGAAAGGTATTGCCCGCAAGATACTTGTTTACAGGTAATTGAAACACAGCAGCATCTGTTTCTAGAGTGTAACTATGCTCAGAATTTTTGGAACTTACTTGCTATTGAGTGGCAGGAACCACAACTTTAAAAAATGTCTTACTCAGAAATACTGTATGAGGATCACGTGATACTTCTGGTTGAGTAGCTGTGTTCCAGAGAGCTCCCACTACTTCTTCCCTTAAACTCTCTGTTTCTTGCCTGTACCCAGGTATAACAGCTACTAAAACAAGATCAAGGGGATAACAGTACAGGGCTTGCAGTACAAGTGTTTTTCAGGAGAAAAGCCCCACTATGGAGGCAGAAATGCGTTCTGCACCTCCTTGTCACACTCCGCCTACCTCGCCGGAAAAGACCACGAAGAAAGCAAAGGCCCAAGCAGGCCTCTCGGCTCACCACTCATCTGTGAATCCTGAGCACAATCTCCTCACCCTAGACAGATTCCTAGAGGAATTCTGCCCATTTAGGAATGAGGTTTGATCGCTAACTGAGGAGGTTAAAGCTATATCAAGTAGGCTGGAAGACCTAGCTCAGTGGACTGGAGACTGTGAGGTTTGTATTACTTCCGTGGAAAAGAAAATGGATAAATTCAACTGAGCTATGGCAGCCACCAGGCAGAGAATTGCTAAACTAGAAGCTAAAGTTGAAGATTTAGAGGGTAGGAGCCGCCACAATAATATCATTATCATTGGGCTACCAGAGCATGAAGAAGGATCCCACCCAGTCCTTTTTGCACAAAAATGTGTGGCAAAGCAGGCAGGCCCCTCACCTTTTGGGACTGAATATATTATAGAAAGGGCTCACCGTGCTTTACATCTGATGCCCTCACCAGGAGCTCAGCCCAGGACCTTCATATTTAAATTTTTAAACTTCCAGGAAAGGCAGCATTTGTTAGCCAAGTCAAAGAATTGAAAGAAGTGCTCTGGAAAGGGGCACCAATCAGAGCAATGCAAGACCTTCCACTGTCAGTGTGTCAGAAGTGGGCAGAATACCACGGGGTAGTCACAAAGCTCTTGGCTGCAAATGTGAGCTTCAGAGTGCTCTATCCCACAAATCTGCAGGTCTCTGTCGATGGGAAATGGGTACCGCTGGAAGATTCGCAATCAGCAGCTATTGAACCTAAAAAAATGCTTCCCAGCCTGTTTCGTGATGGCTGAAGCCTCCTTCTGAGGGGTTCAGTTCCATTTTGCTGAGCTTGTGTGTGCCACATTGAGTATGTTTGGCAGTAGCTTCAGAGAAAACAAAACTGTGCTTTAATCTTCCTCTTTCCCAGCTGGAGATGTGGCTGGAAGCTGGATCTAGTTAAACTGTCTCGTTGATTTGGGCATTTGGATTTGTTTGAGCCAGAAGACTCGAGGGGACTTTGCAAGTTTCTACTGTCTCTGCATGCTGCGAGTGCTTCTCCCCTTCTCCTTCTAAGTTCTCCACTCATGAGCTTGTTGTCTGTGTTTGCTGAATGTTGCATCTTACTTCCCCTTTTTGTTCTATAGGGGACTGTGTTTGTTTATCTTTAAAAAGTATACCTTCATGAAGGGGGTGAGCACTCCTCTTTAGTCCTTTCTCCCAAGACGGGGGGGGGCTTGGAGGGTATTACTGGGATTCTTTTTCCTTTTTTCCCTGCCATGCAGAGAGTGGTGGCTTTCTGGATTATAAGTTGGGGAAGATTGGCACAATGTTGTTAATATAGTTCACCCTCACCTTAGATCATGGCTGAGGAACACAATAACAGTGAGCTACAGGGTAATTCCTAGTAGGTTGCTCATGTCATGTGATGTTTTTTTTTCCTTTAGGCCTGGACATTTTAGCGTCCCCTGGGTACTTTTTGCGTTTTGGATACAGCAAATGTGGCCTCCACCCAATTTATTCCTCTTCTTGGATTATTGGCTGGGGAGGATGCTCCAGTATTGTCCCCCCATCCGGTGGTCTGCTGAGTCTCAAGAATTTCCAGGGAATCTCCCTGCCCTCAGAGTAGATAGCTGAATTTACCTGTGAGAGGTTTTTTTGGGGTGCAGGGGGTGGAGGCTATTCCGGTGAAGTCACCATGTACTGTGAAGATTATTGTGTGGGGGAAGGGGGGTCTATGCCAGCTATGATACACCCTGTTCATGATAAATGGGATTATGGGATGTGGGAGGTAGGAAGAGCAATGGGATATCTGGAGGGGGTACCTAAGGGACTGTGGGGAGGCCTGTGGGGAGGAGTGGGTTCTGGGGAGGGGAGGGTCCGACTTCGCACTGGGGGATGTTGAAATGGGACGCACAATTTGGTAGGCTGCCACCTGTCAAAGACACAGATTCTGGCATTTGTAATGGCATATACTAAAACAATTATTTCTTGAAATGTTTGTGGCCTTAGGA
Source organism: Neoceratodus forsteri (assembly GCA_016271365.2). Lineage (NCBI taxonomy): Eukaryota > Metazoa > Chordata > Ceratodontiformes > Ceratodontidae > Neoceratodus > Neoceratodus forsteri. The sequence goes on from JADMNL010000035.1 coordinate 74,731,983, forward strand.
ATAATGTTAAGAGATACCAGGTATTTAAGCACATCAAGCTACTTAAAGGGGATATTTCTTTCCTCCAGAAGATGCATCTTCTAGAAGCAGAAGCTAATTTAATATGGAGACAATATGTAGGACAGGTTTTTAATGCAGGAGAGGGTATACAAGGTAGGGGGATAGCTATACTAGTGGCTCAGGGTATCTCTTTTACAAGTGATCAAGTCCTCAGAGATCCAATGGGTCGATATCTTTTAGTACGAGGGACACTGGATAGGACCACAGTAGTGCTCAGTTGCATTTATGGTCCCAATGCCGATACTCCTCAGTTCTTTACTGAGCTGTTGCAGGTCTTATCCCACTTTACAGCCCTTCTGCTGATTTTGGGAGGAGATTGGAATCTCCCCTTTTCCCCTGACATAGATAAATCTGATTCTAGGAAGAACGGGTTCCCCCCTGCGCAGAGGTCCATAAGGGATTGATGGGTCATCTGGGTCTATGTGACCCATGAGGAATCTTGCATCCTGCCCTGAAGGAATGTACCTTTAGCTCAAGTGTCCATGGATCCTCATCTAGGATTGATTATTTTTTCATCAGTCAGATGGTGTCAAGAGGGGTCCTTGGTTCCCAGATTGTGCCTGCGGTGATTTCAGATCACTCAGCAGTGGCTTGTACTCTATCACTCTCAGCTGACGTACCTAAGGAGTCACTCTGGAAATCAAATAATCAGCTCCTTAAGGAGGACTAAATTGTGCAGTTCATTACCTGGGAAATCAAGGCCTACACTGAAGTTAATCTGCACTCCACAGCGAGGTCTGATTTAGAATGGGTGGCCTTAAAATGTGTATTGCAAGGCCTTTTTATCAAACTAGCCTCGCAAAGGAAATGGGATAGAGATCAAAAGTCCCTCTCTCTCTCCTGACCAAAATACATAGTCTGGAAGCTTCCTTGTCTCCCAACACTAAGGAGATGACTGAAACTCTTTTGGTAGGGCTCCGCGACCAGTATAATACCCTCCTGAGGGAGAAAGCAGAGTATACAATTTTTAAAACAGGTACAAAATACATTGATCAGGGGGAGACAGCAGGACATCTCTTGGCTTTAAGACTTAAGAAAGTAGAATCCTCTAGAATAGTTCAGAGTATCAGACCTCAGGATAGTGGGCCCCTTTGTCTAACCCCTAGTGAGATTACAGAGGAATTTGCCAAGTATTATAAGGATCTCTATAGCCCAGTGAAGAATCTCCCTGACCCATGGATGGTCCAGAACTACCTAAACTCTGTCTCCCTCCCCACTCTTGCTCAGGGACAACAGGAGACACTACAGGCTCCCATTTCTGAGATGGAAATCCGGGCTGCCATAACATCTTTGGTGCCCAACAAAGCCCCTGGACCTGACGACTTATCCCCGAACATTTATAAGATGTTCAGCAAACAAATTATACCCTGGCTATATCGGCTATTCGAGTGGATATTGGGTGGGAATCCCCTAGATAAGTCACTCTTGGAGGCGTTAATTATAGTATTGCACAAACCTGATAAAGACCTGGAGAGAGTAACCAGATATAGACCCATACCACTCCTAAATTGTGATATAAAAATTCTTGCAAAACTCCTGGCCAGCAGGCTCAAGGTTGCCTCAGACTATCCATAGTGATCAGGTGGGCTTCATGGAGGGTAGGCACTCTGCAGACCACTTCAGTAAATTCGCACGTATCCTCTCTGCATCCAGGGACTCTGACACACCTGCTGGGTTGCTTTCCCTGGATGCAGAGAATGCGTTTAACAGGGTGGATTGGCAATTCCTCTTTCTCTCTATGCGCAAATTTGGTTTCCCCTCCAAATTCATTAAGTGGGTTTCCTCTCTCTACCAGAATCCTCAGGCTCAGATATACTGTAATAGGATGTTTTCAACCATCTTCCCCCTATACTCTGGTACCAGGCATGGCTACCCATTGTTCCATCCCCTTTTTAACATTTACCTCGAGCCCTTACTGTCTAAACTGCGGGACCATGGAGAGGTGCTGGGTATCTCTGTAGGAGGACAAGTGTTCAAACTTTCAGTGTATGCAGATGATGTTTTCCATCATCTAATACACCCCACACAGTCCTTTGCAGTGTTTTTTTCCATCATCACAGAATATGGGGCGGTTTCCAATTACAGAGTCATTCTGGGTAAGACAGTAGTGTTTTCAATTAATCATAAGCTGACAAAGCAGGAAATAACTTCACTAGGGGTTCAGTGGAACCCTAAGAGTATGCAGTACTTGGGCCTGTGGTTATCTAGGAACAAGACCATGTTAAGGAAACTGAACCTTGATCCCCTACTTGTTACCATTCAACAAGATCTTAATAGGTGGCAACCTCTTCCCATTTCTATCTGGGGAGTATTAACTTCATCAAAATGAATATATTACTCAGACTTTTTAACCCCTTAGTATGTTACATTTTTGGATCTCCTTAGCCTGGTTTAAGAGGGTGCATGCTATCATCTCGTCTTCCATTTGGTCAGGTAAGCATTCTAGGAGGGCATATATGAAGCTTGCTGCCTCCATACCAGCAGGGGGCCTAAAGCTCCCACACTTTGGCCTGTATTTCTGGGCTAGCCAGGTGGCCAAATACTTAAGATGGCTTACTCCCCAGGATTTGATTGCCTCCTACTCTTATATACCAGCCTGGTTGGTATTGGAAAGAGAAATCATATCCGATGTGGGTATTTCCCCAGATGCTCTGCTACACAAGGCCTTGCCACCTGAGCTGGCCAGATCTCCCATTTTGTCATCTATTCGGACACATACGCAATTGTGTAACTTTTTGCGGAACCAACATTTAAAAAAACCCTGGCAGCCAATAGTGGGCAACCCTAGCTTGAAAATAGGGGGTAAATGTATCTCCTCGTGGTGGCTCCCTAGAAACATACAAACATAGAATTTGATGGCAGATAAGGACCGCTTGGCTCACCTAGTCTGCCCATTTCCCTACCTAATGGATAAGCTGCAGATCCTAGTTAACCAACAGCCTACTTCCTCCCTACCCCCACTAGAATTGACTTATGTCTGTCCCATGCATTCTTGAATTCCCCCTGTTTTGACTCTATGACAGCCTCATGAAGGCTGTTCCATGCATCTACAACCCTCTCTGTGAAGAAATACTTCCTCACATTACCTCTGAGCCATCCCCCGTCTATCTTCAAATTGTGCCCCCTTGTTCTTGCACATCTCTTTTTTGAAAGATGCTACCCTCTTGGACTTTCTTGATTCCCTTGAGGTATTTGAAAGTTTCTATCATGTCCCCCCTCTCCCTCCTTTTCTCTAGGCTATACATCTTAAGCTCCTTTAGTCTTTCTTCATATGTCTTCTGCTGCAGACTCTGCACCATTTTGGTTGCCCTCTTCTGGACAGCCTCCACCCTGTCTATGTCTTTGCTGAGATGGGGTCTCCAGAACTGTACACAGTACTCCAGATGTGGTCTTACCAACTGTCTGTACAGAGGGCCAACATCTTTCTGTTTTCTAATGGTGATGCCTCTCCCTATGCATCCCAGTATCCCTCCAGCCCTCCTTACTGCCTTCTCACATTGCTGGCCCACCTTTAGGTCATCTGATATGACTACCCCCAGGTCCCTTTCCATTTTTGTTGCTGTCAGTATCTCACCCCCTATTGTGTACTCTTGCCCTGGATTTTTGTTTCCTAGGTGAATTACTTTGCACTTCTTTGCGTTGAATTTAAGCTGCTATACATTTGACCATTCCTCCAACCTTGCTAAGTCCCTTCTCATCCTTTCCACCCCACCTTGCGTATCAACCCTGTTGAAGATCTTTGTGTCATCTGCAAAGAGACATACCTTCCCCTCCAGTCCCTCCGCAATGTCACTTATAAAGACATTAAAAAGGACCGACTCAGTACTGAACCCTGCGTACTCCACTAGTAACCCTCCTTTCTTCACTGTGGACTCATTTACTATTACCGCTGTGTCCTATTGTCCAGCCAGTGTTTTACCCAGGCTACCACCCTGGGACCCACTCCAGGCTGGCTAATTTGTTTATTGATCTTTTGTGCGGGACTGTGTCAAATGCCTTGCTAAAGTCTAGGTAGGCCATATCCACACCCCCTCCCTGGTCTACTACTTCGGTCACCCAGTCAAAGAAATCAATTAGATTTGTTTGATATGATCTTCCTGCTGTGAATTTATGCTGCCTTGGGTCCTGTACCCCACTGGCCTCTAGGTACTCAACAATTCTTTCCTTCAGAAGTGATTCCATCATTTTTCCTACCACTGAGGTCAAACTGACAGGTATGTAGTTTCCTGCCTCTGTCTTGCTCCCACTTTTGTGAAGGGGAATCACATCCGCCCTTCTCCAGTCCTCAGGTACCACACCATCCTCCTATGATTTATTAAAAAGGGTAGTCAGTGGTGTTACTAGTTCTTCCCTTTGATCTTTTAGAATTTTGGGGTGAATCCCATCAGGCCCCATTGCTTTATCCATCTTCAGTTTTAAGAGTTCTTTCAGAACCCTTTCTTCTGTGAAAGGACTAATATCAACCCCCGTATCCAGAGTGCTTCTATTGACTGTGTTAGGTCTCTCCCCCTGCTTTTCCATTGTGAATACTGAGCAGAAATATTCATTCAGTATCCCTGTTTTTTCACTGTCGCTCTCTGCCCAACCACCTTCCTCTTTATTCAGCCTCAGTATCCCTGCCTTCATCTTTCTTTGCTCCCTAATGTACCTATAAAAGGTTTTATCCCCCTTCTTAACTGAGTTGGCTATCTTTTCCTCAGTTTGGGCCTTTGCTATTCTGACTCCCTCACCTTAATGGCACTAGAATAAGGGATTTTTTCCCAGGAGGGGCCTGTCTGGACTCTGGCACAATTATACCTTTATACAAGTTGGAGAGGAGCCAGACTTTCAAAGTTTTCCAATTATGCCACCTCTTAGTCAAAAATTTCCCAAGTGGGTGTGGGACGGAAGAAGGGCAAATCTGGTTTGATTCTCTGGTTAATCTATGTGGCAAACCTCATGTGGTCTCCCTGGTGTATCCAGCGCTCCATGAAAGAGCAATAGATGCCCATAGTGTCCTAGATATTGGGTGGCCCAATTTCCTCATCTATCAGATAGACAGGAATCTATTTGGAAGAATACATATGAGTACATCTCCCAAGACAGACTGAGGCTCACTCAATATCGATTTCTAAATGATATGTATTGGACCCCCCCATTAAGTTTCAAAAACTGGGCAGAAATCCTGATGGCCTCAGTAACAGATGCCATCAGCATGAGGGAGACCTTAGACATCTATTTTGGGATTGTCCCTTGATTAAAGACCTCTGGGAAATGATCAGGTGTAGAGCAGATCCTTTGCTGGGTTTGGGGGAACTATTCACACCTGACATTTGCCTGCTAAGTGACTTTTCCCGGATTCTGGTCTGGAAACGCAAGTATCACATGGCATTGATATCACTTACCTTGAAAAAGCTAATTTTGCACCACTGGCTGGATGAGCAGAGTATTTCATATACTGAGTGGCTCCGGGACCTATTATGTAACCTACAGGTTGGTCAACTTAAAGCCAGTCTCTGGGGGTTCACCCCCCAATATACAAAAGAATTTGGGAAGGCTTTCATGCCTTATACCTCCTTCAAACTGGGTCATCAGTGGGCTAGCCCATGATTGGATACCCTAGGACCACCCTGAAGGTCTTGCCATCCAGGCCATGTTCTACCTTATCTCTATGTTTGCACTACTACATTCCGAGGATGTTATCGGTAGCCTAGGTAAGAGTGCCAAGTCGGGGGGGGTAGGGGGCATAACATGGGGCATTTGTCTACTGATTTGTTATATATCCTTGTTGAAACTGTGTTTTATGTTATGGTATTTGAAAACCTTAATAAAGTTGGAATTTAAAAAGAAATACTGTATGTGACAAACACAGTTAAGAGGGAAATATCACCCAGATACTCTATATAGTTTTAACAGTGATTAGATATCCTATATGGCAAGCAAGGTGTTTATGGATGTTGCAACAAAAATGTTTATATCACTGAAGTTATAAGGAATATACAGAGATCGCTACAAGAAATTGTAAATTTTGACAGACAACATGGGTCCCAGGCAAGGGTTGCACATTTATGGAGAAATTATATGCATTTGGTTAAATATGTAAAACGGTGACCCTAGTTTAATGACTAGGGATGTTTGTTTTTTCCTTTTTGTTGTCTTTTATTCTTTCTGAGAATGTCTGTTTGTTATTGATTTTTTAATCGTCCTGTATAATTTGCTGATTGTATGTATTGTAATGAAGCCCATTATATTCAAATAAAATTCCCCTACTCTTTTCAATAAGTGCCATGGGATCTTTAACGTCCTTCTGAACTATCACTAATCCAGACAGATGGGACCTCGGTTTAACATCTCATCTGAAAGATGGCACCTCCAAAGTGCAGCATTCCCTCCCACCCATGCACTACAATGACAGTACTGGGATATTAACCCAAGTGCCAGATGTGGGGACTGAACCCACAGCCCTCTAATCTCCCAGTCTCAGAGGCGAGGGTGCTACCTTCTGAGCCACTGACACTGATACTATGACTACTAATGAATTCATTTGTAGCATGTCCTGTATTATACACTGAATGTTCTGCTCTATTGTACAAGTGGATGTAGCTGTAGGTCAATATACTTATTGCCTTCAATGTGTAGAATAGTGTGTTACTTGAATAAGATTAACTATTCTTAAATCTTTAGTATTGAATTTCTTTTGTTTTATCTACATATTTCTAATACATAGACACATTTAATATTAATTTGCTGATACTGCCTGCTATTCACAGCTCAACCCATGAATCCACAGCAATAAATGGGAGCTACAGAAATGTACAAAGTAAGACTGCATTTGTTTTAATTTTTTTCCTTGCAGAACTTCCAACACCAGACTTTTGTGGCAAGCAGGAACTCTGGCATCTGACACAGCAGGGCAGCTCTCTGGTTGGGTCCCTCTTGGTGGTGTATGCTGCCTAGCAGGAGTTAATCAACAGCATTCAATGCTGTGAGGGACTCGACTGCAGAACTTCTATGGTACTGTTTGCTCTCAACAGCAGTGACATTGTCAACAGCAGGAGTGGCAGGGAACTTAATTAAAACTTTGAGGACCACCTTGCTGCTGACAAACCACAGAACTTACTGTGTCAATTACTGGAGGAGATGCAAGAGACCGGTTGGCACCTGCAGCAAAGGGAAGACCAGGCCTTCCACACCTGCATCAATATGCAGCACCCTCACAAAACTCAGATCCTTCAGAAAAGTGCATGGCATTTTCCACAGAAGATGAGGCGCACTGAACCATAAGTAGGGTGTTGGTTAACTAGGATCTGCAGCTTATCCAATAGGTAGGGAAATGGGCAGACTGGGTGGGCCAGCTTATCTGCTGTCAAAGTCTATGTTTCTACATTCCTCACCCTTGAACATTGCCAGTGCAGCAGTTTCCACTTTCAATGGCCGCTGCAGGAAACTATTCACAGGCAGTTCCCCTCATTGCCACAATCCATGGTGAGTGACTCCTCAATACAAAAGAAATGGGCATTTGAAATAAAAAAAATGTATTTATTTATTTTTAGGAAATTGTTTTTATTATAAAAATGAAATAATTTATTTTGAATACTGTTATTATATAATAAGTATGTAAATGTAACAATTTTATTACTTTATATAGAACTGTATTTGCATCTTCATGGTTTAAATGTTTTTATTTCTAAAATATATTGCATGGTAAGTGAGGGATCCATCTGGCAGCAGAAATGCAAGGCACTCCTCCCCCTGTGCTTCTGTCAGTATACATTCAGAAGTGCAATGCACTTCAGGCCCTGTGCAAAGTGACTGGGTACATCTAATTACAGATGTAGACATACAGGGCTGGCCACATCCTGCATCAAATGAGTAGAACCCTCTAGCTTCAAAAGTGCAGTATCCTATAGGTCCTGTGATTCTGCATAGCTACAGACAGAGATGCACAAGGCACTCTGGGCATATGCCACGTGAATGAACACTGCACTTTTGTCAGTACACATGCAGAGCCACATCACCCTGCAAACCCTGTACCACATGAATAAGTTGCTGCAAATGCAGATGTGTGAAAGTGTCCATCTAGCTAAAGATACAGAAACGTAGGGCCCTCTTGCCCTGCACCATATCAAGGGTTGTTGCAAAAGTGCAGGGCCCTTTGGGCTCTGTTTCCATGCAGTTACAGATGCAGATGCACTGGGCCCTCTGGGTCCTGCATCATGTGAGACGTCAATCTACATCTGAAAGCATAGGGCCCTCTGGACCCTTCAGTACCATGCACCTATATACACACACACACACACACAGTGTCATTGCTTCATAGCTTTGTTGTTTATCATTATTTCCATCCCAGATCATAACATATCCTTTTTATAACCATGCCTCATGAACCAGTCAAAACACATTTTTCAAATCAAGCTCAAAACACAGTTTCACAGAATGACCGAGAAATCACCTTATGGGTTAGGTTTGAAAACATGCAACATACATAAGAAAGTGTCAGCAGAAGGGGACCTTACAATCCATCTAGTCTACCTGTGAAAGCTACCTCTCTCCCAGTCTCTTTACTAGGCAAGGCAAGGCAAGGCAAGGCAAGGCAAAATTTATTTAAAAGACGCCCAATCCCGGAGGCTCTGGGCGCCATACAAGCATTTAAACAAACATATTTTAAAAGAAAAATATAAATTCATATATAAATACAATTCAATACAAAAATTTTTTAAACCTAACAATAAATACATCTCTATACTACCTTAGGTTTCCACAGTGCCTATCCTGTGCCCCCCCATTATTTTTTACCCTTCTGTTTTTCCACTTCAAAGCCTACTGCGGTAGCATCTATCCCTGTCTTGCACTTTTGTAATCTTTTTCTATCCCCTTTTTCTGTGTTTTTCACCTTTCTACAGAAAGGCCACCTGTAGAGAGTCCTCTTCTATCCCTTTTTGTCTCCATTCTGGGTCTGGAGGAGGTTTTGTGTCCACTACACCCCCCCCCCGCTGTCGTGCTGGTAATGAAAGTAAGGTGCCCATGTATATAGCAGGATGGTATGCTTTACAACCCCCATGTAAAGGTGAGGTTGAGCTAGGTTTTGATGCAACTCGCAAGTCCAGAAGCGTAAAATGAAAAGAAACTGAAGAGCCTGGTTCCTCATTTCCTAAATGTTTAAAACTACTGTAACCTTTTAATTTTTTTTTTGTTTGTACACAAGCAAAATTAAAGAGAGATTGGCCCAAGTAAAGTATGGTGCATACTGCGAGGAGACAGAGATGGTTTGCAAGTTGCAACTTGCAGTTTGTGTTTTAAACTGCAGCTCCTCGCCACTCTGTCCCTCACTCTCCTGTTTTAGCCACATGCTGAAACACTTGCTCCTTTAATTACATTTGCTCCTGTATGAAAGACATGCAGGCTGAATAATAAACTAAAAGCAGTTCCTTTGAAATAAAGCAGCTTGCTGAAAACAAAAGCTGCTTAGCATTGAACTCCCCCTCTTAGTAATACTGTTGGTTAGGCATGCTGTGCAGTACAAAGGCTTGTAATGTACATGCTGTGAAATAATACAATGTACTGCAGGTTCTTAAAGCAACAGCTGGTAAAATGCAAACACAGTGCTAAAATGTATAGGCCTCAAACACAACTAGACTAAATGCAGGAATGTCTGCAATGCATTTTTTTCCCTTTTGCCACAGAACACAGCAAGAAATAATGAATGAATACAAATAGGTTATGCTGTTTTACTGCTGTTTCTTCTATAGTTATGCAGTTCACTTACCAAAGGCATAGAATGGTGTCTCAGAGGCCTGTCCCAGAGACCTACCCCAGTGCTGCTCGGTGTTGCTGAAGAGCTGGCTGGCCATTTTTTCCCTATTTTTATGCACTGACAATCTGAGGAAGGAGCTTGTGTGTGCTACGTGCTGCAAAAATGTGTACATAAATGTTATTTTTATGTTATGGACCTCTGTATAAACACTGTTATCACAACATATGCCACAATAATGTTCCAATAACAATAATGTTGTATTTAAAGAATGATTTAAGTTAAATTAGGAAGAGGGTGTAGTTTAGGGTGGTCATCTGACAAACAACAAGGGCAGGATTTTCAAAGATCGTGAAATACCCATAGCTGTGGGTAAACCACGGCGCAAGTGAGTCGCCACTTGTGGATCCACAGGTTACCCGCAGTGGCGGGTATTCACAAAGGTGGAGCCGGAACACGACTGACTCCACGATTTACGGCTGCTTGTGGGAGGTGTTGTCTGGGAGATCTCCGCAGCTGCGGCAAGATGCTACGGCTGGTGGGAGCAGCCATAACATCCTTGACAACTGCTGGCTGAGAATCTCAACCAACGCAGCTGCGGGCGATTTTAGCCCGCAATTGTAGTTGCGGAGTGGGACTTTGGTCCTGAAAGCTTTAAGAATCCTGCACCAGGTATATAAGGGATGTTTTTAGATGTCCTAGTCAAATGAGAGTAGTGCAGGATCAGAGCACTACTGAATCAATGAGGTCTTCAGCCTTTTCAGATCTTACTATAGACGGGTGGGCTAATTACCTATCCTGTAGCAGTATAGTTTATTTCAGAAGCTGAACAGTGTTTTAACTGTGATTTCACTTTGTGAGCTATGTATTATTTTTGTTTAATTATTTTGTTGAATGAAGTCTGCTTGTATATTATTTTCTGTGTATAAATAAAAATTACTCAGCCTGGCAAAATTTAGCCTTGCTGCACCAAGTACTGTGTCTGCGTATTCCCAATTCCATGATCTTCTACACTGGTGTTAGAAGTGGGATTGGACTGGTGGAGACACTGGTGCCAGCAGTGTTTTGGCTCAGGATATCCATCGATATCCAGGAAGAAATCAGGTGAAGCCAAACCTAGCAGACAAGGTTCCCCCTAAACCCAGTGGTGTCCTCACTCTCACACTATGGCTGAGAAGCATGGAGTGATGCCTTTACCCAGTCTTGGAGATGTCAAATGGAAGATGGCCAAGGAGCAGGAGGTATTTGAGGAACGAGAAGAGGAAGAGAAACCAAAGGAAGCCATTGCAGATGTTCCCCCCTAGGATATGCAGGGGTTGTTGCACTGGTTGTGGGTGAAACAACTAGCCATGGACAGAGAAAGAGAAGTCGATCACCAGAGAAATGAGGCCAGATGGGCAGATACCTTAAGGGGTGTACAGGCTGTTGGAGCATGGAACCCCCTCCTACTGACAACCCAAAGGACATTAAGCTAACCAAGTTAAGTGAGGCTGATATAGAAGCATACCTAACTACTTATGAAATAATAGCTCAAGCTTGTGGATGGTCTTGGACACAGTGGGTCATCAAACTGGTACCATATTTTACTGGAAAAGCACAGTTGGCATACAGCCATATGGACAGTCAACAGGCTGAGAATTGTGACATTGTGCACCAAGAGATTTTGTGCCGTTGTGACATAAACCCTGAAACCTACCGTTAAAGATTCTGGACTTACACATTCCATGCAAATGACACTCCCCATGAAGCCTATGTAAGACTTAAAGATCTGTGTCATAAATGGTTTCAACCAAGATCCAAGCCCCCGATTAGATGGTAGAGATGGTCATTATGGAACAATTTGTGCAAGTTTCACCACCCAATGTTCAAATGTGGGTAAGGGAGCTCTGATCAGAAACAGCAGAGAAAGCCATTTGTCTCACCAAGGACTATATTGCTATTCGACCAAACCACCAAAAAGAACACACCAGGACTGGTGTCACCCCTCCCATGGTAGGACCATTTCCATCTTCTGCTTCTTCTGTGGGTACTGTGGGTAATAAGACATTTAGAACTGGAAGACCATTTAACCCAGACATTATATGTCATGAGTACCAAAGCAAGGGCCATATAGCTAAATACTGTTCTCAAAAGAAAGCTGTACATAATAACTTGGCCTTGGCAAACTGGGGACAGTTCATTGTGCCTGTCATAATAGGGAAGAAGAGAGTGTCTGGACTAATTGATTCCGGAAGCAGACAAACTTTAGTAAGGGCTGATCTAGTACACTAAAACCCAAACAAAGGAGCCAAGACCAATGTGATATGTATTGATGGAGATGTCCATCACTACCCCCTTTAATACTGTGGACATGCAAATAAATAAAACAGTACACCATGTTGCAGTTGGTTTGATCCCACATCTCCCTGTTCCTGTGGTTAGAGGACATAATCACCCAGAATTCCATTCTTTGATGTCATCAGACAGTGACTAGTATGCCGTTACCACCCGGGCACAGGCCAAACAAGAGGAACAGTGGGCACAATTGTTTTCTTTTGATGAGGACATTTATGGAGTCCCAAGAAGATCCCAGAAGACAAAAAGAAAGAGAAAAATAGACAAATTGTTATGGACTGAAAAGTACAAGTCATTTAATGATGATAAGATGTTACAGGTGGTAACTGATAATGAATTTGGCAATGAACAAGTACAGGATGTAACCTTGAAACTTTTTTTCAGCTGGTGGGGCAAAAAGACAAAAAGGGGCCCAAATGTGTTTTAAGGGATGGTTTACTGTACCATGAATGTGTAAACCCCACAACAGGGGAAGTCACAGAACAACTCCTGGCATCTGTCAAATACAGGACTTAACTGCTACGCCTTGCTCATGATATCACCCTAGCAGGACATTTAGGGAGGGATCACACCCTAAGCAGATTGCTCTGTAGATTTTCCTTGGCAGGCATACATGGCCAACTAGCTGATTACTGCAGGAGTTGTGCAGAGTGTCAAAGGGTGGCAACTATTACCAAAAAAGACAAAGTCCCTTTGCAACCTTTGCCTCTGGTTGACAATCCCTTCCACAAAATAGCTATGGATATCATTGGTCCATTACAAAAGAGTTCAAAAGGCAACAGATTTATTTTGGTCACATGTGACTATTGTACTACATATCCAGAAGCCATACCCTTGAGAACTACTACAGAAGAGAAAATAGCTGCTGAATTGGTAAAGTTGTTTAGATCGGGGAAGTAACTTCTGTTCTTCATTCTTGAAGCAACGCTACAAAACCTTGGGAGTTGAGACCATATACACTTCCCCTTATCACGCACAATCTGACAGCCTAGTCGAACGTTTTAAGCAAACTTTAAAAAATATTCTATGGAAGTTTGTGGAGGATGAAGGTAGGACTTGGGACACCTATTTACCACTCCTTATGTTTGCATATAGAGAGGTACCACAGGCTTTGACAGGTTTTTCTCCTTTTGAATTGCTTTATGGGAAAAATCATCGAGGACCTCTGGATGTTATTAAGGAAAGCTGAGAGGATGGAACAAAGATAGGCCCAACTAACACCCTGGAATATATGTCAGTACTGAGACAAACGCTGATGAAGTATGTTAAAATGGTGCAGCAGCAGAATGTTGATAAACACTTCAAAAAGTCCAATATGACATAGGGGTGGGTAGTAAAAGCTTTCAGCAAGGTGATCAGGTTCTATTGTTTTTGCCTTCATTAGAAAACAAGCTGATGATGATAAAATGGCAGGGTCCTTACACCATTCTCCGTCAAACAGATCCTGTCAATTACGAGATCAATTTGCCTGATAGATGCCATAAGAAAGGACTCCATCACTCTAATCTATTAAAAAGTTGGTATGACAGCCCAAAACTAGCCTATATGTCTACCCTGAAAGAGAAAAGAGTGAGCTAAATGTTGCTTATGAAAGACTAGAAAAACAAGGAGAATTAAAGGATCTTAACATCAACCCTACACTAGACCCCACACAAAGGCAAGCTTTAGATAAATTGTTGTTACAATTTCAGAACACCTTCACTACCATTCCAGGAAAGGTAGATGGTATCTCACACCACATTGAGGTAACACAAGATGAACTCATACGCTGGAAACCCTATCGAATACCAGAAAAAGTTTGAGGTGAGGTTATTGAGGAAGTAAGAAAAATGGAGAAGCTGGCAGTCATTGAATAATCCAGTAGTGAGTGGGCATTCCCAGTCGTAGTTGTTCCTAAAAAGGAAGGTGGTATCAGGATCTGCCTCAACTTCCGATGACTTAATGCCATTTTGAAGTTTGATGTCTATCCAATGCCAAGGATAGACAACATCATAGACAGACTTGGTAATGCCCAATGTATCACTGCATTTGATCTCACAAAGGGATATTGGCAAATCCCTCTGGATAGGCCATCTAAGGAAAAAAACAGCATTCAGCACACCAGTGGTCTCTGTTAATTTGTAACCATGCCTTTTGGCTTGCAGGGAACCCCTGCGACCTTCCAGCATTTCATGGATCGCACACTACATCAACATACAGCATATTGTGTCACATACCTAGATGATGTAGTTGATTTTAGTCCTACCTGGGAAGCACATTTAAAACATCTTGCTGCTGTATTGCAAGCATTAGCTAAGGCTGGTCTTACAATAAATCCAGCAAAGTGTGCTGTTGTTATGCCAGAGACAAAGTACTGGGGGTTTGTTATTGGTAATGGACAGGTAAAACCTGAGATAGATAAAGTGGATGTGGTGGCTAATTGCCCATGACCTACCATGAAGAAGCATGTCATCATTCTTAGGATTAGCTGGGTATCACCGAAGGTTTGTCCCCAACTTTTCTACCATAGCCACACCACTTACAGATCTTACGAAGAAAAACAACCCCGCAAAAGTAAAATGGATGCAGTATGTGAGGAAGCCTTCTGCACCATTAAGGCATGTTTTTGTTCTTCGCCTGTCTTACGTAGTCCAGATTTTACATCATCCTTTTTTGTGCAGACAGATGCTTCAGATACGGGCATGGGGCAATGTTGCCACAGAACACTGATGGGGAAGAAATATAAGTAGGAAGCTGCATGTGCATGAAATCTGGTATTCTGCCATAGGAAAAGAGTGTTTAGCCATAAAATCGGCTATTGAAGCACTAAAGTTTTATCTATGGGGTGCAGAATTTGAAGTGATCACGGACCACAACCCCTTATGCTGGTTATATGTTATGAAACACAAAACTTCTTGAATCATGCAGTGGTACTTGGTTATGCAGACGTATAAATTTACTGTCCTGCATCGGCCTGGTATTGCCAACAAAAATGCAGATTTTATGTCTCAGGTTAGGACAGACCCAAACACAGGCACAGTCAGACCTTGGGGTGAAGCTATTGGAGCAGGTATAGAAGGACTTGTATGTTCTTCTGCACCTATATTGTTAAGGAATTGTTTAGGAACCCAGAGGTGGAGCATTGGGATTGGGAGGGCTGAAGCTCTATCTCTTTGTCATAGGTGGAGAGAGAGAGAGAGAGAGAGAGAGATCTGAAAATGTGCATTGCATTAATTATGTTGCAAAACTTAAGCATTTAGGAAACAATTGTTCAGTCTGAGCACTGGTTTCCTCTTAGGCAGGGAGGAGTCTGTCATAGTAGACCCCCTTTTTTTGACCCTTCTGTTTTTCCTCTTCAAAGCCTACTGCAGAAGCATCTATCCCTGTACTGCACTTTTGCAATCTTTTTCTATCCCCCTTTCTGTGTTTTTCACCTTTCTACAGGAAGGCCACCTATAGATAGCCCTCTTCTATCCCTTTTTGTCTCCATTCTGGGTCTGGAGTAGGTTCTGTGTCCACTACACTCCCCCATTGTCTTGCTGGTAATGAAAGTAAGGTGCTCCTTTATATAGCAAGGCAGTATGCTTTACAACCCTAATGTATAGGCGAGATTGTGCTAGGTTTTGCCACAACTCGCAAGTCCAGAAGTGTAAAATGAAAAGAAAGTGAAGAGCTTGCTTCACAATTTCCTTAAATGTTTAAAAGTATTGTAACCCTTTTATTTTTTTTGTTTGGACACAAACAAAATTAAAGGGAGGCTGGCCCACGTAAAATATGGTATTAGTATTTGTCACAGTCCCACTCAGCAGGTCAGGCCCTCTGCTCCCACAATGCCAACCTACGAGTGCAGTATTGTGAACAGGAACAGAACAGGGTTATCCTCCTGTCTGTTTTGTGGGTTTGAATCATCTTTGTTCTCAAGTTCTGGAGGGATTCAAACTGTGAACCTCTTGCTAGCGTATCCAATGTACAGGCTCAGATAATTCTGGTCTTTGGGGAAATGCCAGGTGTCTTTCACCAAGGGCACCTAACCAGGTATACAAAATGAACCCTTAAAAACTCTATGAAAGACCTCAGATAAACTTTTACGTTTTCCTAGTTTGGTATACTGTTAAGCTTATGCACAGTGTTAACTTTACCCATATATGCTTCACTTGTCAAAGAAAGAATTTCGAAGGCACACCAAACAGTCTCTTTAAAATAGAGGTTTTCTTTAAAATAGATAAAAATATAACATGTAAATACAGAAAAATATATCACAATGCATACAATCACTTAAAAGAACAAGGTTTAAAAAGTGCAAACAAATTCCTACCACCAGACAATTAGACTTGTCTATCTAATGTATATCTTCTAACAGTCCTTAAAGTAGATGTTTTTGCTTCAGAGAGTCCAAACAAGAAAGTCTCTAAAGGTCAGCCACAGCATAATTAAAACCTGTCTTTGAACCTGCCTCCTCCATGATGTCACCCAGCTCCTCCTCTGTTTATTAAAAATTATACAACCAGAATGCCTTATCACTCAGGAGATATATTAAATAGGTGACTCAGCAAAAACTCATTTCCAATATGACTTTTTGATCTGGAGTGGTTTCCTGCTCCTCTTTGATCTAGTGTGTTTTCTTGCTTTTCAAAGACATCAAAGGACTTTCTATGACTAACTCTGCCACATCTCACTGAAGTGTAATATGCTTTGTAACACCAGGCGAAATTAACTGGGCTTCCTCTGAAGATGTCATAAAATGGATATTTTAGTTCCCGGCTTCAAAGAAAACTGGGAAGTTAATCACCTTACAGAGATCTGCTGTTTAACATATCCTGTCCTTTGAAGTGATACCTGGGGGGGAAGGGTGTCATCCCAGGAGCACAGGATTTCTCATGACAGACAATCACAATACATTTTTTTATATTACAAAAATCATAGAACAATCAGAACCAGCTGTCTAAGTGTCACAATCCTCCCCACTTAGACTGAATTTGGGGGCTCTATCCCCTGCATGGGATGAGCTTCCCAAATCAGTTCACTCCTCATAGACATGAGACAAGCCATCTGAATTCTGATTTTTCGCTCCAGCCCTATGTAAGAGCGTCATGTCATACCCTTGCAAAGCAAGACTCCATCTTAACAATCTACCATTAGTCTTTCCCATTGGCGTCAGCCAAACCAGGGGGTTGTGGTCAGTTTGTACCACAAAATGCTGCCCATACTAGTATGGCTCCAACTTCTTTAGGGCCCACACTATGGCAAGACACTCCTTTTCCACAGTAGAGTATGCCTGCTCCCTGGGAAGTAACGTTTTACTCAGGTACACTACTGGGTAATCTTTCCCTTGGTTAGATGACTGACTCAGTACTGCCCCAATACCCACGTCTGAGGCATCAGTCTGAAATATAAAGGGTCTGCTATAGTCAGAACTTGTCAAAACAGGAGCACTGCACAGTGCCTTCTTCAGTCTGGTAAAGGCTTCTTCACAGGCTGTTCCCCAGGTAATTTTCTTTGGCATCCTTTTCTTTACCAGGTCAGATAAGGGAGCAGCCAGGGCACTGTAATTTTCTATAGTACCCTGCTGTCCCTAGAAAACTCCTGACCTCTTTATGTGTTTTTGGTCTGGGCCATGCCTGGATCACCTCTATTTTTATTTGGTTAGGACAGAGCTGTCCCCAGCCTACCACATGCCCAAGGTATGTCGCTTCTCCCATGGCCACCTGGCACTTCTCCGATTTGACAGTGAGCCTGGCCCTCTGCATCCTGCCCAGCACTTCCCCAAGGTGGGACAGATGTTCCTCCCAGCTGGCACTAAAGATCGCAATGTCATCCAGGTATGCCACAGCATATTCCTCAGCACCATTTAACACCTGATTCACCAACCTTTGGAATGTGGCCAGGGTGTTCTTCATTCCGAAAGGCATTACTTTAAATTCAAATAAGCCTATCGGAGTAATGAAGGCTGACCTCTCCCTAGCTCTGTCCATTAACTCTACCTGCCAATACCCCTTGGTCAGGTCAATGGTCGTAAGGTAAGTTGCCCCTCTCAACTTGTCCAGGAGTTTGTCCGTCCGGGGTATTGGGTGGGCATCTGACTTCGTGACTGCATTCAGTCCATGATAGTCCACACAGAAACAAGTAGAGCCATCTGGCTTGGGCACAAGGACTATGGGTGAGGCACAGGGGCTGTGGGATCTCTGGATTACCCCTAAATCCAGCATCTTCTCCACTTACCTCCTAATGTCCTTTTGGACAGCCTCTGACACCTGATATGCTGTTCGACGTATGGGCGTCTGCGTCCCTGTCTCTACATCATGCGTCACTAAGGGGGTTAGTCCAGGCTTGGTGCTAAACAATGGGGCAAAGTCTGCTAAAACGTCCCTTACTTCCTGGATCTTGTCCGGGGCCAGCTGTGGAGACAATTGTACTGCCTCCACAGAGGATTCCCACTTGCTTTCTTCCAGCAAGTTCAGAAGGGGGACTGCTTCGTCTGTCCCTCCCCAGACTACACACTGCAAACACCATGTCAGCCCTATTAGCATATGGCTTCATCATGTTGACATGGTACAGCCTTTCTGTCTGTCTTCGGTCAGGTAACTCTATAATATAGTTTATGTCATTTACCTTCCTAACTACTTTGTATGGTCCTGCCCACTCAGCTTGCAGCTTGTCTTTCCAGACCAGAATAAGGACCATGACTTCCTGACCCACCATGTACAAGCTAGCTCTGGCTCTGCAGTCGTACCACACCTTTTGTTTCTGTTGGGCAGCTGCCAGGTTGCTCTGGGCCATCCCCATAAGCTCCTTCAGCCTTTCCCTAAACCTAAGGATGTAATCCACAATGGGAATTCCCTTGGTGGCGTGCTTGCCTTCCCAGTCCTCCCAGATCAAGTCTAGGGGCCCACGTACCAGGTGTCCATATAAGAGTTCAAAGGAGGAAAATTCTGTTGACTCTTGTGGCACCTCCCTGTGTGCAAACAACAGGTGAGGAAGATATTTCTACCAGTCCCTCCCATGTTGTTCAGCAAATTCCAGGAGCACTGACTTCAGGGTACCAGTAAATCTTTCCACAAGCCCATTGGCTTATGGGTGATACGGTGTTGTGCATCTCTGCGCCACCCCACACTTCTCCCACAAATATTTCATCAGGTCCAAAATGTTGTAACCCCTTGATCGGTGATAACCTCCTATGGAAAACCAACATGGGATAAAATCCCAAGTAAGGCATCTGCCACTTTGTCTGTCCTCAGTGAGGATAGGGCGACTGCCTCGGGGTACCGGGTGGCATAATCCCCCACAGTCAGGATGAATCTCTTCCCTGAGGGGCTGGGGGTATTTAAAGGACCCACAATATCCATTTCCACCCTCTGGAATGGCTCATCCACTATGGGCAATGGAATCAGGGTGGCTTGGGTTTTCTTACCTGCCTTCCCTATTTCTTGGCACTGGTGACAAGACCTGCAATACTTCTTCACCTGCTGGGTGAGGTTTGGCCAATAGAAATTCTGGGCCAACCGCTGCGTACTGCATGTGATTCCCAGATGACCAGACAAGGGACTATCATGTGCAATCTTGAGCAGCTGCTCACGATACCCCTTGGGAATGACAAGCTGCCTGCCTAGCACCCCTCCCTCTGTCTGCACAGCCTAAGTATACATCAGTCCCTTTTCTCAATAAACCTTATGTCTGCTGTAACCTCCCTGTGCTCTGCCAGAGTCTGCCCAAGCCCTCAGCTTCTCTAGACAAGGGTCATTTCTCTGAGCAGCTGCAAACTCCTCACACATTACCAAGGCATGGGACAGGTCCCCTTCTGTCTCTAAACTAGGGTCCCTAGAACTAGTGTCAGGGCACTCAGGATCACTTTCATTCCTAACCCTCTGACAATGGGTCATCCCTCCCTCTTCAGAGTAACCTTCTGCAGCTGTGTGGTTAACTGCTACTGGGGAAATTTCTACCCCCTTTTCATTAGTCTCCCCATCTGGAGACACAGGCTGGGGAATCAGCCTCCCAGTGGTTTCCACAATGGCTTCTGTGGGGTTCAGGGAACTACAGTTTTCCCTTGCTGTTTGGTTACGGGTAACTGCACACACCATCCCCTGTTGGAGATTTGTTGCCAAGGATGACGTCCACAGCTAACATTTTGGCTACAGCCACCTGTTGCACAGTTCCCCCTGTTTCACCCCAGTCTAGAAGAACACTAGTGAGGGACAATGTTTTCTCCTCACCAGTAAAGTCCTGTACAGTGACATATTTTTTGGGTATAAGCTGACCCGGCTTTACTAGATCCTCTTTTACTAACATCAGGGATGCCCCTGTGTCCCTTAACCCTTGTGTCTGTACACCATTCACCATGACTGGGTGCATGTGTTCCCTCATGTTCATAAGCATGCTTCCAGGGACACACAAACAACCCACTTCTTTCCTAGCCCCCAGTTGTGTGTTGATCACCTTTTTGGGACACTGTCTGGCAATATATCCTGTTTCGTTACACAACCAACATTCATTTCTTTTCTCAGAGAAATCTTTTCTCTGAAACCTGGGACTAACTGGTTTCGGTGGAGGAAGTGAGGGTTTTAGCTGCCCTGAAGGTGTGCTTTTCCCTTTCTGTGCTGCCACACCCACCCCATTCGCTCTCAGAGCAGGTCTGCTCTTGGCATAGCGGTCCAAGAGTTCAGCAGCCTCTTGCACTGTTTTGGGATCTTGGTCCTCCTGCCAGGTTTTCAGCTCTGCTGGGCATGCCCAGAAAAACTGTTCTAACAAAATCACATTTTCAATTTTATCTACAGAGTTTGCTTCAATTCCTTCCCACCAACATTTGAAAAACTGACGTTGTTTTGTGGTGAACTCCTCAGGGCTTCTCCTGAACTTACAGAATTTAGCTCAGTATGATTCAGCAGTTACTTCAAATTTTTTTAACAGTGCAGCTTTAAGTTTGCTGTAATCATTACTGTCCTCATTGTCCATTTGACCCAATGCATCCCGAGCTTTCCCAGTAAGTAGTGGGGATAGCTGGAAGCTCCAGGACTCCTTAGGAATTTTAGCCTGAATATGAACTTTTTCAAAAGAATTTAAAAGGCATCCATATCCTTCCCCTCTTTAAATTCAGCTATCAATTTGGAATTCAATTTGTAACCCAGTCCTGTAGTCCCAGTTAAACCCAAGCCACTTACCTGCTCTGGTGCTGGCGGTTGGAGTCGTAGCTTCTCCAGTTCATGTTGACTCTGGCGCTCATGCTCCTCACGGTCTGCCTCTCGCTGTTCACGGTCCACCTCTTGCTATTCTTGCTCCCTCTTCTCCTCTGCAGCTTGCTGGTGCTCAAGCTCAGCCTCCCACTATTCTTGCTCTGCCTCTCATCTCTCTCGTTCCACTTCTTGCTGTTCTCGCTCTGCTTCCTGCTGTTCATGCTGTCTCTTCTCTTGGAACTCCAGCTCCATTCTGCGCAACTCAATCTGCAGCCTGAGTACTTCTGGCTCCAGAATACTCGTGACCTTTCCCTGCTGCTGTGGCACTTCTCTGGCACTGGCCCTGCTGCCCTCCTCATCGGATCTGGATACTGCACTGGCTGCTAGCCTTTCCACACTCAAGATTAGATCTTTTACAGTTACTGTCTGTGACTTGATGCTCTGGGTATCTGCTACCATCAGGGCATCCACAAGGTTCTGCTTGGTGGCTTTCACCTCATATAGCACTCCTCTGTCTCTGCACAATTGCTTTAAGTAGTCTACAGTGTGCCCACTGTAGTTGGAAGCCATCTTCTTTCCTAACTACAGCTACTGTAACTTATACTTTAGAAAAAAAAAATAAAACAGGTAGGAACTTGACTGTAAGCCAAGTGATATAGTTCTGTTTCCTTTTTAAAAAATAAATCACTGCCCTTTCTTTGCAAGTGAGCTGTACAGTATCAAGCTGACACACTGAACAATAAAAGCTTATAATACCAAAATTATCCGCACCACTGCCAACCAATCTGTCACAACCCCACTCAGCAGGTCAGGCCCTCTGCTCCCACAGTGACAACCTCTGAACACAGTATTTTGAACAGGAACAGAACAAGGTAACCCTCCTGTCTGTTTTGTGGGATTTGAATCAACCTTTGGTCTCAGGTTCTGGAGGGATTCAAACTGTGAACCTTTTGCTAGCGTACCCAATGTACAGGCTTAGATAATTCTGCTCTTCGGGGAAATTACAGATATCTTTCGCGAAGGGCACCTATCCAGGTATACAAAATTAACCCTTAAAAACTCTATGAAAGACCTCAGGTAAACTCTTAATCCCAGTTTGGTATACCGTTAAGCTTATGCACAGTGTCAACTTTAACCATATATGCTTCACCTGTCAAAGAAAGGATTTTGAAGGCACACCAAACTGTCTCTTTAAAATAGAGGTTTACTTTAAAAGAGATAAAAATGTAACATGTAAATACAGAACAATATATCACAATGCATACAATCACTTAAAAGAAGAAGGTTTAAAAAGTGCAAACAAATTCCTACCACCAGACAATTAGACTTGTCTATCTAATGTGTATATTCTAACAGTGCTTGAAGTAAATGTTTTTGCTGCAGAGAGTCTAAACAAGAATGTCTCTAAAGGTCAGCCACAGCATAATTAAAAACTGTCTTTGAACCTGCCTCCTCCATTATGTCACCCAGCTCCTCCTCTGTTTATTAAAAATTATACAACCAGAATGTCTTATCACTCAGGAGGTATATTAACTAGGTGACATCAGCAAAACTCATTTCAATATGACTTTTTGATCTGGAGTGGTTTCCTGCTCCTCTTTGATCTAGTGTGTTTTCTTGCTTTCAAAGACATCAAAGAACTTTTTATGACTAACTCTGCCACATCTCAGTGAGGTGTAATATGCTTTGTAACACCAGGTGAAATTAACTGGGCTTCCTCTGAAGATGTCATAAAATGGATATTTTAGTTCCTGGCTTCAAAGAAAACTGGGAAGTTAATCACCTTACAGAGATCTGCTGTTTAACATATCCTGTCCTTTGAAATTATACTGGGGGGAAGGGTGTCATCCCAGGAGCACAGGATTTCTCATGACAGACAATCACACTACATTATTTTATATTACAAAAATCATAGAGTAATCAGAACCAGCTGTTCAAGTGTCACAGTATTCACTAAAAATACCACTAACAGCTTAATCTGGTTCAAGGTCAGCTGGCATTCATCTGTATCCCCCTCCCCCAGGTTGTGCCTAAAAATAGGCAGAATTTGTCTAGCGCACTTACCCGATCAACAAAAACTAAATAAATAATGGTGCACACCCCAAGGAGACATAGACGGCTTGCGAGTTGCAACTTGCAGTTTGTGTTTTAAACCACAACTCCTAGCTGCTTTGTCCCTCACTCCCCTATTTTAGCCATATGCTGAAACACTCAGTCCTTTAAATACATTTGCTCCTGTATGAAAGACAAGCAGGCTGAATAATAAACTAAAAGCAGTTCATTTGAAATAAAGCAGCTTGCTGGAAGCAAAAACTGCTTAGCACTTAATTCCCCTCTTAGTAATACTGTTGGTTAAGCATGCTGTGCAATATAAAGGCTTGTAATTTACATGTTGTGAAATAATACAATGTACTGCAGGTTCTTAAAGCAACAGCTGGTAAAATGCAAACACAGTGCTAAAATGTATAGGCCTCAAACACAACTAGACTAAATGCGGAATGTCTGCAAATGTGTATTTTCCTTTTGTCACAGAATATGCAAGAATGAATGAATACAAATATATTATGCTGTTTTACTGCTGTTTCTTCTATAGTCATTCAATTCACTTACCAATGGCTTAGAGTGGTGTCTCAGAGGCTGTCCCAGAGACCTACCCAGTGCTGCTCAGTTTGTTGCTAAAGAGCTGGCGGGCCATTTTTCCCTATTTTATGCACTGACAATCTGAGGGAGGAGCCTGTGTGCACTACGTGCTTCAAAATGTGTACATAAATGTTATTTTTATGTTATGACCCTCTGTATAAACACTGTTATCACAGCATATGCCACAGTAATGTTCCAATAACAATAATATTGTGTTTAAAGAACGTTTTAAGTTAAATTAAAATCTAGATTTAGTAGTTGCCGTATTGGTCCTTGCAAGAATAGATCCAGCAGCTAATGATTTGATACCTTTTAATGGACCAACATAGATGTAACAACAAGAACAAAGTGCTCTAGCTTTTGGACCAACCAGTCCTTCTTCAGAAGCTCATGGCAGTTGTTTAGAAAATACAATACTTATAACAGCTAGATAATGCAGAGAAAAACAGAAAAAAATCCCCATTGGTTTAAAATACTCATTTAAAAAAAAAAAAAAACAGAAGATGATGTCAGAGAAGTTTAACAGTACAATACTGCCTTCAGCCAGAAAGAACCTTGGGTCAGATGTGCTTGGTGGAACACACATACAAAGAATCCTACTGCATATAAATTTAATTGACATAAGATAACACTGCTGAAGCAGATAACTCCTAAATCAAGCTATGAGTGTCACAGTTAGTATAAGGATGTGATTACTGAAAGGCAACCCCCACCCACTTCTTTGACATCATCTTCTGTTTTTTTTTATTTTTATTTTTTAAAATGAGTATTTTAAACCAATGAGATTTTTCTGTTTTTCTGCATTATCTAGCTGTTTAAGTATTGCATTTTCTAAACAACTACCATGAGCTTCTGAAGAAGGACTGGTTGGTCCGAAAGCTAGAGCACTTTGTTCTTGTTGTTACATCTATGTTGGTCCATTAAAAGGTATCAAATCATTTGCTTCTGGATTTAAGTTAAATTAGGAAGATGATGGAGTTTAGGGTGGTCATCTGACAAACACCAAGCATATAAGGGGTGTTTTCAGATGTCCTAGTCAGATGAGAGTAGTGCAGGATCAGAGTGAGGTCTTCAACCGTTTCAAATCTTACTATAGACCAGTGGTATAATTACCTATCCTGTAGTAGTATAGCTTATTTCAGAAGCCGAACAGTATTTTACCTGTGATTTCGCTTTGTGAGCTACGTATAATTTGTTTTTATTATTTTGTCAAATGATGCCTGCTTGTATATTATTTTCTGTATATAAATAAAAATTACTTGGCATGTCAACATTTGGCCTTGCTGCATCAAGTACCGTGTCTGTCTTCCCAATTCCACAATCTCCTACACTCCCCCATTGTCTTTGCCACCACAACCTCTGTGGGAAGACTGTTCCAGGTCTCCACCACCCTTTCCATGAAGGAAAACCTCCTGCTGTTTGTTTTGAAACTACTTCTCTTCAGGAGCATGTTGTGCCCCCTTGTCAGTGTATTCATGTTTTCCCTGAAGAGATCCTGTGTCTGTACTGAGTTCATACCTTTGAGGTATTTAAATGTCTCTGTCATAACTCCTCTGTCTCTGCACAATTGCTTTAAGTAGTCTACAGTGTGCCCACTGTAGTTGGACGCCATCTTCTTCCCTAACTACAGCTACTCTAACTTATACTTTAGAAAAAAAAATAAAACAGGTTGGAACTTGACTGTAAGCCAAGTGATATAGTTCTGTTTCCTTTTTAAAAAATAAATCACTGCCCTTCTTTGCAAGTGAGCTGTACAGTATCAAGCTGACACACTGAACAATAAAAGCTTATAATACCAAAATTATCCGCACCACTGCCAACCAATCTGTCACAACCCCACTCAGCAGGTCAGGCCCTCTGCTCCCACAGTGACAACCTCTGAACACAGTATTTTGAACAGGAACAGAACAAGGTAACCCTCCTGTCTGTTTTGTGGGATTGAATCAACCTTTGGTCTCAGGTTCTGGAGGGATTCAAACTGTGAACCTTTTGCTAGCGTACCCAATGTACAGGCTTAGATAATTCTGCTCTTCGGGGGAATTACAGATATCTTTCGCGAAGGGCACCTAGCCAGGTATACAAAATTAACCCTTAAAAACTCTATGAAAGGCCTCAGGTAAACTCTTAATCCCAGTTTGGTATACCGTTAAGCTTATGCACAGTGTCAACTTTAACCATATATGCAGAATTTGTCCTCAAAAGGTCAAAAAAGAAATTCAACATCTCAGGATACCTCCATGACTTGAGTAATACAATATATTGGCAAGATTTCTACCTTACAACCTCAGTTGAAACAGCTCTCCAGACCTTAAAGGACATTATCACTAATGCTCTCAATATTCATGCACCAATTACCAGTATCAGAACTAAAGCAAGATCCTGCCCTTGGTTCACTACTGATCTTAAAGCAGCCTTGTTAACCGGAGACAAACTGTGGAAAAAGGCAAGAAAAACAAAGGATTCCAGAGACTGGCTAAATTTCAGAAAAGCAAGGAATTCATGTACAAAACAAATAAGAACTGCCAAAACTGCCTACTATAGAGCTGAATTGGATGCCTCCTACAATAACCCAACCAGACTCTGGGGTACTATAAAAGGAATTCTGGGCCAAAACTCTACTCCTGCCTTAACCTCCAAACTGCTACTAAATGATACAGAAATTACGAGCAAACAAGAAATCCTAAATACCTTCAACGACCACTTCACCACAGCTGGCCTAGCATTTGACTCATCACCTGCAAATCTCCTGAGATCTTCCTTGAACCTTCAATCCACTGTGGGACAAAAGGCTACTTCAACTTTTTCCTTCAACCCAATATCATTGAAAGAAGTAGAAGACCTCCTCTCTAATTTAGATACTTCTAAGAGTGCAGGTACAGACTCCCTGGATCCCTACTTCCTTAAAATTGCATCACACATCTTATCTGCCCCCCTCACTCATCTCTTCAATCTTTCCCTAACTTCTGGATCCATTCCCTCCACTTGGAAAACAGCTCAAGTAGTTCCACTACTTAAATCTGGTGATCCCATGGACCTCAACAATTACAGGCCCATTTCCATCCTATCAGTACTATCCAAGATGCTCGAAAAATTAGTAAACTCACTATTAAAGGACTATCTGGATAACAATAACCTCCTAAATTCAGCACAATCGGATTTAGATCAAGGCATAGCACCATTTCTGCCCTAGCCAAAGTAACTAACGATTGGCAGATTGCCTGGGATAAGAAGAACAGTACCTGTGCTGTGTTCCTGGATTTGAGTAAAGCATTTGACACAGTGGATCATGAATCATTAATCACCTCCCTTAGCTCACTAGGACTGGATTCTCTCTCACTCAACTGGTTTAAGTGCTACCTATCAGATAGGTCACAACTGGTAAAAATGGAAATTATCTATCCACCTTAAAACCACTGCTAAGAGGTGTACCGCAAGGCTCTATTCTTGGCCCCATCCTCTTTGCCATTTATATTAATAATATCGATGCCAACCTCACTCAATCTAACATTCATCTGTTTGCTGATGATACTGTATTATATGTCAGCAATCCCTCATTACCTAAAGCCTGTGAGCTGTTACAATCTGAATTCTCCATCCTGCAACACAACCTACTGGAAAAAAAACTACTTCTAAATGACAAAAAAACAAAAGCTATGTTCTTTGCCACAAAGAGTTGCTCTGCCACTACCCCATCACCCACCACCCTACAATTATCCACCCTACTTGGAGAGAAGCTGGAATTTGTTGATAACTTCAAATACCTTGGAGTTCGGATTGATAATAGGCTTGACTATTCTGTCCATATTGAAGAGCTACTAAAAAAACTGAGACAAAGGCTTGGTCTATTTTTTAGAATAAAACACTACCTTAACAGAGACTCCAAAAAAAGATTAATCCAGGCATCATTCCTATCCCTCATTGATTATGCTGACTTTCTCTATGGCCATTGTTCACTCCCCCTCTTAAATAAGCTGGACACCCGTATCATAGATCCATCAGATTTATTACTGACCTTCCTCCAGCACCCATCATTGCTCTCTTTATATGGCAGTCAACTGGACATCACTACAACACAGAAGAAATAGGAATGCTGCAATCTGGATATTCAAAGCTTTATCAGGCAAACTACCCACGTATATCACAGACTGTTTTACCCGAACTTCTAGGCCATACACCTTAAGGATCAGTAAACTCATCATACTAAAGGTCCCCAATGCCTGCACCCAGTTTGGGAGGGCCACTATCAGCTACTCACTAGCAGTTGCATGGAACTCACTCCAAAAATCCATGAAGCTAAATAGCCTCTTACCTTTAACATCCTTCAAAAGATTATTCTCCACCCTATTTCCAGAGCTCTGCAATTGCTTTTATAAGGCCTAATCCCCTACCCTACCTACCCTCCCAACCCCTTTTCCGTGTTCCATTATGTTAGTTCTACTTCTATTTTCCAGTCACCTGATATACTCTCATAAAAGCCAATTAGGCCTATAATTTATATATTATGCCTGCTATACCCATTGTCTCCTTTTTCTTACAGGTTAAATGGTTTTACTGTGCCTTGTATATATGTAAATTGTTGTATATTATCACTTTATGTCATTGTACTACTGTTTATGTTATTCTTGTCTATGTAAAAATACTTGTACTCTTATTTGTATGACCACTCAGGTCCATCTTGTAAATGAGCTACGCTCAATGATGTTTGCCTGACTAAATAAAGATTTTGATTGATTGATTGATTGATATGCTTCACTTGTCAAAGAAAGGATTTTGAAGGCACATCAAACTGTCTCTTTAAAATAGAGGTTTACTTTAAAAGAGATAAAAATGTAACATGTAAATACAGAACAATATATCACAATGCATACAATCACTTAAAAGAAGAAGGTTTAAAAAGTGCAAACAAATTCCTACCACCAGACAATTAGACTTGTCTGTCTAATGTGTATATTCTAACAGTGCTTGAAGTAAATGTTTTTGTTGTAGAGAGTCCAAACAAGAATGTCTCTAAAGGTCAGCCACAGCATAATTAAAAACTGTCTTTGAACCTGCCTCCTCCATGATGTCATCCAGCTCCTCCTCTGTTTATTAAAAATTATACAACCAGAATGTCTTATCACTCAGGAGGTATATTAACTAGGTGACATCAGCAAAAACTCATTTCCAATATGACTTTTTGATCTGGAGTGGTTTCCTGCTCCTCTTTGATCTAGTGTGTTTTCTTGCTTTTCAAAGACATCAAAGAACTTTCTATGACTAACTCTGCCACATCTCAGTGAGGTGTAATATGCTTTGTAACACCAGGTGAAATTAACTGGGCTTCTTCTGAAGATGTCATAAAATGGATATTTTAGTTCCTGGCTTCAAAGAAAACTGGGAAGTTAATCACCTTACAGAGATCTGCTGTTTAACATATCCTGTCCTTTGAAATTATACCGGGGGGAAGGGTGTCATCCCAGGAGCACAGGATTTCTCATGACAGACAATCATACTACATTATTTTATATTACAAAAATCATAGAGTAATCAGAACCAGCTGTTCAAGTGTCACAGTATTCACTAAAAATACCACTAACAGCTTAATCTGGTTCAAGGTCAGCTGGCATTCATCTGTATCCCCCTTCCCCAGGTTGTGCCTAAAAATAGGCAGAATTTGTCTAGCGCACTTACCCGATCAACAAAAACTAAATAAATAATGGTGCACACCCCAAGGAGACATAGACGGCTTGCGAGTTGCAACTTGCAGTTTGTGTTTTAAACCACAACTCCTAGCTGCTTTGTCCCTCACTCCCCTATTTTAGCCATGTGCTGAAACACTCAGTCCTTTAAATACATTTGCTCCTGTATGAAAGACAAGCAGGCTGAATAATAAACTAAAAGCAGTTCATTTGAAATAAAGCAGCTTGCTGGAAGCAAAAACTGCTTAGCACTTAATTCCCCTCTTAGTAATACTGTTGGTTAAGCATGCTGTGCAATGTAAAGGCTTGTAATTTACATGTTGTGAAATAATACAATGTACTGCAGGTTCTTAAAGCAACAGCTGGTAAAATGCAAACACAGTGCTAAAATGTATAGGCCTCAAACACAACTAGACTAAATGCAGGAATGTCTGCAAATGTGTATTTTTCCCTTTTGTCACAGAATATAGCAAGAATGAATGAATACAAATATATTATGCTGTTTTACTGCTGTTTCTTCTATAGTCATTCAATTCACTTACCAATGGCTTAGAGTGGTGTCTCAGAGGCCTGTCCCAGAGACCTACCCCAGTGCTGCTCAGTTTGTTGCTAAAGAGCTGGCGGGCCATTTTTTCCCTATTTTTATGCACTGACAATCTGAGGGAGGAGCCTGTGTGCACTACGTGCTTCAAAAATGTGTACATAAATGTTATTTTTATGTTATGACCCTCTGTATAAACACTGTTATCACAGCATATGCCACAGTAATGTTCCAATAACAATAATGTTGTGTTTAAAGAACATTTTAAGTTAAATTAAAATCTAGATTTAGTAGTTGCCGTATTGGTCCTTGCAAGAATAGATCCAGAAGCAAATGATTTGATACCTTTTAATGGACCAACATAGATGTAACAACAAGAACAAAGTGCTCTAGCTTTTGGACCAACCAGTCCTTCTTCAGAAGCTCATGGCAGTTGTTTAGAAAATACAATACTTATAACAGCTAGATAATGCAGAGAAAAACAGAAAAAAATCCCCATTGGTTTAAAATACTCATTTAAAAAAAAAAAAAAAACAGAAGATGATGTCAGAGAAGTTTAACAGTACAATACTGCCTTCAGCCAGAAAGAACCTTGGGTCAGATGTGCTTGGTGGAACACACATACAAAGAATCCTACTGCATATAAATTTAATTGACATAAGATAACACTGCTGAAGCAGATAACTCCCAAATCAAGCTATGAGTGTCACAGTTAGCATAAGGATGTGATTACTGAAAGGCAACCCCCACCCACTTCTTTGACATCATCTTCTGTTTTTTTTTATTTTTATTTTTTTTAAATGAGTATTTTAAACCAATGGGGATTTTTTTCTGTTTTTCTCTGCATTATCTAGCTGTTATAAGTATTGTATTTTCTAAACAACTACCATGAGCTTCTGAAGAAGGACTGGTTGGTCCGAAAGCTAGAGCACTTTGTTCTTGTTGTTATGTCTATGTTGGTCCATTAAAAGGTATCAAATCATTTGCTTCTGGATTTAAGTTAAATTAGGAAGATGATGGAGTTTAGGGTGGTCATCTGACAAACACCAAGCATATAAGGGGTGTTTTCAGATGTCCTAGTCAGATGAGAGTAGTGCAGGATCAGAGTGAGGTCTTCATCCATTTCAAATCTTACTATAGACCAGTGGTATAATTACCTATCCTGTAGCAGTATAGCTTATTTTAGAAGCCGAACAGTATTTTAACTGTGATTTTGCTTTGTGAGCTACGTATAATTTGTTTTTATTTTTTCAAATGATGCCTGCTTGTATATTATTTTCTGTATATAAAAAATTACTTGGCATGTCAAAATTTGGCCTTGCTGCACCAAGTACTGTGTCTGTCTTCCCAATTCCACAATCTCCTACACTCCCCCATTGTCTTTGCCACCACAACCTCTGTGGGAAGACTGTTCCAGGTCTCCACCACCCTTTCCATGAAGGAAAACCTCCTGCCGTTTGTTTTGAAATTACTTCTCTTCAGGAGCATGTTGTGCCCCCTTGTCAGTGTATTCATGTTTTCCCTGAAGAGATCCTGTGTTTGTACTGAGTTCATACCTTTGAGGTATTTAAATGTCTCTGTCATAACTCCTCTGTCTCTTCTCCTCTCCAGTGAGTACATCCTAAGATGGTTTAATCTCAATTCACATGGTTCTTTATGTAGTCTGTGTATCATCTTTGTAACCAGCATGGTTGATGAATTAGGATCATAAAAAGCATATGTTAAAAATTTGGGTCTTAAATCTTTAAAAATGGAAGCGTTAGGAACTGAAGTCGGTGTGGGGGGGGTTTAAATACAAAAGTAGTCTTTCATGAGCCCGGGTTCCTCTTTTCTGAGTTAACAGGCCTATTGTTAATTGTGCTTAATGTTGTTTATTTATTTAGTGGTATCGGAATTGCAAACCGTTGAGTCAGGGACTCATTTACAAATGCTCCTCGTCATGGTACTACAAAGACAGGTAAACAAACAATCACAGGCACAACAAAATCTCAATGATAACATAAAGGAAGTATACAGTTTTTTCTTTACAGGTGTAACCCCCCTACAAATGGGGGTTCCTGAAAAGTCTTCCTTGAGTTTGCCTAAATGCTCACTGCCAGGCTGGTGTCCTGCGTTTTAGCAGTTTAAATGTGTTGCCTCTATGTACTGTCTCTTTAAGAGCTGCCTGGATTGCAGTCATAATTAATCTGGGAGTGAGCTCTGTTAGAAGATGTACTTGTTTGCTGATCATTTATTAGAATAGTAATAATATTGCAGATTGTCTAACCTGCCTTCTTTGCAGCATGTACATTTCTGTTTATCTCCACCATCTTGGTCCTGGACTGCTGAAATGGGCCAATCAGTACCTTTGGGGACTCTAAAATGGAACCTGTCCCCAGGGGCTTTGTGGGAGCAAAATTCAGTAGGAATTGTAGTTTTGGGCTTTTGGCACCTAAATGAACCTGGAGGGGGAGCCCTTGTTGTGACTGACAGAGGAATCAGCCAACCGAACCTTTTTAAATCCTGGGAAAGTCCCAGACTGCTTGCAGTTTCAGATCAGATCTGAGTTGGGAAGTGAAGGAGTAACAGCTCGAGATAGTCGTGCAGTAATCCTGTATAGATTCACGTGGGAGAACTGTGAAAGGGCAGAGTTTTGACCTGCTGTCCCTGAGAGGGAAATTGAAGTTTATTCGGACTTAATCCGAATTGTGAGGATGATTTAAGCCACAGAACTGTGACCAGGCTTTAACCTGATGAAGTCCAAAGATTTGCTGAATGTGATCAGCCTGTCAGGATTTCCAGCCACCTTTGAACTCCTGGTTTGTGCAGAGACTCTGTAATTGCGACCAGATAGCAATATGCCTAGTACAATAGAATTTCTTACATGTAAATGTGCTATGTGCTGTTAGTGGGTCGTGATTTGGTTCCCCACTATGTGCTGAACTGTGTTCTGCTTGCTGGAGGCTGCATCCAGCTCCAATGGAATAAATCCGTTTGCATCTCCATTTGGCCTGGGCCTTGCCACACTGGCCCAGTCAGACTACTCGCTACACAGAGAAAGCCATTGATGAGAGACCTGCCTGGAGATCAGCCCCCCTACTCAACGCCTTGAGCAGGAATGACACCTCGGTGATTCGTGTGGGCACTGCTTCTCCTGGCACTCCAGCTCAACAACCTGCAGTCTCGATTTCATCCTGCCTGTGTCCTGTGTTTGGTATCGTGAGTAAACATCAGGGTAGCTCCCTGAAACAACAGCTAAATCTAAAGTGTTATCATCTGATTGCTTTGTTGTCTTTTCCTTCATGAACTGAGCCCTCCGGCTCTGGATTACAAATAGTGTGTGTTGTGCATGTTGCTTTCTTCCATCACAGGGCCCCAACCAGCTGTGACGCCGGCCAACCCTGGGTAATGGTTCTGGCTAGCCCACCTTTTTCCTATCTGGGTACCCAGAGTGTGTGACTGTGTAGGGACTCTGAAGTGCATGCATAACTGTCTGATTGATTTAGCCTTTAAGCCAATCAACCTGATTACACCCCTCCCTTGTTCAAGTCCCCTGAATAAATCAGATCTATCTCTTTTTGCATTTAACCTGAATGTGGTTCCAGTTTGTGCCAAGAGTACTGTACTGTTGCTATTTGCTGTGCATAACCTTGTTTTACAGGGGTTCCCAGGGTCGAACTAGAGGAACCAGCCCTGGTGGTAAGTGCAAACAGTGTGGGTAATTGATGGTGAATAAGGGTCATTGTGAAAGTGATTATTGTATATTGTTCAGGCCACTAGAAGGGAAAGAGGGAGGTTACAGTGTCCTGGAGGGCTGTGCCTAGGTTAGCTTGACCACTAAGAACCCCGAACTCCTGATGAAGGCACCCATTTCAGTACCCAGGCCTCTTAACCTGCTACTAGCCAAGCATGCAGGGGTAGCAGCACTTGGGATAGCGCCACCTAGGGGTTACACAAGTATGTACACAATAAAACTATAAGTAGGGTCCTGTACAATGTGGGTCATCGCATGTAACAACACAGGCAAGCATTTATTTTACCTAAGCAGAAAACAGTTTGAGTAAGGTGCTGGGATATTGATGAGGGGTTCGAAGGGGGGGGGGAGCAAACGCTATGCACAGTTACAGCTGCGGGTAATGATCAGATGGTGCATAAGGGCTGTTTTAAAAGGCCCAATTCTTTTGTTTTGCAGATTTTACTAGTGCTGACAAACTGTTCTTAATGGAAGGAGCATACTAAGTGAATTGTGACAAAAAAAGTCACAGTCTGCAACAGAAAACCGATGCAATTGGGAGTTGTGTCCAGTTTGGACACAGCTGAATCCACCATGGATGTATTCACATCTATCTTCAGATGTGAACTTCGGACACCGTTAGGCCATCTAAAAGATGGCCCAAAAAGTCTGAATGCACTTCTCCTTTAGCAGCAGGCACATCTTAGGTGGATCCTTTTGAAAATTCTGCCACTGTTTTTACTACTTCCCAATGACTGTTTCATCTGTACTTTACAAGCTAGTGCATTTGCTAGTTGCTGTGAGCATTAGCAATTCAAAAGACTGCCTCCGTGTCAAGATGACCATAACGTAGTTCCTTTTACAGTAGTTAAACATTGGGGAAGCATTGTGAAAATGTTTGCTTTGGCATACTCCCACTGCTTCTTAAACTAACACAGCTTTTGGCAGAGATATGCTTTTCTTTGGGCTTATCTCGCAAGCAAAGAATTATCTAAATTCTTTTCATTCTTTTGGAACTTCTCGTTGTAGAGCAATATCACCCCTCAGGGAACTTTGGTACTGAAGCCTCCAGTTAATGTACAGATCCAGAGGCAAATGATTTGATACCGTTTATTGGACCAACATACAGTAGGTGTAAAAAAAAGACCAAAATGCTTTAGCTTTTGTACCAACCCAGTCCTTCCTCAGAAGCTTAATGACAGTCATTTAGAAAATCCCATACTTTTAACACCAGATCATGCAGGAAAAAACAAGCATTTGTCAATGCCGAATGTTTGCTTGCTGGCATTGGCAGTGGTAGTGTAGAAGTTACAGAGCTGCGTAATAGGAATGGCAGTGAAGTACTGAACTGAAGCCAACCCCACCACCACTCTGCAGAGTGATAGGCATTAGAGGTGTGCCTTTGGTTAAATCAGAGCATAGCCACGCCATTTCACCACACACCCACCCTGCAGACACTGACAAGTGTCACAGTGTTCCTTGGGGTCTTTGGCCCTTATGCGCACCCCATTCCATTAGGAAATATGGTGAGATGGGTGCGATATAGGAGAATGGGATGAACTTTGGGGCCGAAGAGTCCAAGGCATACCTCGATGCCTCTCACTGGCTGCAGGGTGTGGAATGGTATGAGCATTAAAGGCAAGAATCCCAAGTCACACCCCTGATGCCTGTCATTCTCTACAGGGTTGGGCATTATGGTTGGAAACCCTAATACCTCAGGCATTCGTTGGTATTTTCACTCCAAATGTTCAACATGTTTTTTTTGTGACCCCACCTCATGAACAGGGGGAATATCAGTTTCTTAGCCGAAAGCTGCTTATGCACAGCGACTACAGCATTTAGCACCACAGGTGCAAAAAGATTCCGAACAGGATGTAAACAATGACAGCTGTACTGTTCATGGGGAGGTGTAAAAAATGGCAATGTTGTAAATCTGCAGTAAAAATATTCAGTGCATTGGGGCAGAAGTTTGACGTCTTTGCAGAATATTTAAACTAGCAAATGGGGA
Organism: Neoceratodus forsteri; assembly: GCA_016271365.2. Lineage (NCBI taxonomy): Eukaryota > Metazoa > Chordata > Ceratodontiformes > Ceratodontidae > Neoceratodus > Neoceratodus forsteri. Next base: position 74,767,832 of record JADMNL010000035.1, read on the forward strand.
GAGGGGTGCAGCACCCCATACGTCGAATGGGAAGAACACCCCTCCCCCCTCAGCTAGTGGTCAAACAGGAATTCAGCGTGTTTGCCGTTCATTTGCATCACCAGGTAAGAAAAAAGGTTTGGCTCCCCATACGATGCACAGGGGTAATGCCAAACTTCACCCAACAACTAACACACCAAAATCTGGCCAATGGAAAATCATGTACACAAATGCTCACAGCCTGGGAAATAAGATCCCAGACCTGCAGGCAATAATGTCAGAGGCTAAACTGGACATAGTAGCAATTAGTGAGACGTGGTTTACCAGTAACCACCACAGGAGACTTCAGTACCTGGCTATGTATTGTTCAGAAGAGACCGAGGTGCAAAAGGTGGGAGGAGTGGCCCTGTATGTTAATGAAAATATCAAAGCTACAGAAATTCAGAATACACATAAGGAGCCAGAAGAACTGTGGGTCACCTGGAAACAGGAAATGGGACAGCCATAAGAACTGGGGTTGTCTACAGGCCCCCAGACCAGAGGGAGGACATAGACACATTACTGTTAGAAGATATACAAAACATGACAGCTAAAGGAGGTTCTGATAATGGGAGACTTCAACATGCAGATACAGATTGGTCAATACCAGCAGGAACATCTGCCAGAACTAGACTCATAGTGGATTCCTGCAGGAGGGCCTCAAACAACTGGTACAGCAACCCACAAGAGACAGGGCTATCCTAGATCTAGTACTGACTAACAAAGAAGGGATCACAGATCTCAGGTAGAAGGTCACCTGGGGCCAGTGACCATCACATGGTATGGTTCAATTTGGCTACTACATCTAAATCATCCCATTCAAGGCAAAAATATGGGACTTCAGAGGAGCTGACTTTGATAAGATGGCCAACAGAGTTAAGCTAGCCCTGGCAAAAAGAAACACAGATGAGGGGGTACAGGCAAAGTGGGCAAGCATTAAGGATGCAATACTTGAAGCAACATCCCATTGTGTTAGACAGAAAAGGAAGTGCAAAGAAGAAGGAAACCACTTTGGTTCTCAAATACAGTAGCAGAAAAGGTCAGAGCCAAGGCTGGCCTTCAGGAAATATAAAGGGAACACAGCGGATGAAGATAGGGAGGCATACCAAACTGCCCTAAGGGAAGCAGGTAAGGCAGTAAGGCAGGCAAAGTCCCAAACTGAGAAACACTAGCACAAACAGTAAAGAAGGTGACAAGACTTTCTATAGATACATTAGTGAAAGGAGAAAGTCCAGAGGGGTATTGATAAGCTTAATGGAGAAAAGGGAGCATGTGAGGAGGAGGACCCTGTAAAGGCATCTATCCTAAATAGATACTTTTGCTCAGTATTTACTGAAGAGAAGGTAGGGCAGGGCCCACAGCTCAGCATCATGGACACAGGGGAGGGAGGTGAGCTACTCCTCTCACAAAGAAAGGGTCCTACAAGAGCTTGCTAAGCTCAGGGTGGATAAGGCAATGGGACCTGATGGCATACATCCCAGGGTACTGAGGAGCTAAAGGAGGAACTAGCAGAGCCATTAGCAGAATTGTTTAGTGAGTCTCTGAGCACAGGAGAGGTCCCAGAAGACTGGAGAAGGGCTCATGTGATCCCGCTCCACAAGAGTGGTAGCAGGGAGGAGGCGGGAACTACAGACCGGTCAGTCTTACCTCAGTAGTGGGCAAGATTATGGAGGCACTCCTTAAGGAAAGGATAGTGCAACACCTGGAATCCATAGGGCACAGGATCCAAGACAGCATGGGTTTACAAAGGAAGGTCCTGTCAAACTAATCTCATAGATTTCTTTGACTGGGTAACCAGAGTGGTGGACCAGGGGGAGCAGTTGATGTCGCCTACCTTGACTTCAGCAAAGCTTTTGACACTGTTCACATAGAAGATTGATAAATAAGCTGGGTAGGCTCGGGTGGGTCAGAAGTTGGTCAACTGGGTGGCAAACTGGTTGACTGGCAGAAAACAGAGAGTGGTGGTAAATGGTATACAGTCAGAAGAGATGCAAGTCACAAGTGGGGTACCTCAGGGATCAGTCCTGGGGCCAGTCCTATTCAACATCTTCATTAGTGACCTTGCAGATGGACTAGAGGTAAGGCTTGTCTGTTTGCAGATGACACCAAGATCTGCAACAGAGTAGATGAGCCAGATGGGGTGGGCAGAATGAAAGATCTGGATAAACTAGCAGAATGGTCAGAAGAGTGGCAACTGGATTTAATGCAAAGAGTGCAAAATCATGCACATAGGGAAGAAACCCTGAAGCCACTTATAGGCTGGGAGGAGTTGCTAGCAGTCACAAAGGAAGAAAGAGACTTGGGCATCATCATCACTGATGACCTAAAATCATCAAGCAGACCTCTAAAGCAGTAGGTAAGGCTAGGGGGTGTTAGGGTGTATTAGTAGGGGTATCACAAGTCGTAGAGGTAATAATCCCTCTGTACAAGACATTGGTTAGGCCCCATCTGGAGTACTGCGTGCAGTATTGGAGCCACACCTTCACAAGGACATTAACCAAATTGAGGCAGTCCAGAGAAGGGCAACCAAAATGGTGCAGGGACTGCATCAGAAGACATATGAGGACAGATTAAGGAGCTCAATATGTATACCCTTGAGCAAAGGAGGGAGAGGTGATATGATCGAGACATTTAAACACCTTAAGGGCATAAACAAGGTGAAAAGAGTCTAACATGTTTAAATATAAGAAAAATAGCAGGACAAGAGGACACAGCATGAGATTAGAGGAGGCCGATTAAGGGGAATGTGAGGAAATTTTTTCACAGAAAATTGGTGGATGCATGGAATGGCTTACCACAAAGTGGTAGCTATGAATACAGTGCAGGGCTTCAAACAGGCATGGGATAGGCATAAGGGAGCAATACAAATGACTATGAATAGATAGGTCACTGACAGAGCAAAGGCCGATGGCACATTTATAAGGTAGAAAAAGAAATGGGAAGACTGGATGGGCCTTGCGGTCCTTATCTGCCGTCAACTTCTATGTTTCTATGTTTCTATGTAAAAAAATGGTGAAGTCATGGGCGTACATAGAAACTGTGCAATGCACACCCGTAATATAATTAGTTTGGGGATTTTTTTTTACAGCAGATTGTCAACTCAGGCATTTTGGTGCCTCCGATCATAAACAGTGTCACTGTGATTTTCTTTATCTGTCTTGAACAATAATTTCCCACAGCGACCACGCATCTTTGCCTGAAAGTTGAAAACACGACCCATGTTGTGAAAAATGACAGCTGTACTATAAATAAGGCAGCGTGGAAAAATGCCACTGGTGAAAATCTGGACTTAAAATATTACAAAGTCATGAACTTACGAGGGTGCGTGGAAACTGCGCAATGCTCACTCGTAACACAGTCATTTTATGGACTTTTGTCACTAAATTTTCAACATAGCCATTTTAAGACCTCTGCTCACAAACAGTGTAACTGATTTTCTTAATCTGTCCCAAACATTGCTTTCACACACCAACAGCACCATTGTGTGCTACATGTGCGAAAACACATTTTGGGCGGCATATGAAAAATGGCAGCTGTACTGTTCATAAGTAAGTGTAATAAAATGGCAATGTTGAAAATCTGGAGTGAAAATATTAAATTTGCAAACTTATGAGCATGCATAGGAACTCTAACACTACGCTCTTAAAACAGTCATTTTAGGAATGTTTTCACTAAATTTTCAACAACCATTTAAGACCTCTGCTCATGAACAGTGTCACTGTGATTTTCTTAATTTGTCCCGATACATTGATTTAGCACACCGACTGCGTCATTAGTAGCTACATAGTGGAAACACGTTTTGGGTGAGATGTGAAAAATGACAGCTGTACTACTTATAAGAAGGTGTGGTAAAATGACAATGTTGAAAATTTGGAGTGAAAATATTTAAAATTTTGAAATTATGAGCGTCGTAGGAATCTAGCAGCATGCGCTAAGTAAAACAGTCGTTTTTGAAATTTTCCACAAATTTTCAAAATAGACTTCTTGAGAGCCCATCTTATGAACACTGGCAGTGTCATTTTGTTAATCGGTCCCAAGAGGTGATTTCACACAGTGACTGCGAAATCACCGCCAGACCGAATAACGCCATGACCGTGACATCATTCATGAGAAGGGTCCCAAAACCCCATGTTGAAAATTTGGTGCAAAATTCAAAAATTTCTGAGATATCAACAAAGTTGAAAACCCATATCTAGCCCATTATACAGCTTACTGGCATTTCCTCAGTTCCGGTCAGAAGAGTGCAGCGTGTTCCCGGTTCACCAAAGATCGTCACGCCAAGGTCCGAGGTAAGTATGGGGTGAGGGGGTGTGGGGAAGCAGGGTACGCAGTGGCTGGGTGCGGGTTGTGGGAGGGGGGCCAGGGAGACTTCGTGGGACCGTTTTTTCTTTACAGGTGTTCTTTTTGTTTCCAATGACAACGCGGGACATTTGCCATGCTGGGGTGGGCTTCCAGTGTGTCACAAGGATGGTTGGGGGGGCATTCAGCCGATGGGGAATTGGGCACCCCCGTCACCCAAAGCATCGATTGCCACGCTGGGGTGGCCTCCCAGCGTGGCACCCAGTACTGGGGGTGAGGACAGTGAAGCTGGCGAGGGATTGGGCACTCCCGGCTATATCATGAGTTGCCACACTGGTGTGGGCACCAGCGTGGCATTGGAAGGCTTTGGGGGATGGGGGCGCGCACAGCCAGACGAGGATTGGGCACCCCATCGGCTGTACAGTGTGTGCGTGCGTGCATGCAGGCGTGCATGCCTGCGTGTCATGTGTGTGGGGGAGCTGCGCATGAGCAAGCGATATCTTATCACTGCTCACTGAAGCGTAGCTCCCCCTTTGAACTGTATGCCACTGCATTTTGGAGCTTGTCATAGACAGCTCCAGCATGCATTGGCTTACAGGGGCCGTGCCTGCCAACACACTGATTGAATTGGAAGAGCAGGTGACACTCCTCTGAAATCTCGCATAATGGCACTATGTTTCTTGCACATGCGTGCAAGCAAACATAAAACATAATAAATGTATCTTAATTTTTGAAGACCTTTTTTTTGTGCGTGCATATGTGACATATGAATGAGGGATCCACTCACTGTAGATCAAGGGAGGATGTGAAATGGTGCAGGTACATGGAGGGGGTGAACAAAGTGGTAGACAGTAAGCCCTACCAGAGCTTCAGGCTGATGTAGCACAGTGATACATTGGGGGGTGAACAAAGTGGTAGACAGTAAGCCCTACCAGAGCTTCCGGCTGATTTAGCACAGCTGGACTAAGGCAAGGGAGGATGTGAAATGGTACAGGTACATGGGGGGTGAACAAAGTGGTAGACAGTAAGCCCTACCTGAGCTTCAAGCTGATGTTGCACAGCTGGACTAAGGCACAAGCACCCACGGCATGTTCTTATAGTCCCCATTTATATGTCCATTTATGTTCTTACTGCGCTGATTGCCTAACTGAGCCAAGATGTAAAACAGATACTAAAATGTCAGGTTTATTTCAGGTGACCAGGATCGTTTTGGGTAGAGGGGGCAAGTGAAATGTGCTTACACTTATTAATTGTTGCTGTGCCACGGAGTGATACACCGGTCCAGAATCCCTATACGTTCAAATTATGTTTGCAGCCTAAAGGTGCTTAGGTGGATTGGCATTTACATTACTCGGTGGCAAATCTTTTTCACACTTTTTGTGATCATCGGTTAAGATATAACCACTAACTGATGAGACACTTGGGGGCATGAAACTGTGCTACCAGCAAAGTTGCATTTGCAAAGTCCTGAATATTTATCTGTTGATAATGAAATGAAAACTGTCAGCTGATAACATTCAGCCACTGTCCATTGCACAGAACAGACATCTCACTGATAGATCTGGAGCAAAGGGACATACACTTGCCAATAACACCACTACAGCTCCAGACACTGAAGAAAGAAGTTCATGCATTTTTATGACTGTTAACTTTTTCAGCATTTTAAAACAGTTACTTAGCATCTGTACTAAGATGTTACACGTCGCTGAACTGAATTGTGACACCAGAATCCCTGCGATCAACATCTGTCAGCAAAAGTGAATTGAAAAAATCAATAAATGTATAAAATGGTAAGTGACATGAGTCAATAACATCATATCTGCATGTAATACTTGGCTTAAAATTTGAGCACCACCATATTCCACACCACAGCGTCAAACAGGGATGCCATTTATAATTCAGCTAATGTCAAGCAGTTTTCAAGCCATAAAAAGTATTACTGTATCAGTATGGTGGCAGCAACAGGATCAGGAAATTATGAAATAAAATGCAACAGCACCCTGTCAGCCATATATGTTGTGCGGGTGAAGGGAGTGCATGAGCACCCAGGAGTGGGCTGTTAGGCGGTTTCAGATTCACCGGAGAAAAGGGTGGATTCGATTGTGAGCTACGGTTGAATTTGTGTTTTCTTTTTCTATACCTAGTTTTCACTATTTTGTTAGGGCACATGTCCAACCCTAAGATGTTTAGGGTCACAAGGTGTTGTGACTTCATTTAGCATCTGATTTGAGAAAGAGCTGTGTGATTCTATCTAAATGCCAGCTCACTGCAATTCAGAGAAAAAAAAAATATTTTGAAGCAGCATTAGCAGACTAAGGGCCAGATATTCAAACAATTGCACCCAGCGCAAAACCATAGCACTGGAATAGCGCTAGAATAGCTTGAGGCTGCAATATTCAGAAGCCTTAATAGCGCCGGCGCTGTGTGATAGCGCCAGCGCTAAAAGTAAATGTATGCTGAGGCGGGAGTGAGGGGAGTGGCCATGAATGCCAGCTGCGCGGCATATTCAAATGTATAGCGCAGCGCTACAGGCATTAGAGCGACCTGTAGCGCAGCGCTAAACACCGCCGACAAAAAGCTGGCGGTAATGTGGCAGTGCCCCCCAGCATGATCCCCAAGCCCCACAGCCAGGGCATGTAATGAAATTCCCTGGTGTTCTAGTGGCCCCACCACCCCCCAAACACGATCCCCCGACCCAGTAGCCGCGTATTCCGTCAATATCCCTGGTGTTCTAGTGGCCCCCAACGATCCCGATGCCAGCTAGTCCCAAAAAGCAATACCTGGTGGTCTAGTGGTCCCCCTGCCCCGCCCCAGAAGTGCACCGGCCGTCCTCCCGGACTCAGTCTAGATCTGGCGCCGGTGACCGGCTCAACCCTCCTCTCACCACCATGGCGGCCGCTGACTGCGGTATGCAGGAGTGCTAGTAGTGCTAGTGGCGCCATGCATGCCACAGTCGGCGGCTGAGCGTGGTGGTGAGAAGGAGAGCTGAACAGTCGTCGGCGCCTGGGCTGAGTCGGGGCAGTGCTGGGGGGGCTGCAGGGCGGGGATGACCACCAGGTGCTCTTTGGGACTGCTGGCGTGAGATGGGTGTGAGTGAGAGGCCACTGGGAGACGCAGGGGATGACGAGAATCTGGCCTACTGAATAGAATCCTGGGGGTGGAAGGACCACTAGAACACCAGGGAATATCTATAGTCAGCGGCTGGGTTGGGGATTGTGCTTGGGGGTTGGGGGCCTCTAGAACACCAGGGATATTGACTAAATCTGGCGGCTACTGGGTTCGGGATCATGCTTGGGGTGGGGCCACTAGAACACCAGGGAAATTGACTAAATCTGGCGGTTACTGGGTCAGGATCATGCTTGGGGTGGTGGGAGCACTAGAACACCAGGGACAAATAGGTGTTTTACATGGACCACGGCTGGGATTCGTGCTTGGGGGTGGGGGCCACTAGAACACCAGGGACAAATAGGTGTTTACATGGACCGGGGCCAGGATTCGTGTTTGGGGGTGGGGACCAATGGACTACCAGGAGTGGAGCCAACACAAGTGGGAACAGGAACCATGATGGCTGAGCGGGCTGCCTGGCCCAGCCTGTCTGCCCAGGTCCCTATATATTGGATGGCTGCATTGCACAGCCCAGTGACCCTACAGCTGACATCTCCCCACCTTCATCAGGTTTGCCTTATGCCTGCCCCATGCATACTTATGTCCCCCCAGTGTGTTCCACCCACACCTGTTATGGGCCGGCTCTGTTGGTGTGGGGTGGGGCATCATCCAGGGCATGTGTTGCCACAGGTAGTGTGTGTGTGTGTGTGTATACAGCTATCTATCTATATATACATATGTATGTGTATATATATATATATATATATATATATATCGTGTGTCTCTGTATCTATCTATATTTATAGATCGTTGCAGATCTACACACACACACACACATATATATATATATATATATATACACACATATATATATATATATCTTTTAAGTACTGCTTGCAGTGCTGCATAGGTATATTGTATGCACCACTAGTACCTGCCAGCAAACAGTTCCTGCTGCAATGCTTGGGATTCCATTCTGACCAACAGGGGACGCTGTGGGCATGCCTTGGCCTGCAGCGTCCAGCCTGTACTGCCATGCCGACCAACAGGTGGAGCTGTGTGCACCATGCAGCAGCACCAGGCAAACTGCATGGTAATGTATGCTAAGCAGCATATAATGAGATGCAAATGTGCCTGTTTGCCCATGGATTACCTAAGTAGGCTCATTTGCATGGGAGCTTTGAATATAGCTACCGTTTGCCCTGGGCTAACCAGTTTGCACTGGGCTAATGTGTTAGCACTGTGCAGTCAGGTTAGCCCCAGGCAAGCCTCACTTCAGCATAGCACAGTTTTGCAGTGTGTGGCTTATATTATTGTTTGCAGTCATACCTCTCAACTGTCCCTGATTTTCAGGGACGTCCCTGATTTTACCTCAAAATCGTACTCTGTCCCTACTAAACATTGGGCCAGATATTCAAAACTTTGCCCAGGGGCAAAATTAGCACTGCCCGGCGGGCAAACTGTGCCCAGAGCAAAAACATAGCTATATTCAAAATGAATAGCCGTGCAAACCCAGCTGAATATAGCAAGCGAAGGAAGCCGGGCAAACAGGCCCAGGAGTGCAGGGCAAACATTGCCCAGGATTAAGACAGCACTAAATATAGCAGAGAAGACAGCACTGAATATAGTAATCAGACAGAGGGCAGTGCAAACACCCACAAAAACAAAAGTGTCACAGAGGTGTAAGCAGCTGTCCAGGAACACAGGAAAGCAGAAGAGCCCAGCCAGACACAACTACAGTACCAGTGAAAGGAATGGAATAACCTACAACCACAAGTGAAATCAGAATGCCACAGAACACTGTCAAATCCCAAGTCCACCCCAAAAAGACACAGGACACAGGAATGTCAACTTCAAAAAAGTATAATGTAAACTGTGAAAATACAAAGTGCAAAGGCAACATGAACATATATACAGAAAAAAAATCAAAACATAGCAGAACACTTTTCTGTACAAATGGGGTGCAAGAAAAACCTAATGGAAGGGGAAAGGGCAGGCGTAACAAAGGGATTGAAAACAATGGGGAAAACAGTAATAGTGCAAACAGTCAAATGGTAAATGAAGCAACAGAACAATGGGGTAAGAATGTGGTTGTGAGAGGGATGTGGAAATGCAAAGCAATGATGGGGAACAGGATGGCAGGAACAGGGCTAGGGACACTGGGCCAGGGACAGGAAGCAGGATATGGTACACAGAATGCAGGGGTTAGGTGCGGGCAGGTGCCGGCAGACGTTCCTCTAAGACAGCTGCAACACGTCTCGTCTCAGATATGAGTACAGCCTGCTGTTCAATCAGGGTGCGCTGCTGGCGCACTATCCTCCATGAAGCTCCTCCATTCCCTCACCTCCTCTGGACGGCTGGCCCACAGTGATGACCTCCGTGGACCTACAGGAGAAAGGGGACCACATCAGGGCATGATAATGACACAAAGGCGCCATGTACCACCACCGGTGGACAGCATGCCCCAACAACCATGCCCATGTGCTAGTATGTAACAAACTACAACATACACTAACATGTGCCTGCAGGACAAGGCAGTAGTAACAGGCAGCATGCAACACCCCAGTGTACATCGATATGCATGGAAGTATGCTGAGAAACCCAACAACGTGGAGGCCAGCCAGCACAGTGGCGTGCAGACTGTAACAGTGCAAACAGACAGCCACCTCCAGAGATGTGAGCGACAAGTGGACACTGACTGATATGCACATGGGATGACACATGGTGGGACATGCTCCCACGGTCACACAGCTATGATACAAACTACAGATGACACCAACTGGAGAAATTGCCACAGCCCCAACCACTGGTGTAACCACACATGCCTGTCGTGTACACCCCAACAGTGGCCCACCCTCACTGCTGCCCTCCACAAGAACTGTGACACCCAGCCAAACTGCCACCCACGATGCCATAATACAGCAGCTGTACAAATGATGACAGGAAACCCTGAACAGGTGGGTGGGTGACTGACATAAGTGTGCAACAGTGGCAAGTGACACAGATAAAGACTCGACAATGACCACAGAGAACAATGACACTGGCATCAGAACAGTAGGGACTGCAGGACAGGTAACCAAGCAGTACACAACCAGTGGAAGTGCCAATGCCCAGCCACACACTTGCTGCAACAGAAGGGTGAGGGGCCCACAATGGTGTACAGAATGGCACAGTGCCGTGACACCACCCATGCAAGAAGACACACACATATGAAACACAGCCACTGGGCCTGGTCCACCAGTGGCACTGCAGTGATGGGCCAAAGGCATGCACAGGACAGTGTCACCCTGGTGGTCAAGGCATGGCGAGGCACACACACACACCTGTGGGAGCAGCATCTGCCATAGGGGCTGACAACCAGCACACCATGCTACCACAGAACAACTCCTGCAGCACACCTGCATAACATGTGCACAAACAGTGTGCACTACAGGGACAGAGGGACAGCACTCTCTTAGGGACAATGGCCCCCACATCAGAACATGAGCCCACAGGCAGGGGTGTAGCCAGACATCCACATGTTCTACATACAATCCCAAACAGCCGCACCCCCCTCATAAATGCTGTACTCAGCAACCCCAAACAGTAAACCCCTTCCAAAAGGGTATGATGTCTATCAGATAATTCCCCACTCTCTAATGAGGTTGTACATTCCCAGGTGGGCCCCCCTCAGTTGAGTAAGTGGTTACCGTCTGAACTCTGAAAACATTTGCATTTAGTATCGTGTTCCCTTATTAAATAGGGTATCTGGGACACTGTTGATAAATGTGAGATGCAAACACAGAACTAGTGTATCAGAATGAAGTGGAATATTGATATAAGTGTGTCAACCTGGGCCCTCCTCTATTGATGTTCCAGGTGGGCCTTGCATCATCTGTCCAGGTGGGCCCTTTGCACTGAGTCCGACCCTCTGTCCTACACAACAGCATTTAAAACAGGGCCACACCCCAGTGGCCTACAGTGACCAAAACGTCTGGTGTACCTAGGAACAGTTGACAGACATGCAGTACACCAAAGTGTACACTAATGTGTACAGTCGCGTATGCTACATACACACTTGCTCAACTGCATGCCCTGTAAAGCCAGACTCATAGTGGAAAAGCATAACATTGCACAGTACTCACGCACAACACCACTATTACCGTCCGTGCTCTCTGCTGCGCTGTGCCAGTGGAGGCACCCTCGCCTGTCGGATGATGGCCACTGTCTGGCTTGTGTACGCTCTCCTGCCTGTGGTTTGTTGTCGGCGGCTCTGCAGTGAGAAGAGGGTACAGCATCGTCAGTACAATATCAGCCACCACGTGCGCTAAAGACCACCCTGTACCCCAGTGGTGCAGCACAACACACGCAGTGGCAGGCGGTGCAGTGCACCACCAAAGCCATGCCAGCATGACAGGGGTCCATGCACACTGTCTACCCCTATCCCACACAGTACACACATGGCTTCATGGACCATGAGCAACATGTGTAGCTCAGCAACACATAAGCACACCACGAACACACTGCCCCACCACCCATACCAGCAGTCGTGCTACAGTCATCCCTTACCTGGCACAGGCACAGTCCCCTCATGAACCATGGCCCTGCAGCGTTCTAGCAGTGGTTGCTGCCTGCGCCTGAGGTCAGCATAACGATGCCGGCACTTTTCACCATCACGTGGGATACCTGTGATGGCACTTAGTCTGCGGGCAATGGAAGCCCAGACCTGTGTACGGGGCAAGTCACCCTCCGCACAGGTCCAAATAGGCGGCGATGGCGCCTTTCTGTGAACTGCACGAGGTTGGCAGTCTCAACCTCATCCCACCGCCTAGTCACGGCCCACCACTGCCCTTTGCCTAGCTCGCCCAGACATATTTGTGCTGTGGAAGGGGGCAAATAAACTGAACAACAGTGCAACAACTGTGCATACACCCTGACACACAGTACAACTGAAGTGCAGCGCCGCGCTGACGTATGCCGTAGCGCCGCGCTAACAGGAAGTGATTGCAATGCGCAGGCATGACCCCTACCATCACCCTGGTCCGATATTGCACGCATGCGTGTAGCGCCGCGCTGAAGCTGGTTAGCGCCGCGCTGCAGCTGGTTAGCGCAGCGCTGGACCGCGCTATGACAAGGGTAACATGAGCATGCATGCTGCACATAGCGCGGCGCTGTTCCTCAAATAGCGCTGCTGTGCTAGCGCCGGGCTATTCAGAGCCATATTCAATGGCTGTATGCAAATGAGGGTACTTGTGTATGCATGGGGCAAAACGTGTGATTAGCATATAATTATTTGCTCATTTGCATGACTAACAGGCAGGATTGCCTGGCCAGGCTATAAAAGGGCAAGCAGTGCACCACCAGTGTTGTATTGTGGAACTGCGGTGGGAATACAGCAGTGAACAACATGGAAGAGACATGCAACAGGGGATGGGCAGCAACAGCCAGGTATGTATCAAGGGTGTGGATAGGCATATTCATTGTACACAGTTGTGTCCAGTTTGGTCGACCGCCTGTCACAAACCAATTATCAATCTAATCTGTGGTATTTGAGTTAGTGTTGGCCACTGTGGACTGTCATGCATGTATGATCTCTTTAGAGTGTAGAGGAATCATGACAATTGTTTGGAAGGGGTGCAGTTTTGATGGGCTGTACATTATGTAATGGGGGACGGTTGGAGACTGTGTACACTCCTGGTATGTATGACCACCGTGGGACAACATACATCCACTGCTTGTGCTCATCCCCTGCAGTACAATGTGTCATGTGCCAATGTTTGCACATTTGTGTCTGCACGCCAGTGCACTGCTGCTGTACCATGACAGTGCACCGTCTTGTCTTCCTGCATGTGTGGAGTGATGGCCTCTGCCCCCACCGGGAGTACACAATGTACCAGCTGCGGCCCCATGCCACAAACAGTCATGGGGGTCTATGGCATGTGCACACCACTCCAGACGCAGGACAGACAGTGGCAATGTGGGCATAGCAACGACAGGCACATGCAGCCATCTGATATGTCCATGTGGCCTGTAGCACTGAGGGGTGATATCATGCTGTCCACTGTGTGATGCAGTGCAGCACCGACCGAGCCACTGACACCTGTCCACTTTTATTATCCCATAGGTGTGCAGGCTCAACCGAGGCGCATCCGTGCACCGAAATTCTCACAAGATGAGCTAAACACCCTGGCACATGAGGTAAGGTGAGAGAACATGTGTTGCGCGCACACAGGGCCACCGATGCTGCTGTGCGGCAGGCTTGGGAGGAGGTGACTGCAGCGGTGAATGCGTGTTGGTGGTCGGGAGATCGACTGAGGCAGTCCAGGCGTTGGAATGACCTCTGCGCGTGCAAAGGAGGAGGTGGCACAGCACCACAGAGACAGGACCAGAACTGGTGGTGGTCACAGGAACACCAGCAACGTGTGCAGGAGCCACACATGGCGGTGGTGGCATCCACATTGCGGATGGTGGCAGTGGCAGGTGTGCCAGGTGGTGGTTACGAGACATCCCTTGCACTTCCAAGGCCAGGTCTGTATTCACATGTGCAACCCTGTATGTGGTGCAGGCAAGGGTGCATGGTCCTGCTTTGGTGTCCTGCACAGGCTGCACTGTATCCTGCAGAAATGATGGCTGGCATGGTCAAGATCACTGTGGGGTGGGTGGGTGCATGTTGGCACAGGCTTGTGTGAGGTGGGTACCTGTCCTGAGGGCTGCATGGTGTGGTGGTGGTGGTGGTAGTGGTGGTGGTTTGCCACAGTGTCCATGGATGGATGACTGGCCCTGTCCCTATTCTCTCCTCAGCACTCTCGGACAGGCCTGCACCACCACAGCATGGGCCACAGATGTCTAGCCAGGTTCCTGAGGTTGTGGAGGAGTTTGAAGATGATCGCCAACAACATCTGGACATTGTGTATCCTAATGAGGGGGCTCAATGCATGTTGGGCATACCTAGGGACAGGGCATGCAACTGCCTGGGAGGAGGGGCACACCTCACCAGGGCTGTTAGAGACAGTGGGCACCTGGATGTTGCCCCAACTGAGAGTGATGGGGTGGAGAGGTACTGCTGGTCACTGTCACCAGTGCAGATGACAGTGATGTCTCTACATATGCACATCAGCTGGACATTCCTGTGCCAGGGGATGTAGGGGTGGGGGCTTGCTGAAGGCCATGGAACAGGTCTGGGTGCTTTGTAGGTGTCGGCAGTGTGGCTGAACACATGGTGGTGGGTGGTGTGGGTGGTGTTGCAGGACAGCAAGGCGTGCATTTTCTGACAACTGCTGAGGTTCCAGTCCATATGGTGCCACAGCCCACTGCCACTGCGTCGCAGCAGCCAGCTGTAGCAGTTGGTGCAGTGCCACAGGCCCCACTGCCAGCTGCTGCTGTGGGTCCTGTGCCTCTGGTCCATGAAGGCCATGGTGCCCGGCCACTCCTGCAGGCTGCTGTCACATCACAGCAGGAGGCCCGTCTGGACCTGCATGCCATGCGGCGTGAGCTGCGGCACGAGCTGGGTCAGATACGGGAGGCAATAAGAGTGGGCTTTGCTCGTGCTGAGCAGCAGGCAGAGGACAGGTTTGGCCGCCTGGTGGGTGCCATAGACCGTGGCTTCTCGGGGTTGACTGCTGCAGTGGTGGCAATCGGTGGTGTCATGCAGGGTGTGCCTATTAGTCGGTAACATGGGTTTGTTGGCTCTGGTGCACATGGCAGAGGGCACACAGGCAGGCACACCCGTGGGCGCAGGGCTGCCACTGTTACCAGTTCAGAGCCATCACAAACTCCACCTGCAACCCAGCGCGCGTGGACATCCATATCCCTCATCTGCCTCCACCAATCCCCGGGGGCACAGGAGGCCAACCGTGCCTGCCTCACCTTCCACTTCAGCTGTGTCCTCTGCACAGAGCACCCCAGGGTCCGTAACCCATGGTACGGGAGCACGCCGCATGCGTGGGTTGCGTCGCCGGTGATGCCCACAGACTGTCTGGCGTACTCTAGGTGCTTCCCTGTCATGCATGGGCAGATCTGTGCACACACACACACACACACACACACACACACACACTCCCACCAACACAGTTGCCCCCCCTTTCCCTCACAGCACACATTGCACCTCCCCATCATGATTACACCGTTTGTGTGTATCCCCACCACATATGTGCTGCACAATCATGGAGTCACACCACATGCACACACTATTTGTATTACACTGGGTTTGTTTGCTGTTGTGATTCTGGTTTTCACTGTAATGTTAGTCTGTGCACATTAAAATTGTTGCTCACTTGTACTCTTCTGGTTGTTGTGCAGTCTGTACTTACCCTCTGGTCTGTTGCAGTATCCTGATGATGTCGTCCCGGTGCTGTATGGCCCTGCGTGCCATGCGAGGGTCCCTCCTCTCCAGTTGCTCCACTATCCCCCTGACCACTGGCTCTGGCTCACTGTCAGACTGTCCCTCAGGTTCAGGTGCCTGTATCCCACGGTTCATTGCCATGTTGTGCAGCATACAACAGGCTAGGAAGATACGGCATACCTTCTGAGGTGTATATTGTAGGGCACCACCTGATGTGTCAAGGCATCTAAATCGCATCTTCAGGATGCCAAACACCCTCTCTATAATGTTTCTTGTTCTGGCATGTGCCTCATTGTAGAGCTCCTCCGCCACTGTGGCCGGTCGAGTACTGGTGTGAGCAGCCAGGGCCGCAGAGATGAGCACTGTCTCCTGTCAAAACATATAACCCTTAGTGCTGTACTGTGGTCTGTCAGCTGCTGTCCTGCACCTGTCTGTGGACCTCCACATCCCTTCCCTGGCCTGCAATGCCTGCCCCATCCATGCTGTTGTGTGTTTGCCTTGTGTGCTACAACTCACTGACTAGTTGTCCACTGGGTATTCTGCCCTCCTCAAGGCCTGACACAGCTGAGACTGGTGCCAGATGGAAGGCGTCGTGGGCACTGCCGAGTACTGTGCATATACATTGGTGATCGCCCGCCGCATCGCACACCACCTGGCAGTTGATGGAGTGGTACCCTTCCTGTTCACATACACATCACTGCCATCTCCAGGTGGTGCACTGGATGGGGACATGGGTGCAGTCAATGGCACCCAGTACAGATGGTAGGTGCGCAACTCGATGGAACTGCTGCATTGTTTCTCTGCGCTCTGCTGCTGTGCTGGGGAATACTATGAATTCCGAAGCATGTGGCAGGAGAGCCTCTAGGAACTGGGTCAGGATGCATGAGGTGGCAGACTGTGTTACCCCAATGGTGTCCCCCGTTGGTCGTTGGAACGTCCCTGTGGCAAGGAAGCACATCGCTGCGGTCACCTTCTCCTCCACTGTCATGGCATGACTGCGTCTGGTGTTTGACTGCAGCTGCTCATGCAGGAGTTCGCAGAGCTGCCTCAACATTCCCTGTTCATCCGGTGCAGTAGCGATGTGGTCATCAGGCAGGGTCTCAAGGAGACCCTGGGCGGTACAACCTGTTGCAACATACCGTCTCCTGTGCCTGCGTTGTGGCCCATGTTGTGCCTGCTCCTTTCCTCCACCTCCTCCTCCTCCACTACAGCTGCCATCAATGGCAGGATCACTGCTACTGGGACTGCACATTCCTACTTCCTGTGCTGCTCCCTCCTCCTCTGTGTTTTGCCCTGTGTTTAGACCGGCCTTTTATAGGCGGTAACTAGCGCGCCGTGCTAAGGGCTGCGCTATGTATCCTAGCGGCACTGGACCTTTGAATATCCTTCTTGCGTCTCTCTACGCACCTATCCTTTGCCCCTTGCATACATTACTGGTTATCAGCGCTACTGCAGTTTGTGCACGCTATTTGGCCTTTTGAATATGGCAGACCCACGCTAATCCCGTGCTAAACCTGCGCAAATGCTTTTTGCCCGGCGCAAGGTTTTGAATATCTGGCCCATTGTGTTTCTGTGGCCAAACAGTGGGGGCATACCTCTCAAGTGTCCCTCATTTTGCTCCTTAAAATTGCTCTGTCCCTCATCTGTCCTTCATGGAAAAGGTGCTGCCCACAGAGAGAATGTGCTGTATATTCAGATTTTAAAGCAGAAACTCTAAATATTCTGAAATACTAAATCCAAAATAAACCTTGTACAAGTAAACACTATGGTTTTCACAGTGTTCTGAACTTATATCTCCATGTTTGAGGATGTGTCCCTCACTCTGAGTGTCTGTGTCCCTCATTTTGAGTGTCCAAAAATGTCCATGTCCCTCATTTCAGTGACAAAAGGTTGAGAGGTATGAGTGGGGGTTGTAAGCATAAAATACTGTCAAACATTAATGTTACTGACATGTTCTTCCTTAATAAATGTATTCTACACTACACCACTTATCCTACCAGCTTCCTGAGTGCATATCACCAATATTTAGAATGTGTCCCGGATTTTAAACTTTTGTCCCTGATGTTTTTAAGCCTTATCCCTGCTTGATGAGGCAGGGGGTTGAGAGGTGTATTAGCAGCAGCTGTGAAATGTCTCTGTGCAATCACACACAATGTTCTCCACCTGCAACACTGGCTTGCTACAGAGTCTGATGAGCTGCAGTTGCAGGTTGCACTTCCCTGTTGCTATATTCAGTGCTGTCTTATTCCCGAGCTGTTTTGCCCTGCACTCCCAGACCAGTTTGCCCGGCTTCCTTAGACTGCTATATTCAGCAGGATTAGCACTGGGCTGTTTCCTTTCGAATATAGCTTGCTTTGTGCTCCGGGCTAAGTTTGCCCGCCAGGCAGTGCTAATTTAGCCCCGGGGCAAAGTTTTGAATATCTGGCCCTAAGTGTGCAGTTTAGTGAATTACCACACAGGGGTGTGTATATGACAGCACTAAAAGGCGCATTAAAGTGCTTCAGTCATGAAAACCTCCCCCACTGGCTGCTGCTGAAATGCATAGCAGTATGTTCTCCTTTGTGCATTCTGGCTATTCTTTACTTCAGCTGCAGGTAGTACAGTACACTCAAGTTCGTTTGCAAAGGTTTTAGCAGTGGAGAGTTCACATTGACAGAGTCTAGTAAAAGAAAACGCTTGGAATTACACATACAACGAAACCTGAATTTTCACATCAAATGCTGAGGTATTTTTCTTCTGGAGGATTAGAACCCATGGAGTCCATGAAGGTGTGCTTTGGAGAGCTGGCATGTGTAAGGACTGTTAGACACCCACACATTTTGGTGGTCCTGCTTTGGCAGGGAACAGTTTATTAAAGTAATGATGTGTGGCTTGTCTCCCTAAGCTAGACAAGACTACACCATCCTATCAGGCAACTGACACAGTTGATCTGTGTGTGTGGGGGTGGGGGGAGCTGCTCACTGAAGCGTAGCTCCCTCTTTCAACTGTATGCCACTGCATTTTCAACTGCTGTCATAGACAGCTTCAGCAGTGATTGGAGAACTGTGACAACGCCTGCAAACACACTGACTGAACTGGAAGATGCTGACACACCTCTGAAAAACTCAGATGATGGCACTATGTTTCTTGCACATGCGTGCAAGCAAACATAAAAAACGGGAAAAATCCCATTGGGTTAAAATACTCATTTAAAAAATAATGCAAGACACGTCAGAGAAGCTGAAAAGTACCAGTTCAGCTTCAGCTGAAGGGGACTAAAGGTCAGATGCGCTTGGAGGATAAAAACATACAGGGAGTACACTGCACATAAATTTAAATGGCTTAGAGATACCTTCAGAGTAAGATAACAACATCTCGAGCATAGAGTTACAGTATATAGCCCAATTATGCGTCAAAACCCACTCTGATTAAAGACGTGATAAAATGTGACAAAACTGTAAACTGAAACCAAACTCCACAAAATAGACCTACAAAAAGTAAATATATATGGCATACAAAGGGTGACTGATGTGAATGATGGAGCATTAAGATGTACTGTGTGTGTGTGTGTGTGTGTTATCTTCCCCTGTGGGGGATTTAATTCCTATGATTTCTTATTCAGATTCCTTAGACATTTTCAGTACATCAAGCTGAAATCTGTACATATCAGAGTGCACGGTCTTAGTTTCTTGGTGGTCCTTGACAAGCAGCTTTTTTGTTTGGCTCTTATACTGTCAATTTATATTATCATGTATATACTCTTGTTACAACATCGAAGACCTTAAGGTTTATGGTGCATAATAACCAGCTTTTATTTTATTTATTTGGTTTTTGTTTACTGGGTAAGGTGTCGTAGCCACAAAATATGACTATTTTCAGATACAATCTGGGAGGTTACAATACAAAACTGGCAGACAAAACAAATGACAGGTATAGTTCAGAGGTAATCAACCACACAAGGAAACACCTACATGATGTTCTGTGACATAAACAGTACTGCTAATATGACAGAGACAATGGCAGGAAAATGCACAATAGTACAAAACATAATAAGCATACAATCACAGTGCAGTAGAGTTTTAACACATAATCCATGGTAAGTGCTGAGAGTATAGTTGGGTAATACTTTCTAGCTTAGTTTTACATTCCATATTTTCTCACATTAGGTAAACTTTACTTTAAACCTTTTGTATGCCATGTATATTTACTTTTTTGTAGTTCAGTTTTGTGGAACTTAGTTTCAATTTACAATTGTGTCACATTTTAGCATGTGTAGCCCCTCGGTGGCGCTACCCTGAGGGTTACTACCCCTGCCTGCACAGTAGCCTGCAGGTTGAGGGGTCTGGGGTCTCAAAACAAGTGCCTCCACCCAGAGGACAAGGCTGATGGCAATGTAGCTGGCCTGGGTACAGCCCTCCAGGACAATGATACCACCCCCTTTACCCCTAGTGGTCTGGCTAAGCCTGTAGTCACCCCACACCAACACACTTTTGCAATACTCAGTGAATCAGTGAATACTCAGAATGATACTAGTACAAACTACATTCCTACCTATACTGGACTACGCTGACTCCCTTTACAGTCATTGTCCATCAACATTGCTAAACAAACTGGACACCCTTTACCACCGGGCTTTAAGATTTATCTTAAATCTACCCCGTAGTACACATCACTGTCATCTATACCAGGTTTTGGGATGGACCTCATTCTCAACTAGAAGAAAAAGGAATGCTCTCCTCTGGTTTTTTAGAGCATTATCTGATAACCTCCCTGCACACATCTCAAACATCTTCAAATGGGCTAAAGGTTCCTATGGCCTGAGATGCTTCTCCATAATCTGCTTCCAGATTCTTAGAGTGAAAACTGCCCTTGGCTCAGCAGCAATCAACTTCTCACTTCCATCACTCTGGAACACTATGGAAGACTCATTAAAATTATCCTCACTTCCAAGCATTTTCACATTCAAAACTCTAGTAACAGATTATCTGAAGGAATCATGCAACTGTTTCAGATGCCGATGACCCCTAAGCCCCGGGTGCCACTCTCAAATCCTATGCCTAAGTATCTCATCCACCCCACATTCCTAACAACAGAAACCTAGGACTTACAAACCTAGTTCCCTTAATCCAAGATGGCCCTGCCTATTCTCTACCTTTTACCTATTCTGGCCTCCCTTTTGGCTGCCTACTCTTTCACCCCTTTTTCTACCCTATTCCTTAATACCTCCTTATTTTTTATAATTTTGGTCTGAGCTCTTACATAGTGGAGACTATATGGGATTGTTGTCTCTTCTCATTTTAGTAAAGTTTACCATTATGTACCTTTGCATGTTAATTATGTTGACCGGTATGTATAGGCCCATATTGACCAGCACCTTCACAATGTTTTTTCCTTTTTTTTTTTTGCACCGTTGTCCACTGTAATTGTAATCTTATAAAGTATACTGTATTGTATTAATGCCCAGGACCACCTTAAAAATGAGCTTGCTCAATGGTGTTTATGCCTGGTTAAATAAAGTGATTGATTGAATCCCTCCTTGTAACCACTTAATACCAGGGCAAGATCTGCCATATGGCCCTGGGAACCCCCTGAATACCATACCTGTAACCAATAATCAATAGTAACACAGTACCCTTTGTCACAGAAGCAGAATACAGCCAGGTCAACTGCAAAAAGATTCAGATCTGATTTATTTATAGGGACTTGTGAACAAGGGAGGGGCGGCAATCTGGTGATTGATTCAGATACTGATTTAGTCAGGGTATAAGGCATGCACCTAAGAGTCCTTCTAACACAGTCACACACACTCTGGGTAACCAATTGTTGATACAGGCTAGCCTGAAACGTTGCCTGGGGTAGGCCAGCATTGCAGCTGTTTGGGGCCCTGTGATGGAAAGAAACATACATGCATGCACTGTAACCTACAATTTGTAATCCAAAGATGGATGGCTCAATCCGAAAAAAGGTTTAACAGCAAGTAAATCAGATGACACACTGTGATTGCTAGCTAGGTTGCAGGGAGCTACCCTGGTTTTACTCATGCTACCCAAGTTTCGATGCAGGGTGGATGAAATGGAGACCTCAAGATGAAGAGCTGAATGGCCAGGAGAAGCAGGGCCCACACGATGCGACGTGGCACTCAACCTTGTTCAGTGTAGTTGATCAGGGAGCTGAATCTCCACACAGGTCTCTCATTGGATCTTTCTCTCAGCGCGAGCGGGTGTCTGGGCTGAGATGGTAGGTCCCAGACTGGGAGAACTGTTTAGATGCAGTCCAGTAAGGTTGCTATATGCAGCTTCCAGAATGCGTGAAACATTCAGCAAAGTGGGGAACCAAATCTTGACCCACTGTCCACATTCAGCACACTTATAGTAAAGGCAGATAGATACCTCAGTTCGTATGATAGTCTGGTTGCGATTCAGTGTCCCTGTGCAAACCGTATGCTCTGCAGTTGTGGTGAAGGTCCTGACACGCCGATCGCACAGAAGCAAGTCTTCGGTCCTCTTCAGATGAAATTAGTCACAATCCAGAAAAAAAGTTAACAAATTCGGATAAAGTCTGATGTTTGGATTAAGTCTCTTCTTTTTAGGAAGATGGTAGCAGGCAGGCCAGACACAGCCTTCCCGCTGATTTCCCCTGCGCAATACGCCGGAGCAGCTGCTCGAATTGCTCGACCTCCTCACTCTCTCAACTCTTGCTCCACACTGACTTCTGCTGTAGGCAGTACCAGAACTTAGTGATCCCAAAGATTCATTTCCTTGATCCATCTGTCTGTCACAGCTTGAACTCCCCCTCCAGGTCCATTTAGGTGCCAAAGATTGAAAACTACAGTTCCTACAGAAATTTACTCCCACGAGACCCCTGGGGGTAGGCTCCATTTTAGTGCCCCCAAAGGTACTGATTGGTGCAGATTGGCAGACCAGAAACAAGATGGTGGTACATCTCAGAAATGTCCATGCTGCAAAGAAAAGCAGGTTAGACAAACTACAATATCATTATTTCCAATGCGAATAATAAGCAATCGGTTACATCTACCATCAAAGCTTCTTCTGCACAAATAGTGATGGCAGAAAGCAGTATTGAGCATACATCCCGGGCAGGACTTGAGCCTAAAACTACTTGGCCCCTACCCAGATTTATTATTTCTGCAGTATAAGCAGCCCTTAAAGGGACAGGCATGGAGGCTAACTGGGCACTCACATGCAAATACTTTTAAACCTGCTAGGACACAGGACACCAGCCTGGCAGTGGGCATACAGCTCTATGCTTGAGATGTTCTTATCTTACTCTGAAGGTATCTCTAAGTCATTTTAATTTATGTGCAGTGTACTCCCTGCTTGTTGTTATGCTCTAAGCACATCTGACCTTTAGGTCCTTTCAGCTGAAGCTCTTCTGGTACTTTTCAGCTTCTCTGATGTGTCTTGTGTTATTTTTTAAATGAGTATTCTAAACCAATGGGAATTTTTTCAGTTTCTTTTCTGCATGATCTGGGTGTTAAAAGTATGGGATTTTCTAAATAACTGTCATTTAGCTTCTAAGGAAGGACTGGGTTTGTCCGAAAGCTACAGCACTTTGTTCTTTTTATTACATCTCTGTTGGTCCAATAAAAGGTATCAAATCATTTGCTTCTAGATCTGGTATTACAAGGGCCAATATGGCAAAGATGAAATCTGTGTGCCAGCTAATGTAGAAATCAATGGACATTTATGCTTTCCTTTCATCTTTTATGGATCCTTTGCACAGAACTTCTCAAAAACCCCACCTGTGTTCTGTGCCACATCAAAGGAAGAGGTGTACACAACGACATATTCCACCAGTTCAGTTCCAGTACAACTGTCAGACTGCTTCTGAGACATTCAATGGATTGTTTTGGAAAAAACAAAGCATGAAATTTTACCAATAACTAGATTGCAGGATTTTAAGTAGTATGAACTGCTGAACTCTGTAGTAAAGTTACTACAAAGTTCTGATTGTTGCCCACACCAGGTTTTCTTTTTCATGTATAACAAACCATATATCAATGTGACCTGTAGAATTTTGCTATTTTCCATAGAAAAATTGGATGGAATTCCATGGAGTACAGCTCAGTTGGTGGCTGGCTGTGGTTGTGAGAAGTGGGCTGTGCCAGTCACTGGCTTAAACCATGTCAGGGGGGAGCGGGTGGTCAGGCACTGCTGGGTGGGGGCCACTAGACTACAAGTCATAATGGGATATGCATGTTTCTGTTATAATTATGGGGATTGGGGATGTGGGGGCCATGAGCTAGCCCTGCGGGGCTTTTTAATTATTATTGGTGGATCGGGGGGGGGGGTCATGAGCAAGCCCTGTGGGACTTTTAAATTATTATTGGGGGATCGAGGGCATGAGCAAGCCCTGCAGGGCTTTTTAATTATTATGTATGGTTCATAGCTCAGTGCTTATGTAACAATAGTTGAATGATGAATATGGTTGATGGATACAGAGGCCAGCATAAAGAGGACAATATTTACTAGGTAATAGTATAGAATGTATTGTGCTTAGGTACTTGGATGCTTGAATGAGTTGTTTGATAATACTTGATGGTTTTGGCCTTTCTCTGTATCCCACCTGTAGGAAGGAAGCTTGGTTTAGAAGATGAAAGCCCCAAAAAGAATAAATATCAACGATTGTTCTGTAACTGAATGCTGAAGAAGTCGTGCATAACAACTTAATGATATGAATAGACGATCACCTCCTCCAACTCCGGAGAGTGTGACCAGTAGCACTCAGGAGAGGAAAAACCTCCTTGGGGGGAAACCTCTGAGGACCCATGGCTACTGACCTGCCCGTCCTTCTGGGCATACTAAAGGAGAGCGATCCTAATTAAACTAAATTAATCAGCTAAATCTGAATTCTAATTGTAGAATTCAATCCAGATGAATGGAGTTTAAGAAGGAACTGTATTGTAAATGTCCAGTGAAGTAATTTCCTCCTAAGAAAGTCCGAGTGTGAGAATCCATGTAATTCGGAATGATGGAGACTGGTTATATGCAGAACCTTCTTCTGGACTTCAGTTGATAGAGGGCATAATCCAGGAAATGTATAATGGTGGAGATGAAGTTGATGACTGACGAATACAATACAGAAGACAAGACGCAGATAGTTGCATCCAAATTTGACGTCAACGAGTCAGGATGAATAGAAGTAGTATGACTTCCTGATATCTAATAGAGGACTTTGAATAGTACGTGTCATGAAAGAAGGCTTGTAGCCAGGCTACCGACTGATGAATCCAGTTCTGATAAGTGAAGTATAGACTTAGGAATTGATATGAAGGCCACTGCTGTAGAGCTGAGCTGAATGGCAAGCTGTAGAGGATAATCGGAGACATTGGTGTGAGGTATGAAGCATCCAAGTAGTAGAATATGGTGAGCCCAAAAATAAACACGGCAGAAAGACTTCCAATCCAAATGTAATGGTAGTAGGAGCAGGGATCGCACCCACAAAGGCAGATGAGAAGGAACAATGACGTGGTAATCAGCCCCTGAAGAAAGCACAGCTTAACCGACAGCTGGTGAGGTAGGAGAGAGGCGGCTGATTCCAGGTATGGAAGCGCAGACAGACCCATGGAAGTCTGCTGGTAGAATAGAGCATGGCAGGCAGTCCCTCGACGAAAGCTCAGCTTTTCCATCAGCTGGAGAAGTAAGTAGAGAGGCAACTAGCTCCAGGCAACAGGAAATGCAGCCAGACCTACGGAGGTCAGCCAGTAGGAATAGTGCATGGCAGACAGCCTCCAGGAGATGCATCTTGAGTCAGGTCAGAGCAGAGGAGTAGCATTTGGAAGGCAGACGTAGAGAATGGAATGGTGCTGAGGACTGACGGATCCATCAGATCAAGGATGGCAGAAATCGCATTGAAGAAACTGTAGCATAGAGACGGCAACTTGACGAGGAATAGTAGTTGAAACTGTAGGTACGCAAAGTCTGAGGTAGCAATAACATGACAAAAGTCGAGCATAAGAGTCCAGGATGGAGATGACTGAAGAGGCTGAGTCAATGGAGTAGCGATGCCACAAGGTCCAAAGCGGTAGAGCACAAGCAGGAGAAGATCTTCAGGAGAGGTGTAACGAAGTGTCCTGGAAAGGGTGAAGCAGCAGCAATTCCACATGGCTGAAGCAGCAGGGAAAGCATCCAAGAATAGAGAAGGAACAAAGAAACTGCCAGATGCAAATCCAGAATAAAGGAGCTTCCTGCTGGCTGACATGGCGACAGTTAGGCGTATAGTATAATGTGTGAAGCTCCAGCTCCGAGCCAGGCGAGGCAGAAGAAGGAAACCCCCAGCCCGATGGGCGAAGGCAGGCCGAAGAAGCAAACGAGTAGGAAAACCTCCCAGCCCGATGAGCGAAGGCAGGTCATAGAAGCAGGCAATCGCAGAACATAGATGAACAGAGGACCTCCGGCCCGTAGGGCACAGGCCTGACGAATGTGATAGCTAAAAATCAAACTGTATGCAGAGCAGAAAGTCATGTTCTGGTAGATGGAATCCCGGCAAATAATGAAACATATGTTAGATGCATGCCAGCTCGGAGGAGCATAGTAGATTATAATGGCAGGGTAGATGAGAGGACCTCCAAGTCCTGAGAGGGTGAATCAGATAGGACAAGCAAGGAAGGTAAAGAAGTGAACTGGGACATAAGTTGGAGTAGCAAGCATACTGCATGATGCAGACGTAGTACCAGGGAAGCCAGGCAAAGTGTCCAAAGAAGAGAAGATTGAGTGCGGTGGGTCGAAAAGCTAGGAGTAAGTCCATGGTCATGCTGAAACGGCGAATAAGCAGGGAGTACTGAGGCCATGCAAGGTCGGTGCAAAACTAATGCAGCAGAATCCCGGAGGCCGAAGCCGTGGGATGGCAGTAGACAGAAAGCGATGGTTTGTGCAGGTGAGAAGCAATGGTTGCCTAATCAAGCATATACGGCATGCAGGTCAAGCAGTAGGAAATAGTGGACTTGCATTGAGGCCATTAGAACGCAGGATGGTGAAGGCAGGAGTGGATAAATGCAGGAACAAGTAATCAGGGACTACTGAATATGCTGAGCACGAAAGCAGCTAAGACACAGGTGAGTGCAGGGCTACATTGGAAAGCGCCAACTGCCACTTGGAAGCTGTAAAGGCAACGCAGACGACACAGTTCCATCTAAAATAAACAGATCCAGTACTGAGTGCTAGTAACAGATGGAAGGATTCCGATGAGGTATGATGTCAGAAGTAGTACAATAAGTGCCATAATGCAGAAGACCACTCTGAGGCCAATTGGTAGTGCAATCGAACAGCGCCATGCCTAAAGCAAACTCCGTAGCACAAGCGCAAACCTCTCAACTGTCCCTGACATGCAGGAACGCCCTTGATTTTGGTTCAGAATTAATATCAGTCTCTCGTAAAAGTTGTGTTTAGAACTAAACAGAGGGACTAGGAAGCATAAATTAATGGCAAACATGAAATTTACAGACTGATTCCGCATCAGAAATGCACCTCACACTAATCCCCTTAGTCTAGCAGCTTCCTGAGTAATAATCCCAATAACTAAATGCTATGACTACATGAAGGCTAATAAATGTAAAAGTTGCATAAGCGTTGGTGAGCGCCTATGTTGAGAAGCCAGTCTGCATACCAAGAACCGCTGGTCCACGCGGACAGGCTGAAGGGCAAACGCTAGAAGCAGAAACTGCTGGAAGAGGAATAGCTTGCTTAGGTGAGCTAAGGCACATAGTCCAGAAGTGAAGTACCTGTAGATCTCTAGCACTCCAAGTACATACCATCTCAGCAAGCTGCCCTTAAAGTACAGACATCCTAGGGCCGTACCAATAAGTTATGCCGAGCAGCAGAGAGTCAAATGGGCAGCCAAAGGAATAGGGAAGGAGACAGGAAATGATCCAGGGAAGTAGAAGCAATGGCAGGGCAGGTCGTCTAGGTCCAAACGAACAGGGTAGGTATGCCCCGGAAGGCGGTAAGCAATGAAGGCAAGTCAGCATCAGCAAGTGATTAGTAGACTGGGAATCCGCAGGGACGTTGCTAAGCTGACAAACGGCAGAGCAGGGCCAGCTCAGTGCGTGTCTCAGGTAGGAGGTAGATCCATCACGGAAAAAACCTGAGCTCCCCGCAGCCAGGAGAGAGGCATGGCATCCCAGTGCGGTTCTCGGCCAACAGAATGCAGCTTGAAGTAGAGGCAGCTAGGAGAAGCAACAAAAACAGTGGCAAGGTAAGGAGCAAACAAATGACAATGAACTAAGCGGCGACAAGGAGCGGCGGTTGCAAGACAAACAACAAGGAGAGGAAGCTTAGCAGAGGCAAATGAGCAGGACGGGGGTTGGGGGCAAGGAGTAAAGGCATGGCAACAGAACCCCTCCAAGAGATGCAACAACAAAGGGCAACAGGCAGGAGGGAAGTAAATGGAGAAGAGATGGAGCAACAGGGAACGAGCAGGATGGAGGGGGGAAACAAACAGCAGCAACAACTCGCCCCAAGTATGCATAGCGGCGCAGTGAGTGCGACTCATCCTAAGCAAGCAGAAGTCAGCTGATGATTTAAATAGGCTGGGGGAGGAGCTCTTCCCCACATAATGCCGACTACCCTTCAATTATTGGTGGATTGAGGGCATGGCCGAAACCCTGGGTTTTAAATTATTATTGAAGGGGATCGAGGCATTGAGCAAACCCTGCAGGACTTTTTTAATTATTATTGGGGGATTGGTGGGGCAAGAGCAAGTCCTGCGGGGCTGTTTTATTTTATTGGGGGTTGGGGGCAAGAGGACACCCTGTAGGGCTTTTTGTATTTTATTAGGGGTTGGGGCATGAGCAAGCACTGTGTGGCTTTTCAGAGATATTGGGGGATGGCGGGGTCACTAAATGTACTGGGGGATGGCCAAGTGGCACATTGGTGCAACTCCTGGTGGCTGTACAGTACACTTACACCAGTTAATAGCTGGTGTAGCTGTACTTAGTTAGATGTCCTCCGGGGGTT
This sequence comes from Neoceratodus forsteri, assembly GCA_016271365.2. Lineage (NCBI taxonomy): Eukaryota > Metazoa > Chordata > Ceratodontiformes > Ceratodontidae > Neoceratodus > Neoceratodus forsteri. The sequence goes on from JADMNL010000035.1 coordinate 74,796,527, forward strand.
GTTCCAGAATGGCAAAATCGTGGACTTTGCAGCTGCTCTTCCAGAACAGGGTGCAGGTGCTGCCATAAACCTCCTAGCGCCATGTCGCAGGGGGTGTATGGTGTAACTGGTGGCGTAAGTCCACTCTAGTGCAAGTAGCCTGCGACATGTCTCAGGCTGCATTGCAGAATACCAAATATCGCAACTCCTGGCGTAAATTGCTACTTACACCATTTTTTGGGGCACAAGTCAAATTACGCCAAGTGTAACCCTTTCAGAATGATTTTTTGTGGTACTCTCCTAACATTCCAAATGATAACATTTATTTTCCCCTGATCAGATCTTTCTAGTGTTCAGTAATAAGCAATACTCTCTTCTTAATTACTGATCTATCTTTCTATTAACTACAGAAGAGACCAATCACTTCTGCAAAATATATTTTCTTTCCCTAATGATTTGATTCCGCTCTTCTAAAAAATGTATTAATGCACTGATGCCTTTGCACCTAAAGCCAACATCCCTCCCAAACCATTTTTTGGTTTATTTTTCCTCATTAGAAAGTTTTTTGTGTGATGCTACTATGCTAGACGTGTTGAACAGCACTCTGCCTGGAAGCTCACATTTCTAGTTCTATTCCTCCCACTCCATCTTCAGCACTCTGTCCTCACTGACAGTGACATCAGGCGACTGACCTGGCAGCTGCTGTGTTGCTCTTCCTGAGCAGCTGTGATGTCACTGCCAGTAAAGTCACAATGCTGATGACGTAACGGGAGGAAAAAAAGCTAGAAATGTCAACTACCAGGCAGAGTGCTGTTCCACACATCACACCTAGTAACATTAGGTAGAGTATCTTCTATTTTTCCAAAGGGAAAACAAGGTTCCTTAGATATGAAAAGGAATAGGTGACTACTTAAAAAAATAATGTTAGTTTTAGACAGTACCCTAGCTCTTTAAACATAATGAGAGTTGGGCTCTGCGACTGTCAGTAATCTTAGTTGTACGGGAAACCAGAAAACTGCTTTGTACAATAATCTTTTTTTAAGTGTGTGAAGGGGTGTAGGGGATCAATGAGGTGAAGGAGGGGGGCGTATTTAAAAGGAAGAAGAGGGCTAAAACTAGAGGGCATAGCCTAAGACTGGAGGGAGGACGATATGGGGCAATGTCAGGGGGCAGTTCTTCACCGAGAAGGTGGTGGCAGCCTGGAACAGACTACTAGAAGAGGTGGTGGGGGGGCTAAATGGTGGAGGGATTCAAAGGGCATGGGACAGACATATGGAATTGGTAGGTGGGGGGAAGGGGAGGGCCCATGGAAAAGGGGATGAGTGGGAGGGGGGAAGGGCAGACTTGATGGGCCATTGGGGTCCTTTTCTGCCATCAGATGTTTTATGATTCTATGATCACTGAATTACTCAGGTCACTATGAAACAACTTCTCTGGGCTTGCTTTTCAAATCTGGAGATTAACCAGCGGCACTTAGAAGCTAATATATTTGTCATACTCTTTCAGAACTTTGCAAGGAGTGCAGTTTCCCCCAGAACAATGAACATTTGTAACCACCAGCATGCTTCCTTCAGCATTCTTTGGTAGGAAATATGTCTCACTCCCCAAAAAATTGACTAGAGGCTTTTGAAATGATTGAAGTTGTTTCATACAATGGAATAACAGTCGCTAACTCTCAATCTTATGTAACAGCCTACCGTACTTTACTTCTGCGCACTTCACGGTACAATTTTTATGTTTGCTTGCACGCATGTGCAAGAAACATAGTGCCATCATCCGAGTTTTCCAGAGGTGTGTCAGCCTCTTCCAATTCAGTCAGTGTGTTTACAGGCGCGGTCGCAGTGCACCAATCACTGCTCCAGCTGTCTATGACAGCAGTCGAAAATGCAGTGGCATACAGATGAAAGGAGAGCTCCGCTTCAGTGAGCAGAGCTCCCCCTCAACAGCATTTGCTGCATGCGTGCTGATGCGCCCCCACGCACATACTGTAGCTAGCCAACGGGTGCCCGTCGGCTCCACCCCCCAAAGCTTTCCTGGTGCCATGCTGGGAGCTCACCCCAGCGTGGCACACGTCCGTATGGCCGAAAAGGGGTGCCCAATCCCCCGTCGGCTCCAGCCCCCCCAAACAGCCTTACAGCTGCCATGCTGGGAGCCCACCCCAGCATGGCACAAGCCCGTGTGGCCGGTGGGAGTGCCCAATCCCCCGTCGGCTCCAGCCCCCCAAACAGACTTTCCAGCTGCCATGCTGGGAGCCCACCCCAGCATGGCAAATGTCCCATGCCATCTTAATAGTAAAAAACAAAACAAAAAAAAACTGTAAATTAAAAAACGGTTCCTCACAGTCTCCCTGCCCCCATCCGCACCTACCCACTGCACACCCTGCCTCCCCACACCCCCCCCACACCCCATACTTACCTCCGGAGTCCAGCGTGATGATCTTTGGTGGACTGGGAACATGTCTGCACTCTTCAAAGCCACCGCGAAATGAGGAAATGCCAGTAAGCTGTATAACGTAATAGATAGGGTTTTTTTTAACTTTGCTGCATATCTCAGGCATTTTTTGGAATTTTTGCACCAAAGTTTCAACATGGGGTTTTTGGGACCCCTTCTCATGAATGCTGTCACTGTCATGGCGTTAATCAGGCCCGAAGGTGATTTCGCAGTCACTACGTGAAATCACCTTTTGGGACCGATTAATGAAACGATACTGCCAGTGTTCATAAGGTGGGCTCTCAAAAAGCCTATTTTGAAAATTTGGTGGAAAAATTCCTAAAAATTACTGTTTTATGAACGTGCATTCCGCAGTTCCTACGCACACTCGTAAGTTTGCAAATTTTCAATATTTTCACTCCAGATTTTCAACATTGCCATTTTACCACACCTCCTTATGAGCAGTACAGCTGTCATTTTTCACATCTCGCCCACAACGTCTTTCCACCCATGTAGCACACAATGGCATGGTTGGTGTGCGAAATCAATGTATGGGACACATTAAGAAAATCACAGTGACACTGGTCATGAGCAGAGGTGTTAAAATGGCTATGTTGAAAATTTGGTGAAAAACTTTCAAAGACGTTTTTAGAGCGCAGGTTGCGCAGTTCTTAGCGCTGGGCAGTTTGCTAATTTGTAATATTTGTACACCAGATTTTCAACAGTGCCATTTTATCACACTTCCTTATGAGCAGTAATAGCTACCATTTTACATCGACCTAAATGTGTGTTTCCGACGGAAGATAATGGTGCAGTTTCAAAGGAAAACAATGTTTGGGACAGATTAAGAAAATCACAGTGACACTGGTCATGAGCAGAGGTCTTAAAATGGCTATGTTGAAAATTTGGTGACCAAACTCCATAAAATGACTGTGTTACGAGTGAGCATTGCGCAATTTTCACGCACCCTCGTAAGTTCATGAATTTGTAATATTTTCAGTCCAGATTTTCACCAGTGACATTTTTCCACACCTCCTTATGAACAGTACAGCTGGAATTTTCCACAACATGGCTGAAATGTGTTTTCACACTTTCAGCACAGAAATGCGTGGTCACTGTGAGAAATCATTGTTCGGGATAGATAAAGAAAATCACACTGACACTGTTCATGATCGGAGGTCCCAAAATGCCTGTGTTAACAATCCGCTATAAAAAAATCCCCAAACAAGTTACATTAAGGGTGTGCGTTGCACAGTTTCTACGCACACTCGTGACTTCACCAGTTTTTTTTAAGATTTTCACAGCAGATTTTCAACATTGCCATTTTTTACATCTCCCCATGGACAGTACCACTGTCATTTTTCACATCCTGTTTGGAATGTGTTTTTGCACCTGTGGTGCCAAATGCGGTAGTCGCTGTGCAAAAGCAGTTTTTGGCTAACAAACTGATATTTCCACTGTTCATGAGGTGGGAGTCACAAAAAAACATGTTGAAAATTTGGAGTGAAAATACCAACGAATGCCTGAGGCGTTAGGATTTCCGACCATAATGTCCCACCCTGTAGAGAATGACAGGCATCAGGGGTGTGACTTGGGATTCTTGCCTGTAATGCTCATACCATTCCACCCCCACCCACACCCTGCAACCAGTGAGAGGCATCAAGGTGTGCCTCAGACTCTTCAGGCCCAGACTTCACCCCATTCTCCTATACTGCACCCATCTCACCGTATTTCCTGATGGAATGGGGTGCGCATAAGGGCCAAAGACCCCAAGGTACACCATGACACTTGTCAGTGTCTGCAGGGTAGGGTGTGGTGAAATGGCATGGTGGTTATGCCTGATGACCCAAAGGCACAGCCCAATGCCTGTCACTATCTGCAGGGTAGTGATGGGGTTGGCTTCAGCTCAATACTTCGTTGTCATTCCTATTATGCAGCTCTGTAACTTCTACACTACCAATGCCAATGCCAGCAAGCAAACATTCGGCATTGACAAATGCTTGTTAATACATGCAATAACCGTGTTGTAATTATCCATTACAACCAGCAGTGTGCAGTCACAAGCTATCAAAGAAACACATTGCTCTTAAAGTGCACAGCACAAACTTGTCAAGAGGCAGACAAGCCCATACACTCTGTCCCTCATGGTTTCAGTCAAAAGGCAGGTGGAAGCAGACCCCGGCCCATACCCCTCTACGGACAGTTAGGCACTGCCTTTCTCACAACTGAAGCAAGACTCCCTGACTGAATGACCCTCAAGTGACAGGTGACAGCTTTATTTAGTCATTGGGGCCAGCAAGTATAAAAAATAAAATATGGATAGGTGGGTGTAATCAAGAATTCTATATACATACTCAGTGCGTGATGCTTGTATAAACCCTTTGAACTTCACTCTAGGGGGTTTGGTAGCTTCACACACCTCAAGCATGTGTAGCGTATAGGGGTAGTGTGTATAACAATAATTTACACACATATGAGATGTTGGATGCCTCATAAACCCCAAGAGCAAACCTCGAAGGGTTTACCCAAGCAATTAACAGCAAAGGTGTGTGTAAACTTCGAGTTTTACACACTGTCCCACGTCTTTACTTATATAATTGCTGGGTAGCATTTTCTCGCCTTGAAAACACTACCAAGCAATTACAGAAAAGTGTATGCCTATTTGCTGGTGGTTCCAATAGAGTGGCTGGGTTGTAGTGTGGTTTAGATAATCTTTTAATTTTTTTTCCTTTCTGCACGTATGCCCTTAAAGTAGACAGAAAGGAACGGACCAGCCACACTATGAACAAGTTTGTGAAAACACTTACTCCAGGTCCATACAGTGTGAGCCGATCGAAGTGTGTGAGTGACAGAGGCAAAGTGCGTATGCGTAGAGTGAGGAAAAGCCAGCGCATGTTTGCCATTATAACCAGCTGGTTATAACAATAAATTTTCATGGGATTTCCCTACTGTAGAAAATGTTCTGGTTATACACATTTAACCTCATGTATTATTCTCTATTTATCAACACCCTGGGTGTATCATAACAGATCAACAATTTAATCCCGCTGGAGTACCTGGCTGGGATGCAACATCTTATTTTTCTGAATGGGGGGACAAAAATCTCATTTTCCTAAATGGGGGGTGGACAGGAATGGGGACTTCTCATTTTTCCAAATGGGAGAGCTCTAATTTTCCTCAGTGGAGGCAACATCTAATTTCTCTGATGGACGGGGTCCTGCTGCTGTCCAGTTTGACAGCTGGGAGGGATTGAAGGACTGGGAGGTGGAGGGACATGCTCAATGTTATTCCATGTACCAGTGGCCGTGGGTGGGATTCAGGTGCAGATGGCCACAAGAAAGACCACACTGTGGACAACCAGACTGCATTCTTTCTGCTGGAAATGGGCATCCACAGTCCGTACTAGGACACAAAACTGTACAACACACCCAAAGCGTCCTGTTAAACATATCCACTCTTTAGCCTATGCAGCTGTTAGCCAATCACAGGCCTCACTACAGAATGAGCCCTCACTAAATCTAGAGCCTCTGCGTGACCTTCAGTTAATCTAGAATCTCTATATGTGGGCCTCCATTGATTCCAAGCCTGTTGGTATATCCTCTAATTAATTACAGTCTTCACTGTGTGGCCCACAGCCAATCTACAGCTTTTCAGCTTCCCCCCCCCATCAGTCTATTGTGGGGTCTCTCTATATAAAGTAAGAAAGTAACCTTTCTTTTTTGATAGGATAATGCTAGTAGGACATCAGATGTCCTATTTTCAAAACCGCCCTGTGGCCCTTAGTTAATGTATGGTCACTCGGTGTGACTCAGTTAAGCTATGGTCTCTGTGAGTAACCCTCAGTCTATCTAGGGTCTCTGTGAGTGACATTTAGTCTATTTAGGGTATCTAGCTGTGGCCTTCAGTCAATCTAATTCGCAATATGTGGCCCTCGATCAGTCTAGGGTGACTCTCTGACTATATGCTGCATGCATGCTCCAGTGTATACCCAGAAGGGTGCAAAAAGAGGTGGCTAACTCAGAAAATATAGAATCCAAAGTGTTGTACTCCAACAGAATTCCCCACATCAGGCTCAAAACATTTAGTTCACAAAGTCTTTATTCAGACAATGCCATTCCATACAGCCTGGTCAATAACCTCAGTGAAATTTACCCCAGTGCTTCGCCTATCAATGAAGCTTCCTAAGGGGGGGGGTAAGTGGCTATCTGGCTTTCAGTCTAAGGCTTCTCAGAGGGCCTTCAGTCAATCTAAGACCTTTCATTCTGTCCCTCAGTCCATCTAGGGTCATTCTAAGTGATCTCAGTCAATCTAGGGCCTCTATGTGTGATCTCACTCAATCTAGGACTTCTCTATGCAGCCCTCAGTCAAACCAGGGACTCTATGTAGTGTTCAGTCAACAAAGGATCTCTTTGTGTAGCTCTCAGTCCATCTTGCACCCAGCTGTGTGGTTTTCAGTCAATCTAGGACCTCTCTGTGTGGTCCTGTTTCAAGCTAGGATCTTTCTGCACATTTCCCAGTCAATCTAGAGCCTCTCTGCTGGCCCTCAATCAATTTAGGGCATATCTTTGTGATCCTCTATCAAGATATGGCCTTTTTGAGTGGCTACCAATAAATAACAGACTCAACAGACCAAGAGTGTATTTCTGCTTATAAAATTCTATGTTTCTAAATTCTAATCTGGGACCTCTCTGCTAGCCCTCAAAGAATCCAGGGACTCTCTCTGTAGCCCGGTCAACCTATGGTCCCTTTATGTGGCCCTCAAAAAACTCAGCACCTCTCAGGGCCACTGGTTTTGCAACAGTATACTCAAGCTCTTGATGTGCCCACCAGGAAGTGAACAGAGGCAAGCTCAGTCTACCTGCAGTATGACCCAAGGCAGCTTAAAATCAGGGCCTTAGCAGGTGGCACAGGACATCAGGACTATACAAGCTTTTCCCTCAGAAACTATGATACAATTTTCATTAGACTTTGGGGTGGTGACCTTTGCTCTGATTCATTTACATCTTAAGTATGTATTAATAACTACACACTAATTTCTAATTTGCATTCTAGGGCCCCGCCTTTTTTTTATGACAAGTGGTTTTTACCGATCCTATTTTTTTTTTTTTTAGAACTGGACAAGTTTAAGGAGGTTCCCTACATTTTTCTGAACTAGACTGGCCCATTCCAAGTTTAAAATGAGCACTGCTATCCAGTGTTCTTTATTAAGCTTCTGCACAGAGGTGGGCGTTTCTGACTCTTCAATGTGCGAAGATTGGTAATGCGGAGGGGGGCAGGCTGTTGGAGAGAGGGAAGGAGGGAGGAAGAAAAAGAGAGACCCATCCCAGTAGAGGTGGGGAGTTGGGAGAATTAGACAGTTTGCAGTAGTCCTTGAGTTGGGCAAATGTTCCTGTTCAGCTCAGATGCTGGGTCAGTAAGGTGAGCAAGGTCCCATTAAAGTGAGAAATGTTAATGGTTTCTTAATCTGCAATGTGGCTTCTGCAAGGCAGTGCTGTAATAGGATTACAGTAAATGAGTGGTATTATCTCCTCCAGCACTGTCCCCGACATGCTGGAGCAGCCCTGTTGGTATGTGCTGATGTGCTCCAGGTTGCCTCCTACCAGCCAAGATGTGTGGGTGGCTAGGTGGGCGGGGCATGCTTAAAGGGATGGCTTGCAGACAGAAACTGCACTATGTACTAGTACAAACATTTGTGTGGACCAATGGTTATAGCACTGGCCTGTGGAGTAGAAGATCTTAGGTTCAAATCTCACCATGGCCACAAAATGTGTGACCCTGAGCAGGTCACATGACCTCTCAGTGCTACCATCCCCCCAGCTGTAAAGTGGGTATAAGCAGGACTCACACTAAAAACTGAGACTTTGTGTATCAGCTCTACATCAAGGTGTAGCAGAGGTTAACCATTTAAAAGTACATTGGCATGCATTCCATGTAGTGCCAAGCAGTTGAGCAGAGAGGTATGCTATGCTGATTGGAAGGAAGTCATGCTTTGGAATGCATGAGATAAAATCTACAGAATGTTTTCTCATGGAAGGTCATACAATGTCAAGTCCACAAGACAGAGAAAGTGAAACAGACTGGAGTCGTGAGGGGGAGAATAAGAGCAGCGGGTGATTTACATAAGAACACAGGAAATGCTAGATAAAAAAAAAACACCAGCTGTCCACCAAGGTTGCCTTCTGCCATCCAGGCAGCCACAACATTCAACAGTACTGGAACCCAAGGACAAGTGACCTACCTATTCTTTCCAATGATGCATGCCCCTCCAGACCCTTCCTTCCAGCATCACACATTTAAAACTGTGGTATCTCCCCACCCCAACAAATTTGTTCATTAAATTTCCTATGCAAAGTTGTACCAACACCACCAAAGAAAGAAAATCAGTACTCCCTACTAACACTTTGTTCAAACCATAGACAGACATTGTTGAATTACCATTATCAAGAGCGCCGCAGTCAGAGACTTACTCAGTTTCATCTGCCCCAAGAAGGACCAGAAGGGGAGGCAGGTGGGTAAAGAAGCAGGGGAAGAAATAAGTATTAGCACAAGAGGATGGGGAGGTACTGTACAACAGTAGGGGCCAAAGTCTACTGAACAGACACCAGATCAACCATCACTGAGCATCAATAATATCTCACAGTAGTTTGAGTGAAACAGAGGCTGTGGTTTGACAAAAGAGCCTGAGTTATGTCCCAACATGAAAAAGAAGCATTTTTCAATGCCGAATGTTGGCTTGCTGGCATTGGTAATGCAGGAGTTAGAGAGATGAATAATAGGAATGGCAGTGAAGTACTGAACTAACACCAGCCCACCCCACTCCCCCAAGAGACTGAAAGGTGTTGGGAGTGTGACTTGGGTCATTCGCCATAACGCTTTTGCCATTCCACCTTACCACACCCTGAAGATACCGACATGTTTCACAGTGTGCTTTGGGGTCTTCGGCCCTTATGCTCACCCCATTCCATAAGGGAATAAGCTGAGATGGGTGCAGCACAGGAGAATGGAATGAATGTTAGGGTGACAGACACCAAAGCACACCTCAACGCCTGTCAGTGGCTGTAGGGTGGGGGTAGAATGCCGTGAGCATTATAGCCAATGAACCCAAGTTACGCCCCGACACCTGTCAGTCTGTACAGGGTGGGTGTATGGTTGGAAACCTTAACACCCCAGACGTTTGTTGGTATTTTCACTCCAAATTTTCAACATGGGCTTTTTGGGATTCCACCTCATGAACAGTGGCACTTTCATTTTGTTACTCAATCCTGAAAGGTGATTTCACACAGCAACTGTGCCATTCGTAGCCACAAGTGCAAAAACACATTTTGGGCAGGATGTGAAAAATGACAGCCGTACTGTTCATGAGGAGGTCTGAAAAATGGCAATGTTGAAAATATGGAGTGAAAATATAAAAAATTGGTGAAGTTACGAGCGTGTGTAGAAATTGCACAACGCAGGCTCGTAAAGTACACATTTTTTTTAAATTTCCACCAGATTTGCAACATGGGCTTCTTGGAACCCCACCTCATGAAAAGTGACAGTGCTGTTTCGTTAATCAGTCCCAAAAGGTGATTCCACACAGTGACTGCGAAATCACCTTTCAGAACCGAGAAACTTAATGACAGTTACATGTTCATGAGGTGGGCTCCCAAGAACCCCATGTTAAACATTTGGGGCCAAAAGTTCAAAAATTGGCTGACATATCAACCTAAGTTGAGCCCCCCCATTGCATCCCATTATAAAGCTTAGCACCATTTCTTCACATCGCAGTTCAGCTTTGAAGAATGCACACATGTCCTGGTTCAGAGAAGATCTCGGCTTCCGACCTCGGGATGGTAAGTATGGGTGAGGGGGGTAAGGAAGATGGGTGCGTAGAGGGAGGGTGGAGATGGGGGAGACATCGGTGGATCGTTTTCTTGTTTGCAGGGGGAAACAAGAACACAAGGGAAGGTTTTCTTCATTTACAAGTTAAGAAACAAAATCAAAATAGACACACTGGGGTGGGGTCCCAGTGTGTTACAATTATGGGGGGGGTGGAGGGAGCAGGGAGGGCAGCAGCAGTGGGAGGTTGCAGGAGAAGTTTTCTTCTTTTGGAGATGGGGAATGGAGGAAGTGGGGAGGGCAGCAGCAGTGAAAGGTTGTGGGAGGGTTTTTTTCTTTTGGGGATGGGGAAAGGAGGGAGTGGGGAGGGCAGCAGCAGTAAGAGGTTGTTGTGCGGTGGGTGGCAGGGGCTGTGAACATGCCAACATCAGGGTTATGCACCCTGATGTTGGCTTTCTGAGGATTGTGGGGCAGACAGCAGGAGCCGCCATTTTTACTGAAATGTTTCACCAGGAAGGGCACGTAATGGAGGCATGCCATCTGCCGCTGAAATGACAAGCTTGTCTCTGATTGCAGCACCACATTTGTTTCATCTCTGTGGCTCTCTTTGAAACTGCTGTCATTGGCAGCATGCTCACTGATTGGGGGCTGAGAGACACACCCACTAAAGTGTCCCCTGCATTGGCCAACACTGACACTCCTCTGCATTTGTGCTACCACCACAAGTTGTTGCTTGTGCATGCGTACAAGCCAATATAATAAATTACTTTGAGACAATGATTGATTTTAACAAATTCATTAGCTGACTAAATTTAAGACCCCACCCCCAAATACTAGTGCAACAATGGGTACTCCTATTCCTGAACCCAGGGACAATTTAGAAGCCAAAGGGAATATTTCAAAGAATGGCTATGGAACCACTATCATCTTAAACAGAGAATAGGCAATTCAGGAATTCTACATTCATTTCACCTATGAATCTTACTGCGGAGGTGCATTAATGAATGTATGAACAAAAATTCACCAGACTTTTTGAAATTAGTAATCAGCCATATTGTGGTAATTGTTATAGGGCTGAATTACAAGCACTACAAGGTCTTAATAATAACAAACTAGCTATCGTCAAGCCAGCAGATAAGGTTGGGGCCACAGTGGTCATGGACACTCACCCACAACGTGTTTCCGTCCATGTAGCGCACAATGGCGCAGTCGGTGTGCAAAATCAATGTATGGGACACATTAAGAAAATCACAGTGACACTGGTCAAGAGCAGAGGTGTTAAAATGGCTATGTTGAAAATTTGGTGAAAAACTTTCCAAAAATGACTGTTTTAGGAGCGCAGGTTGCGCAGTTCCTACGCACGCTGGCAAATTTGCAAATTTGTAATATTTGTACACCAGATTTTCAACAGTGCCATTTTACCGCTCTTCCTTATGAGCAGTACAGCTACCATTATTCACATCTCACCCAAAATGTGTTTCCGCACATGTAGCACACAATGGTACAGTCGGTGTGCGAAAACAATGTTTGGGACAGATTAAGAACATCACAGTGACACTGGTCATGAGCAGAGGTCTTAAAATGGCTATGTTGAAAATTTGGTGACCAAACTCCATAAAATGACTGTGTTACGAGTGAGCATTGCGCAATTTCCACACACCCTTGTAAGTTCATGAATCTGTAATATTTTCAGTCCAGATTTGCACCAGTGACATTTTTCCACACTTCCTTATGAACAGTGCAGCTGGTATTTTCCACAACATGGCCGAAATGTGTTTTGACACTTTCAGCACAGAAATGTGTGGTCGCTGTGGGAAATCATTGTTCAGGACAGATAAAGAAAATCACATTGACATTGTTCATGATCGGAGGTCCCAAAATGCCTGTGTTAACAATCTCTGTAAAAAAATCCCCAAACTAGTTACATTACGGGTGTGCGTTGCACAGTTTCTATTCACACTCGTGACTTCACCAGTTGTTTTAAGATTTTCACAGCAGATTTTCAACATTGCCATTTTTACACCTCCCCATGAACACTACCGCTGCCATTTTTCACATCCTGTTTGACATGTGTTTTTGCACCTGTGGTGCCAAATGCCGTAGTTGCTGTGCAAAAGCAGTTTTTGGGTAACAAATTGGTATTGCCACTGTTCATGAGGTGGGGGTCACAAAAAAACATGTGGAAAATTTGGAGTGAAAATACCAACAAATGCCTGAGGTGTTAGGGTTTCTTACCATAATGCCCCACCCTGTAGAAAATGACAGGCATCAGGGGTGTGACTTGGGATTCTTGCCTGTAATGCTCATACCATTCCACCCCCACCCACATCCTGCAGCCAGTGAGAGGCATCAAGGTGTGCCTTGGACTCTTCGGTCCCAAACATCACCTCATTCTCCTATACCACACCCATCTCACCATATTTCCTGATGGAATGGGGTTCGCATAAGGGCCAAAGACCCCAAGGCACACGTGACACTTGTCAGTGTCTGCAGGGTAGGGTGCAGTGAAATGGCGTGGTCATTATGCCTGACGACCCAAAGGCACACCCCAATGCCTGTCACTCTCTGCAGGGTGGTGGTGGGGTTGGCTTCAGTTCAACACTTCGCTGCCATTCCTATTATGCAGCTCTGTAACTTCTACACTACCAATGCCAATGCCAGCAAGCAAACATTTGGCATTGACAAATGCTTGTTATTCTAATTTTAAGTCTTTTGAATAATTATTTGTTTAGTTTTTTTAACCAGGTAAATGCACTAGGCAAACAGATTCCTATTTTCAGGCACAACCTGGGAGGTTACAAAGGATCACAGATGACAACAAAAGGCAAACGCAAAACAAAGACATTTGCAAAAGATAATCAGACAACAGATACAGATATAGATACAGATTCAGAATACATGACACTGGGGATGTTGGCAGTAAGCCAGTCATAAATGACTTAATGATCAAAACCCTGCAGGATAAACCATTGTAGTAAAGGGAGTAACAAGGAACAACGTCCTGGCCATAAAATGTGAGCCCTACTGTAACATGGTGGACAGAACATGAACTATCACACCATATAAATGAATTAGATTAAGACTGCAATGAAGAGCTCTGTGTACTATAGCTATTTTCTTCCAGTTGTTTAACCAGGAGTATTTCTTTCAATCATGAACTGCTGCTTTAAATAGAGGCCCGCCTCCTCTTCAAGGAAATGAAAATGAACTTCCTTATGTGTATTGTAAGATTGCTGCTTAAAGCACGGAGCTACGAAACACTGATCAAACTGCAGAACCTATACATTTGTTAAAGGATTCTGAAATTACAGAAACAGGAAGGAACCTGTTGCAGAGCCAGTGCCAGGATGTCAGAAGAAGAGTGTCCCACTAGAGAAAACAAAAACATCTTCGAGCAGAGCAGTGCACAGACAACCTGCAGTCTTAATAACATTGCTGAAGGCATCCTATTCTGTGATGAGCATGGTGAAGAACTGAAATTCTTTTGTCAAGATGAGCAAAAACCCATCTGCGTAGGTTGTGGTTGCATGCAGGAACACAACATCCACAAAGTAATTCCTGTGCAGAAAGCTGAACGAGAATACAGGGTAAGGGAACTGTTAAGTTTTTTGAAATTCTATTTTAGTTCTATCTACTGTACTTAAATGAATAAGAAAGTGGCTAAATGAAAATACTGCTAGCCCGGTGGCACTGAGGATTGAGGTGCCAGACGCCATGCCTTGCACCACGCTGGTTACCCAGACTCGAGAATGAGCTCAGGTTGCCTGCGGTCAGCCGTAGAGAGAGGATTGAGTGTCCAGAGGACTGCTGTCCTCCCTTGGGGAGGCTGGGTTGTGGCTTCCCTGCTGCTAGCAACCCCAAGTGGATACAACAGGGAGCAACAGCAGAGACCACCAGGAAAGGGTTGGAGGTGATGGCAGACATCTGCAGGACTGGTGCCGGAGCATGCCCATCTCACACTGGACATCACTGCACATCTGCACCTCCAGGGAACTCACAAACAAAGGAAAATTCCTGACAGCAGAGGAGACAATGACATGCCACCAGCTCCACACCCCCCATCGGATCCCACCCTCCATGGGTCACGATATCCTCCAGCCTACACCCTACCTGCAGGACACTGGATTCAAGGAGTGCCAATGGCAAGTGGATGGTGATCCTGCCTTGGGAGGCACAAGCCGGGGGTTTATTTGCAGGCTGGGGGTGTCAGGTCGGGGTTCTCTGGGGGACCTGAGGGTAGAGGGATCTCAGACCTGGCAGGAGAAGCTGAGGGTGATGTCTGAGGGATGCCCATGCAGCCGGTGTCAGGAGGGAAAAAGAACTGAAAATAAAAATATAAATAAATGCAAGTACTATCTACATTCCATGACAGTGGTCAGTACATTGGGTAAATGAATTAGGAAAAATATGTACAGTATTTTTACTTAGAACATGTTATTTCAGTTAATGTCCTTCCACTTAGAACATGCAAGTCCCATTTAGAAACTGGAAATAGAACACAGAGAACAGTGGATTAGTTAGATAATTTACAATGGAAAGGAAGACAAAATTAAGCTAAAACAATGTAAAATGCTAATAAAAACATTACAAGTGAATGTGTCACATATCAAATACATAATGGGTTGCAGTAGAGTAACATGTTATTCTCCATGCAAGTGGTAAGTCTTTCACAACTAAGTCATGCCTTCAGGCTTGTTTACATGACTGACTTTGGAGTGCATCAACCCACATGCACAGGTTAATGTGTTGCAAGGTTGGCTGTGTAGAAACTTTGGGAGCACTCTAAAGCCCTGTTTATACTGCCGACTTTGCAGCGCATCAACCCATGTGCATGGGTTGATGTGCTGCAAAGTCGGCAGTGTAAACATTCTCTGGAGTGCCTTAAGCCCCCTTCGGATCCTTTTTTTTTTTATCCGACTTAGTTGGGGGATCAGCAGCCAAGTGAGCACTTTATGCGGTGGTGTGAACGCTTTGCTGTGCTTGCTCTGCTGCAAGGGCTATCTTTCCTTCCTCCTCCAGTGAATTCATGGCCCCTCCTCAGAAGTGACCTGCAGCACTGTGAGGACGGGCTGTGTAAATGTGAACTAATTAAGGAGCAGGAAGCACAGCCTTAACGGAGCAGCGCAGATGCCAGAGCGCTGCCACCATGTAAACACGGCTTAAGAGCACTTTGGATCCATGTTTTGCTCCAACTCAGGAATGAGGACATGTATCGGATTGATCATGTTAACATGTGGTGCCAATCCACTGCTGTGCTCACTCTGATGCAAAGTGTTGTCTCCCAGCATCCTCCACTGGTCCCATGAGTCTGTCTGCCAGAACCAGGAAGTGTAGCAGACACACTGATTGGCATGCAAATAAGAAAATCAGGGAACAATACCATTGGGACAAAAGTAGTTAGTGTAGCATGCAGTCCAATACACTATTTCCCCACTTAAAACTGAGGTAAGTGTGTGTTATTTCTTGTTCAGTGTTCCTAACAGGGCATATGTGTTTGGGGGGCCTGTCACAAAAGGCAGCGAGTCACTGCCGCCATCAATTGAAATAACTCAGCTCACTGAATGTACAGCCCCTCCATGGTGCGACCCACATCATTGTGAGGGTAGACTGTATAAACATGTTTTGATCCAGCAGGAAGGCAGTGGTGCAAATGCAAGAGCCCTGTAGCCATGTAATCACAACTTTCGCCTCTCATACTGTAAGTTATGGCTCTTACCACTCACTAGCAGAAATTTTTATTTTAGCTTTTGTTGACCGGATAAGTGCACTAGACAAATCCTGCCTATTTTCAGGCACGACCTGGGGGAAGGGGGATACAGATGAATGCGATAAACACGTTATTCCACTGCAGCTCATTTTGTGTCCGCTAGTTATTCAATGTTTATCCATATAATGTAGTTTTATTGATTTGCTTCAAAAGATCACACTACCAAAAGGGTTTTAATATCCCATTTGTTTTATTCCCCTCCCATAAAACGTTGCAATCACCAAGGCACTTGTGTCTTAGGAACCAAACCTTGACCATTCCTACTGGACTTTCCCCTGTTCATGCTGTAAATTGCATCACTAATAAACCACAAATAGCTCTACGTTATTGATCTTCAGATCTTTATCACAGCAATGACAGCTAAATGTGTTTACTGTTATATATGAACTTTGCCTGCTAGTTTCAAACTGTTGTACATAAATCAAACAAATGACCTAATGGCAAGCAAATCTTACACCATGTCTCTTTCAGTAGTCAAAGGAAGAAAGTACGTAACAGAAAAACATTTTCTGTCCCCTCCCCCGGCAGTCTGGACTGCATTGTTTAAATGGCTGTTTGTCAATGAGAACCTTTAATTTAATTATGTTTGCTGTGGTAAGGTGCTGCACTGTACATCATCTTCCAGTATATTGCCATTGAAACACTTCATGAGTACGGGGCAGTTTAATTAAGACTTCATTGTTTTTGCTCATTTACTGAAGATTTTAAAAACAAGGGTTTTGAAAAAAGTGTACATTTTTGATATGACTTTCTAAAAGGGAGTGCATTATGGTGGGCTAATGCCCTTCTCAGCTGGTGGAAGCACTCTGCCTCGCTTTGTGCATCAACCCACCCAAGGTAGGCCATTATCCCACAATAATGCACCCCCTGTCATGCCTTATTGCTTAAGTATGTAGTAACCGGACCAGTAGGGCAGCAGTAGGGCTACCAGTTGTTACGCTGGTGATGCTCCCCTCTCAAGGGTTGGGTGGTTGCCTCCCACTGTACATTTCACACCTAGGTTCAGCCTAGGTGTCATGGCAGTCAGGAGGCCCAGAAGGGTTTCTGACAAAGACAGACACTGTATCACTGCATTTTGACATCCTGGGGCAGAAAACTCCAGAAGGGAAACAAAACCTTCATGACCGGATAAAAGGTCATCCCCTTCAGGCCTGGCATCACCAGCTAAGAAACCCCTTGGATCCTGCTTCAGAGGGGGAAGGGCAAGTGCCTCCAACCCTGCCAAAAGGCCTGTTTCGGCTGGCATTTTTCATATGTTCGTATGTAAAAGGAGGAAGTCATGGGAGAACTAGGGTAGAGCTGGAGATGGTGGGTCAGGTGACTAGGTTCGGAGGGACACCCAGATGGGACAGACAAGGAGCAAGGAGGCTACAAACAAAAACAAAAAAAAATCAGTGCACTGGAAAAAGCATTCTCCTTTAATATGTAAACAGTTTTGTTGGGATTTCCTATATTGCTGCTGAAACGCTGCAAATAGTTTCTGAACCATCATCAATAAAGTTCAAATGGCATGGAAGTAAAAAGCTGGAAAAATGTAATGAAACACAAACTGAGTTGTAAAACTTACTTTTTCACACAATCATATTATGCTTAACATTTACTAAATACATTCAAGCCTGCCTGGGGGGGGGAGGACATTTGCTGAGACTACTGTAGCATGTTTGGCTGCAGGTGCCTGTTCACCCTTAGCAGTCAGCTTCCTGTGGAAGTGGGGAACAGAAAAAAAGACAGGAAAAACCCCGACTGCCGCTGAATAATGACAGCCCCTCCTAGCCCTTCACCACTAACTCAGACCACCTCAACTACCTGCATTCAGTCTTCACGAGGGCCTGGGAACCCCATGGTCCAACCAGGGAAGTCTGATTCTGGCAGGACCTACAGTAGGAGGAGTTCATTCAGGGGGATAGGGATAACCAGAAGGTGAACAGTCATTGATTCAGGGTCAAACATAGTAAAATACAAAAATAATGAAGGCACCATTCCACTGTGCATAATAGCAGTGCAGGCTTTCTCAGTGGTCTATAAACACATCATCCATGCAAGAAATGGGGCTAGGTTACTATGCAAATGACCTGCAGGGGCATGCACAAAATCATGGTGACCTTCACAAATGACATTACAGACTTTTGTTTCATGTTCTGTATGCCCTGCATGTAGAGCGGCTAAGACAGATGGCAACGGTGTTGCAAAGGTGTGATGGAGTCAGTTGGGTATTTATTGAGATGTGTTTATTTCTGGCAGGCAAGTAAAAGATATTGCATGACAGGTTGTAAGTTATAAAAGGGATAATGCATGCCTTGGGTGGTTGTTAGGCATGAGGCGTAACTGAGTGCAGTAATTCAGATGAGGTATGTGACTTTCAGAAAAGAATCAACAGACAAATTCCAGCAATAAGACATAATGTGTGGGTTATGGCCTGATAAGAGCACACCCCAGGTGCATTATGAGGCATAAGGCACTTGTGCTGAGTGCCTTGAGCACCTGGGAAGTGCTCTTATCAGGCCATAACCCACACCTCAGAGTGTTTTATTGCACTTATAAAATGGGCCCCCAAGTAATTATTTGAAAAAAGTCAAAAATATTAAAAAGGTTTTAATATCTGAAAAAGTAAAAAAAATAGTCCCCATGTTAAACTCATTTCACCAGTGTTTATTAGCAGTACAGGGCTCCCTTTGTATTTCTTGGGTAATCTGTGCACACTGTTGCTTTTAGTACCATCAAACCATACACTCCATGCCAGGCAATATTCCATCAGCACAGGTATCCATGTACCACTCCTGGGTACCGCTATCCCACTGAGCCAGGCCAGATGGCATCCACCCCAGGGTACTGAAGGAGCTGGCAGAGGTCCTTGCAGGACCTTTAGCAGACCTATTTAATGCCTCACTACATTCGGGGTGTGTACCTCAGGACTGGAGGATGGCTCATGTGGTGCCCCTCCACAAGAGTGGCCCCAAGAATGAACCGGGAACTACAGACCAGTGAGCCTCACATCCATCGTGGGTAAGCTAATGGAGACTATCCTGAAGGAGAGGCTGGTGGCTCTCCTAGAGGCCAAAGGACTACAGGACAGCAGACAGCATGGCTTCATACATGGCAGGTCCTGCCAAACCAACCTGGTCGAGTTCTATGACTGGGTAACCAGGCAACTCGACAGGGGCCATGCAGTGGATGTCCTGTATCTGGACTTCAGTAAGGCATTCTACTCAGTGCCACATGGAAGGCTGGGAAGGAAGTTAGTAGGCACAGGGGTAGGTGCAAAGCTGGTGAGATGGGTAGGAAACTGGCTGCAGGGAAGGCAACAGAGGGGGGTGGTGGTTGG
Source organism: Neoceratodus forsteri (assembly GCA_016271365.2). Classification (NCBI taxonomy): domain Eukaryota; kingdom Metazoa; phylum Chordata; order Ceratodontiformes; family Ceratodontidae; genus Neoceratodus; species Neoceratodus forsteri. The sequence continues at coordinate 74,815,843 of JADMNL010000035.1, forward strand.
TGGGGAGCTCTCACACCCAAGGGCAGTGACCGCGGTGTTCCACAGGGCTCGGTGTTGGGACCAGTGTTGTTTGGGATATTCATTGCAGACATATCATGGGACATCAAGAGCAAGATCAGTCTGTTTGCTGATGATACCAAGATAGGCGTGGTGGTGGATGACCTAGGGGGATGGCAGGGGAAGCAGGATGATCTGGCAAAGCTTGAAACCTGGTCAGACACCTGGCAACTGGGCTTTAATGCCAAAGAGTGCAAGGTGCTGCATTTTGGGATGGAGAACCCAAGGAGGAGTTACTAGCTAGGGGCAGTGCAGCTAGCCCAGATAGAGGAGGAGAAGGATCTGGGTGTGCTCATTACAGGGTCAATGAACAACTCGGCACAATGTAGAAAGGCAGCTGCAAAGGCCAACAAAATGCTGGGTTGTATTGCAAGGGGTATATCTCGAGGAGGGAGGAGGTGATTCTGCCACTGTATAGGTCATTAGTTAGACCACACCTAGTACTGCATGCAGTACTGGCGTCCGTATCTGAAGAGGGACATTGTTACTGAGGGGGTGCAGCGCACAGTGACAAAGATGATCAAGGGGTTAGGGGACTTATCATACGAGAGGAGGTTGAAGGAGTTGAACATGTACTCACTGGAGGAGAGGAGAGACAGGGGTGACATGATTGAAACCTTTAAATACATGAAAGGAATAAACAAGACGGGTACAGAGGCAGGGTTTTAAATAACTCTAAAAATTGATTAGCGTTTTGCTCATAAAAGTTCTAAAACATTGTGAAAATGCATATCACTCACCTCACTGTGTTTAACAAACATGATATTTCTAGAAAACCTATATAAATGCTTTCTGTACAGTTAGTATTGTCCCAAGAAAAAAAACTGCTAATCAATTATTTAAAACCCTGCAGAGGGGCTGTTCAAAGTAAGGGAAGGGAGGGCCACCAGGGGCCATGATATGAGACTGGAGCGAGGAAGGTTCAGGAGGGAGATGAGGAGACACTTTTTTACAGAGAGGGTGGTGGCTGGGTGGAATGCGTTACCTGATGAAGTGGTATGCAGTAGAACAGTGGACTGCTTCAAACAAGGATGGACAGAACAAAGGGAGGGTTAATGAAGGGGAAGGGTGGAAGGGAGGGGCAGCTGCAGAATAAGGGGTGCTAGCTGCACATTCGAGCAGACCTGATAGACCTCTAGGCCTTTGTCTGCTGGCAAATTTCGTATGTTCGTATGAGCTATTCCACAAGATTACTGCAATCTCTGAACTGCTGTCTGACTTGATCTCCCCCATAACACACACACACACACACACACACACACACACACACACACTGACAGCATCTCTCTTTCTGTAACTCCCTAAAACTTTTTAGTTTTAACTCAAGGCTGACCTGTGCTGTTTGCTAAGTGTGGATCTTCCCAGTTGTTCATTTGCCTTTTCACTGACCATCAGTTTGGGTGACAGCAAGTGTGTCTCACTGTGGCTGCTATAGTTAGCGCTTTGTGGACAACGCTTCGTGGATCCACTCTGTAACAGCTGGCTGGCTTCTCATAGAAGATCTTTTAAAATTACAGGTGGAGGAGTGGGTCTGATTTTGTTTATGTTAATGCCGTTGGATGACTGGGTCTGTAGTTGCATGTGAAAGTCGCGGCACAGGATTCGCTGACTTCACTGCGGTCAGGTTGAGCCACAGCAAGCAAGACAGGTCAGGCTTCAGTTACAAAGGAAAATTTTAGGGAATTATAGAGAAATCTTGTCAGTCTGTATATGTGTTGGGGGTTTCATTGGACAGCACTTCCAAGATCGTGGTTGTCTTTGCAGAATAGCTGAGAGGGGTAGTGTGGTACCTGCTGTTCCAGTTCAGTCACATTGGAGCTGAGGGCAGCAGAAGAGCGGGGTGGTACAGATATATTTTATGTGGTGCTGCAGTTTGGTTGGCACAAGTAGAGCCCGTTGAATGGTTATGTTCTGATAAGGACATGGCTGGGAAGGGCTTCCAGCCAATCAGAAGTCTAAATTATTTTTGTCCATTTTATAAGACTTGTTTTTGACCTACAAGATTTTCATGGCCCACTTTATAAGCAGATAAACATACAAATCTTGGGCCTGATTTTAAAAGCGCCCTTAGAGTGACACAGGTTAGTTACTTATTTACCTATCAAAATGTTTCAACAGGAAGGCACACTGAGCAACAAGTTGCTCATCTCCTGGTGCAACCTGGGGAGTCGGGAACAATGGGATAGAATACAGAGAAATGTTACAGTGTTGGAATACAATTTGCTTACTTGCATGCAATGAGAGCAGGAGGGATTACAGGTAGATAACATTGGCTAACAATGCGACAGTTAGGTATAGTAGATACGAAGACTCATATAGCAAATTGGCAACAGTTGGTGACTGCTGGTAACACTGGAACACATGTAATAACTTGGCAGCAGTATGTAGCACTAGATGGTAAGGTGACACAGTAGTAATTGGTAGCTATTAGTGTAACACAGATAGTCAAGATTTACAGTGACTCGAGTAAGGAAAGGAAGAATGGAAGGAGGGAACAAAAATTTGTGGAGGGCAGAATGGAAGAAGGGAAAGGAAATATACAGAGAGACACAGGCAGAACACGATTTTCGAGGCAAGCAGAGATGACAGGGTGGACTAAAGTGTATATAAGAAAGGTATAGGGGTAGGTTATAAGTGCTTAATTGAGTGTAGGGGTAGGCCAGTGTTAGGCTATGTTAACCAGAAGGAGGGTAGGAGGAGAGGAGAGGTAGAGTGTGGCAGGGTGATGAGAGAGAGGTATTGTAGGTGGGGGGTATCCAAGGAGGGGAATTGAAATTCAACAGTGTCCTGTTATCCCTATCTGAGCAGGGTGGTGGACAGCCCTACTGATAGGACACAGGTTATAGGCGATGAGAATTATATATATAGTGATGTGGGGGGTGTTGGGGAGGGATGTTGTGGGAGGGGGTAGCAGAGGTCAACTATAGTGGGGTGGGGGTAGTATACCACCAGTGTACTGGGTGACCCTGCCTGCACAAGGCAGTGATCTAGCAGTGACTGAGGGGGTGCAGTAAAAGGAGAAATAGAGGAAGGGGGTTAAGCTGTTGCCCATCATGCACTATGGACCCTGCCTGCAAAAGGCAGTGATCGAACTCACAGGAGAGAGATAGATTAAGGGTAGAGAAAGAAGAGGGAGGAACACTTTAGGAGGAGGGAGAGTAGGGGACTAGAAGGAGCATGATCAGAGGGAAATAGGAGTGGTGGGGAGTAGGCATATGGTAATATAGGCTATGGGGAGATTGCGGGGGGATTAGGGAGGGTCATGGCAGGCACAGAAAGGGGCAAGGAAGTTCTTGAGGGCAGAGTTAATGGAGTAGCAAGAGGCTGAGTGGCGAATCTGAGGGGGAAGTGAATTTCAGATTTTTGGGAGCTGATAGGAATAACCCAATTGGCCAATATGGGTGGAGCGGTGTGGTACCACCAGGGTTCGTGAGTCGGTAGATCTTAGGGAGTGGGAAGGGGGGTGGTTGTAAAGGCAGGGGAGAGATAGGAGGGAAGTTCACCCTGCCAGTGCTTGGAGGTGAATTTTGCGCAGTGAGAGAGATGTCAAGTTTGTCAGGGAAGGGAAGGATAGGGCATGGTAGAGATCACAATGATGCGTGCGGAGGGGTGTGTCAAGGGCAAAATGGCAAAAGGAGTTGAAGAAGAAGAAGAAGAAGTTACATTGCCCTATGGCTCCAGCAAACTCCAAGTGCATCAGGGACCCCGCACTCAATTTTATCAAACAGAGGGTCCCTGTGCCAAAGACCCAGAAGCTGCCACAACTGCAGGCTTGCACCAAATATTTGGCACAACTGCAGGGTTTGACGTAGGGATCTGTCCACCCCCAACACACACACCTGGCACAACATTAGAGGGATGGTGAAAGTGAGAAGGGTGAATATGCCTGACAGGATGGGGTTGTGGCAAAATGAGCATGGGGGTGCCTCAGGGTCATCGAGGATAGGGCGACAATGTCAGGGTTGTGATGTGGCACCCAGTGGGGATGCCATTTGCAGTAGTAGACAGCTGATTGGACAGCTTCATGGAGGGCTCTGCAGGGATAGACCATAACCTAGCCCTGGGGGGCACTGCCCTCACACATGACCCATAGCAGCCACAATCCCCAACCCTGTAGGCGGGAGGCAGCCTATCACAACATTGGGGGGCTGGGTACCAGCACACTGTTGCAGTGCCTGCAGACTGATCACCTCCACCGCTGCCAGCCCTCAACCTGCAGCCACTGCTTCCCACCTGCAGGGTTGGGGATTTTGACACCTATGGGGCAGGTCCCAGGGCTGTGCCCACCTGGGGTTAGGTCATGGTCCGTCCCTGCAATTCTCCCACTATCTGGTCCAATCGGCTGTCTGCCACTGTGAATGGCACCCCCACTGGATGTCACATCACCACCCAGACAGTGCCACCATATCTCCGATGCCCCCTAGGGCACCCTCTACTTTATCTGCCCCTGACTCTCTACCTGCAGGTCCTTCTCCAATCACCATAGTGTTTTGCAGTGGTGCATGGCCCCTAGACCACTTCCTGGCTGGTCTAACCTGAGTCCCCTTTTACATCCATGGCTGGGCTTCCAAAATTCAAAAAAAGGGGATGGTGCAGTCCCACCATGGTGCAAGCCCCCTTGCAATCTGGCACAAGGGTGCTTCTGCTGCTGCTGCCAGAGTGGTGCAGGACAGCTTGGGTGCACGGCATCTTGATTTTAACATAGCTGCATTTGAAAATCAGGATTGCCACAAACTTTGACTCCATGGTACCAATTGCATCAAAGCCATTTGGCGCAAGCACCTTGCGCCAACGTTTGCCCTTTTAAAATCAGGCCCTCAGTCTGCACCATCTGGAAAGCTGTCTGCATTGTGACCAAGTCACAGGATGGACTCTTTCCCCCTGCAACTAATGAGGACTGTTCTGAATAGTGAAGAAGATCGATAGCTCACCTGAGGCATTTTGCTTCCCCTTTTCCAACCCCATTCATTGTGGCTATCTTAGGCATTTAAATTCATCTGGAGAAACAGTTTCTGTTCATCAAGGGGATTTGCCCTCGAACCCCCCATGCAGGGGGCTCTGCCTCCACACACCCCAAACTCAGGGATTATCAACTCCAAGTCAGGGTTGATTCGAGGACAGGGTGCAGGACTGGGGGAACCAGTGCCAGGGTCCCGGGCTGACTTTTACAGAGAACTGTCAATATTGTCGGCATCAACATGTTTGCCATAAAAGTCGCTGAGCAGAGTGCATACCATTTTATATAAGCACAAGTGTCAGCATTGGTATATCCACTAAAGATATAGTGCACAACTACTGTACCCCCTTTTTTCTTGCATTAGCCAGCCATGTGCATTTTTTTATATATATATTTTGTATGGTTTTTGCATTATTTTCTCCCAGTAGCCCATCCCCAAACCTTGGACATGCATTCACATGTGAAGACACTTACATGCCACTTGTTAAAGTGCCCTCCCATGACATGTCACCCCCTCCATCTACGCTGACCATCGAACCTCCACCCGGTGGCATTGGGACTACAGAGGGGCAGCAACCACCCTGGAAGAGGAGCGCTGCCTTCTGGCTGCTCAATTCTGCTCCTATCCTCCCCTCCCACCCCGTGCTGGCTCCCCAATGACCCGAGTCCGTTCCTGAACCCAGGTCACTGGTGTGGCGCGAGGTAAGGTGTCCAGTGCCTCAGCCCTCTTGGCCACTTGGCCAGCTTCAGCCTTGTGCATTTTAAAAATATAATCATCTGTATTGATCGTATAGGCTAAAATTCTTTCTTTGAAACATATCTACACTTGTTCCTGGGGATTGATGTTATAGCTTAAATACTAACATTCTAAAATGCCAGCAGAATAGGCCTAACGGTCTTTCGCATCTGTTTGTTTGGTCAGCCCCCACCCTGGGAGCTGACCTTGCTGCCCCCCTCGCCTTCTCTGGCTGCTCCCTTCCCAGTTCCGGATATTCTCTTTGCATTGGATTTTGCTTCCAGAACCCTTCCCCTGTACCTGTCCCACCCCCTCTTGAATCCCTCCACCGTCTCTGCCTCCACCAGCCCCCTAGGCAGCATATTCCATGGCTCCACCACCCTCTCAGTGAAGTAGCACCTCCTCCTTTCTCCCCTGAATCTTCCCCCCTCCAGCTTCCACCCATGCCCTCTAGTGGCCCCCTCCTCCTTCCTTTGAAGCACCCTGACTGTTCCTCCCTATTTACCTCTTCATGTACCTGAAGACCTCTATCATGTCCCCTGGTCCTTCTCTCTCTTCCAATGTGTACCTATTTAGCTCTTGAGCCTCTCCTCCTAGGTCCTGTCCCCAAGCCCCCAAATCATTTTGGTTGCCCTCCTCTGGACCCTCTCCAGAGGGTTTAATGTCCCTCTTTAAGTGTGGCCTCCCAAAACTGCATGCAGTACTCAGGTGCTGGCCTCACCAAGCAGTTATACAGAAGGAGTATCACTTCCCTCCTTCTGGAGGTGATCCCCCTAGCGATGCATCCCAGCATCCTGTTGGCCTTGGCTACTGCCCTCCTACAAGTCTCCGAGTTGTTCATCTTGACATTCACCATGACCCCCAGGTCCCTCTCAGCCATCGAGACTTGTAGCATTCCCCCCCCCAAGGGTGTACACTTGGCCCGGGTTTCTGGCCCCCAGGTACAGTACCTTGCATTTCCCTGCACTGAACCTCAGCTTCCACTTTCTAGACCATCTTTCCAGAGCCTCCATGTCCCCCTATAGGGCCACTCTCCCCTCCTCCCCATCCACCACCGCCCCCAGTTTTGAGTCATCTGCAAAGAGACTCATCTCACTCCTGATACCTATCCTTATGTCTGAGACATAGGCGTTGAACAGGAGGAGCCCAAGGACTGATCCCTGTGGGACCCCACTAATGACCCTCCTTGGGGATGAGACTATTCTGCCAACTACGACCCTCTGGGTTCGGTCATGGAGCCAATTGCCTAGCCGTCTGATCATCTGATTCCCCACCCTCATTTCTCCCAGCTTATCCAACAGGCCTATGTGAGGAACAGAGTCAAATGCCTTGCTGAAGTCTAGAAAGAGGACGTCCACTGGTCTACCCAGGTCCAAGGCACTCATTGCCCAGTCATAGAACTCCACAAGGTTTGTCTGACATGATTTCCTCGGGACGAATCATATTTTTCCACTTGACATATCTGTCTGAAAACAAGTCCTATAAAATGTTATCTTTTCTCTAGCTTGGCTCTGGATCAAAAAGATGGTTAACATTGTGCATGAGAGGTATAACTTTTAAAAGTCTTCTCGCACTGCTTCAGGGAATGCTAAGTATTATATTTAATGCCCAGATTAATCAGACATTCTGTGCTACTTTTTTTTTTATATTCTTTGGTAACCACCTGTTTTCAGGCACAACCTAGGAGCACTGGGGTGGTTCAGTGACCTGCTTTGTGTTACACAGTATGCAAGTGGAGGATGTGAGAATCAAACTCAGGACTGCTGGATGTATCAAGCTCATTACTCTAACCTTTAGGCTATACGTCCAGTCCAGTTATGTGTTTGTATGTGTGATGCATACGTGTGCATGTAAGCATGCAATTTCCTGGCTCCATCTCACATTTAAGTCTTCTGACTTTACACTTTCATTGAGCTGCACTTTCCTACTTTTCTGCTTTATAACACTGAACTCTTACAGAACTTAATACCGCTTCAACGCTATATTTCGATTGTGCTTTCGCAACTGGATGAGATGATGCTTGTGTGACTTGACTTATATTGTGAAAATGATTTATGTTGTGGCTTTCCACCTCTCTATCCATGGGATAAACCACCCTATTAGGGTACAACGCGAGGAACCCTAGAGGAGGGTCCCCCCGTCATAGGTGCCACAGTGATTATTCCATCGGCTAAAGGTAACTTAGGAAGAAGCCCATGGATAAGAAAGATGTGCTGCTGAAGGAGGAAGGGTGGATGGTGGGGCAAAATGAAATGAATCCTGGGAAGGCTCGGGGTGAGCTAACTAATAAAGCCCAGTGGGGGAGTGACGTAATTGCTAAACCAAATCGAACCTCAGGCTTATATCCTTCCCATTCGATTGTGCTTACGCAACTGGATGAGATGATGCTCGTGTGGTCCTGACTTATATTGTGAATATGATTTATGTTGTGGCTTTCCACCTCTCTATCCATGGGATATACCACCCTATTAGGGTACAATGTGAGAAACCCTAGATGAGGGTCCCCCCCATAGGTGCTGCAGTGATGATTCTGTCAGCTAAAGGTAGCTTAGGAAGAAGCCCAAAAAGAATACCCTATTGGTTGTCAAGCATCGAAAAGGCGAGGATGATGAATGAATGCAAACTGACAAGATGATTAAAGTAGACTTCCTAAGGAGAGAGGGGAAAGTCGGGGCCACCATCCACCTCTGTCCATAACTAATTAACCTAAGACAGCACATTAACCTAAGGAAGCACTAACTCTAGCTAATATTATGACCACTGGCATGGAGGAGAGGAAAAAAACCCTTTTTAAGGAGGAAACCTCTGGGGATCCAAGGCCTAGGTCACCTTCACTCCAGGCTGATGATGTTTGATTTAAGGACGTACGTGTCAAAGAGAAGGATTTATTAAAGAGAAGGATGAGTAGGGAGGATGATGACGGGATAGGGGAAAACCCCCAAAAGGAAAGCATAGATCGAAGAAAGAACATGAGGCAGCAGGGACCCGAGAGGGGTATGCTCGAGTAGGAGATGGAAAGGAGTAGATCCATGTAGAAGTCAGAGGAGCAAGGGTTATTCCAGATTCACTTACGAGAAGACTGAGAATGAGGCAGACTGATGATGATCACCGCAGGAGTGCAGCAGTCCAACATGAGAAGACTGAGGAAGAGGAGACAGGAAGGAACTAAGAAGATGAACTGAATGATGGTGGAGAGCAGCCAACCAGCCCTTAGCAAAGGGCGATGAACAGGAAGGCATGGCCTTGAGTAGAGGTAGAAACAATTTGAGCAATGTGATGAAGGAAGTTCCTCGAAAGGAGGTAGATTCAAAAATGAACTGGAAAGGAACTTGGAGGGAAGCAATGGACAATGGATGAAGAGGAGTGATGCCATGAGTGGATTGAATCTCGATGGCAAGTACAAGAAAAGGCAGCTGGCATGAGATAAGGGAGTCTGGAACCTGAGACATGCAGTAGGAGGGCCACGGGTCACTGAGCAAAATGGACAATGGACGATGATGAGTGACGCCTTGCGTGGATTGAATCCAGATGGCTGAGCAGGGACAGTATGGATGAAGAAATATGGAACAAAGTCATGAAACTGAAAACACGCGGCAGGAGGGCTGCGGTTCAATAAAGTGGCAAAAGAACCATGATAGGCAAGCCCAAAAGAAATATGGAATGCAGGCCGAGCATAGAATGAATCCCAGATGGCTGGTAGGGAAGGAGAATGGCAGGAGGGTGAGTCGGATAAATGCCAAAAATAAAACGAATGAAAGCAGGTCAGGAGTGGATTGAATCCAAGATGGTCAGCACAGGGGTGAGAACTGCCGGATGGTGAAGCAGAGGAGGAGGCCAAATCAAGGTGACAAATACTCTGAGAAAATTTGGCAGTGAGACAGGATTTCATAATAATAAAGCTATATTAACAGCCTCAGCAGGAGTTCAGGTTGCTGACCTCAGAGTTGTAACTGCAATAAAACATGGAGACAATGCTCTGAAAACAGGTGTAGCCAGGCAGTGCAATGAAGCTGCAAGTAGAAAGAGAACATGAATGAGCAGCACAGCTAGGGTCAGAGTAAACCTGTGTCAGGTGAAAAGAATTAAGTATGCAACATGGAGCAGCCATGGTTGAGCTGAAACATGCAGATAATGATTGCAGGTGCATTGCAGAAGTTTGAGTGAGGTGATCAACAGTGTAAAAACACAAGCACTGGGTACAATAGTAATAACAGAAAACAGTAGCAGTGGCTGCAGTTATAGGTAACCGAAAGCAGCAGTATGAGCTGTGAGTAGCAGTATGCTAGGAGCTTAGAAATAAAGCCCCAAAAGACAAAACCAAACGACAGCAAAACAGAAAGCAGGGAACAAGGCCCAAAAACAAGAGACACAAAACACAGGGGCCTGGATATTCAAACGGGTTGCAGCGCAACAAGGATGCACCATGCGCAACCCACCAATGTGCCCCAGTGTGATATTCAAAGGGCAAGTTGCGATGCGCAACTCCCGATGTGCCAGGGTGCATTGGTAATGTATGCGGCACAAGTGCGGGGGTGGGGGCATGCCCATGCATATGCGGTACATCCTGATATTTAGCCTGGGATGTGCGGTGCATATGCTGGCACAAACCTGCCTTGCATTGCTCAAGGGGGGTGCAAAGATGTGCCTGGTAAAACCAGGAACGAGTCCTGGCCACCCACAGGTGAGCTGCCATAATGCAGGGTGCAACACGGCAGCCGCCAGACGTTGGAGGCCACTCGCCTACCCAGTACACTGTCCACAAGCTCCCTGCCCTGGGAGCTCTGTGTCCTCCCGGCCCCATCGCCCGATTGCGGGCATATGTATACTTAAACTTGAACACTTTCATTCACATATCGGGCCTGTGTAGTACAGTATGGTCTGCACGACCATTTTTCCACACAGTGGACCAATGGGCATACAGACCATACTGTATGCTGTCAGTGGGTGGCGGGTGGCATGCGGGTGGGGTGCTGCCACCCGCCGCTGACTTGGGGGGGTGCTGGGTGGCGGGGTCCTCAGTCGGTGGGTGGGGAAGGGAGTACCACTGGACCATCAGGGATTCATTTGCTATTTCCACCTGCGATCGAGTGATGGGGGGGGAGTCCATTGGACCACGAGAGATGTGAAATATACTTATGCCCACAATTGGGTGCTGGGGGGGATTCTGCTGGACCACCAGGGATTTACATTTATTGCTGTCCATGATCGGGTGATGGGAGAGTCTCCACTGGACCACCAGGGCTTTACGTTTAATCATACCTGCGATCGGGCGATGGGGGAGTCTCCACTGGACCACCAGGGATTTACATTTATTGCTGCCCACGATCGGGCATTGGGGGAGTTTCCACTGGACCACCAGGGATTTATATCCATTTATGCCTGCGATCGCCTGATAGGGGAGTTTCCACTGGACCATCAGGGTTTTATCGATACTTCTGCCCATGATCGGGCATACGGGAGTGGGGGCACTGCCATGGGACTGCAGGGTGTCAGTCCCCGACAGAGATCGACACACAGCTTGCAAATGGAGCCATAATGACATGCAAATGGCCCCATATGTGCCTTGCATGTATAATGGCCTCATTTGCATGCCCAGTGCTGAATATCACGGTTGATGCACCTAGCACAACTGCACTTGTGCTGGCGCATCCCCCTGCTCCCATTCTGCCACTTGTGCTGGTGCAGTGCCACTGCACCTTGTGCAGTGCATACGCCTTCAGTGCCATATTCAACGGTGCTGTGCAATGGCGCATTACCGTTGAATATCACCTGGTCCATGTCCTGGCATAGCCCAATTGCGCTGCGCCTGGGCTTGCGCCCCAGCCTGGCACAGTCTGAATATCCAGCCCAGGGAAGCACATAGCTGGAGGAAAGATACAAACCGGAAGCAGGAAAAACAAGCACCAAAGTCCAGCAGAGACACACAGAAACAGCAGGTGGGAGGGGGCAGGCCCCAGCCAACTTAAAGGACAGACCAACAGAGCATCCAGCTGCAAAATTAAATGAATCCTGGGAAGGCCCAGGTTGAGCTACCTAATAAAGCCTGATGGGGGAGTGACATACTTGCTCCACTCAATTGAACCTCAGGCTTATAGCCTTCCCAATGTATATACATAGTGCTCCTCCAAGTATGTGTCACCCTGTTATTCACCATCTTTGATTATCCACCAAATTTTGTTTGTACAAAATGTTCACTATTCTATTGCCCATATTATCAGCCACCCTCAATGATCCTCCCAGGTTGTCTTGTACAAGAATAGCTGGTAATTGAGGGTGTGCTGTACACACACACACACATGCACACACACACACACCATATATGTATATAAATACATTTAAAACTTACATTTTTTTGTGTCATTCACATTTATGTAGCTCCAGTATGTACATTAAGAAAGATGGAGCAGTAACTGTATTCCAGGTTGGCCTGGGTTCAAATCTCAGCTAGGGCCATTATTTCTTTCTTGGTTCTAAAGTCTATGGCAAATACAGTATATGCCCACCTCACCCTTCTTAAAAATCAAACTCACATTAGTGTAGCTCCAGACTGCGTTTTGAGAAAGATGAGTGTTTACGGAAGTCCCAGGTTTCGTGCCGTCCTGGTAGCTCAACTAGTGCTAAAATGTTACTACTAAAATATTATTAAAATACTGCTACAAATACAAAAAAAAAATTAATAAAAATAGCACTGGAGACCTAGCAATGGTTAGAACTGAGGAAACAAAAACCCTGATACCCAGCATAGGAGTGCCTAGACGTGTAGATTTGACATGTATGCTATTTTTTTTTCCTTTTTATTAACTGTAGCTAAAACTAGCTTTTTGGAAAAAAAAATTCATTGTACTATTACTTTAAATGCTTTACACAGAGTATTCCTCCATTGTTGAGAAAAACAGATAGCATTTCCTGGTTTAACCTGGGCTCTCTCTCTCTCTCTTCCTACTGATCTCTGGTATTATAGAATCTAAACGTGGTCCACTAATTATTCTAAAATTGTACACAACCTCACCTACCCGGCATGCATTGATGATGCTCAGAATATCACACTTTATTATCCAGAGTTTATTACCAAATAGAACTGATATTGAAGCCAAGGTCTCCCACTGTAACTCTGACATACTTGGTAACAGCAACATGGGGTTAAAGAGCATGGGCCCGATTCCAAGACGCATGTCGCAACTCGCAGGCATATGTGAGCTGCAACATGTGCTCCTATGCCAGGGACCCTGCGCTCTATTCCAGGACTGGCAGGGTCCCCGGCACTTACATCCTGTGACTTGAGGCAGCCACAGGGTTGCGCCACGGGAATGATGCAATGGACCTGGATGCCGCAAGCCACAGACCACGAGGAACTGCATCCCTGAGCCCTCCACCCTGAAACAAGACCACAATCCCCTGGGGGCCATGGGGGGTATGTAGCGTGGCACAGGCGCAAGGGTGGCATGCCACAAAATGGAACAAGTGGCACCCAGACTTGCAGGGGGGCAGCACTGTGATAAGGGGTCCATGGGGCATAGCTGTGTGTGATTTGTGGTGCTGCGGGGGGGGGCAACCATTGTTTTGCATGATGGATGCCCCGTAGACCAGCTAATTGCTGGTCTAACCCCACAGTGGAGCACTGTGTCCTGGAATGGTATAAGTGGGTTATGGCAGCTGACCTTTCAGAATAGGGCACAGGTACTGCCATACCCCCCCTTCCACCGTGTCATAGGGGCTGCGGCTGGTGGAAGGCCCCTTGGATGCAGGCCGCCCACGCCATGATGCAGGCCACGTCTTGGAATAGCTAATGGCATAACGCATGTCGCAAAGTGTGACTTGCGCCATTGGGTTTGAAGTCACCTTGCAACATGAGTAACCCATTTTGGAATCGGCCCTGTCTGTTTAGGTGCTTTCTTGAAGCCCCCAACAGCAGCTTACCTGCACTAGAGTTTAACTCATCATATTTAAAAAATTTTCTTTTGCTATTTTGTAAAGGTGAAGAGATCATAAAAGAAAGCTGCTCACATGATCATTGCCCTTCCTGTCCCAGTCTAGTCCAGCTCCTTCCCATGCTGCCCATGCACTCCGATGTTCTGCAACACTGGAGTTTGTAGAGCGCAGGGCCAGCTCCACTGCTAAGAATGAAAGGATCTTTTATAATGCATATTTTTGTGTTTTAGTGGGTCACTGGGGTCATATCATTGCCACTGATCAACTGAGAAGATCAGCAATACTGATATGATGTCAGTGACCCTATAAAATATAAAACTATATGTAGTAGAAGATGCTCCTGTTCATAACAAGAAGCATGGCCCTGCAGTCTACAAACTCTGATGTTATAAAAGACTGGAGCATGGGAGCTGCATGGGGGCAGAGCTGGACTAGATCGGGACCAGTAAGGGGAGGGGAATGGTTGGCCAGCTCTCATGTATGATTCCTTCCCCTCCACAGAACTACAAAAGAAGATTGTCTTGTGGGTTATTGCTTGAGTATAGCCTTTTCCCTGTCTGCGAGACACTCCTAGTATTTATAGAGTGCCTCAGGCAGAAGGGGAGTTGTTTCCATCATTTAATAAACAGTATTATACAATGGCAAGAAAATTCCCTGGACTCTGATTGGTCAGTGTGTGCTTGAGACAGTGATGATATTACACAATAACACACTGTGCTGATTTTATGGATGAGCACATGGCTGAGATGGCTTTTTGTTTTCAGAAACAAAGATATACTGCCTCACTAAAAATCTACTAAACACATTTTCATTTTTCATCGACTTCCATCATCATGACCATTTGGATCCCTTAAAATCATTTTTTTATCTTTATTTTTTTTTAATTTTGTATAACAACGAGCCATTGTATAATAGCAATAAGGCACTCCAGGGATGTGTGTTATCGTGTAATAACGTCACTCCTGGGGTGGTGGAAGCATTCGGCTTCGCCTCGTGCTTCAACCCACCCCAGGAGTGACGTTATTACATGATACCACACACCTTGTCGTGCCTTATTGCTTAATTATTGCTTGGCCTCAGTCGATAAGTAACACATAGCGCACAGTGTGGTAATTTCAGTTTGCGTGACTGCTGGCCATCGAGGGGAAGTATGGGCTGTGCTGGATGGCATGGGGTGTAATAACACAGAGTGTGCTCCAAGTATCCATATTAATTGAGGGGTGGCTGCCTGTGGCAACATTGATATTTTGGAGTCATGTTCAGGGTGAAAGCATGCCACTAAGACTGGAATCCAGGAGGATACATTTTTGGGGGTGGGGGGAATCTGAGTACAAGCACGCCACTGGAGAGTGGCTCTCAGTTGTTCTTAATTTTTAAGGGGAGGATCAGGGCATAATGCCACCTCTAGGGTGGGCTTCGGTGCTCACATTTCTTGTCTGGGGGTGTGTAGCTGGGTGCACTAGTACATAACTAGAGATGGGTTCCCATTGGCTGTATTTTTGTTTTACACAGACTACTGACACAGTGAGAATGCAACCAAACAATGGACGCAAATGTGCCCACCCCCAAGGTCGAAAGGTGGTTGTGCCTCAGGGTGTGATCACCAATGTGTAAAAACACTTTATGATTAATCCACGTGAAATGCTACTGTGCATTTCAAAAACATTTAAATTCTTTTATATTTTAAAAAAAATATTTTGTTCTGAAAACAAGGCAATGTGCTTTTCCTTTCACAAAATCTAATAAACCTGAATGATGCATGTTTCAAATCTTATTAGGAAGGCAGAACATCCTAAAACGGAAAGCACTAATCTGTGGACATGGAGATCCAACAGAACTGGGTTTGAATCCCACAACGGCCACATGCGTGACCCTGATCAAGTCATTTATCATCCCAGTGCTGCTTTAATGCACCTGAAAATGAGATTCAGCTTGTGTGCTAATATTGGTTCCCTCCATAAAACTTTTTTTATATCACAGAGCAAAAAAGTTTATTAAGTTAAGCATTTGTTTATATTTTTGCCACTCTGTAACTTAAAATACTATCTATTTCTTTGCTAAATTTTGTGAGGTTTGAGATCCTAACAGAAGGGGTGTGCATACTAATTGCTATGTCCCTAGGTGAACAGATGGCTGAGCAGTAAGCCACCAGAAATAGGGGATTAACACAGAAATGCCTGCTTACTCCTGAGTAAAATGATGCTACAGTGTTACTACATTATCATTATAATATAGAAGAAGAAATCCTAGTGAACGAATCAGCCAAGATGACTAAACAGTTATTATCGCACAACAGGACATGTCTGATGTTTTTTTTTAATGGTTATAACTATTTTATAAGAGTAATAACACACTCCAGGGTGTCCCATTATGCTAGATATACAGACATGAAAGCACTCAGCTGTGCCTCTTGCACTGCAATGCACTGCAATGTTCAAATATATCAACATAACCAGCCACCCTGGCACATGTTATTCCTTACACATATTCTAGAGCTGTACCGAATGTGGAATGCTGCCAGCACAATTCATGCGGAATGGCAATTTCTCTTCCAAAATGCTTTTTAGAATTCATGTTTTCATTTTCATGGATTTCCGAAAAGTGTTTGTATGTAAACTGCCGCATAATATTTTGCAGATTACATAATTGGTAGAATATTATTTGACAGTTTGCAGAAAATGATTCCACAATTATCTTAAATTGAGGAATATGATTCTGGGGGAGATATTTCACTTTGGAATATTTGGAAGGCTTCTTCCAGTGGAATTAGTTGGAATTTCTAAAACTCTGTGCAATTCTGGTGGAGGTAGAATATAACAATTCAAGACATCTCGGTTTTATATTCACAAGAAAGGGACGGCACCAGCAACAGACGTATCAAACAGTTTATTAAAGTACTAGAAAGTGCTAAAAATACATAAATGTAGCAGAGTATCACAAAACTGTCCAGGAGAATGTGCCAACTCGGTAATAAATGTGTCTATAATAAGGTTCAAGAGTGTGGCATTTTTTATAGGAAAAGATTGGGGTCATGATATGAAGCTGGTGAGGTGTGTGTGTGTGTGGTGGGGACTTAGTGGGGATGCGAGGAAATACTTTTGCACGGAGAGGGTGGTGGATATCTGGAGGAGTGTCCCAGCAGAAGTGGTGGGCACAGAAATGGTAGCAGGATTCAAACATGCATTGGATAGACACAGCTTAGTAACAGGGCTGGGGAGAAGGAAGGCCAGAGATTGAAAGGGGTCTATGGTAGCGCAATAGGTAGAGTCTTTAAGACAGACTTGGTGGGCCAAGAAGTCCTTTTCTGCTGACGGCCTCTATGCTTCTTTTCTATGTTTGTGGTGCTCTGCTACATTTATGTATTTTTAGCGCTTTCTAGTACTTTACTAAACTGTTTGATGTGTCTGTTGCAGGTGCCGTCCCTTTTTTGGTTGCTGTGATATCAGGTCTCAGGCAAGGCACAGTATCTGTGGAGCGGTGTATTTGTCGTTTTTCTATATTCATAAAAAGGTTCACAGCTGCCCTGACCGGTGCCTTCAGTAATTGTCTTGCTGTGTCCTGCACTGATGGTGAATCATTTGTTCAACCTCTTGTAACTGTTACAAAGAATCAGCAGCTGCTTGTGCCTGCCAGTGTCAGGCCCAGTAAGCAATATTTTGAAGACATGAAAATGTTCTCTTTCACCCTGTGACTCATTGACTGTTAGTGCTGCAAAAGGAAAAAGCTGACCGCTTAGATCAGCAGTGGCTGAAAATGTAGCACCTCTTACACTGTGGCTTGTTTACC
Organism: Neoceratodus forsteri; assembly: GCA_016271365.2. Lineage (NCBI taxonomy): Eukaryota > Metazoa > Chordata > Ceratodontiformes > Ceratodontidae > Neoceratodus > Neoceratodus forsteri. Next base: position 74,833,308 of record JADMNL010000035.1, read on the forward strand.
GCTGACAGTAAAAGTCAAGTTTAATTTTTCTTCCCCATCCCCTTCTCGGTGAGCAGAGAACTGATGAGTTGAGTCAAAATGTGCCAAAAAGAAACAGCACACAATTGCAGACAAACAAAACACACACACAGATACAAAGTGCACTATTTTTTTTATGCGGAACACATTGCTTCCATTCCCAGTAACTACTGCAGTTCTGTCCAAATCACATTTGCAACAACATCTGTCAGAGGTGTAAAAGAGCTGTTTGTGTCTCTATGCACTGCAGGCTGATGGCCATTCTTGGCAGTAATGTACAGGATCATAGACTGTGACCCGGAAATGCCTCAGGAATGGTTATTATCCCTTGTTATGATGTTATAATCATAACACCCATTATAAAGGGTTTTTAGTTTGGCTCAGCTCGTAGCACATCCACCTCTGGGCCAGAAGGTCATGGGTTCAAGTCCCATAACGGGCTCAGGCTCATACCATAAATGTTGGCACCCGAGTGCAGTAGCAAGGGGATGCTGTACAGTACTGTATAGGTGTGCTGTCCTGCAGATGAGACAGTAAAATAAAGTCCTGTCTGCCTGTTCAGGTGGTTATTCAGGTAGATGTTAAAGACCATATGGCACACCTTGAAAGGAGTAGGGGAGCTGGCCCAATGGCATGGAGAGTCAAGGCATCCATGCCTCCCTGCTGCCATGCCGGTGACCGGAATTTGGGAACAGACTTGGGTTACTCAAAGGGCTCGGCCATGAGACAGAACATTGAGCATCCATAGGACAGCTCTCTTCCCTTGGGGAGGGGATTTCTGTCAATCACCACTTGTCTACCACCTGAAGGAATCCAGGTGGTGGCGTGTGCGAGTCCCGTAGTCAGGGGAAGAGCCAATATTCAGAGTGCCGGGGGTGCATCCACAGAGGCTGAGCATGCACATCACACTCATTGTATGTCCAGGTGAGACCAGGGAGAAAATCAGGAGGAAAAGGGGGACAGGCTACATGAAGCCCTACCCATCATGGTGTTAGCCCGCCCAAGCTCATCAGTTTGCCAGACGAGCTACGGGATGATCACGGCTGGTGGGGACAGGTTCAAAACAGCTACCTGATCCATCCCAGAGGATACAAACTTCTATATAAAAGTTTTGGGAACTTTTATATTGGTAAATAACCAACAAGACATACAATACAGAAAAACAAACCGTATCCATTCCAGTACAAAACGCTCACATAAAAATACACCAAGAACTGTTGCATCACAAAATCATGTTAAAGTTGTGTATTCCATATGTCTAATATTCTAAATATAAGTCTAAAGAAAAGGAGAAATGTTTCTTAAAAAATATGCCATAGCCTCTGCACTTCATGAAAGCTTCGTTATGTGACTTCTGTACCAGCCAATTAACATCATGCCAGAGTTGTTAATGCATGTTTCTATGTAAGTATTTAAATTTACAGTCTCTAACTTGCATACGTTCTTTCTCTACATTTCTAATTGGACAGTGCAAAGGAATATGTTTTTTTCTGAAGAACAAACTGGCAACATGCCTGCCATAACCACCCTTTCAGAAAAATACAAATTAATGTCACCATACTATTGTTTCATTTGTCCCATGGGCACTTCCTTCCCTGGGGACCAATGTCTGAAAATTCATGTGGCCAAACTCTAGTCCTCTTCAGGTAGTTGCCAAAATGTGCCAGAACTCAGATTCTCCCCCCACTCCTCAAGGCCTTTAATGAGGTACTATCCGGTGAACACCCACACCCAAGCTGATCGCAAGTGGCAGTTTTGCTTATCCCAAAGCCAAACAAAAATCCCCAGCTCTGTGACTCCTACTGACTCATATCAGTACTTAACACTGATTACAAATATTTTATGTCTACCTTGGTACATAGGCTGGATGGGACACTTCCTACTCTGACTGGGCTGGATCAGACAGTGTTGTCTGTTCATGGACAACCACTGATAACACCAGAAGGATCTGAACCTGATCCATGAAATTTAGAAATGCCAAACACCCTCTGTCCTTCTCATTCTTGACACAGAGAAGGCGTCTGGTAGGGTCTCCTGGTCCTTTTTACAGTATATGCTACCCTGGGTAAAATGGACTTTCTGGAGTCTCTGATAAAAGTAATACAAAATCTTTATGGGACCCCACGCACCTGTGTTAAGATATCAGCTCACCATTCTGAGGACTTCCCCTTATTCCATGGAAGCAAGGATTTGCCCAGTGTTACCCCTTTTATTTTCCATTTACATCGAACTTTTGGCCCAGGCTATCTGGGAATCCCTGCATGTGTCAGGGAAACCTTTGGGAGGTGAGGAACATTAAGCAGCCCTCTACACAAATGACATGCTCTACTACCCAGGTAATCTCAAGATGTGATCTTGATAATGGATTGCTATGGTGTAGTCTTGGGGTATAAGCTCAATGCCACAACAACAAAAGCCCTACTCTTTCATTATCAGCCTACATAAGAGATCAAACAATAATATCCATTCCACTGGGACCTAGAGAAACTAACGTACATGGGGATTTACTTGGCAAGAACCTCAGCGATGCCAGAATTGATCTCACCACGAGTAGGCCGGGGGGGGCATCCCATTGGGGGTGCCCAAGCTGTGCGCATGCACAACAGCATTTGCATGACATTCTGGGACACTGAAATCTACAAGAAGGGGGGACCCTGCCATAAATATGTGCATGCCCCCCCCCAGTTTACTGGTGGGGGACGGTGGCACCGGTATCCCCCAGGACACAGCTGCCTCAGCACACTGGGCTGCTTGGGATGGTGAGGGGGTGCCATTCAGTCAAACACCTAGTGTTTAAATTTGGTGAGCTGTGTGCATTCCCAGGATCCCCTGCCTGTGCGTGGGGGGGGGATCCACTATGGGAACCAGGGGTGTCCCATTAGATGCCCACAATTGTCCCACACTCTGTCCCTGCACTGCCATGTTCCTCCACCTCACATCAGCGTGTTGGGGTGGGCATGGTACAGCAGACGGTGATCATGAATGCTGGCATGCACACACCTGTGCAAAGATGCAGAGGGCACAGGCAGGATACGTGTGCATTTCATGCGTAATTCCCACCCATTGGGGTCTATTCACAAATGGGTCTGACTGGCTATACACTGCATAGCTGAGGCATGTAGGCAATCCTATGCCTGAATGCCATGCAGCGGGGTCCTGCATAGCCCCGGTGGCATTCATAACTGGGTTCCCTGGCCAGCAGCGTGGTGCCATGCCAGGGATGGGCCAGGGGGGTGCCCAAACTGCATGCTTGTACAACGGCACTTGTGTGCTGTTCTAGGGCCATGAAATTTATGCAAGGGGGACCCTGCCATAAATATGTATGCCTCCCAGAGGTTAGGGGTGGGGCGGCAGCACTGGGATCCTCCAATATACAGCTGCCCCAGCCCATTGTGCTGTCTGGGAAGGTGGGGGTGGCCATTCAGGCAAATGCTCCTTGTTTAAACATGGTGGGTTGTGTGCATTCCCAGGATGTCCTGCCTGTGCGTGGACAGGGATCAACTATGAGACCCGCCAGCATCCCACAAGGCAAGCGCATCCTTAGGATGGAAAGGCAGTAGCAAAGAGGGGGAAGCTGGATGTCATTATTCACTTGGGGACTAATGACCTGGCTAGAGAGAGAGTGGATGTAAGAAGAGTACAGGAAGAGTTCAGGGAGCTGGGGATGAGTCTTGGGCAAGTAGCACACTCTGTCATCTTCTCGGAGGTGCTACCTGTCCACAGCAAGGGGAAAGAAAGGAACATCCGCATCACTGAATTCAACAAATGGCTGAAGAAATGGTGTGGAGAGGTGGAGTATGGCTTCATTGGGACTGGAACCTCACCTGGAGGGATGAAAGACTATATTCTCCAGATGGTCTGCATCTATCCAGGGGAGGCAAAGGTATCCTCTGTGAGAAGTTTAAGTGCATCCTTAGTGATCATTTAAACTTGCCAAGAGGGGAGGCATAGACAGTCAAGGGGATTATCATAGCCCTCCCCCCCCACAGGGCATAACTGAAAGCAGTGAGGACCAAATAACTAGCACAATATCTAACCGTAAAACTACCATAGTTACAAAGGGGGCGAGAATAGAAGGTACATCACTAATCCAGCACAGGGCAAAGACCAATAAACAAGGAACATTAAGGGGATACACAGAGTGGAAGGTCATGTGCACAAATGCTCGCAGTCTGGGAAACAAAATCCAGACCTAACGGCACTGATGGCTGACACACACCTGGACATTGTGTGTATTATGGAGAAATGGTATGCAGGGAACCATGACTGGGATGCAGCCATACCAGGGTATACACTTTTTAGGAACGATGGTGGGGAAGAGGGGAGGAGGGGTTGCTATCTATGTAAAGGAGGGATTAAAGCTATGGAGGCTCAGGGATCCAGGGAAGAAGCAGAGGCATAGTGGGTCACTCTGAAGTTAGGGAACAGAACAGCCCATCTGTGCTGGAATAGTCTACAGGCCTCTCGTGCAGTGGGAGGATATATATTTATTATTAGTTAAAGCCATCCATCATATGGCAGCCAAAGGGAAAATACTACTAATGGGTGACTTCAACATGCCAGATGCAGATTGGAATACCCAGACTGCAAGTACATCAATGAGCAGGGATCTCATGTCTGCTATGTATGAGGCAAACCTAAGGCAGCTGGTGGTTGAGCCCACCAGGGAGGGGGCTGTACTGGACTTAGTGCTGAAAAATGGGGACAGAATCATGGATGTTGAGGTGGGCAGTCCCCTTGGTACCAGTGACCACAGAACTGTGTGGTTTACAGTCAACACATCGGCAGAAGAAAGCCATTCAAAGATTAAGATCCTAGATTTCCAGAAGGTCAACTTCATGGAAATGGGGAAACAGCTAAAAATTGCCCTGGCAGCTGAAGATATGGGGGGAAGGGTAGAAGAACAGTGGCTTAGGATCAAGAGATCCATAACAGGAGTGACAAGTCAGTGTGTCAAATTGCTTAGCAAAAGCAAAAGAAAGAAGCAGCCACTGTGGTTCTCTAAATCAGTAGCAGAGGAAATGCGAGAAAAAAGTAAGGCATTCATGAAATACAAAGAGACACAGAAAGAAGAAGACAGACTGAAATATCTGGGGAAGCAGAGAGAAGCTGAGAAAGCTGTCAGAGGGTATAAGGCAAGAACAGAAGAAGGAATAGCACAGGCTATTAAGAAGGGGGACAAGACCTTCTTCCATTATATTAGCGAGAGGAAGAAGACCGGAAATGGTATTGTTAGGCTAAAGAAGGGAGAGGGTGGGTGGGTGGAGGATGACCTTGAAAAATCAGAGGTACTGAACACATATTTTTGCTCAGTATTTACCAAGGAAGAGGCAGGGAAGGGGCCAAGATGTGGACACCAACCCATTTACCATGGATAGAGTCTTGAATGAACTAGGAAAAGTAAAGACAGACAAGGCAATGGGGCCAGACAGTATTCATCCTAGAGTGTTGAAGGAACTCAGGGTCATCCGAGCAGGTCCACTGACAACCCTATTCAACCAATCACTAGAGACAGGGATAGGTTCCTGGGGACTGGAGGAGGGCAGAGGTGGTCCCCTTCCACAAGACTGGAAGTAGGGAGAAGGCAGGCAATTGCAGACCTGTAAGCCTGACCTCAGTGGTGGGGAAGCTGATGGAGTCCCTGCTTAAGGAGAGGGTAGTGAAGTTCCTGGAGTCAAGTGGTGCAAAAGACCCAAGGCAGCATGGATTCACTGAGGGTAGGTCCTGTCAGATTAATCTTATCGATTTCTTTGACTGGGTAACCAGGGTGGTGGATCAGGGAGGGGTGATGGATGTGGCCTACCTGGATTTCAGTAAGGCCTTTGACACCATTCCTCACAGAAGGTTGCTTAACAAATTGGGGAATCTGGGTGTGGGCTCTAAAGTCTTAAAATGCATTGGTAACTGGCTAAAAGGCAGGACCCAGAGGGTGGTAGTAAATGGTATAAAATCAGAAGAGGGGGAGGTGACCAGTGGGGTTCCACAGGGATCAGTGCTGGGTCCAGTTCTATTCAATATCTTTATAAGCGACATTACAGAGGGACTGGAGGGGAAAATATGCTTGTTCGCAGATGATACCAAGATCTGTAACAGAGTCGACACACAGAAGGGGCTAGATAAAATGAGAAATGACCTAAGACTACTTGAGGAATGGTCAAGGGTTTGACAGTTGGGTTTCAATGCTAAGAAGTGCAAGATAATGCACCTGGGACACAGAAACCCAAAAGAGGAATACAGGAAGGTTCTAGCCACCTCAAGTCAGGAGACAGACCTGGGGGTTATCATATCTGATGACCTGAAGTCAGCCAAACAATGTTAAAAAGCAGTGGGGAAGGCAAACAGAATGCTGGGGTGCATAGGGTGCTATGTGACAAGGGTGACTGCAGGACGGTGACCCAAGGAAGGGCGCAAAACCACCAGGATGACTAAAAAACAGTATGTTATTTAATGCGGGGGGCTTCACCCTCCGCGGCCACCTTACAAGGATTCATACTCCAGGGGCACAACTCGGGAAAGAGGGAACCGGTCACATTGTCTGCGCCAATGTGCCATCGCCCTTACGACCAGTCACCAACATACAGTCGCCCACATCACAGGCTATCGTGCATAGGAAGGGCCATAACCAGTAGGAAGAGTGAAGTGCTGATGCTACTGTATAGATCACTGGTGAGGCCTCATCTGGAATACTGTGTCCAATTCTGGAGACCGCATCTCAGGAAGGACATAGACAGAATGGAAGCAGTCCAGAGAAGAGTAACAAAAATGATACATGGACTGCACCACAAACCTTATGAGGAAAGTCTCAAGGAACTAAACACCTATTCACTGGAAGAGAGAATGGAGAGAGGTGATATGATAGAGACTTTCAAATACCTTAGAGAAATAAACAGGGCTCAGGAGGGGAGCATATTTCAGAGACGAAAGTGCACAAAGACCAGGGGACATAACCTGAAGCTGAAGGGAGGGAGGTTTAGAGGGAATGCTAGGAAGTATTTTTTCACAGAGAGGGTGGTAGTTCCGTGGAACAGCCTACCACCGGAGGTGGTGGAAGCAAAAACAGTACAAGGATTCAAAAGTGCATGGGATATGCATAAAGGCACCCTGCTGTACAGCAGAGCGGGGGAAAGGCAGTCCAGATAAGAGATGGGATTGCCAAACCAAGTAGGGGAAATGGGCAGACTAGGTGGGCTCTATGGTCCTTATCTGACAACAGATTCTATGTTTCTATGTTTAAGTGGTAGTGGAGTGATCTTTCCTAAAACCAGACTGGTAGGGAGTGAAAAAGACAGAGTCAGAGAGGTAAGAGGAGAGTTGGGAGAGGACCAGGTGCTTCTGAAGCTTAGCGAGAATAGGTAAGAGAGAGATTGGCTGATAGTTCCCAGGCATAGAACGGTCACCTCCCTTGGGTAATGGGAGAACTACAGCATGCTTCCATGGGTCAGGGATGGAGGCAAACAAGAAGGAAAGGTTTAGTAAAGCAGAAAGTGGTGCACAAATGGCATGAGCAGAGAGGAAGAGAAGTTTGGGGTCAAGACCATCAGATGAGGAACCCTTTGATGAATTGAGGTTGAGGAGAGCATTTAGAGTATCATCAGGTGAGACTGGACAGAAGAAGAAGCGGTCACTAGGGAGGGTGCTTGGGTGTGAGTTATTGCAGACAACCACGAGTGGTTGGGTAGGAGGAAGAGAAGCTAGTAGAGCAGCAGCACAAGAGGTAAAGTAAGAGTTGAATTCAGTGGGAACTGAGAGGTGGACAGACGTAAGGGCATTATTGACATAGATGAGTGGGATTGGGATTTAGAGGGGGGAGAGAAGAGGGAGTTAATAACTTTTCAAAATGTTGACGGAGTATGTATATTAGCATCAAAGGTGGATCTAAAGTATTCAGACTTAGCGAGCCTTGTAGCCTTGGAGTAGGCATTTCTGAGGGCTCAATACCTGTCACAGTCAGCATCTGATTTAGAGACTTTGTGAACCTTCCAAGCCCAGTCTCAAGCTCTCTTACATGCCAACAATTCTGGTGTGATCCACGGAAGGTGGTTTCCACGTACTCAAGTGCACTTAAAGGGTGTGTGCTTGTTCCAGATGTCAAGAAAGTGGCCTTGGAAAAAGTCCAGGGCTTCATTAACTGTAGTAGTAGAGGAAATAGGGGACCAGTCAGTGTGGTATGGTCATATAGGAGGTGGGTAAGGTCTAGGGGGTTTATATGAGTGGACAAGCAATGTTTTATGTGAGGTTTTTGGTGGTGGAGTTTGCAGACCAAGTAGATCATATGATGGTCACTGAGTGCATCCATGAGGAGGCCTGATTTGATTACTCTGCGGACATGTGAGGCTAGGGGGCCCAATTGATGACTAGGTGGTTGCCTGATTTAGTATTTAGTTGGGTTGGCTCAAGGATCAACTGCGTTAAGTTAAGGGCCGCAATGTTGTTACACAGCTTGGATAGAGAGGGGTCAGGCCAGTTTTGGTAAAAGTCGCCTAGTATATGGAGTTTACCATTTGATGGGAGGACAGAAATTTGAGAGAGAAGATTAGAGGCAACTGTAGGGGGAGAGGCCTGGGTGGCAATAAATCCCAGCAATGTAGATTGGTATGGAGTATGAAATGTAGAGCCTGAGGACAAGGGCTTCATAAGCTGTGGGGACTGTTACAGATAGGAACAGGGTAGTATGAATGGAGGACGAGGTGTAAATAGCTACACCACTGCCTCTACCTGCGCGATCTTGCTGGTAGATATTGTAGCCAGGGATGTATATACTGGGATCAGGTGTTTTATTATTTAATCAGGTTTCAGTTATAATGAGGAGGTCAGGGTCCAGCGATAGTGCTAGGGGTTGAAGCAGGACTAGTTTAGGTAGTAGACGTCTTATGTTAAAGTGGAGGATTTTAAGACCACGATGGAGGATTGGCATGCTGGAGGCAGGGGAGGGCATGTGTGAGAGAGGGGCCGCTCGCATGTTTGATAGATGGTGGCCAGGGTTAGGGTTTATATCCACAGTGGACAGTAGGAGAAGGGAGATGATTATAAAGTGCAGCTTTGAACTTTTGTACCATGACGTAGATGTGACCACACTATAGGGTGTAGGTGGATAGTAAAAGGGAGCGAAGCAGATAGATTGGGAGCACAGTAGCACATAGGAGTTAGGGACAGAAGAGAGGGAGGCACAGGGTAGAAAAGTAAAATGAGCCCAAAGTTGGAGGAATGGAGTGGGGGATCCCAACATCGGGATCAAAGGGGCTGAAATTAGAGGAACAGAATAAGCAGGAGGGGTTACTGAGGGTGTATTTAGGAGGTTCACATGGGTAGGTGGCGTGGGAAGAAGTGAGACAGTAAAGAGAGTAAGGAGAAGTAGGCAGCTTATTTGTAAAGTCAGCATTTTGTGGCATGCAAGGGCCAGGTAAGAAGGTTTATTTATATATATATATATATATATATATATATATATATATATATATATATATATATTATTTTTTTTCAGATGACTTGGAGTGGTCAGGGAAAGGTAATTCGGTTATGCCAAGTTCAGTAGTTCAGTGACAGGTCTAGATAAGATGGAGTAGAAGTCGTAAGTGGAACCTAGTTTAAAGTTGGGTGATGTGACAGAAAGAGAGAGAAGATTCTTACCCTTTGAGTAGCGCTGGCTTAGGTACAGTGCCCTCAAGTGATAGAGACGTGTAACTTGCAAATGGAAAAGTGTGGAGATTAAAAAAAAAAACCTACACACAGTTCCAGTAGAATATACTCAATAGACATAGGCAGAGAGGAGAAAGCTGTTATGGTTTGAAAAATGTGTGCCCACCAGTTAAAACTCTGGCTAGGAGGCTTACAGCAAAGTTCAAACAGTGGAAAGAAGTAGGGGGCCAATCGGGAGCCTGGATTCACCAGCACCTTCTAATTAGGAGCTGGAGGTAACACCAGGGAAAAAGTGGGACAAGCCACAAGGAAGTCCATACCTGCAGAGCTGGAGGGTGGACTGGAGATGCAGGGAGTGTGGTGAAGTTAAGCTGCGTCCTTTGGTGCTGTTCCTTAGCAGGCTAGAGTGCCCTGGTCAGAGAATACCTCCTAGGAAGAAATGAGAGAGGGGAGAAATGGGATGAAATTAAAAAGGCAGTCGGAGGGTGGGGCAGTCAGTGAGTGGATACAGAAAGACAGCAGGAGCAAATTAAGTGACAAAAGGAGGGTAATAAACAGAAAGGGGATGGCTCCCTGAAGCCAACCGGGGGGAGGGGGGAACTAGGAGTTACTCTGGGAGAGAGAGGTATGAGGAACAAGAAAGTAGAAGGTAGAGGGTAAAACTGATATAAATTGCAGTTTAACTTAACAACTATTCCAAACTGAGCTGTAATTACTTGCATTAAACAGTCTAATAAATACAGTTCAAATGACTACACACAGTTCCAGTAAAGTACATTCAATAGACATAGGCAGAGAGGAGAAAGCTGATATGGTTTGAAAAATGTGTGCCCGCCAGTTAAAACTCTGGCCAACCAAATCTTTCAAAATGTTTCTAAAATCATTCCCTGTCAGGCAGAGTCTATTCCACCTTAGTACTTAAAGCACACAGCACTGCACGTAGGAGCAGGCTCCCCAGGAGCAGAACACAAATCTGACATTTGAAATGCCCTAACATTGTATTCCAAAGCTAGGTTAGTCTTTTCAGTACCTGGCGGTGCTGGTTCTGAGGATCTGTTCTTGGAGAAGGACCCATCCTCCTGATCACTTAAGTCTTTAGGTAGGATAGGAGCCAGGGGTGACAACATGTAGTTCTGTTTTTAGGTTTATTTCAGATTCTGGCTGGCCTTGTCCAATGGAAATACTGTTCTTTGCAAGGGTACTTTTTCTGTTACTGTAGTGCACATAGTAGGCTCCCTCTCAGTAGTGGACCCTCCTGCATTAGAAGATGCTTCTGTCACTATAGGACTTACCTCACTGGATTTATAACAGTCCCTATCCAAGACTTTCCATCTTTGCCTCTCCTCCATCCTGCTGCCCTTAGGGAGACTGCCACAGACCACTTCTCTAAAGTTTTCTGTGTGGCTGGGGGTGAGGGGCTCGTGTTTGGCTGAGTTTCCAACCTGCATACCTCTCAACCGCCTGCCTCATAAATCAGGGACAAGGCTTAAAAATTAGGGACAAAAGGCCAAAATCAGAGACAAATCTTCAAAATTAGAGCTATCCACCCACAAAACTGGTAGAATAGAGGGGGTTGGTGTTTACAATCCCCACTGCTGAGCCACAGAAACAAAAATTTTGGAGGGACAGAGTATTTTGAGGCACAATCAGGAACATACCTGAAAATCAGGGACTGCTATTCTAGATGTACTGGCTCCCACATCATTGTACCAGTTCCAGTCTGAGCTTCCTACTGCCACTCAGTTGCTCTAAGAGTGATTGTGTAGGCTGAGGAACTCTGCTTGCTGCTGCAGATGCTGGACGTATTTTCAGAACATTATCGAGGCTTTCATCGTCTGTGAGTAGCTTCGGTACAGGTAACCCATCTGGAGTCACTCTACTTTACACTGCATGTTCAGAACTGCATGTGTGGAGTAACCCATCTGGAGTCGCTCTACTTTACATTGTGTGTTCAGAACTGTATATGTAGGGTAACCCATCTGGAGTCGCTCTACTTTACATTACATGTTCAGAACTGTATATGTGGGTTAACCCATCTGGAGTCACTCTACTTTACATTACTTGTTCAGAACTGTATATGTGGGAAAAGTAAGTTGTTCCGAAGGTTCACAGGTCATAAGCTGCACTGTCTGAGCCTCCATTTTGTAAGTTTCTGTGATGCCCATCACTGTCAAATTCATGGTTTAATCTGCTCCCATTGGAGCAGTGTCAGTGTATGACACCAGTTTTTATGACTGTGGGCATAGCCCAACAGGAGTATTGCATTCAGAAAAGGGCTGATGTTATCTTTGCTACCAAACAACATGATAGACTGTTAAAATAGATTCCTCCACTGAAGCTTCATTACTACGCTGCCTGTGTGTGTGTATAGGATGCTTTAGAGCACTATTTTTCCTCTGGCTTGAGGAGTTAATTGAGCCCACAGAGACTAAACTCATTATCTTCTGACAGTCATTCTGTGTCAGATTACCAATGAATAGTACAGACATCATAGAAAGCTATTGGAAGTAGAATGGGTTAAACACTTTCTGGAACTTTCTGCATAACAAGTTCCCCTAGGTCCCTATCAACACAATGCCTCATTAAGCCATTTGACATCACCATCCTAAGAGCAGTCAGTGTACTACTTTACAGGACATTGCATAGCAAGAGTCCCACTGTTGCCTTTTTCCAAATAATACACCAACTTCATTCTCAAGCAGGCAGTTCTGGGCTACAGTTTATATTCTACTGAATCTTCTTAACTTGCAGTTTGTGACTATAGGTGTTTACAACTGAATGGTAGTCACCACATTTGCTTCACTTGCAAATAGGTAGGCATTTGTGTGTCTAATTTTTGTTTGACTTACTGTAGGTTACACATAGAATCTGATAAGTTCATAACATGCTGTATTGTGTTTCAATGAACTAATAAATGGGGGTTTGGGTTTCTTTTACAAATTCATTTTTCTTGACCATGGATATACTAAAACAAAAATTTCTCAACAACGTTTTTAAAAATAAGGAGTTTAGTAGTAATTTAGATGATATGGTGTAAAGAACTGCTCCACAGAAAATTACCTGGTTGGGTGGGGGGGCTGCCACAAGCAGAATGGGACTTTCAAGTACCTCAAGGGCATAAACAAGGTGCAGGCAGGGAACCTTTTCCAATGTAGAAAAAGTACTTGGACAATGGGACACAATATGAAACTGGAAAGGGGTAGATTAAGAGGTAATGTGAGGAAGTTTTTCTACACAGAAAGGGTAGTCGACACATGGAATAGTCTGCCACAGGAGGTAGTGGGGGCAAGCACAGTGGAGGGGTTTAAGCATGCTTGGGAAAGGCACAAGGGAAGCCTGAGAGGGGAGGGAGTGATGAAAAGCCATTGATCACACAGGGTCAGTGGCCACATACAATGTATAGGGCCTACTATCAGACTGGATGGGCCTAGCGGTCCTTATCTGCTGACAATTTCTATGCTTCTATGTTTCTTCATGGATGGGTGAGCTCATAGCAGTAGAAGAGGCATGTTGGTATTAAAAGCTTAGTGATGTGGATGTAGAGGCACCAGTATGTAAGCATTACTTTAACAGAGGATTAATTGTGACTGGGGGGTGAGGGAGTGAGTCTTGGTATTTTTAGCATAATAGTTTTCTAAAACTTCAACCTTCAATGGGTTAGACTCTGTATTCATCTGCACAGTATGTCACTAAGTCACATGCAGTGGGGTATGGGTAAAACCCAGATCACCAGACCAGGACCAGAGCTGTAGAATCTGGACTGGGCACAGCTTGTGCAAATATTGCTGATCCACTCACTCCAGATGATCTGGTCTGGCATTTACCTATCTGGTCTGGTCCTGACGGTTCCATTTATAACCATACCAAGGAAGGGTTGAAAACGGACTTCCAGGAGCGGACCAGATATGTAAAAGTCAGACTGAACAGTGCAGCCAGAGTAACCGGACCAGCAGTATTGGTGCAAGTTGCACCCAGTCTGGCCAGTTTGGATTTTTACAGAACTGCTGTGGTTCAGGTCTCCCAGTCCAGTTTTTAATCAGTCTTTATTTTATACTGAAAGGCATGTGAGCAAACATAGCCATTTACAAAAATGTCCAGTTTAGCATAAAAAGAGAACAGAACACCAGGTCAAACAGTTACATAGTAAAATACAGTGTAAATAGGTCTTATACAAAGATTTTGAGGGCTATACAGAACAAAGGGGAAGCAAATAAATAAAAGTGACAAATTTACAGCATGGGATATAGTTGGAGGTACAGTTCAGGAACATGAACAGTTGGGTGATGCGTTGAAAAGAAGACGTGCAAGTCCTGCAGCACCCAGATCCTGCATGCTGACTAGCATTCCCGCTGTGTGATCTGCCATGGCCCCAAACACCAGGCCAAGGATTGTGCGCCTTGCCAATCCTTCAACCAGGCCACAGGGATTAGGCACCAGAAAAAGCGTGATGCCCACTTGCTGGAGACGTGCCTAGCCTTTGATGGAAAAGGAACTGCAAAATCTGCAGGAAAAATCTTTTCCTCCAATACCAGAACCCAAAAAGAAAAAAAAAAGAACAAGGAGGGGCACCAACACCAGGGTAGGTCACCATCCACTTGGCGTGACTATCGGGCACCACTGACACCAGAGGGGCCTCCACTTCCGTAAGTATCCCTATTGCCAGTCTCCTACTGCTCTGGTGGATCAGACCAGGGCCTCCCTGCCTGCTTTACTCACGGTGCTGTTGGGCCTGTTCTTGGATGCTGGAACCCCTGTTGTGCTCCTTAGGCCCATATCTTCTTCAGGGTCTATTGCCAGCAGCCAGGTTAATAAGTCGCTCCCCAGCCCCACCAAGGAGTACATGGTCACAGCCAGTAAACTGGACTCCGACTCTGCTGTTGTCTGCATGGCCCAGGCCACTACATTGGGCATTAGCTCTTCTGATGTCTGCACTGCCTCGGCTGATAAGTTGCTCCCTGGTTCCTCTGGTGACCACACAGCTGGGGCTCTCCAATCGGGGTCATAGTATACCCCCAACATTGAGTTGAGCCAGCTGCTGGACATGCAATAGTCTTTTGAGGGTTCCTCACTCCCACTGACACAACCAGACCCTTCGGGCATGCCTGCCTGAGGAGGGCACTAATCTGGAGGTTCTCCCTCCTTTGCTGGGTCAGTCTCTTCCTGAATCACTCACTGGGCCTGTTGTTAATTCCTCCAGGGACCTTCCATCAGGACCTCTTCAGCCCAAGCTCCATTGGACAACCAGGTTTCACCATTGTGGACTCTTTCTCCCCAGATGTCGGCAGGTATTCCACCAGGTGCTACTCACACCCCGACACCAAGTGACCCTTCGCCATGTGACCCTTTGCTGGGTCAGGGTATATCTGGCAATCCGGCCATTTCTCAAATCCTGAACAGCCTTCCATCAGGCTCCCAGGCACAGAATATTCCCGTGACAGACATTCCTGTGCCTGATCCAGTGCCAGCCCCTTTGAATGTCCCTACGGAGCTGATGCCTGGTTCTTCTGGACCTCCTGTCAGGCCTTCAGCTCTACCTCCAGCTTGACCTGTGGGCAATGTTCCAGGCTATCCACACTCACAATACCCAATGTACCCTTCGCTGGAATATCCAACACCTGGTCATCAACCCCAATATGTACCTGGGTACCAGATGCCAGGCTATGTCTAATCAAGGATAAGCTCTTTCTGGCTTTCCCTACACCTATCAGGTTCATGGATACCCTCAATATCTGATGCCAAGCTATCCATTATGCTAGCCTCCTATTCCTCCACCACCTCTTCCTCACCGTCAGGCTCTGCCTCCACAGCAGCCACAGGCTGATATTCAGGCAGTATTTCAGACTTTGATTTAGGAGGAGAGGACTAAACAAGCCTTGGAGATTGACCGTCAGAAACCAGTGGCGGCCTTTACTTCTGCCTCCTTCCTGACCCCCAAGATAAACCCTGCCAGTGAATTCTCACCTTTCTGTAGAAGGCTCCTCTAGACACCAGGTCAGGAATAAAACCCAGGACACTTCTAAAAAGGGTTCAGACTCCCAGCAGGCACTCTTTGGACTCTGACTTGTCCTCCAGCACTGGTATGCATACACCTATAGAGCCTCAGCCTAAGGATTCCCCAAAGTCCCCTCCAGAGGACCCTTTCTTTGCTGAATTCCTCATAACTATACAAAATGCCTGTGGCTGAGCTATTCAGGAACAGGATACAAAATGGAAAAGGCTTGCAGAGCATCTAAATATGATTGACACAGCTCCTATGCCCATATTGCTTTGGACTGGGCTCCATGAAGACCGGATGTCCACTGTCTGGCAACAGACTTCCTCCATTCTGGCTGTCTCAAGAAATGCAGACAGGCTGTACCACCCCCCAGATGGGGTCACACACATTACCTCCCATCCTAATGCAGACTAGGTTGTTATCACACTTGCCCATTACTGTTCCTCTAAGCCTAACATTTGAGCATGTTTCCTCCTGATAAGGGTGTAAGCAGCTGTACAATTTCAGTCACAAGATCCATTCTTCCACTACTTGTGCCCTCAGGTCCCTTAATTATGTGGCTTATATGGTTTCCTATCAGAAATCTTCCCTGGCCTCACTTGAGTCAAAGATGGAAGCTATCCAGGACCAGGAGCTTAAGGCCAAGATTGCCAAGACTGCGAGAATGGCTAAACTCTACTGTCATCATGCCCTCCGGGCCACTTATGACACAGTAGACTCAGTTGCTTGCACCACAGTCACTACTGTCTGCATTCAGCGACATTCGAGGCTCAGGGTTGCTAGCCTGGCACAAGACATCCAGAATTCCATACTGGATGCCCCTTTCAGGGGATCTGTGTTACTTGGAGGTGACGCTAAGGAAGGATATTATCACTGAAATGTAAGACTGAGTTAAATCCATCTGTGGTATCTCGCTTCATGTACCGAGAGGGTTACAAAGGCAAACAGTCTTTTCTTTAGCAGCAGGGATGCCAGACCAAAGAGGCCCCTGCCAAAAGCCATGCCAAATGCTGGCATCCAGCATCAGGAACTCCTATTTACCCAGCCAAGTTCCAGAAGCCCCCTGGAGGAGCTGCTGACTGCCTTGACTCGGCCTCCTGACTTGTGGGGGAACCCCCTGCTTTCTACAGATCCTCTAGGGGAACCAGTGGGGAGAGAAGATTTGACCTCCACCTTCCAGGGTAGCAGGACATAACCATGGACTCTTGAGTTCTTCAGTTACTAGCAAGAGGTCACACCATAGAGTTTCTAGACAGGTCTCTGGACAACCCCCAGGCCTCTGTAATTATTCTCCAAGGCACCTGTCTCTGATAAGGGATGAGATCCAGGCTCTTCTTCAAAAGTCAGCCATAGAGCCAGTGGCTCAGGCACAGATAGGAAGGGTACTACTTTTATTTCTTCCTAGTGCCTAGTGCCCAAAAAGAAGGGTGACCTAAGACCCATCTTGGACCTCAGCATGCTCAAGCTGTACATTGAGTACAAGAGGTTCTGCATGCTCACCATCCAGGGACTTCTACCCCACTCCATAAGAGCCATTAGCTTTGTGTGTTGGACATGCAGGATGCTTACATGCACATTCCTGTCTTCCAGGCCCACTGCCACTTTCTGCAGTTTGCCTTCCAGGGGGAACATTACCAGTTCAAGGCTTTCCCTTTTGGCCTATCATCAGCACCTTGAGTCTTTACCAATTGTCTAGTAGTGGTAGCTGCAGGCCTATGCCTCAGAGGGATCCTATTGTGCCTGTATCTGGATGACTGACTTCTATTAGCCCCATCACAGAGCAATCTGAGGGAGTCACTCTCCTTCACCCTGGACCTCTTCTCCAGACTTGGAATAACAGTCAACTATCCCAGGTCCCACCTCTCCCCTTCCGTGCCTACAATTCATTTGGCGTGGTGCTGGATACAGTCCAGAGCAGGGCCTTCCTCCCATTGGACAGAGTGGAGACCCTGCAGGATCAGGCCAGATTAGTGACTAACTCAAGCTAGACCACAGCCTGGTCAATTCTCCATCTTCTCAGGATGATGGCAGCTGTGATCCCTATAGTTCCTCTAGCCAGACTGCATATGAGGGTGACCCAATGGACTCTTCATGTCCAACGGGATCAGCGGCTGGACAACCTGGACCACAGAGTCCTAGTGTCTGGGTTCATGAAGAAGGATCTTCTTTGGTGGCAGGAATTTCCAATCTCTCCACTGGGGTTCCTATCTCAACCCCCTGCTCCTACCATGACCCTTACAATGGATGCTTCATGTCAAGGCTGAGGAGTCCACCTAGGAGACAATCAGACTCAGGGAACATGGTCTCAGCTGGAAGCATCTCTACACATCAATGTTTTAGAAATGAGGGCAGTACTGTATGCCCTCCAGGCCTTCCATCCTCTTCTATATCCAGGGATACTCCTGATTCAGACCGACAATATGTCTGTGGTCTGGTACCTGAAAAAACAGGGAGGCACTCACTCGTACCCTCTATGCCAGGAGGCAATGAGAGTGTGGTATTGGGCAGTCCAACACAACCTCTGCCTGACTGCTGTCCATGTGCTGGGCATCAGCATCATCCTTGCAGACAATCTCAGCTGCACCACTGTCAGGGCTCATGAGTGGGAGCTAAATCAAGAGGTGGGTGAAAGCTTACTCGACCTGTGGGATTGGCCGGAGATAGATCTCTTCATCTCCCCATCCAATGCAAAACTACCCAATTGTTGCTGGCTCATTCCCAGTCATGGTGTTTTTTGGTGAGATACCCTGTCTCTGTGCTGGACAAGGAGGTTCTTGTACACATTTCCTCCCTTCCCAGTGCTTCAGAGGGTTCTCCTGAAGCTACAGGTGGAAGGAGCTCACATGAGTCTAATATCCCCTCTTTGGCCTCATCAGATTTAGTTCCCTCTGCTTCAACAGCTGTCGATGGAACCCCCAGTACCTCTGCCTCTCGGGCATGATCTTCTGACTCAGGAGTACGGCAGACTGGTGCATCCAGGCCTCAAATCCCTCTACCTGCATGTGTGGCACCTTTGGACATGTGTGGAATAACTTCCATTGCTATTATTGTTTTACAAAAATTGTCAACTGTGCAGATGCATTTGTAAAAAAATGAATTATAATAGTGAGACTTTTTGAAATGTTATTTGACTTACCATGCTCATGCTTGTCTACCCACTTACTCAGTCTCCTGCTTGTTTCTGTCCTTGTACTAACTAATTCCTGTTGCTTCATATCAAACGGTTGTTGATGTTCATATTGTGTGTACCTGGGGTGGAGCAGCAATAAAAGATAATCTATGCAATATCCTCAATAACACACCTACCCCAGTTTACACTTACCTAATGCCCATTTTTAGGCCTTGTACAGTAATATATTTCTAACAGAACAGCTTATAATGAAATGCGTAGGGTTTACATTGACATGTGGGAATATGCACTTTTATATTATATGAATTGTGTGTGTGTACTGTATAGCAATCTCTAAAAAATCAACTAAACACATCAAATGTCTTCAAAAACATGTCTCAACATTGTGTTTATCTTCCACCTTGTCACAACATATAGTTGTCTTAGAAGTGTTTTCAGTTAAGGTACAGTACCTTCATATATATGATGGCCTGGTTCTGTTGAGTTGATTGTTACAACAGTGCATAGAATAAAATGTGAAACATATAGGTAACTGTAATACAGACGGCATTATTTTTAAATCTGCATTTTCTCAATGTACCGTACTTTGATTCAGTTAGTATATGTAACAGCAGTTCATGTTTATGTTTAAGCCCATGAAACACCCCTTATCTAGTCAATGCATTCACAGTCGTAGTGGCTCTGCCAGAGCTTGTTAATAGTGGGGCAATACTGGTATCATGTATTTCATTACTGTCTCCCTCTGACACAGGTGCAGAGGCACCCAGCATTGCGGAAACCTGCAAGTGTTATTCACGCTCAGTAGCACAGGAGTTCTTCTTGGGAAACCTTTGATGCTGGTGCATCATCAGGCTTTAACATAGTCAGCAGTACCAACTTGTCAGGATCCCTCTCTGTAAACAGTTCTGTTCCCACTAATTCAGTCTATTTCAGACAGTGTTCAAAAACCTGCTCCGTTTGCACATTATATTTTAATTCCTCCTCTGCTAACAACTTTAGCAATTGTCTTTTTCTGTTCTCCATAGCAGTTTTTAGCTGTTCTTCTTCTTCTTCTTGCAAAATCATTTCAGTCAGTGTTTTTTCTCATTTACCTATTGGGAACTTGGAATTACAATACTTTGAGGTAAGAGCTCATTTACAAAGGATCTTTGCAGCACTTAAGGAGATACCTTTTGTTGCCACAGCATAATTACAGCAGACAAATTGACACTAGCATTGTACTACTAACATAGAGTTTACATAGCAGGGGGTAGCAAATACATTTATGTTTTACACAAGTCAAGACATGAAGGAAGCAGCTGGTAGCACTGTCAATTTCCCAGTGGAGGTACGCAATGTGCATCCATCTGAGAGAAGTTAAGTGCAGAGAGACAAGTTGAGGTTTGGCAAGTGCAGGTAGGCAGGGGGGAGGCAGAGGTCAGGAAAATGGGCTAGAGGTAGTGTGGGTGTACTGGACAGAGGGTAGGAGGATGAGAGGAGTGAGGGGGCAGAGGAAGTGGGCAGGGGGCCGGGCAGGAGGTAGTGTGGGTGAACCTTTCTAGAGTTCATTTGTCTCCAATTCTCCATTTCCACAACCACTATTTCCATTTCTATAACTGAAGTTGTGGCATTTCTTACTGTAGCCTCTAGTGAAGATGAAACAGGGGAGGAAGCTGCCTCGCCTGCTCCCACCATGCACAACTGCTCCTTCTATCTGTCTGGGTCAACCATCTTGGTGGATGGCCAAGGGGTCTTCCTACTGACAAGAGTTGGGGAGGTTTCCTGGTATACTAGACAAATTGTCCCCATTCACTTAAGTATAGTGTGTGTGTGCATATATCTGTGTGTGTATGTGTTGGGGGAGAATTGTAATGCATAACGTAAAAGAATACTGAATGAAAATAAACACTATTTGACATAAGTAGCCACTGGTTACTGTCAAACATTGAATAAGTACTGCAGATCTTACAGTGGTGGTAGCAGCGCACAGCTGCTACCTTCTGTTTTCCAGTTCAATGTTTGTAAGTTATGTCCTAGATTATATGGGGCTTCCAAGGATTTTGATGTTCATGACTGATAACTGTAGCCTTTGGCTACTGGCTTCAAACCAGTGACAAATGCTGCAGTCCCACTTTTTTGCCAGAACTCCTCTTATCCGAAAACAAAGGCAGATGTTTAGCTTATGTCACCTTCTGTGCTACACAGTTATAGCTGCACCTCTGGCTGTAAATAATGTAGTGTACGTATAGTTCCAACAAGGAGTGTGTTCATTTCTACGGGGTGCCAGACCCTGGCTGATCAAAGCATGCCATGACACAGAGTAGACCAAAAGCTTCTGTTAAAGGATTGCTGCAGCACCAGTACTAGTGTTTGCTGTGTGGCCAAATGGCAGAACTGGACCTGCTGCTCGGTGGGACTGCATGCAGTTCATGTCTGACATTGTCCAGCAAATGGCTATTGCTGTTACCTGCTGTAGAGTGTTTCATCTCCTAGACGCAAATCCCCTTCCAACACCTAACAGCATGCACCTGTAAAATGAGATATACTCTGCTTCACTGTGCCATCCAAGGAAAATATATTACATAATTACATTGCTAAATCAGTTGCATGCAGAGTTTGCCCTTATAAATCAGAATTTTGCATTCTGTTTTGACACTTAATGAGAAAATATGGAAACTGTTTTCCTCAAAAAATGCAATGGCATATTTATTTCGCAAGACAAACTACAGTACAGTGAACTTTGACATGAGTAATAAAGCTGGTAAGGAAGCTATGCTAGTTCCAGCATGAAAGCCACAGAATACAAGGCAGTATTGCAATTTTCCTACCGTGCTCGGAGGAAGTTGACAAACCGACCACATGAAGGCTTGCTCTTGTGGGTAACACACGTGCGAAAAATGTTAGGGCTAGCTTCCTTATTTATTGCAATGGAAAAACACGTACAGTAGTGACAGCAACCGTGAGCTAGTACAAAGTCATGTAGCATTTTGTGACTGATGAAGCCAGTAATGGGGTGGACCAAAGAGATCATGTATGCATACTGTATTAACATAATGTGAAGGTTTCCACACAAAAGACTACACTTAAGAATACTGGTTTAAAAATGACCAGAGTACATTGGTACTTGTTCTGAATCAGTCCACATCCAGCTCACTTCCACCCTATACTAAGCAGCACCAGCAGCACTTATTGCTGATATATAAGTAAGCAATAAGACACGATGGGGTGTGCATTAGACAGTTCTTATGCATGGCTAGGGGGACGTAGTGAGGCACGAAGCCACAGGCCGAGTGCATCCAGTCCCCTAGCCGTGCATTAGAATTGTCTAATGCACATCCCTGGTGTGGCTTATTGCACTTATAAAATGGGCATGTGTATTCTAAATGAGGGTTCTAGTTTTAGCTGTGCATTAGACCCATCTAATGCACGGCTAACAGCCAATCAGATTGCTTGAAATCCTTTTCCCATTTTATAAATAGACTTCATAAAATGGCTAGATTATATCAAGAAACACATTGGTTGAAAGCCATCACATGGCTGTGCTTTGAAATAGCTTGATGCACAGTTATTCTGATACTTAACCTTATCACAAATTAATACGCCCCCACAGAATTTGTAAAAACAATCTGGCATCTATTTTTCTGCCTCACTAAATTCCTAGTTCTCACAGACTTCCAGTGAAGTCTGTATAACAATTCCTAATTGCACCCACACACACACATATCTGCCCCCAACACAAACAACAAGTTTTTTTTTTTAATTATTTAATCACTTTATAAAATAAATGATGTCGGGCCCGATTCATGTAAGGATTTGTACTGACGCAGGGGACTTGAGGCAGAGGGTTTGACACAAGGGATGACTTGTGTCAAACTGTGAGGAAAGTGTGATTCAGTATGGATGCTTGCCGCAAACCACCAGTCACATGTCTCCTGTGACGATCACAGCAGGTTAGATCAATTCCTCCCTGATCTATCAGTGTGGCAGTGGTGGACCCATATTACTGGGCTTGCATGAAAGCAGTGGTACAAGCTGCCATAATGTAAGGGAACTGTCGTAACTGCACCAGTCCTTTGAGAATCAGGCAGCATTGTGCCTGAGGGCTTTGCCGCAGTTACACTACACTTTGCAGATGTCACAGGGCTTGGAACAAGCTCAGCATCATCCTTCTAGAATCAGGCCCATTGTGTCTTGTTTCTCTCCCTGATAGCAGTAATGATAACATTCCTCCACCCCCACCCCAAGTGGGGTTTCTCCTACCGGATACAGCACAACAGCATTCTCTAGTTTTCTGCTGAAATGATAGCGGCATGACTTGTTGCATGTCTCCCTTCAAGTCAGCAACATTTCTCTCTCTCAGTCTGTCTCATTCTTTCTCTCACTCTGTCTCTCTCTCTCTCTCTCCACAAGCCAGTCAGTATCATCTTGATGGCTGTCTAAGGAACCCCCCAAAATTAATTACATAAATCATTTGCATTCAACCATAAAAAAAAGTGGCATTGAAGCAGGGAGAGGGGCAGTCAATATTCACAGTTCCATACAGGATAAAACAAACCTACCAAAACTAAAAGGAAGTCAACCTCATTAGCTGAAAACAGAAAACATAAAACAGAACATAGCAGCAAGATACAGGAGGTGGAAGAACTACTTTTCAAATATTTAGACAATGACTTTGATTTGTTAATACAGAAACCTCTTAATTTAAATCTGTTATCACATCTAAAATAAATAAAACTATTTTATAAATCCAACAACCCACTCCAAGTTGCACATCAAGTTAAATCAATGCACTTCCCCACTGATGGAACACACTTGGCTTGAGGCCTCTGCCTCTGAAGGGACCGAGGGCATGTGTCAATTTATCTCAATACACACTCTGTTGTGTGTTATTGCTTACATAACATATAATAGACAGATAGATAGATTGACAGATAGATAGATAGACAGACAGACAGATAGATAGATAGATAGATAGGTAGATAGATGCTGTAGATAGATAGACAGACAGACAGATATATACTGTAGATAGACAGACAGACAGATACTGTAGATAGATAGACAGACAGACATACTGTAGATAGGCAGACAGACAAACAGACAGACTGATTTATAGATATTGTAGCTAGATAGACAGACATACAGACAGACAGACAGATACTGTAGATAGAAAGACAGACAGATAGATAGATACTGTATATAGATAGATAGACAGACAGACAGACAGACAGACAGATAGATAGATAGTTAAATAGATAGCTAGATGCTGTAGATAGACAGACAGACAGACAGACAAATAGGTAGATGAATACTGTAGATAGACAGACAGACAGACAGACAGACAGACAGATAGATAGATAGATAGGTAGATAGAAAGGATATACAATAGACTAACTTAAAATATACAGTGTATTTACACATTTGGGAGGGAAGGACCATAATGCATGAGTGGAATACTGACAAATAAGTTCCATCGCAAGTCACTAGTTATGCTTTTAAATTTGCTGTTTGATTGAAAATGTGACCATTTCTGTTTGATTGTAACTGCTGGCTTTAGCGCTGCACATGGCTATTGTAACGTCATTAGTATTGTGATTGCTGCTCTCTGATTGGTTCAGTAAGTACTGTGACATCTCCTAATTTGCATGATAATAGTATCTCACTATACTGAGTCAAAATAACACTTCTATCCTACTATTTATCAATACACATGTTTTATATAAATTTATATAAATAGGACATGAAATGGTCCGACTCAAAATGTTTAATTTAGCTTCAAGTGTGAGGGGGAAGACCATAATTCACAAGCAGCAGTCACGAGTAAGTTGTGAAAATCCTGCCCCCCCCCCACAAGTGATGGTAAACTGCCTATTAGGAGTAAGGCAATTATGCATTCCATATGTGCAATAGAAGTCTACTACTTATAGGTTTCACAGCCACTGTTTAAGTAAATCAATCTAATTTTAGAATAAAAATAAATAGAATAAGTAAGCAATAATGCCCGACAGGGTGGGTGGTATTAGGCAATACGGCCGGCCAGGAGCCTTATAGCCCTTAGGCGATCGGTGTGCCCATATACTGCCCACCCTGGAGGGCATTATTGGCGCTTAGAAAATGGGCAGTGTGTAGAAATGTATTGAAAACATATATATTTTAAGTTGTTATGGTTACATTGTTACTTCATTTATTTATATGCTAATAAAGTAGTTCCTCCGCCTGCATTTTTGTGGTCTTCTTTCTTTGCACCAGGTTGTCATGGTTACATCCCCCCCAGCACATGCACCAGGTTGTCATGGTTACACTCCCCCCAGCACACAGATACACACACACACACACACATACCCCGTCGGCAATTTTTACATTTTTTTTCTTGACTTTTGGGTTTGGTTACAGGCAGTGGAGAGCCGGTAGTGGGAAGCCAGCAAGGTAACTGGAAGTGTAGCGGATCAGTCACTGAAGACCAGAGTCGGTAATCAGCAAGCAAGAGTGAAAGCCGAGGGAGTCACAGTGAGAAAAAAAAAACTGCAGGGGAGAGTGAGGAAGAGAAGCTGTAAGTGAGAAATGCTCTGA
Source organism: Neoceratodus forsteri (assembly GCA_016271365.2). NCBI lineage: Eukaryota > Metazoa > Chordata > Ceratodontiformes > Ceratodontidae > Neoceratodus > Neoceratodus forsteri. The sequence continues at coordinate 74,858,633 of JADMNL010000035.1, forward strand.
ATTCATTTTGAATGTGCAGACCGGCGTGGCAGGTGGGGGGAGGTGGCGCAAGACATGCTACGGATTGAGGATGTCGCGGTCGCAACGCGAGGGCAGGTATACTGTGCAGCACATTTTTACATTTAAAAAATAAACAAATAGTTGGGGAAAACTGTGCTTTTTGGCAAAATGCCTGTTTTGTTTCATATGCTACAGTCAGGTCGTGACTGCTCACTCGCTAACTGACTAAAAAAATGGCGGCTGTTTGAAGTTATGTGTGGAGTGCCTCAGCCAATGAGGAAGCAGATAGGGCACAAGAATACTTCTCTGGGCATGAGGCAGGTTTGGGCTAGCACTTTTTTCACAGTGGGCATCTATCGAAAGTTAATGTACCCCCCTGCTGTGCTGCTCAGCCAATCAGAGGAGTCCTACTGTAAAGCCCATTTTCTAACAAGAAATAGAAAACAGAATGATAAGAATAGATTCAACTCTTTTTATTTGATTTCAACAGCTGGCTTCTGTACTACACCAGGCAATCGTGATGTCATCAGCATTGTAAAAGCTGCTGTCTGATATGGTTCAGTATTCCACTGTGATTATAGTAACCTGAAAATATTTAGTGTCACAACAGTAACAATAACATATTATTTATATGTTGCTCTAACGGATGTCATCAGCCAATATATCAGTGTTATCATGTCATTTTTATCCCCACTCCTGTTATTCATCTACATAAATGGAAACAAATGGAATAACTGATTTATCTGCATAATAGCAGTTTAACCTCGGGTAACCTCATGAATGGTGTAAGCTTTGAGTCAGGAGTCTGAGATCAAGTTGCTCTTACACAGATAAATTAGTTATGTCACAAGTTTTCTACTGCATATTCCATATATTCCATTCATGCAATAGGTTGTCAGTATTTGGGTTTCATATATATATATATATATATATATATATATATATATATATATATATATTATTTTTATAACCCCCTATAGGTTTTACAAGTGTATTCCTTTAAGAGTGTCTACAACCTGTTTTTGGTTGCCAGTCCCTATACCCCTGGAGGACTGGGTCAGCTTGCCTGAGTGGATGTTCCTAGGTGGAGGAGTCACAATCCTCTAGGAACAGAGTGTTAGGGATGACAACCCAAAGGCACACACCATGCCTGATTAGCAAAGATGTAAGAGAGAGATGAAAGAGTAATGTTTTTTCCTATTGCTGTCTAGTGGCAGATGGGATGTTAGGGTTGGAAATCCTAACAACGCGTTTCCCTACTTTTGTCACGTCAACCTTAACTAGTGCATTAATGATGATTTTGCAAATAGTTTCCTTACTTTCTGAGACAGTATAATTGTATCATCATTTGTCTGTGGAAGCACAAGGCCCTCTGGGCCCTGCACTCCCATCCCTTCTTAGATATTATGGTAGCACGGTAGTGCTACCATAGTTAGGGTTGAGAAGCCATTTCTATGTTAAACCCCAAAACTTTGCACCTTAATAACTTTGCAACTGTTTGACAGATTTGCCTGAAATTTGGAATACATGATCAAGAACCATAGGCCTTGGGATCTGCCAGGTTTCGTACTGCTCAGATATACGGCTGCGGAGTTGTTAGCGTGATCTGTACATCGCCACGCTTTTTCTGAATTCACTGTCGCGCCTTACAGGTCATACGGTTTGGGCAACCGGTCCATCTTCAGGAGCATGCGGCCAGGGTCCCGATGTGCCTTTCAAGATTTTGTGAAAAATATTAAACGGTTCAAAAGTTATTCAAAAACAGTTTCCCATTATAAGTCAATGGGAAAAGTTAACAAAAAGTTTGACAGTGTCACAAATGCACTTTTAGTGTCGCAAATGGCCCTGTTAGTGTCACAAATCCACCATCTTGTTTTCAGTTGGTGATCAGAAAATGGTTGGCATTTAAATTGAGACCCTTTAGCAACCTAATTCTTTTGTATTCACCTAGTCGGGCCCGAGGATGCTAGCTATGTCTTTATTTTGGGTAAAACATCCCAGAAATATGTTTTCAAATTTCTGGAAAAGTAATTATCGCAAAGTAGTGTTGCACTATGAAGTGTTGCAAATTTTATGTAAAGCTTTTGCAAATCACAACACTACTTTGCGACACTATGCCCAAAATAACAGTAATTCTTTGGCACGCCGCTGCAAAAGAACGGTTGGGAGTTTTAGGCTGAAATTTGGAGGAAACGCAGAAGACAGCTCACAGATGTGCCTTTCAGTGTTGTTTTGAAAAAATATTACAGGGCGACAAAGTTGCGGCACTCCAAAGTTGACGGTTTTTCCCATAGGATAACATAACGGCGCTCAACGCATTGCAGAAATCCTTTGGCACCCTGCTGCAAAATAACGGTTTGGTCTTTTTTCCTGAAATTTGGAGGGAAGACAGCCAACAGCCCACAGATGTGCCTTTCAGTGGTTTGGTGAAAAAACATTACAGGGAGGCAAAGTTATGGCGCTCCAAACTTTTCTTTTTTCCATAGGATACATTACTACATTTTCATGCGCTTTCAGGGCCCCGGGAGATCTTGGAAACGGTGTGAGATACGGATTTTCGACAGAAAATTTCTTAGCCCCCTAGTGGGGGCTAAAATTCAAATTAGCCAGGACAGTTGTAAATAATATGACTTTTAAATGTTTTTTCTATGTCATACAGTTCCTGAGATATAATGTATTTAGTATTCCAAGATCTCATTTTCTGCGCCGATACTCATTATTATGCATACATTATTTGTACTCACTGTCTTTCTCTATGCAGGTTTTGGGGAAAACCAGCCTGTGCGCTTACATTACTGTTACTGTTGCCCTTTCTGCTTGTGGTTCTGTAATTCGCTTTACTTACCATTGACGCTCACGCCACCATGTGCTATCCTTTCCGTTTTCATTTGCGCTTGCGTTTCTGTTATTTTTTGCCATTTGTGTCTACAGTACTGTTTATCTTACTGTTTCACTTTACATCACCATGCCCATTGACATTTCTGTTTGCAGGCACCATGTTACTATGTGACAACACATCACGTGGCAGACCATTCCCGTCTACGCCACCATGTGCATTACCCTTTCTGTTCTCATTCGCGGTTGTGTTACCATGTGTGCCACTGTTAGCATTTCTGTTTGCATTGCTGTCCCTGTTAGTATGCCACAACACATCATGTGGGGGGAGCACGGGGCCCATGCCACTGCATTACATTCACTATTTCTCGTTATCATTCTCAAAAATAAGGGAAATTAGAGGCAAAAAACTCCATTTAATGCATTAGTTAGGGTTGTTCCACAGTGACAAAAGTGAGAAAATTTGCTGTTAGGGTTGAACCCCCCCTTGCACCCCCCACCCACCTCCCCAACCGGCATTGTGGTGTGCATTTGGATCATGGGTCCTAACTCTCACCCCCATTTTCCTATACTTCTGCTGCTTTACACATGTCATGGAGTGGGAGTTAGGGCTGATGATCCCAATGCACACCCCAATGCCACCACGTGCGTCATCCTTTGCGTTTTCAATTGCGCTTGCGTTTCTGTTACTTTTTTGCCATTTGTGTGTACCGTACTGTTTCTCTTTCTGTTTCACTTTGCATCACCATACCCATTGATATTTCCATTTACAGGCACCATGTTACGATGTGACAAGACATCACGTGGCACACGTTCCCGACTACGCCACCGTGTGCGTTACCCTTTCGGTTCTGATTCACGCTTGTGTTACCGTGTGTGCCACTGTTAGCATTTCTGTTTGCGTTGCTGCTCCTGTTAGTATGCCACAAGACATCATGTGGTGGGAGCACGGGGCCCTTTGGGCCTCACGCTCCCGCCACCGCATTACAGTCACTATTTCTCATTATCATTCTCAAAAAGAAGGGAAATTCATAGCAAAAATCTACGCTTAATGCATCAGTTAGGTTGTTCCACAGCGACAAAGTGAGAAATTCGGGTTAGGGTTGAAAACCCTAACTCCGAATTCACCCCCAGCACCACACACACACATATCAAGTATGGGGGAGGACCAAGTCAACACAACCAATGTCAGACATCCAGCAGCAGGTGACAGAAATAACAAACAATTGTCTAAATGTACTACGAGACATCCCCACCCACCTGACCAGGTACTGCATGCTCAGTGGAGATCAACAGCAAAACTGAGGCCATGTACACCAAACGTACACATCCCTGATTGCAGCTGCACACAACGTACCACACTTAGTAGTTGCATGGCCTTACCTACCAATGCCCCACACCAGACCACACCACATGTGGTGGGCCACCTGAGCAATAGAGTTCAGCAAAACCAAGGAGTTGTACAGGAATAATATCTCTGATTATAACAAGGGTTTGAGAAATGCAGCTTTCTAATTGACTGTAAACACTGTAACAGCCTTATGTTTAGTTTTTATTAACATACATGTTGAGCCTAACCATATGATGAACATGGTTTAATGTTGTTTAAAAAACAGTTTTATTATGATAGCAATAAGCCACTCCCAGGTATTACGTTAATGGTCAGTTTATCACTGTCTAGCGACATGTGGCACTTGGCTATGCCTCTCATTCAACATTAAACCCCTACAGGGTGATTAATCAGACCATTTAACATAACTGTTGGTCATGCCTTATTGCTTAATTGTCTTTATGAGTAGATACTTCCCTCTGCTAGGCACTGCAGCAGCTTTGTAACACAGTGTCCCACCCAGTTACACCATACACCGTCTAGTTGCTGGAGAATGGCTGAATACGAACTCATGAAGATGAACAGTGTAACTTGATCATTACAGTCATCGAAACCTCTAGTGTGATTATAACTGACAGAGTCAGTGATAGAGGATAACCCCTGCTGTCCTAGTACACTTACCCCATTGTGAGTTAAATCAATACTAAAAGACATTCTGTTTATATCTACACCATACCTACTTGATTCCTGTTGTACCACAATTAACATAGTTATCACTTTGATAGCATCAGTGACAGAAGTGTGGCAAACCAAACAGTAGGCATACAGCCTGAGTATAAAACAACTGTTAAAAAAAATTACACTGTGTCCATAAGTGGCATAGATCACTCATTGCAACAATAGTAAATGTATTACTATTTGAATAAGTTAGTCATCACAGATGCAATGAGATTGTCTTTATCAGGTACAACATACTAGAAAGTGCCTACGGAAAATCTATCCTATATACATCTCGATACAGGTACATCATTGTTGGCTCAGTAGTGCTATGATATTTAGAAGTTGCTTGGCCTGATCCATGCAATTACAATGTTTCTTACAAAGAATACTTACTGCATCTTTAGTATTGAAACACACTGAAGGTCTATGTATGTACATCAGCAGTACACCTTCATCAGTAAGAATGCATGTGATACTGGCAGTACCAATTTCACAGTGTTGAACAGGCAATGCTTTTCCATATGTTTACATCAGCCTCCTTATGTTGAGTAAACCACTGCAGTAAATGTACTACTATGTAAATCACCTACTAAACGTATCACTACTTTTATCTTGAGCATGCTAGTGTCTTGTAGTAAATTTATGTGCTTCTCTTAATTATGTATACTCACTAGTGTTAAAACCTTTCTACAACTGTCATCATGCACCTTCAGCATTTATGTTGAATAACGGCACAGTACCAGTTGTAGTGTGGTGTGGGCATCGGTAGGTAAGGCCATGCAACTACTAAGTGTGGTACGCGTGCAGCTGCAATCAGGGATGTGTACGTTTGCGTACATGGCCTCAGTTTTGCTGTTGATCTCCACTGAGCATGCAGTACCTGGTCAGGTGGGTGGGGATGTCTCGTGAGTACATTTAGACAATTGTTTGTTATTTCTGCCACCTGCTGCTGGATGTCTGTCATTGGTTGTGTTGACTTGGTCCTCCCCCATACTTGAATGTGTGTGTGTGTCTGTGTGTATGTAGTGCTGGGGGGGGTGAATTCGGAGTTAGGGTTTTCAACCCTAACAGCGAATTTCCTCACTTTTGTCGCTGTGGAACAACCCTAACTGATGCATTAAGCATAGTTTTTTGCTATGAATATACATATATATTGATATGGAAGCTGCATTTGTAATAATGCAGGGATGAAAGAGTCAGCATAGCTTTTTTATTACCCCACCTTATGAACCCAGTAATGGAAATTGTGAAATTCCCACCAAAACGTGATTCCACGCCACCTCAACGTCACTGTGCACCATAAGTGAAAAACACGGTTTGGGCAGAGTTTTAAAAATGACACCTTCACATTCATGAGGTGGTGTAAAAATATGTCTATGCTGACAATTTTGAGTCAAAATTTTTAAGATTGCAAATGTTACAAAGAAGCATAGCAACATTTCAATGTATGCACATAACTTTGGCATTTTTACACATTTTGACCCCAAAACCTCAACGTAGCCTTCTTGTGACCCTGCCTGATGAGCAAGGGCAGTGAAGATTTTCAAATCCTACCTGAAAGGTGATTTCACCAAGCAACCGCAAAATCACCTATCTGGATGGATTTGCATACTTCCACTGACATTGTTCATGAGGTAGGGTCTCATAAAGGCCATGTTGACTGAAAGCAAAATGGCGGCAAAACAGAAAAGGATTTTCCTCAAGTGAAAAAAGATGTCAATATGGCAGAATAATTCCTTTTTCATTTCATACAGCTATTTGAGGTGCTTACTGAGCATGCTCAGAAACAATTTACAAAAAATTTAAAATTGGAATCACTTTGGAATGGATACATATTTTTTCACCAAATCAGCAAAAGGCACACCTGTGAGTAAGCCCCATTCTACCCTCAAAGTTTCAGATTACAATTCGAAACCATTTGGGCTGTAGCCAAATTAAAAGAAATACCATTCAAACCAATGGGAAAAAAATGACAAATTCACTTTTTTTCCACTGTCTAGATCTCAAGCTGCACATCTGACAAAAAGAAAACTTGGTACATTCAGAGATCTGCCACACAGCAGTATGCATGCAAACTTCTGTGCAAATCCATTGAATGGCTGTGAAGATATTAAAGTGCAAAACTACAAGTTTAGCATAGAAAACACAGTTAAACCCTAACTGTAGAGGTGCTACCGCACCACTATAATATATATATATATATTGTTTCTAGCTGCCCCTACTCCATTTAGAAGCATAGTCTTGCAAGTTAAAATGAAATCCTGTTTCAGTGAAAGGCTTCACTTTTATTGTTGTGAAATCATTTATCTTTTGTAAGTCATTTTAAATCAGGCATATTTAAAATCCATTGTATCAGTGCAATGAGGCACTCCAAGGAGTAGAAGTCCGTTGAGATCATTGCGCTTCTCAAGCTTACTTAACAGCACTTGACTATGCCTTGTGCCTAACAGTGCACTTGAGGCATGCAGTGAATTCACCATAATTACATATCAGTTATATCTTATTGTTTATATAGCTGCACAGGTCAGACAAAATCATTTCTTATGTGCATTTGAGGGTGTTCAAAACTATAGGCGTTATTTAATCCGGGAGCACAATTCTTCTTAAAAAATGGCATTGCCCAGGTGGTTGCAGCTACTGTGCTTTGGTCTGTTCCTTAAAACCCACCCTAGACATATGGCTATTACAGCATTACAGCACGCCCCTTTTTGTGTGTGGTGACTTAGTCCTTGGGTAGCTACAGCAAAACAGTCCTTGTCCATATACAGTACCCAGCGATGAGGTTCAATATTCATAATTCCCTGCTTAATTAAACTAGACATTCTGAGTGAGTGCATTGCATTATAAATCATCAACTCTTATTCACCTAATTAATGCTGATTATACAATGGCAAGAAACTTTCCTGGACTCTGATTGGTCAATGTGTGACTGAGACAGTGATGTTATTACACAATAACATCACTGTATTGATTTTATGGATGAACATTTGGAGCTACTGGATTTTTTTTCAGAAACAAAGATACACTGCCTCACTAAAAATCTACTAAAAACATTTTTTTTTTTCTTTTCTATAACATGAATACCATTATAATTGCAATAAGGCACCAAAGGTGTGTGTTATCGTGTAATAACATCACTCTGGGGTGGTGGAAACACTCGGCTTTGCCTCGTGCTTCAACCCAACCCAGGAGTTATGTTATTTCACGATAACACACACCATGGATTGCCTTATTGTTTAAAGATTGTCTGCATGTGAAGACCCTGCGTAACCCTATCAGTACCATAAATGCAGCATTTGAAAAAGTGGAATGTTCCTTACCTTTCAACGGTCTCTATTTACAAGGAACATCCCTAATTTCCCCTTCAAAATAGCTCTGTCCCACATTGGTCCCACATGGAAAAAGTGTTGTAAATTCGGACTTTAAAAATAGGAATTCTTCGTGCTCTAATTTGCTAAATCAAAATGAAACTTTGTACAAATGCAGGGGCTGGTTTTCTCATTGTTCTGAGCGTGCATGTTTGCTGATATGTCCCGCATTCTAATTGCCAGTGTCCCCCACTTCAATGACAAAAGGCTGAGAGGTACAGAAAATTCCACATTTCAAACAGTCTAACAGCACAATCTGTTTTTGCTCATTAAACATATGTATACATCACATAGTTGGATGAGTCATATAAGGGATAAACTATGCCCAACGGTACATACAGTGAGCCTGATTTCCAAAATGCTTGCAAATGACGCAAGTCCCTGGTGCGCTGAACATATGGTGCATGGGGTTTGTGGCATTCACGTGACACTGATCAGGATTTTCTGTCCAGTCCACCAAATGCCACAAGTTAGACAAGGTCCCCTTGGGCTAACTTGTACCATTTGGGGGACCCTTTTTTACAGAGCTTGCACCAAATATTTGCTGCAAACTGATATAAATTTTGGAGAGTGTTGCAACTGCACCCAATGCGCTAAAACTGGGTGCAGTTGCATCAGAAGAGTTTGGTGCAGCTGTGTCAAACATCAGGGATGATGCAGAACTTAATACAAGCCCCGCACCCCCTATTGAAGATCAGGTGCTAAGTGTGTAAATCTATGGAGGGGCTGAAACTGTTTTATTTATTTATTTATTTATTTATTTATTTGTACATCGGTTTACAACCTTTGAGCCTGAGGCTCATTTCCAAAGGTACCTCATCACATTGAGGACCTACAGAGACAAATTTAGGTTACAGTATACAAGTCCACTGACTTAAAGTTACACAGAAGTGGTTTCATACATTTATACAATTTAGTAGCAGTTACAACAATATGCCTTTACTTTGTGGACAGCTGGGTGTAGCTTATTCATTACAATACATATTTAGAATGGGTTGATGTGGTGAGTTAAATTTTTAGCTGCATACATTTGTGTGAAAGGCAGATGTGAATTGAACTGTGATGATGAAGAAGATTTAGAGGTGAAGAAGTGGTTATAATATTAAATGACAGCTAAGCTGAGTAGCTGTCTAGCATAAGGGGAAAAAAGTATTATATAACAGCAAGAACATTTTCTGGACTCTGATTGGTCAGTGGGTGCCTGAGACAGTGATGATATTACACAATAACATCACTGTGTTGACATCATGGCTGCCATCCACCTCTTTTTTTTAGAAACAAAGATATATTGCCACACTAAAAATCTACTAAAACCTTTCTTAAATATTTTGTTTTAATTTTGTATAACATCGAGCCATTGTACAATTGCAATAAGGCATGCCAAGGTGTGTGTTATTATGTAATAATGTCACTCCTGGGGTGGTGGAAGCACTCGGCTTTGCTGTGTGCTTCAACCCACCCCAGGAGTGACGTTACTACACGATAACACACACCTTGACGTGCCTTACTGCTTAAGTATACTGTAGAAATGTTCTTTTGAGGCAGTGAATGGAGCAGACATTGAAGAAATGTCAGAGAAATTAGTGCTTAACTACTTTATTTAGAACTGAAAATGAAAGTAATGCTCTGGCCCAAATAAAGTCATATTTTGTTTAAAACTATATTTTGGAAATTAAATGTGTAAGGTTCAGAATGGAATTTTTCCTGTAGACTTCATAATTCACTGTGAATATCACTGCAGGGAATGTTTGTGATTGAATCTTAAGCTTATGCCATTGCATATGCAGCTATGTGCACACAATCTGTAGTTACTTAATGTTGTTTAGTAAAGTTGCTGAATGCAAACTGTTCATAATAAGGTTGCAATATCCTGTATTTTGTACAGCTGTAATCATTCACCATGTATTTTATAATAGAATAATGCTTGGACAACCATGCACAACAAGGCTGTGTCGCCATTGAGAGGTGAGGTGACATCATAGACCTCAAGGATGAGGCCTCTGATACCATCGAGATTACAAGAAAAAAATGAACCAGACTACTTGTGTAACTGGATTAGAAACTAGTTAAGGATGGCTGCGGCTCACCAGCAAGTAAAGATAAATGGAGTGGTTTTAGACTGGAGACTGATAATAAGTGGTTTATCCCAGGAGGACAGTGTAGTGTTGGGACGACTATTATTATTTAATATTTACATCATGAATCTTGGAACAGGACAGAAGTGTACTACAGCAAAAGAAGCTAATGATACTAAACTCAGGAATTAGGTTGAAAAAACCTGAGCAACAAAACCTTTAAAAGAAGACATAAATAATATGGTTAATTGGGCATGAAGTTCAAAAATTACATTTAATATAGAGAAAGGAAAAGGGGAAATATTTAAAGAGGAAAGGTACACAAATATATACAAATTATGGCTTTGTCTTACAAGCTAGACCTTTAAATCTTAGATCTCACAACTGACAGCTTTAAATCAAAAGGGTTAATACATTTAATAGACAAAACGTTTTTACCATCGGGGTCTCCTCTTATGGAAAAAACTTCCACAAAATATAATTAAGATTGAGGAGTTCCAACAATTCAAATTTCAAATTGGCAAACACTTGGGCTTCTGATCCTGTGAGTCCACCAGGTGTAGGAGACAGATGCGATGATCTCTGCCTTCTTCTGTCTACAGCTACCAAGTAACCAAGCCAGAGCTTGTTTCCAGGTGTGACCTGGGAGCACAAGGAATTTAAGTGACTTGCTCAGGGTCACACAGCATGCAAGCTGGGGGATGATGGGATTCGAACCCAGGTCTCCAGGTTTGCAGCTCAGTATCCTTAACTACTACACGATATTGTCTCCTAAAATAAACACTCTGTAAAAGCACAGTGATGTACCTGGGGAAAGAAAATAAAAACATACAAAGCCACATAATTGAAAGGCAGATTAAACAAGTCAACTTTGAGATACTTTTTGGTGTTATAATAACAAAGCTTATATGAAGGCTCAATTTACAGCAGTTGCCAGGGACGAGAACCCAAACATAGTCCATCAACAAATGGGAGACATAGGGAAATGGGAAAACTAAAGGAAAGGAACACCCTGTAAGAAAGAGGGGGGCCACTGGTCAAGGCAGATTCCAATGGAGAGTAGGGTAATACAGCTAGGGCCAAAAGGCCTGTTCAGAATTTAAAAAAAAATGGAGGGGAGATGAACTACCAGCGAGAAGGCTGGAAACATCTAAGAAGCGGAAATAATAAATAAAATATGAGGAACGTCACAGTGTGAGCAGTAGCATCATAGTGTGTTATGGGACTGTACTGATGCAGGTGGAGTGGCATGTTTACACACCAGAAGAAAATGCCTACATTGGTACAGGAACCCAGGAAAACATTGATCACTCTGCACTGCATTGAAGCACGCCGGTGCTGCCTGCAGTGCTCGCCGTGTTGTTTACAGTCTCTGACCTACACCGACACAAGTGATTTGCACCTCTCACAACAGTGCGGATAAGACAATATAAATGGGCCTTGTCTGTATCTGACACCAGGATGGGGCTCAAAATAGGATTTATTTATTTATTTAGTTTTCGTTGACTAGGTGGATGTGCTAGACAGCAGTGCTTCCCATTTTCAGGCACGACCTGGGAGATTACACAGAGTAGGGTAGAATGCAGCAGTAGGATACATTCATAAGACAGGTGAACATCAGCCGTAGGTTGTCCCAACTTAGACATGCACTGACACAATCATTCAGTCAAAAACTGGAGAACGTATATTTTATTCCGTTTTGCAACGACTTGGTTAAATGGAGTGGGGGTCCCAAGGCAATTTCTAAAATTTACAATACATTATACCGATGGAAATTACCCAACTGCTTTGGACCCACTGAGGTATGGGAATCTCTTTTCCCAGGCTGGAATATTAATTGGACAATCATATGACAGGCCTGTCACCAATTCATTAAACAGGATAGACTAAGGCTGACCCAATTTTCTATTTTGCATAATGTCTATTATACTCCTGTTAAACTGGCCAAACTAGGCCTAAAGGGCACCAGTTTATGTAACAGGTCATGCTCAATGGTATTCCCTTTATGGACTAATATTACACAGCGTGTGGACCCCTTCTAGGCTTAAATGACCTATTTACACCCAAAATTTGTCTTCTGGGGGATCTCACAGGTATAAGAGTGCGTAACAGGAAATGCCACATAACTCTCATCACTATGTCCGTTAAAAAGCTGGTCCTGCGACATTGACTGGACCAACAGGAGATTTCTTATAGTGAATGGTTAGTTGAAATTTTAACCAACTTACATACAGAAAAGACCATTGCTAATTTGAATAACACCATGACTGCATACAATAAAATATGGGCCCCCCTTCATACCATTTACTCACTACAGAAGTAATTTTCAAATGGCAGACCCTAATAACACCCCTAGACGGTATTGAGAAGATAGATCTCAACAGGCCACGTTACTTATCTTTTATTATCCTAGCAGATAAGGGGTTGGGAATTTCGGGAAAGGGTGGGGGGAAGCGGGAGGGGTAGGACATAGTAGACTTACGATTTGTATAGGTCTAATGTAAATGATGTTTCTGTATTTATGTCTGCTATGTTGGTATGATAGTTAAAATAATAAACTTTTAATTGCAAAAAAAAGAATATCAGCCATACATTACCAAACAGACCACTCATATACACTGTATATATTACAGTGGCAGAAGACTTAAGCAAGTGGCATAACAGTGGCATAAAATGTAACATAAATACAGTTGTACAACAAAAAGTAATAAGCACCAGGGGAAAGCTGGGTCGAGTAGAACTCGGGGAGAGCCTTACTCACTGTTAAGAACAAGTGCCAGGCAGATCTAAGAGGGGCAAGCAATTGAATGTCAGCTCTCCCCACAGGAGCAGTGGTCAGAGCTATCCAGTTACTTGTGGAGATCCAGTTTAAAAATCTGGTGAGTTTGGGAGTGCCTAAGCTCCAGTGGTAGGGAGCTACACAGTTTCAGAGTGAAAACAGGGAAGGCATTTTCTCCCATTTTTGTGTTACACTTGGGTATGGCAAGGAATGACATAGCAGCCAATCTCAGGGGGTAGGCAGAGGGGCCAGTTTTAGCAGGAGAGCCAGCTTGTCAGGTTTATGGGTGTTGATGATGTTAGTGAAGCAACAAGTGGTGAATTGATGGAACACTGTGGGGGAGAGCCAGCCAAGGCAGGAGTAGAGGGAGCAGAGGTGAGTGAGCTTGGGTACAGACAGAGCAAAGTGGCAGATGCTATTGTAACATAAGCTCCACTTATATAGAAGACCTTTTGAGGTTCCTGGAAGGGCAATCAAACCATGGGCAAATTTAGGCCTCAGAACCCCCTGAGCAATAGCCAGTCTAACTGCCGCTGTCAGATTGTGTCTCACTTTGTACGCCAACCCCAGCTTTATGCTGACCATTTTGACTGTGGTAGAGAGATGCAGGTCGAGGTCCAGGGTGACTCCTAGGTATTTAAATGAGGAGACAGTATCTAGTAGGGAGTCATCCAATCTTCTGATGTTTAGGGCAAGAGAGCAGGTCCTGAATTTGGGCCCAGATCTGAAGAGCATGGAAACTGTCTTACTCTTGTTGAGGATGAGTTTGTTTTGCTTCAGCCTTGATTGGATGGAGCTGAAGTCGAGGTTAAGGTTTGAGTTACTATCAAATAGGTCAGAAGAGCTGTAATGTAGGACCATGTCATCTATATATAGAAGGGCAGTACTTGAGCCCGACATGGGGGGGAGGATCACTGACGAAAATTGAAAAGAGTAAGGGGCCCACAGTGGATCATTGAGGAACACTGATCCAGGAGTGGGAGGCTCCAAGACACCCTCCCGGGGTATTCAAATCTAGTACCCTCTGCCCAAAGCTGGCAGCACTACTGCCACTCTGCAGTGGCAGTCACCCTCACTGAAGGTCAGCCTGCACCCTTATTGTCTACTATAGGAATAAAACTATGGGTACCTACACTCCAGTACTAAGTCTGCTTTTCTTCACCCTCTTGGGACAGACCTCACACTGACTGGAGCACCTGTCCTCCACACTATGCACCTCATCCCCAGACTACCCCACAGTGACTCAGCCTTCACCCACCCTTGACACATCCATGACTCCCCAACACCCCCACCCTGGAAACACCCCCACTCCCTCCACCCTCCAAGACTCAACCTGGACCCAGCTGTCCTCTCCCCTGCCATTCCCACCTTTCTCACTTTATCTACCCCATGCATCCTGATTGTAAAGTCCTCAGCTGGGTGTCAACCCAAGGGTCTCCATTGCCACTGGCCACTAACCAGAATAATCACACTGCCATTATTATTATTTGGTAATGTACACCCAAACCCAGGACCTATGGCTTCCAGCCCTTCCAAACCCTGTACTGCAACTGGCCTCTGCTTTGCATCCTTAAACACTTACAGTCTCCTAAAGAAATCTGCTGGCCTTCAGTGCTGGGTCATTCAACATCAGTCTGACATAACTGCACTGGTTGAGACTTGGCTCTCCAAATCCACCCTGACTCCGCTATCACCCTCCCTGGATATACCATTTACAGGGAATATCATGTAGGCAAACGCATGATGGTGGTTTGTGCACTACTTGTACAGGACTCTTTTATAGGTCAGGCACTCCCAGCTCCCAAACTTGATTATGGAGCCCAAGCCCTCACCTTAAAAATCACACTTGACCCTACCCGAGGCCCTCTCTTCCTCACGGTCTCCCACGTACCCCCAAGGAATCAAAACCAAGTGGTCCAGTCCCTCATTGACTACCTCACATCTCTCCTTCTCAAAGTGAAGCAAGTCATCCTAGGTGATCTCAATGTTAACTGGTTTGCCTCCACTGCCTTCCATATAAGGGACCACAATACTAGCACCAGCACTCTCCTAGATGTTGTTATATCTAACCAACCCCTACAAAATCTGGGATGTCACTGTTCTCCCCGACTCTCTTAGCGATCACTCCCCAGTCCTCTGTCTCTGGTCATCTTCCACTCTGAAGCCAATGTCCCAGACCACTCTACACCACTGTTTACACCCCAGCGGCCTCAAAAAATTAAAATAATACCTAGCCCAGCTAGACTGGTCCCCTATCCAGTATGCCCCTGACATTGACTCAGCTCTTGACTACTTCACAAATGCCTTCTGTAAGGCTTGTGACCTTTTCACCCCTCTTACCAGGATCCACTCCAAAAATGCAATGCCCCATGGATCACCCTACCCCTCCTCCAGAGACTCAAAAACAGAGATAATTTCTGGCTCATTGCTGTAGAATCTGGAAAGGCATCTAATAGACAGGCCTACAATGCAGAATGCAGTAAGTGCACTTGGGCCATTAGGTGGACCAAGGCAGAGCACTACCAGACCACCCTAACTTTCACTTGAGGTTCAGCCCGGACCTTCTGAGATAATATGAAAGAGCTAAATAGGAAGCCCCATTCCAACCCACCATCCCAGCTCTCCATCAATGGCAACCCCACCACAGATCTGCTCCTTATAGCCGATTGCCTTAACACCGTCTTCTCTGACCTAAGCTCGGTCCTCCCAAGCAGCTTCTGTAATCCAATACCCACCTCTCTCCCTCTGGTCCTGCATCACCCACCATTCTATCTGCACACCCTATCCCCCCAAGAAGCCAGGCCACACCTGCTAAAAGCCTTAGGCAGCAATAACCCTAACCCTGGTGAGTGACCATTACCCTATAGCTGGCATAAGATCCACACTCAAACCACCAAATCCTGCAGAATTTATCCTCAAAAGGTCAAAAAAGAATTTCAATATCTCAGGTTACCTCCATGACCTGAGTACTACAATATATTGGCAAGATTTCTATCTTACAACCTCTGTTGAAACAGCACTCCAGACTTTAAAGGATATTATCACCAATGTTCTCAATATTCATGCACCTATCACCAGTATCAGAACTAAGGTAAAATCCTGCCCTTGGTTCACCTCTGAGCTTAAAGCAGCCTTGAGAACCAGAGACAAGCTGTGGAAAAGGCAAGAAAAACAAAGGACACCAGTGATTGGCTAAATTTCAGAAAAGCAAGGAATTCATGTACAAAAAATAAGAACTGCCAAAACTGCCTACTATACAGCTGAATTGGATGCCTCCTACAATAACCCATCCAGACTCTGGGGTACAATAAAGGACTTCTGGGCAGAATTTACTCCTGCCTTAACCACCAAATTGCTACTAAAATGACACAGAAATTACAGGTAAACAAGAAATCTTAAATACCTTCAATGTTCACTTCACCACTGCTGGCCTAGCATTTGACTCATCACCTGCAAATATCCTGAGATCTTCCTGAACCTGCAAACTACTGTGGGACAAATGGCCACTTCAACTTTTTCCTTCATCCCAATATCCGTGAAAGAAGTGGAAGATCTCTCTCTAATTTAGACACAACTAAAAGTGCAGTGCAGACTCCTGGATCCCTATTTCCTGAAAATTGCTTCACATGTCTTATCTGCCCCCTTACTCATCTCTTCAATCTTTCCCTAACTACTGGATCCATTCCATCTACTTGGAAAACAGCTCAAGTGGTTCCATTACTCAAATCTGGTGATACTAGGGATCTCAACAATTACAGACCTATCTCCATCCTACCAGTACTATCTAAGATGCTCGAGAAACTAGTAAACTCTCAGTTAAGGGACTATCTGGATAACAATAACCTCTAAATTCTGCACAATCTGGTTTAGATCAAAGCATAGCACCATTACTGCCTTAGCCAAGGTAACCAACGATATGCAGACTAATTTGGACAAAAAAATTTTACCTGTGTTGTGTTTCTGGATTTGAGTAAAGCCTTTGACACAGTGGATCATGACTTATTACTCACCTCCCTTAACTCATTAGGCCTGGATTCTCTATCACCAACTGGTTTAAGGATTACCTTTCAGATAGTGTCGCAACTGGTTAGAAATGGAAATTACCTATCCACCTCAAAACCTCTGTAGAGTATGTGTACCAAGGCCTCTATTCTTGGCCCTATCCTCTTTGCTATTTATATAAACAATATTGATGCCAACCTCACTCAATCTAACATTCATCTGTTTGCGATGATACTGTATTGTATGTCAGCAATCCCTCACCTTCAAAGCCTGTGAACTTCTACAATCCGAATTCGTTCTGCCTTTATTACTTGACAAAAAAACTACTTCTAAATGCAAAAAAAAACAATATGTTCTTTACCACAAGGCTATACTACCACTACCCCAGCATCCAACACCCTACATATATCCACCTTACTTGGAGAGAACTTGAATTTGTTGATAACTTCAAATACCTTGGAGTCTGGATAGATAACAGGCTTGACTATTCTGTCCATATTGAAGAGTTACTTAAAAGCTAAGACAGAGGCTCGGACTATTTTTAGAATAAAACATTACCTAAACAGTGATTCCAAAAAGGTTAATTCAGGCCTCATTCCTATCCTCATTGATTATGCTGATTTTCTCTACTGCCATTGTTCAAGTCATCTCTTACATAAGCTGGACACCCTGTATCACAGGTCCATAAGATTTATTACTGACCTTCCTCCAACACCCATCATTGCTCCCTTATATGGCAGTCAACTGGACATCATTGCAACACAGAAGAAATAGGAATGCTGTTATCTGGATACTCAAAGCGTTAACAGGCAAACTACCGACCTATATCACTGATTGCTTTACCCAAATTACAACCAGGCCATACCTTAAGGATCAGTAAACTCATCACATTAAAGGTCCCCAATGCCTGCACCTTGTATGGGAGGGCTGCTTTCAGCTATTCCTTAGCAGCTGCATGGAACTCTTCCAAAAATCCATGAAGCTAGATAGCTACTACCTCTGGCATCCTTCAAAAGATTGTTCTCCTCCTTTTTCAGAGCTCTGCAATTGCTTTTATAAAGCATAATCCCCACCAATCTGACCTAACTAACCTCCTTTTTCTATCCATTATATTAACTCATTTCTTTCTTCGAATCACCTATTATATTCACTTAAAACTAGTTTAGACCATATAACTTATATTTTAGGACTGCTATACCTTTGTCCTCTTTTTTTCCTACAGGCTAAATGGTTCTATTGTTACTTGTATATATGTAAATTGTTGTATATAATCATTTCATGCCATTGTATTGCTATTATTCTATTCTTGTCTATGTAATAATACTTGTATCCTCATTTGTATGACCACTCAGGTCCATCTTGTAAATGAGCTTTGCTCAATGATGTTCGCCTGAATAAATAAAGATTTTGATTGATTGATTGATTGAACCCTAGCAGTGACCCCTCGGCTCCAGAATCCATCGTATGGTCTTGGAGGAAGCTCTAGTCCCTCTGATTGAACTTCTAAACCTGCCTCTATGCCTGGGTCAGTGTCCAAGTGCTTGGAAAACTGCTGAAATCACACCCATACATAAGAGCGGGTACCGGCCCACCCCCAACAATTACCGGCTGATCTCCATCCTCTCCTCAATCTCTAAAGCCCTTGAAAAAAATGGTGTCAATCCAGCTCTCTAAATACCTAACCAAGTACAACACTATGTCCAGAGCCATACGGTGTCAGTCCAGGACACAGTACAACCACGGCTGTCCTGGAATTCTCCCAACACCTGCATGCTACTCTTGACTCTGGCAGCCTTGCAGGAGCAGTGTTCATTGACCTCTCCAAGGCCTTTGACACTGTCTGTCATCCCCTTCTATTCGACTCTCTCCACCAACTTGGCTTCTCTGGTGGTCACATGTCCTGGTTCTCTAGCTACCTCTCTGCTAGATGCCAGCATGTCAAGATTAGTGGCTTCCTCTCCAGCAACTCCTCCCGTTTGCTCAGTGGTCCCTCAGGGCTATAGATTTAGATTCCCTAACATATGAGTTGTTTTTTTTGAATGTTTATACCCAGATATGTTGAATATTCTGAATATTTCAAGCAATTCAACCCTAACTGCATAACCCTTAATTGGTCTCCTGTATTTGAGTGTGAGCACAGAGATAAAACTTGGGTTTTCTCCCAGTTCAATTTGAGGCCTGAAAAGGAAGCAAAAACATCAAAAATGTTGCTTAGATAAATAACTGAGTCCTTGGGATTTGAGCTGCAGGTCAGCAACAGAGGATCTGGGCATGTTACGCTGCATTGCTAACTCTCTCTGGCTGAGTTATGATTATTCTTTAGACCCTAGAATTGTATAGATGCCTGCAACAAAGCATGATCAGATAGTGATATTTCCTTGATGTTAGCAGATAAACGATTTGACGCTAACTGCTTTGAGACAAGAAGCAAATCAATTCTACTGAAGGTAGAATGTCTGGTTGAATAGAAGGAGTCGTCTCTGGCTGATGGGTTCAGGAGATGCCATGTATCCACCGAATGTAGATCTGAAATAAGCTTATGTAAGCTACACTGAGCCAGAGAGATCCTGAATGGAGAGGTGGAAGAGCTCCTGTCCATTAAGTTGTCTAGGACTTCATTAACATCTCCTCCTAAAATCAGGGTTTGAGGATTGCACTTACTCAGTCTTAGATTAAGATCCTTAAAAAACTCACTTGGTCTGAGTTGGGAGCATAAATATTACAAATGGAGACTTCCCTACCATTGATAGCACCTTCCAAAATCTGGAATCTACCTTCTGGATCAGTGTAGTGAGAGCTCTTTACAAAATTAACCGCTTTCCTAATCAAAATAGCAGTGCCCCTCTTTTTAGAATTAGAGGAGCTAAATTCCACTTGGGCAACCCATGACCTAGTTAGTTTTTTAGCTTCACTCTCCCTCAAGTGCATTTCTTGGAGTAGAGCACTATGTATTTTATTTCTGTTTGGGTAGGTAAGGATCTTCTTCCTTTTAATTGGTGATCCCAGACCCTTAACATTCCAGATACCTATTGTAAGATTTGACATTTGAAGGGACCCCAACAAACCATATAAATAAGTGTAAAGGTAATACAGATAGACAAAGTCTGTTGTGAATTATTAAGCAAGTGATGAAAGAAACAATTACTAAATATTTGTGTGTGTATATACTGTATATATACATACATACACACACACGTATAACTATAAATAAAAATCTGTATACACATATGTTGCACTTAAAAGTAAGACAGAAAAATAGAAGCCAGATAATAACTAAAAATGTATCTAATTACAATAAATGATTAGGAGAGAAAAAAGGTGGGGTGGAAAAGTGGGGGTTTAACAATAAATAGCCTAAAAGCTACAGCACAGAATCACCAGGGCAAATGGAAAGAAACACTAAGCCCCAAGGTGCCTGTGGTGTGGTGTAGACTGAGCAAACTAAGAGCCAATTAACTCACAAGGAAGGGACTCGAAGCCAAATCACTCAGACAGAATAACATGAAAACAAATTTGGCTTATCTAAAGCTAACTATTAAAAAGCATTTAATCAGAATTCACTATTAAGCTTTGGAATTACAAAGCGAATTATGAAAATTGTTTTAAAACCATGGTTTTCTTAGATGAACATAGGAAGTCCATTTTTACCATCCTCAATGTCCAATCACAGTCCAGTCTGCGGATGTGTGTTCAGTGCTCCCCAGATTGCAGGTCAAGAAACAGCAACAAGATTCCCACCCTACCTTACATCCATTGATTTTACTATTAGGGAACAAAAAATTACCTCCTTAAGCCCTTAAATTCTCCTTCAGAATTAGCAAATGTTCCAGAAGCTTGGAAATGGAATTTCTTTACTAGTTCTTAGGCCATATGCAGTGAAAAAAACATATCCTGTTGCCAATCACGTCCCAGAGAAATAAGGCATGAGTGACCAGTCTGTCTCCACTAGCTCCGATGTACCCAGCAGGTTAGTTTGCAATAACCATTACTGAAAGATGACTCCACTCCAGTGGATCACCCCGTTAGAGATTATTCATACCCTCCCCAGAGCAATACTTCGGGTATGGAGTTTTGGGCCATTTTTTACCAGTGGTCTACAGACTGCATTATTAGCATCATCAGAGTTGGGAGGCAGTATAGTGCAGTGGCTTAAGGCTCTGAGCTGCAAATCTGGAGACCTGGATTTGAATCCCACATCTCCCACTTACATACTGTGTGACCCTGAGCAAGTCACTTAACTTCCCTGTGCTCCCAGGTTGCACCTGTAAACAAGCTTTCAGCTTAGTGTGTCTCACCTAGTTAAACAATTGAAAAAAAAAAAAAGAAAGAGTCCTCAGTCATACTGTCTGAACTGCCATCAAGAAGTTGGGACTAAGTATACATTATGTAAACAAAAGCTGGTACTAAATTTTGGAACAATACAGCCTAAGAACCATAAAAGAGGTCATAACAAAAATATTCTGCCCCCCCAAAAAAAAGTTGACCAGTGAAGGGAGAGCACTAGAGTCACAACCCCGAGTCAGAGTAATAGCCAAGAAATAGCAGTAAAAGCCAATAAATCAGACTCACCCGTAGCAGCATCAGGATGCATCGATATTCACTGAGGTTTCGAAGGTGATTCACCAGATGAGGGGGAAGGGATTGTGCACATCTCTAAGGGATTCAGAGCACATGCATGACTTTGCTCGGGGAGTCAGATGAATTTCACAATTAGACAGGAGGGAAACCTAAAAGAATACAACAAAAGAACAGTGAGAAAGGAACCCCTTAGATAAGGCAGATAAAGCATTTAACCATTAGAGGGCATTAGGTAATTGTAAAAAATGTATGTAGAAAACCCCATTCTTCTAGGAGAGTTTTCTGGGTCAGACAGAAATATACTTGAGCATCTCTTCAACAATGACTAATGAGCACCTATTATAACATTTTGAGAGCTGAACTGATTCAGATGAGAGTCTTTTGTCTTGTAAATTCCTAACGAGGGAAAAAGCAAACACACAGTTCAAAAATGAAGGTATTCATTGAGGTTACAAGGTAAAGGTTCATGGGGGCAGGTGTATGCCCACATGGTCCCAGCATGCCTAGAAGCAGTGGTGAGTCATTACAGTATGAACTTTGAGACAGAGCTAATATTAGGTGTTGCTTGATGAAGAAAAAAGAGCTATGCATAATCAGGAACTGTAAAGCTCATTATTCCTGCAGGTAAGTGTCTTCTGTAAAGTCACAAATTTCTGTGAAGCCTGATAAGGATGAAACAGAGTACATGAGAACTGCAGTGCTCCCAGATCAGGCAAAGCATTTTCCTGTAGTGCGCCCTAATTTTCACTGTATTTTCCCTGTAAAACTGGGATGAAATTCCTGTGGATTTTCCTGTATGCACAAATCAATGTAAGTACGCAATTGGTGTCATTGTGCCAGTCAATAAAATCACTAGGACAAATGTTCAGGCTGTTTTATGTGTTCTTATTTATTTTAAATATAAAAAGTCACCTACAACGTATCGCATAACAACTCTACAACTATAAGAACTTTATATGTAACAATATAATACCATCTTGAGGATCTGAGGACATGTTGGAACGTATAAAGCTCAGTTCTCAATGTTCACATGTCTCCAGAACCTCCTGAAGGTATTATAACCTTGTAATAATATAATCCCTTATACAGTATTCTATTTATAGTATGAAATGCCTTAACTTCAAATTTACCCCTTAATCACAGACTGATACATTTTTTGCTCTGCTCACAATGCATGAAAGGGGCATAGGGAGGCACAAAATGCACATACCCCACCTTTACCCCTGCACCCCACGGACAGGTGCACCCACACTGGCATTCACCAATGCCGACCACCTATCCACGGCTCCTCCTCCAACACACAGGACTCTGCAGGGTTGCCGGGGGAGGAGATGTCCCAGACAGACATCCAATGGGATGCCCCCCCGGGACCCATAATGGATCTCACACATCGGGTGGCATGGGTCTGGGGCTGTGCATGCCGATAGCATGCACCTGGACCAGTGTGGCACCCTCCAGTCCCAGTGCTGCCTCACATAAACTTTCTGGGTGCTCACCCATCCAGCTGCCCCTGCCATCTCCTGCTGCCCAGCAGTTGGGAGCAGCACAGTGTGCACAGTCCTGGTCCCCCAGTGACCGAACACCTGTGTTCATGGGGGCATGCTGTGGGGTATGGCAGGGTCTCCCTGGTGTACCCTGCACCACCCTCTGCACCCATGTGGCCAGCACTACATGGGTTAGTGAATACATGTAGTGTTGGCACCCCCCCGGAATGTCCCCATCGCGGAGCTGTCTGCAGACATGGGGGATTGGGTGCTGTGGGTCTGCATGTGCCCCCTTCGTGCATGCAATGCGGGGGGCACAGGGGGTGTGGAGTAACTACTCGCCCCAGATATACATGCATAGCCACTGCACACCAATCATGCATTGGGTCTACAGCTCTGTGTACCTGTAGTGCTCCATTAATAAACATTGTTTCAGTGTATTGTTGTGTTTTTTATTGGCATGCTTAAGCACCCCCCTGCACACACACACACACACACACAGCTTTGTGCACTGAACTCTCAGAGGTAAAAACAAATATTCCCTTTTTTTTTTCATTTATTTTACTAACCTTAGGCTAGACCAGGGTCTATGGGTCCCTTCTGATATAATTCATAACTCCTGCTTATCTTGATGAAGACACCCCCATACCTTTCCCAGGCTCACAATTAAATAGAAACACTGTCTATTTTTTTTTTCAAATAACCTCAACCTCTAGGCTGGTCAGAAGAAGTGCTGCCTTAGTGATCTTTTTTAAAACACAACTCTGATCTGTGCACCAAACAAGCCAAGTAGCACTTAAACACTCTTTGTGTCCCCGTCACCCTTTAAAGCCCACCATCATCGAGTCTCTTGTCTGGCTCACTTTTTGCACTTCATGTGTTTAAAACAGACAAATTTGCAAAACAGAAGGTTTTTTTGCCTTGGTGGTTTGGGGCGCTGCTTCCCTCAAGCAACACTTAAGCACTCTTTCTTGCACCCGCTCCCCAAAGCATATCATCATCAAGTGGTCAGTCTTTTGTCTGACTCATTTTGCAGTTAAAATGAGTTTAAAATAGACTAACCTGAGGCTGCCCACAAGAAGGCTAGTTTACCTTCAGTGGCTTAGGCTCTCTGCCAGTCCAGAACAGTGGCTTTTGAGATGCAGCTTGGCTGACTCAACGATGTTGCTGTTTTGAGTGGGGCCACATGGCAGGTGTTTGGATCATGCAGCAGCTCACTGGTTCTTGATCAGAAGATCTGAATTCATCCTCAGAAAGATGCACTGCCAACACATTACCTTACTACCCCAGAGAAACACAGGCTGCAAATGGACCAACAGAATTGCTTAGTGTAGCAAAGTCAGCAAACTGAGCACCAATTGGAGGGCTCTGTCTGGATCTTAGCAGCCATGAGATTCATAGAAACATAGAAACATAGACTTTGATGGCAGATAAGGACCGCTAGGCCCATCTAGTCTGCCCATTTCCCTACCTACAGGATAGGCCGCAGATCCTAGTTAACCAACAGCCTATATCTTCCTGCCCCCCACAAGAATTGCCTTATGTCTGTCCCATGCATTCTTGAATTCTCCCACAGTTTTAGACCCCACAACTTCCTCAGGAAGGCTGTTCCATGCATCCACTACCCTCTCTGTGAAATAATACTTCCTCACATTGCCCTGAACCGCCCTCCTTCTATCTTTAAATCGTGTCCCTTGTTCTTGCAAGTCTCTTTTTCTGAAAGATGCTACCTCTTGGACTTTGTTGATTCTCTTTGAGGTACTTGAAAGTTTCTATCATGTCCCCCCTCTCCCTTCTTTCCTCAAGGGTATACATATTAAGCTCCTTTAGTCTCTCCTCATACGGCTTCTTTTGCAGACCCTGCACCATTTTAGTTGTCCTCCTCTGGACTGCCTCTATCCTGTCTATGTCCTTGCGGAGATGGGGTCTCCAGAACTGGACACAGTATTCCAGATGGGGTCTCACCAACTGTCTGTACAGAGGGATAACAACTTCCTGTTTTCTGCTGCTGATGCTTTTCCCTATACATCCCAGTATACCCCCGGCCCTCCCTACTGCCTTCTCACATTGCTTGCTAACCTTAAGGTCATCTGATATGATTACCCCCAGGTCCCTTTCCTGTTTTGTTGTTGTTACTACCTCCCCACCCATTGTGTATTCTTCCCCTGGGTTCTTGTTTCCCAGGTGCATTATTTTGCACTTTTTTGCATTGAATCCTAGCTGCCATACGTCTGACCATTCCTCCAACCTTGCCAAGTCCCTTTTCATTCTTTCCACGCCTCCTTGTGTATCAACCCTGTTGCAGATCTTTGTGTCATCTGCCAAAAGGCATACTTTTCCTTCCAGTCCCTCTGCAATGTCACTGATGAAGACATTAAAAAGGACTGGACCCAATACTGAACCCTGTGGTATCCCACTGGTAACCGCCCTTTCTTCAGAGTGGACTCCATTTACAATTACCTTCTGTGTCCTGTTGTCCAGCCAATGTTTTACCCAGGCTACCACCCTGGGACCCACTCCCAGGCTGATTAATTTGACTAATAATCTTTTGTGTGGGACTGTGCCCATAGTGGGCATTTTCTCGTAGTGTTTGTCCATTTCCCCATATATTTTAAAAATAAAAGATTTAATTCCCGTATCTCATATTTGTAGTGAAAATCCCTTAAAATACAGCAATCCCTGTAGATCTGGGAGCACTGGAACTGAGTGCTGCCTGTGTCTTCCAAAAGAGATGTCACCATCTCAGAAAGCTGTACAGAGTTTTTTGGGTTCTTGCTCGCTGTTTCAAAAGTGCAATATCTGTTCTTAGATATTGGGATACTTTTCCTGTATGATTTAGAGGTCCAAGCCAATGTTTTAGGTAGTGGTATTGATTTGTTTGGCAAAGAGGGAGGAGTTTTATTCAGAGTGTCACTTGTACAATTTTTGTTCTGTTGCTGAGTTTGGTCATGCGCCATGTGATCTGATTCAGGAGCAAACTGAGATCATCTCGAGCTAGAAGAGAGAGTTTGAGACAGTTGTTCACCTCAAACTCTGGACATGGCGGATTTATGAGTTACCTCAGGCCAGTGTTTACATAGAAACTGCCAAGCTTTATCCACTGACTGGAAACTGTGTGTACTCGCCCCATTCTGTAGTACAAGTATAGCAGGATATTTAATAAAATACTTGATGCTCAAAGCCTGAAGAGCAGCCCTGATTAGCACAAATCGCTTCCGTTTCTCAACAATGATCGATGAAAAATCTTGAAATATATAAATCTGCTCTCTGTTCCAGAACAGTGACTTCATTTCTCTTGCAATTCTGAGGATTTCTTCTTTTGTGGAGAAATGAAGAAAATTGGCAATTATGGGTCTTGGTCTCTGGCCCACTTTTGGTTTTGCCGAGAGAGCTCTATGTGCTCTCCCAGTTTCTAGTGGTCCTCTCCATTGATAACCTACAGTAGCAGGAATGAACTCTTGGAGAAAATGGATCCCATCTGGGCCCTCAACACCTTCAAGGATACCAACAAATCTTAAATTATTACACCTCCCTCTGTTTTCTAAATCATCTAATTTTTCCGTTATGAGTCAACTGTCTTGCCTCTCCCTCTATAAAATCTTCTACCCTTGTCAGAGATTCTTCCAAAAAAGTTAAACACTTTTCAAAACCATCCATTCTCTTATGTACTTCAGTGATTTTTTTTTGTTGCTAGCAGAATCATTAATGTTTAGCCCTGCGATGTCATCTTTTACTGACATCAGCATATCTTTGATAAATGTCATATCGGTTTTGTCTTCGCTGTCAGCCGTATCGTTTTTACATGAAACTGCCCATTTGTCTGGTGAATGTACTGAGGAAAGGGCCAGAGAGGTCTTGGTCTGACAGTTGCTGTGTCCTGAATTGATTCGACCGTTCCTAGGTGTCACATCGAGTTGGAGCCGCGGTAAACGTAAATGTGTTTTTGAGAGGAAATTTTACAAAACTCCATCTGGTTTTCAGATTTCCAAAACACTAGAAGTATGAAAAATTAACTGCTATAGCTGAGCTTGAAAATTTAGGTTTAATTTAAATTGTATCTTATTCGTATGGCAGAGTGGCATCAGAGTCTCGATCCTAAGCTGGCATTGTTGTCGCCCTTGTGCGCGTAGTCCAGCTGTGGGGAGCTTGAAGAAGCTCCAAGTAATGAGCTCCATGAGTGCCGCTGAATGCCATCCCACATACACCATGCAAGGAAACCTTCCACATTGACAAATGCTTGTTTTTTTGTTTTTTTTTGTTATCTTTGCATGGCTTCCAGCAGTCTAACTGAGATGAAACATAATCTCGGATTGTACACTGCAGTCACTAAACATTTTAGTATAATTCATCTTGCTCTGTGCTGTATATTAGAATGTAATTCAGTCTACCTGTTGCCGACCAGGGAAATTCTAAGTTGGCAGAGCATCTCTGGCAGATAGCAATGCTCGCAGACAGGGGTGCCAGAAGATTGAAGTAGATGGGGGTGTTGAAAATTGGAAGGGCATTTGTTAGGGTATAAAGAACATTTTTTACAAACCATGTTTTGATATACATCATAATACAACAGTATAAGATACTATCAACCACAGAGATCAAGTATCGCCAGTGGTAGCCATTCTAATGTCTTGAGCCATTAATTTCAAATACTGTATGGTTATAAAATCTGCTTTTAAGTATGTGAGATAGTTAGAAATATACTGATTATGAATGCAATGCATATTTTGCTAAAAAATAAAACTGATGTTGATTAATAAATACTGTTGCTTTAAGTGAAAAAATACCCTAACATAGTTATCAAACCATTTGTTCTGGATTTGTTCAAATCCGTAAAAATACCAGATTTTAAAAGTGTGAAATGATTACTATTTATGTGTTATTCAGACTTTATAACATAAGAAGCATTACTCCACTGAAAACAGGGTGGTGCATCTCAACTGCACAATCTATCTGTCTGTACACACACACGCATGCACGCATGCACATGTTTAGCAAATACGAACTATGCTTTGAACTTTTACTCTGAGGTGTGAAATAGTCAAGGTGCCCTTAGTCCAGTAATGCATAAAGACTTAGTGAAAATTAATACAGTAGGTTATCCTGCATCTCACCAGCAATCGCACAACATGACATTGCTGGATGGGCATGTTTACATCATTGCACTTCTTTTGTTATAACAAATGTGTCTTCTTTTAGATTCAGACAGAAAGACTGTATTTTTCTTACTAGGAGGCAGTATAGCATAGTGGTTAAGAGCACTGATCTACAAAGCTATAGACCTAGATTTGAATTCCATCAGCTCCCACTTGCATACCCTGAGCAAGTTATGTAACTTCCTTGTGCTCCCAAGTTACACCTGGAAACAAGATCCAGATTAGTGTGCCTTTCCTGGTTAAAAAAGTCCCCCCTTACTGTACATTGGCTTGCTAAATGAAGTTTGACTATAAATAAGAGCTCTTGCTTGGATGTTCAGGACTTAGTGTAGTGGTATAGTGTATTGAAGGAAAAAAAACATTTTGCAAGAGGAATGCTGCATGTAATGGATACATGTCTAAACCAAAACAGAAAATGTAACAATGTCATGAACTGCTTTGAAGGCTAGTAAGAAGAATTAGCAACTGACTGATTAATTAAGGTCATAAAACTGCCCTCCAGCCAGCCAACTTCAAAGTTATAGCTCAGGATCTGCTGTCAAATTAGGCATAACAAGATATAAAGCATATGTTGGTCTCAGCATAGTAATTTCACAAAGCAAGCTGTCTGAAATGCAATAGTACTTAGCAGAAAGGAGGGAGTATTTCTTTAACTGCCATAGAGATTTGCAGAATGGAAGGATATACTGAAAACTCCTTAAAGATGTGTGCCATGGTAACACCTTTTTTAAAGGGAAAGCAGGATGTCTGTAAGCTCCACCCACACTAGCCATAATGAGTGCTGAATTGTAGTTAAAACTGTCTGCTGTGTCAAGCCATGACACTTTACATGCCCATTAGTGTGATGTTTACACGTATGCTGTCACAGCTTGACATTTCAAATTTAGTTTTAAGCATGATTCAGCACAAGGAGGCAGTATAGGATTGTGGGTTAAGGCTCTGAGCTGCAGATCTGCAAACCTGGGTCTGAATTTCACAGCTGCCTAGGTGCATACTGTGTGATCTTAAGCAAGTCACTTAACTTCCTTGTGCTCCCAGGTCATATCTGGAAACAAGCTTCAGCTTAGTGTGCTACTCCTGGTTAAACAATGTTTCCTTCCCTTCCCTTCCCTTTCCTTTCCTTCTGGATAAGAGGGACTTTGGTAAATTCAGTTGACTGTTTTGTATATGAAACTGTATTCAATAAATGTAGCTTAAAATGTACTAATCTCATACATGGACAAGCTGACAGGCACTTTTGTGCCATGTTGAGGGGTAAGAGCTTTTGAATGCACTTCCGTGTTGGGTGGCTGGAAATAAGAGAGGTCCACTGATTTCAACTAAATAATAAAAAAAAAAATGTTTTTCTGGCATCCTTTCAGCATAGATAACTTAAAGAGCACCTTTCCTGCCCTTTTCTAAAATGCCCCATGAAACACATGGTGAACCCTTACCTCCTGGATTTCCTGGATATATAAATTATAATTTTCAGATCCATGTGTTTTGGGAGGAAATGGACCATATTTTGATTATGTGGAGCTGAGCTGTCAATCCCTTCCACTTTCCTATTCTGAACACTGCCCTCACACTAGCACGTTATGTGATATAATTATATGGAGGGTGTGGGGGTGCACTCCATAGACTACAATAGTGGCTGGTTTTAAAGTAGCTATTTTAATACTTCAGGGTTCCCATTCAGATAAATCAAGGCTACTGTTCAACCAACAAGACCCTATTAGTTGAGCGATGATGTTGATTTATGCAAATTTGACCCCAGAAGTATTAAAATAACCACTTTAAAACCAGCCCATATAGTAGTCAGTGGAGCATGCCCCACTCTCTCCATATAATGACATCACATAATACGCCAGTGCGAGGGTGGCGCGCAGGACAAGGGATGTGGAAGGGATAGGCAGCTGGGTACCATGGAGTTAAAATATGACCTTTCCCTCCCACAAACCATGGATCTAAAAGTTATAATTTATATATTCAGGAACTTAGGGAGAGGTAACGGTTCATACAGTTTTACTGCAGATAAGCCAGGAAAGGTGCTATTTAACTGTTCGTATAGGCTGGTGCAGCGCTTTTTTGAATAGTGACAAAAAAGTCAAGCAAAAGATGAATATCCCTGGCTCTCAATATCAACTTCTCTCAACTTCTGTCTTGTTTCTATTATATCTTGATATGCCCAGTCACGAGGCAAAATAACCTTGGCAACTCTGGCAAGCATTATTTTGGAACTCTGAGGATCTGAGCTTAATGGGTGCATTGTGAAGGCTGTGGAATTTATTTATTTGGGGGGGGGAGAGGGCTGAGAAATGTTGCTGTCCAGCACCGCTTGCAGCTTAGCTTTATGCTAGAATTGGTATAGTCTTTAGATAACCACATAGACTCTCTTTCAGTACAGGTGTGTTACCAATAAAAGGCACAACTGGCAAAAATGTAGACACACAAAAAAACAAGGATAAAATGTTTCAAGCTAATAACAAATAGAAGCAAAAGGGAAAGCAGTAGCAGAATCATATCTTTCATATGAACATATGAAGAAGCCAGCAGAAAATGGCCATTTTGTCTATCAAGTCTGCTCATGTTGCAGGGTTCATAACTTGAGCTACTGTCCCTGCCCCCTCTCCGCACTCCGCCCATTCTCCCTACCCCTGACCCTTACCCTCCCCCTATACCTGTCCCAGCATCTCTTAAAGCTGCACACTGTCTTCAATGAGATTACCTTTTCTGGCAGCACATTTCAAGTGTCCACCACACTCTCTGTGAAGAAGTGCTTCCTGATCTCCCTCCTAAACCTCCCACCATCTGGCTTAAGACTGTGCCCCCCTTGTGTTATCGTTGTCACTCAGCTTAAAGAGACTCTCCTTATCAACCTTATTTATCCCTTTCAAGTACTTGAAGGTCCCAATCATGTCCCCTCTCTCTCTCTCCCCCTCTCTCCCTCTTCTGTCTTCCAGGAAGTACATGTTCAGTGCCCTCAGCCTCTCCTCGTATGCCTTACCCTGCTGACCAGCTATCATCTTTGTAGCCCTCCACTGAACCTTCTCCAGCAGCTTAATGTCCTTTTTGAGGTGTGGGCACAAGTACTGAACTCCATACTGTAGATGCAACCTTACCAATGGCCTGTACAAGGGCAGTATAACCTACTGTCTCCTACTACTGATCCCCCCTAGATATGCATTCCAGCATCTTGTTTGTCTTTGCTGCTGCTTTCTTGCACTGTGTGGAGTGCTTCAGGTCTCCAGTGATCATCACTCCCAGGTCCTTCTCCTCCTCTGATGCAGATATTCAGACTCCACCCAGGTAGTACTCTGTCCTAGGATTCTTGACTCAAATATGCATAACTTTGCATCTCTTAATTACAGTCTGAACCACAATGGTTGCAGCAGTGTAGAGTGGCTATGTGGTGAAAGTGTTAAGGCAGTTAGGCCAAAAAGATGCAAAAATGATCCAGAGTCATATCCATGATGCACAGGTGCACCATGTGACAGTGGCATGTGCAGACATCAGCTTGGCTAGCTCAGTCAGTGGAGCATGAGTCTCTTAATCATAAAGTCATGGATTTGAGACCCACATTGGGCACACCTGTTTTGGAGGCAGTATAGTGCAGTGGTTTAAGGCTCTGAGCTGGAGACCTAGGTTTGAATCCCACAGCCCCCCACTTGCATATTGTGTGACCCTGAGCAAGTCACTTCCCTGTGCTCCCAGGTCACACGTGTAAACAAGCTTCAGCTTAGTGTGCCTCTCCTGGTTAAAAAAAAGCAAACAATCATCAGAACAGTCGACATGTGAGGTCCTGATTTCGGACATTTTCAGACACGTACATATACAATGCATGTAGAACCCATTGCACAGTATGGGACAGGCATCCACATGTAGGAAACTGAGGTCTGAAATTACACCAACCAGGGGGTTGCATTTGTGATGGTCAGTCCCTTAAGCAATGTAAATAATCTGGACTGCAACAAATGCATGGGTAACAAACATACTGTGCAAAGCCATTCAACAGCCATCCATGGCAAGTATCATGATCTATGGACCACCTTTGAGTGACTCATCAAGATACACTGTAATATAGCCAGCATGGTGGTGCTGAGGGTTGAGGCACTGGATGCTACACCTCGCTCCACACTGGCGACCCAGGTTCAGGAACAAGCCCGGGACATTGGGGGTCAGCAGGGGAGGAGTAGAATCAAGCGTCCGGAGGCTCTCCTCTCCTGGGGTGGGTGGGCTCTCCCATGTGCTGCACTAGCGACTTCTGGAGGAGGGATGGGCAGTTGCAGTCAGCGTGGGGACATGGATTGGGTGGCAGCAGGTGTCTTTCACCCAGGCACTGAAGCATGCCTGGCGCGAGCAGAACACCATTACATGATCGTGCCTCAGCAACATACAACACAAAAAAGCCCTCCGTGGAGCTGTGGAGATGATGGGGTCCCCAGGGGCAGGTCAACATCCCAAACGCCAGCCCAGCACACCAGTGAACTACATGGCTGCCCTGACGCCAGGTAGGTCCCTCTAATCCTGGTACCGGCCACCAAGGGAAAGCAGATATGCCCCAGGGGGGTGATCCAGGAGGCTGGACCTGCCTGGGCAGTTGGGGGGAGTTCACTGGCATGCAGGGGTTCAGGCAGGGAGTGGAGACCCTGCTGAGTAGGCACCCTGGAGGATGCCCGGGCCATGGGATGAATAAAGAAAGTACAAAACCAAAACAAAAATACACCGTAACACTAAGAAGGACTAGCACGCATGAAGTCCAGCATGTCATCTAATGATACACAGGAGGGCAGCCAAGTTATTAGTCTAGGATTCAAAATCACAACTGCACAAAACCACCTCAAACAAAGTCATGAAATGGACTTAAAGGGATTGTATTGATCATATATGTTGGCCTATCTGTCCGTCTATTGGCAGGTTCTTGATCGTTAGTATCTGTCTGTCTGTCTGTCTATCTGTCTACCTTCAGTATCTATCTGTCCATTTATCTAGTTAAAGTATCTCTATTTCTGTGTGTGTGTGTGTATATATATATATATATATATATATATATATACACACACACACACACACACATTATGTTAGAAAATTTGACTATATGCACCATTAATATTATTTTCATTTTAAAGGAAAAACTTGAGACATTGCTGGCATCTTTAAAGGAAAAGACTCTGAAGACTGAACAATCCAAAAGTCGGAATGAGAAAAATATCCAAGAACTTAAGGCAAGTGTTTAACAACTGTAAAAGGCTGTGTTATTTAATGGTGATAAGCAAAGGCAACTGGAGATGTGTGCTATATCCTGTCACAGACTGTGTACACAGAAAATGACCCACAGGGCCATCCAGTCTGCCCTACATAGCTCTATGCTCCAATGTAGGGCTGGAATTAAAGATCTGATAGGCTGAGCCTCTGATTGTCATCCCCGCCTCACATGTTCCTGGTTGTTTGCATTATGGTATTCACATAACACGGTGTTCCAAAAGGGAAAATGTGTTAGTTTCCTTGTCTGGTATAAGGTTCACCTCATAAACCTAGAATTTATTTTCTCACATGGAGGAACAGGCTTTGGGAAAAACTCATCTCTTCCCAACTAATAGTATTAAACTCGTTTTGATAAAATATTTGCCACGTTGTTAGTAATGATAGAGTCAGTCCTTCAAGTTAGGCATACTGTACACAATGGCCCAGATATTCAAACTGCGCCATTCTGAGGCGCAAGCCCCCGCACTGCTCAAAATAGTTGCGCAGGGGTGTGGCCGAGGCGATATTCAAAGGAGTTGAGCTATTGAGCAACTCCTTTGATTACTCAACTCCCCAGCCAATGCCAAGAGTGGGAACTTGGCGCCACCGCGTTGCCAGAGTTGAGCATTAAACTTCTGCGGTGGCGTTAGTGCACCATTGCGCCACGCGCAAATTTCCGATATTCAAAAGGTGACATGCAAATGGGGCCATAATTTATGCAAGGTGCAGGGGGGGCCATTTGCATCTATTTATGCCCCCATTTGCATGCCATTAGCATGTAGGTGTGCCGATCCCTGAGGACTTGCACCTGGCCGACCTGCCAGGCAGCAGCCGTCGGGGACCTATGCACTCTGCAGCCCGATCACGGGCAGCATCAGTGTATACATCCCCCCCCCCACAGCTCACGAAGCCCGATCGCGGGCGCCAGTGCATGCCCCCACACACGCGGTATCTCCGAAGCCCGATCACGGGCATAACCTGTATCAACCCCCACCAGTGCCCGATCGCGGGCAGAATGTAAAAGCCCCCAACCGAATATCTCCCTGGTGGTCCAGTGGACCGTAATCCCGATCGCGGGCAGAATGTCAAGATTACAACCCCCAAACATCTCCTGGTGGTGTCCCCCACCCACCCGAAGCCTCACCCGCTCCCCGGCGCCGGTGGGCAGCAGCATCCACCGCCTGCCGCCCAAGCCCACCGACTGACTGTCCGGTAGGGCTGCCGCCCGTTGGTGCAGAGCTACAGCCAATGGGCGTTTGGCTGTAGCTCTGCACCATCAGGCGGCAGCCCTACCGACAGTCAGTCGGTGGGTTGGGCGGCAGGCGTTGCCGCGCGCCGCCGGCCGCTGGGGGGAGCGGGTGGAGGGGCTTTGTGGGTGGGTGGGGGACACTAGGACACCAGGGAGATGTTTGGGGTGTAACTTTGACATTCTGCCCACGACAGCATTACGGCCACTGGACCACCAGGGAGATATTCGGGTTGGGGAGTCTTTACATTCTGCCCATGATCGGGCACTGATGGGGGTTGATACAGGTTATGCCCGCGATCGGGCTTCGGGAGATGTTTGGGGTTGATACACCCTATGCCACGCGATCGGGCTTCGGAGATATGTGTGTGTGGGGGGTATGTTACTGTATGCCCGCGATCGGGCTTCAGGAGATATGTGTGTGTGTGGGGGATGTTACTGTATGCCCGCGATCGGGCTTTGGGAGATATGTGTGGGGATGTTACTGTATGCCTGCTATCGGGCTTTGGGAGATATGTGTGGGGGCATGTTACTGTATGCCCACGATCGGGCTTCGGGAGATGTTGGGGGTGTTAATACACTTATGCCCGCAATCGGGCTTCAGGAGGTATGTGTGTGGGGATACTGTATGCCCGCGATCGGGCTTCGAGATAATGTGTGAGAGGGGTGTTACCAGGCGCCCGCGATCGGGCTTCGGGAGATATGTGTGTGTGGGGGATGTTACTGTATGCCCGCGATCGGGCTCGGAGCTGTGTGGGGGATGTTACTGTATACCCGCGATCGGGCTTCTCGAGATGTTGGGGGTGTTGATACACCTTATGTCCACGATCGGGCTTCGGGAGATATGTGTGTGGGGGGGGCATGTTACTGTATGCCCGTGATCAGGCTTTGGGAGATGTGTGGGCGGGGGTTGTTTTTACGTTCTGCCCACGATCGGGCTGGTGGGGGGGCACAGGGACCGAGTTGGGGGCCAGCCAGGGGTGGCAGCTGCTGTGTTGCGCCCTGCAATACAGCAGCTCACCTGTGGGTGGCCCTCAACTTGATCCTTTTTTTTTGGCTCAAGGTTGTGCAGGCGCAGGTTGGGGGTTGCGCATGCACAACTCTGCACAACCCGACTGAATATCGGGTTGCGCAGGTTATGCATGGTTCTTCCCCCTCCTGTTGAGCATGCATTCATTTGCATTGCTCTTTTGCGCAACCTGTTGTCAGTGGCGAACTGCCTCCCTGCTGAGTATCACAGAATGGCGATTTTTTGACTTCATAAAGAGCAAGAACTGCCAAGGCTTACAAACCCTTTTGAATATCTGGGCCAATGTTTTTATCTTCTATCCTGTTTCATTATAAAAATTATGTATTTTTAAAGGACATTAAAGCTTAGAGTCATTGTTCTGATAGATTGTAACGTAAGGAAATGATGTTTGTAAGAGGTCTACCCCAGAATTATGCACATCTGTATTCAGGGATGATGTATTCTTTAGAGCACCATAGAACAATGTGCCTTCTGGCGGGATCTTCTGATGCAAGGGATGTCTATATGCTTAGGATGGGCTGCATCTGCACCCAGAAGGGATGGTGGTATTGGTCATGAGAATAGACTGGGTAGTTAGGGTGGATGTAATTAAACTAGAGGACTGGTGGAGGGGATCACCATAGGCAAATTATATATTAAGGATTATCATGGGAAGAACAGCAGAGCACTTGAGCACATGGAAATGTGACCCTTTGGGGGGGTGAAGGAAGCATGGAGGGGCAACCATTATGCCTTCTGTGCTGGTAAATATGAGGAACACATCCAGCAAAATGGATGCTCCCAACAGTATAATGCTCTTTTTCTTTTAATTCATAAAAATTGTTATTGTTTCTGGACACGTAAAAATGTGTACACAGCAGTCAAATCAACCAACGTGTACTACTATCCAGAGTATCTCTTGTGCCTGTCGTCTGTGTCTGTGTTTATATTTATAGTGTCTGCTCAATATCAGTAGATTGCAAAGCAGGTGGTCAGACACAGTAGGTTGAAAGAAAATGTGTTATTGCTCAGCTATTTGTCTTCTGTGACTCAAATTATTGACGCTGAAGACTACAACTAGCAGTACAATGTCAAATTTCGGATAAAGGTAACTAACCCAGAAAGCTTAACGATCACAATGTTTTAAAGAAAAGGGTTTAGTGAGCAAGTGGTGCAGCTGAAGGACTATTTGCCAGACTGTCTATCCTGCAACGAAGGCCCCTGAAATTCTGCGATTCCGCAGTTGTGGAATTTTCTGCAGAATTTGAATCATGCCACCGAACATGTATAGTGCCACAGAATGGATTGTTCTTGATGCATTTTTATTTAAATATGCAGTTTTTCCATAGTACCCAACTCCCTTCCCTATCTCGTTTATCCTGAAGCTCCTCTTCTATGCTCAGTATGTGACATCATCAATGACGTCATCTTTTAGCCGATGACAGGACTGCTTTCTTCCACAGAAATGAATAAATCATACTACAGCAAGCAGAAAATGCTGCTGCAGAAGCCTAGGAGCCCTGCTGCAGAAATCAGGGCAAATTATCATAGAGTACTAGGAGCCCTGCCTGCAACCAATAGGGTGCAGGAATGTTGGATTTGGACCAGGTTAGCTCCAGGAGTGAGAGAGAGGATGCAATGATCCTCTGCATCCACACACAAACCCTGGTGATATTTCATGGTAATGTAATAGAAATGGTTTTGTCAGTCACTTACTCTTCTCCACCCACCCTGTTGCATGACTGGATGGAAGCATGAGGACCCTGATATTTGGGTTGGGGATAGCAGGCAAATTGGGCAAAACGGGAAACTGGTCATCTCGCGTTATGAGTGTTTCTTAATGTCGCTTCACTTCTTCACACTATATAACAGAAACGCATGCATTTGGAGAAGAACAGAACAGAAATGCAATTTCAACGTCTGCCTCAGTATTTGAATGACGAAAAGGAACGGATTCTTGAGTATCTGAAGGAGGAAGGAATGAAAATCCAAGAAGGTTTAGAAAAAAACATTGAAGCCCTGTCAGAACAGCAGAATTCCATCAACGCTGTGATACAAGCTATCCAAGAGACTCTTCCGCTGAAGGGTGCAGTATTCTTGAGGGTGAGACTACTTTAATCTTTCAGGTTGGAACTGAAAATCCCAATCTTTATGTAAAGTGCGCTTACCTAGTCAACAAAAACAAACAATTTAAACAATCATGCCTTATTTTGTAGACAGCATCCCAGCTAATATATAATGTACTCTACGAACATATGAAAATTACCTGAAGAAGTGGGCCTAGTGGTCTATCAAGTCTGCTCAAGTGAGCCGCTCAGTCTAATTTATTGGAGCTGCCCCACCCACCCATGCCTTCAAGGTTACCCTCTCCCACCCTCTCTTCTGTCATCCTTTTCTTCCCTCCTGTTGCCACTCTCCTTTTTACCCTATCCCACCCCCTTTTAAAACGTCCCACTGTCTTCAGTGATGCTGCCTCATCCAGCAGTCCATTCTGTTTTGACACCACCATTTCTAGTGTGTTTTGTTCTAATTATATACGGAAACTGTCAACTCCCTTAGGCTTCAACGTCTCTCTAGTTTAAGAAAACACATTTAATGATCGCTCACATTCTGTAGAGATTGCTGAAGTAGCTAGTGGTTTAATTCTGACTCATTTTTTTCTTTTTAAAGGTGAAAAACCAATTGCCCGCCATATTGATGTTACCCTACAAAAAATGTTTGTTCAAAGTTGGTGATCTACTACTATTGCCTAATTTCTGGATTTGAGAACACCTCCAACACAGTCTAGCCACTCATAACGATGCAGTGAGAGGAGAGGAGACTATTGCATCATAAGTGGCTGCACTGTTGGGGGTGTGCCTAGCAGACCAAGGATTTGAAACAAAACAAGGTCGGGTTTAATTGCACCACTAGCATGCATTTAGTTCTACTAAAAAAGAAAGTTGATAAAACATGAAATCATTAACTCATAGTTCATGTACACATTTTGAGTCACTGCAATGAAACACTTCTACTATAAAATAACTAACCTAGCTGGGTTTTTACTGTGTTCATTAAGGCAGCTGTCTTCAAATAGTCCCCAGAAAGGAAAAGAACTCAGTATCGCACACACAAATGGAATGGGGTGAGAAAGAAGGAATAAATAAAAAAACAAGAATAGGAATTCTGTTTATAGTCATGAGTACAGATATTCTGATTGCCTAAATGCAATTTGTTTACTTCTGCAAATTTTAAAGACATTTTTGTTTGCAGAGAACTACCTGCCCAGACACTCCATTAGCAGAATGTCAATGTTTTGCATTGTGTGATTCCAGTGATTTCATAGACTTCAGGGCAAGCCGCATTTAGCCAGAAAGGGATTTAAAACTTGCCGGGATAATGACATTGCATACTGTAGGTAAATGTTTCAGAAACCTAGCCCTTGATCTTTTTATTTCTTTCTCTCTCTCCCCCTCCATCTCTCTCTCTCTCTCTCTCTCACACTCTCTCAGTCACACTATCTGTCCTCACCTCTTCCCTTTCCTCATTCCCCTCTCTCTCACATACACACACTATTTCCCTCTCCCTCCCTCCCTTGTGCTTTACTTCTCTTCTGCCCTTCCTTTCCCTTCCCTTCTCTCTCTCACTCTCCAGCTCTCCCTCCATGTTCTCCCTTCTCTCTCATATACTCTTTCCCTTTCTCACTCTCACTCCCTCATACTCTTTCCCTCTCTCCCTCTCTCTCTCTCATGCATACACTCTCTTTTCTTCTCTCTGCTCACTCTGTTTTCTTCTCTCCCTTGCTCCCTTCCTCTTCTCTCCCTTCCTCTCTCTTCCTCTCACCCTTCCTCCTGCCCTCCCTCTCTCACATTTTCTGACTCACCCCCACTCTCTCCCCCCTTGTTTCCTTGTCTCCCTCTCTTTCCCTCTCACTGCCTTTTGCTCTCATTCTCTCTCTCTCTCTCTTTTCCCTCTCTCTCTCTCTTGCTCTCTCTCTCCTTCCCTCCCTCCATTCCTCCCTTATTCTCTCATGCAATCTTCTAGGCAGTTATCCATCTGCAAATACCTGAATGAGGGTTTGATAATCTATATAGAAGCAAAATGCCAAAGACTTACTGTTTAATATATCATGTCTGAACGATAATGCCTGTTGTCCCCAGTGGCACCTCGGTGTGGATCCACTGATGTGACAGTAATCGGTTACACTGCTTGACATGATTATTACAAAGTTATACAATGACACTGTAACTTGCTCTTCTTCTGGCAGATGAGATACATTTCGCACATCCTTAAAATTCATGCAGCACTCTTATTCAGCTCACACTAAAGTTGCTGTCTTAATTGCTGATCACGTTCAAGAAACAGAATTGTGATTCCATTCAAAGGGGGACACCTGCTGACCCTGCCGCAGCATGCCACTGATCCAGGTTTGGGAGGAGACGTGAGATGCAGACAGCAGGTAACCAGGCTGGGAGACAGTGATGGTGGTGGCAGCACTTTCCAAACTGCGGAGTGGCTAGTGTTACATTTGGCACTGCAGCAACCTCCTCGGCAGGCCTGGAAGCTTGCTTCTCTGGGGCTGCAGCTCTTCGATATGAGGCCATCAATAGGCAGATGGCACCATTATGAGGGTGGGGAAAGAGAGGGAGCAAAAAGGGAGAAAACACTAGTCATTATAAGCTTGACAGCCCCAGTACACCTAGTTACCATAAGTGTGGCAACCCTGGTACACTCAGTTGCCATAAGCATGGCAGCTCCAGCACACCCAGTCACCATAATACTAACATACTAAACTGCCAGCAGAGTAGGCCACATGATCTATTGAGTTTGCTTGAGGGTAAGCACCTGTAATGGGTACCATTGCCATCCCCGATTCCTCCCTCGAGAAACCCCCCACCAGAGCTCCCTCCCCAGGGTTGACATTTCCCATCTTCACCCTCCTCCTATACCTGTGCCAGCCCCTTTTGAACCCCACCACCATGCCAACCTCCACCAGCTCCTCAGGCAGAGCGTTCCACGGCTCCACCCTTTCCGTGAAGTAATGCCTCCTCCTCTCACTCCTAAGTCTCCCACCCTCCAGCCTTATGCTGTGCCCCCGGTGGCCCCTCCCTCCTTCCTCTGAAAAACCTCATCAAGTCCCACACCATTTAACACCTTTAGATACTTGAAAATCTCTACCATATCCCCCTGTCCCTCCTCTCATCCAGTGAGTACAGGCCGAGCTCTACAAGCCTATCCCCATAGGATCTATCACCCAGTCCTCGAAACATTTTAGTTGCCCTCCTCTGAACCCTTTCCAGCAGTACAATGTCCTTCTTTAAGTGTGGTCACCAAAACTGCACACAGTATTCCAGGTGTGGTCTAACTA
The DNA here is from genome assembly GCA_016271365.2 of Neoceratodus forsteri. Classification (NCBI taxonomy): domain Eukaryota; kingdom Metazoa; phylum Chordata; order Ceratodontiformes; family Ceratodontidae; genus Neoceratodus; species Neoceratodus forsteri. The sequence goes on from JADMNL010000035.1 coordinate 74,899,779, forward strand.
GGCAGTTATACAGCAGCAGAATTACCCCCCTGCTTCGTGAGGTAATCCCCTGGCGATGCAACCTAGCATTTTATTAAGCCTTGGCTGCAGCCCTACTACACTGCTCAGATTTATTCATTCTGGCATCCACTACCACCCCAGATCCCTCTCCCCACTAGAAGCCAGCAATGTATATCCCCAGGGTATAAACATGGCCAGGGTTCCTAGGACCCAGGTGAAGAGCCCTGCACTTCCCTGTGTTAAATTTCAGTTTCCAGTTGCATGATCACCACTCCAGAACCTCTAGGTCCCTCTGCAGGGTTTCCCTACCCTCTTCCCCATCCACCACTGCCCCCAGCTTTGAGTCATCCGCAAAGAGGCTCATTTCACTCCTGATACCCTTTCTGATGTTGGATACATAAGCTTTAAACAGGAGAGGGTCCAGCACTGATCCCTGAGGGACCCCGCTGATGACCCTCCTGGAAGATGAGACAATCCCCCCAACCATGACCTTCTGAGAATGTCCAGATAGCCAGTTCCCAATCCATCTGACCACCAGCCCCCCCATCCTCACCAGCTTTACCAGCTGACCTGAGCGAGGTACCGAGTCAAACGCCTTGCTGAAATCTAAAAAGAGGACATCCACCGATCTACCGTGATCTAACACCTTCATCACCCAGTCATAGAACTCCACCAGGTTAGTCTGACACTACCTGCCTGGGACGAAGCCATTCTGGTGATCATCCAGGTACCCCCTTACCTCCAAGAATGCCCACAGTCATTCCTTTAGGATGGCCTCCATCAGTTTGCCCACAACCAACATCAGGCTGACAGGCCTATAGTTTCCCGGCTCCTCCCTAGACCCACCCTTGTGGATTGGCACAACGTGTGCCATCCTCCAATCCAGGGGCACCCTTCCTGTCTGCAGGGAAGTGTTTAAATAAGGCCGCCAGGGGTTCAGCCAGTATGTTGGCCAATTCCAATAGCATTCTGGGGTGGATTCCATCCAGACACGGGGCTTTATCCTTTTTAAGGGACTTGAGGGCTTGCCACACCCTGTCTACAGAGAAGTCAATATCTGTGAGCCCAGTCCCTGTAGCATATCCCACCTGACTCTCCCTGTACTGCGCAGTCCAATCCTGCCCCCTAGGACAAACAGGTATTTCAACACTTAAGCCTCTGGCTATTCCAACACCCTGCCCCTCTCAGCTCTATGCAGACCCATCCTGCTGCCTGGTGAAGACTGATGCAAAGTACTCATTGAGCACCTCCTTCTGATCCCCTGCTTCCTATGTCCACCCCTCCCTGACCGCAACCTGCTAATCTGCCCCTTCACCGTCCTTCTTTCCCTGATATACCTAAAAAACTCTTTATCCTTCTTCCTGATCCCCTGTGCCAGTCTCTTCTCCATCTTCGCCTTAACCAATCTCACCACCCGAGTGACCTTCCTGGCTGAAATCTCATATTCATCCCTGTCAATGACCCCACGTGAATCATGACAGCCCTGATAACCCAGTCATTATAAGTGTGACTGCCTCAGTACACTCAGTCACCATAACTGTGACAGCCCTAAAACAACCAGTCACCTTAAGTGTGACACCCCTGATACACCCAGTCACCTTAATCATGACATCCCCAGTACAAAGTCACCACAAGCATGACAACCTCAGTATACACAGTCATCATAAGCATGAAAACCCAGGTACACCCAGTCACCATATGTGTGACAGTCTAGTACACCCAGTCGGGATAAACATGACAGCCCCAGTACACCCAGTCACCATAATCATGACAGCATCAGTACACACAGTCACCACAAGCTTGACAGTCCCAGTACACAGTCACTACAAGCATGACAGCCCCAGTACAGTCAGTCACCATAATAGTGACAGCCCCCGTACACACAGTCATCACAAGCGAGATAACCTCACTATACCCAGTAACCATTAAGCATGATAACCCAGGTACACCCAGTCGCCATAAGTGTGGCAGCCCACATTCAGTCACCACAAGTGTGACAGCCCCAGAACACCGAGTCACCGTATGTGTGGCAACCCCAGTATACCCAGTCACTACAAGATGTGACAGCCCTGGTACGCCAAGTCACCGTAAGTGTGACAGTCTGGTACACCCAGTCACTACAAGTGTGACAGTCCCAGTATACCCAGTCTCCACAAGTGTGACAACCCCAGTACACCCAGTCACCATTATCATGGCAGACCCAGTACACACAGTCACCACAAATGTGACAGCCCCAGTATACCCAGTAACCATTAAGCATGACAATCCATGTACACTCAGTCACCGTGTGACAGCCCACACCCAGTCACCACAAGTCTGACAGCCCCAGTACACCCAGTCACCATACATTCAACAGCCCCAGTACACTTAGTCACTACAAGTGTGACAGCCCTGGTACACCCAGCCACCATAAGTGTGACAAGCTGGTACACCTAGGTCCTGTGCCATGGAGAGTCTGTATGCTATGATATATGCAGCTAGAGGGGGTCAAACCATGACTCACAGGGGCTAGATTAGTTGTAGATGGGGCAAAATATTTACTTGGTGACCGATAAGGATGAGATGCAGTATTTTCAAATGTTCACTTGCAGCCGGCCCAGTGGCATGGTGGCCTGAGGCACTGGTTGCCACATTTCTCATGACTCCAGTGACTGGGGTTTGGGAATGGACATGGAATGCTTTGGGGCTGGTCGAGGGGAGAAAGATTGCGCTTCCCAAGACAGTTCTCCTCCCTCCAGAAGGGGCATACATGTGTCCCGCTATTGTGGCTGCCACCTGGAGGAATTTTGGTGGCAGCACAGCAGGTTGTAAAGGAAAGGAACCCCACCCTCAGGATACTGGGGGGGGGATCTCCGTGGAGGCACAGTATACACAGTGCATCACTGCATGTGCTGTGGACCCTAGGGGAGAAGATGGTGGAAAAAATCCTGACTGTGACAGAATGAAGGCCTGGTCCCCTGCAGGCCCCACACCAGGGACTGTGCAACCCCAGGTCCTGTGGCAGAAGACAATCAGAATATAAGGTAAACCCCAGAAATGTCTGAAGGGGAGCAGGTCATGCAAAAACAAGGAGATGAAATACTTTGCAAAAAAAGAGGGGGGCACACTTGCTTCTGTGTCTATCCAGCTGGTCTTTTACTAGATGATTTAACAATTCCAGCCATCTGTCAGAATTTCATTCAAGGTTACATCCAAAAAATGACACAAGTTGAATTTGCAATAGTTTTGAATGCAGTTTGCAACAAATTATGGCTTTTCTTTTTTGCAAATGAATAGATCTTTTGAAGACTGAGGAGGGGAAGTCTGGCACAAGCTGGAAGGTAGAGAGGGGCAGGCAAGGCATACATTCATGTCTGCATAAATCTGCTATGAAGGGGCTGCAGCTTATCATTTTCAACTGTTCCATCAATATTTAACCAACTAAATTGTTTTCTAGGTTCAGGATTTGTGCTTTAAAAGTGACCATGACTATTGAAAACTCAGGGTAAAAGGCAAGTCTGAAATCTCAGCTTGTAGAGCAATGAAACCTTATCTCATTGGGCTGGATTCCATTATCTCATTAGAATGGATACGAATCCAAGTCACCTGTTATCATGACATTCTCAATATAATTTGTATATTAAATGATCAACAGTGGTTTATACTACACCAGGCATTCAATAACATCAGAAATGCTGTTACTAACTGAATTATTTTGTTCTCTTTTCTTTTTTCTTTTCTTTTCTCTTTCTTAGGATGTAAATACTACTGTTAACAGGTGTAGTATCAATATAAATACCCTACTACTTTTTTATATACTAGAAATAAACATAGTTGCATTGAAATAATATGATCATTATTTTGTGGTTCGTAGAGCCAGACTCATTTTTCAAATAAAGGAAGGCGCATATTCTGGAGCTGACCTGCAGCAATGTGGAAGCGCTATGCAGCGTACTGTCAGGCAGAAAGTGCAGAGGTTTCTTAAATTAGGTAAGGAAGAAAGAAAGAAATGGGAACACAATGCTGCTATTATCTTGAGAAAGTCTGCCAATGTTATGAAGCAAATATTTAAACAAGTGCACATGGCATGGCTATATGCTATAAAAGATTCTCATCTTATCATCATCATACTAACACATATACGTTATATACATTACATGTATATATGTATAAAATAGTTGCACAGTAGCACCACTATAGTTAAAGCTGAGCAGGGGTTTCTATGTCAAACCTCAAACTTTGCACTTTAATAACTTTTCAACTGTTTGATGGATTTGCACAAACATTTGCATATGCAGTCTTATGTGGCAGATCTTTTGATCTACTAAGTTTTATTTTGATCGGATTTGCGGATTCTGAACTGTGCATAGTGCGGATTCTGAACTGTGCATAGTGCTAAAGCATTAAAAATCTCTATTTTTTGCAGTTTTTTTCATCTCACTGCACCCAGATGGTTTGGAATTTTGGTCTAACATTTTGAATGTAGAAAGGGCTTGCTTCACATAAGTGCCTTTTGCTGGTTTGGTAAAAAATATTAATCCATTGCAGTTATTTAATCTGTGTTCTATGCATGCTCAAGTGAGTCTTTTGGATAGCTTCCTGCAACAGCAAAAGAGTTTCGCCTCACAAAAAAAGGATTCTTTATTGTGAGGGGCCTATCCTTTTTTGTGACAAAAAAATCCTTTTTCATGAAATGTCGTCTTTACACTTTAATATCTTTGCAACTGTTTAACAGATTTGCCCAAAATGTTGCATGCATGGTCTTGGAGGGTAGGTCTCTTGTCTTGCCAAGTTTCCTTCTAGCCCCATGTGCAGATTCTGAGATCTAGATAGTGGAAAAAGTTTTTAAAAAAATCACCATTTGTTGCAGATTTTTGTCATCATCTAGTGCACAGACAGTTTGAAATTTGATCTAAAAGTTTCAGGGTAGAAAGGGCTTGGCCCATTGATATGCCTTTTTTACTGGTTTGTTGAAGAAATATTGGTCTGTTGCTAAGTTACAGTGATTTAAAATTTTGGTTCTGAGCATGCTCAGTAAGTAGGGTCTTTTTTTTGTACATTTCTTTATCTCCTCCCAGACCAGCCCCTTCCTCCGGCCCTCCCAGCCCCATCACTCCAGTGTCCACTGATACTCACCCCATGTTTGAGGTGCCAGCTAGATGTGTATGGCGCCTGCAGAGGGTCGAAATCATCCTGCCGGTCCACGGTGTTTTCATCCTTCAGTTTTCTTCTCTGTCTCCAAGTGTAGGACAAGCGTGCAATGATGCCAATGGCCAGGCCATGTACATTTCCACACATGGCACACTGGGCATCTGCTTTGTCTCTGCCCCATCTGTGGAATCAGTGTGCCAGTCTCCAGCCACCACTAGAGACCAGGCATGTGCCAATCTCCCATCCCACCCCTCCACGAGAGAGGAGAGCTGTCCTCTGGATGCTCAATCTTCTCCCTCCCCAGCCAACCCCCTGTGACCCGCTCACACCATGGACACTGGTTGCCAGCATGGCAGGAGGTAAGGCATTGCTGCCTCAACCCTCCATGCCACAGGGCCAGCTTTGCTCAGTAGGGTCTTTTGAATAGATGTTTGATACCCTACTGAGGATGCTCAGAACTAACATTTCAAGTGCCTATATCTTGGGAATGGATTAATATTTTTTTTATGAAACCAATGAAAGGCACCATTTGGGAGGCAAATCCTTTCTAACCTGAAAATTTGAGACCAAAATTCAAAACCATCTGGGCTACAGGTGATGACAAGAAAACATGCAGAAAACAAAATTTTTCATAAAAAACACACTGTTCAGATCTTGGGATCTGCACATCCAACTGAAACAAAACTTGGCAGATCAGGACACCTTGCCTTCCAGACTGTGCATGCAAAATGTAGTGCAATTCCATTGAACAAGAGCAAAGCTATTAATATATTTATATACAGTGTATGTCTATATACAGTATTATAGCACACCCATAGCACCAGTACAACTGAGCAGTGAGTTCTATGGTAAACCTCAAATTTTGCAGTTTAATATATTTGCAACTGCTCAATGGCTGTGCATGCAATTTTGCATGCTTAGTCTCATTGGGTAGATCTCCTGATGTGCCAAGTTTTGTTCCAGTAGAATGTGCAGATTCTAAGATGTGAATAGTGAAATCACGTAAAAAAAAATTGTTTTTTTGCTTTTTTTTTGTCATTGCCTTGCACCCAAATGGTTTGAAATTGTGGTCTAAAATTTTAAGAGTAGAAAGGGCTTTGCCTACAGATGTGCCTTGTGCTGATCTGTTAAAAAAATATTAATCTGTTCCAAAGTTATTAAGTTTGAAAAATTCCAATTCTGAGCATGCCCAGTAAGCACTTCAAAGTAGCTGTATGAAGGGGCTGTATGATGTGGCGTGGCTTGGGTACCTAGATTCACCTCACAGCTCATGAATTAGCTTATTTGCACACCCAATTTTTATGTTTGCTTGTGCACATGTGCAAGAAACATTCTGTGACAGCTTAGGAGAGAAGCGGGTTGTGGAGGTGCGGCACTGTGGTGGACAATGCCGGCACTGCATCTGTGGGCTTGGCAGTGCTCAACCAATGCAGGCCCAGTGTCCTGATGACACTGGTTCTGCAGAAGCACCACCAACTTGTAGCGGTTTGGCTGTTGCAATCAGGGTCTGCCTCATCATTACAGCGTCAGCCATTCCACTGCAGTGAGGGAGCGACCCATCATTGTAGGTCAGTACCGTGCCTGGTGTAAAATTTCCAGGAACATGGCAGTGGCTCAGTGCCCCATGAAAGTCAATGGGGCCACCCAATCCCCCCTGTCAGCATGCCCCCTGACCCAGTTCATTTACTGATGGGGGAGCCCACTCCCCATCAGCATAATGTCCCCCCCAAATTTGTTGTGTGCTAAGGGGTGCCCAACCACAATGGCTGCAGCCCCCAAAAGAAGATCAGGTGGCATGCTGGGGATCAACCCCAGCATGCCAAAAGTCTCTATAAGACAGAAAACTTTCCCACAACGTTATTAATTTTTTTTAAACCTGTAAACTAGAAAACGGTCCCTTGTTGATTCTGGTGGCACCTTCCCCAACCTATGCCCACCCACTGCACACCCTACCTCCCCAAACACACCCCTCACCCCATACCTACCTCTGGAGTCCAGCATGATGATCTTTTGTGGACTGGGAACACGTCTGCACTCTTCAAAGCCAACCGCTAACTGAAGAAATACCGATAAGCTGTATAATGACATAAATTGATTTTTTTTTCAACTTATGTGGATATCTCAGGCATTTTGGGGACTTTTGGCACCTAATTTTCAACATGGGGTTATTGGGACTCCTCCTCGTGTATTCAATCAGTGTCATGGCATTATTCTGTCCCAAAAGGTGATTTCACGGTCACTGTGCGGAATCACCTTTCAGGACTGATTAACAAAATGACAGTGCCACTGTTCATGAAGCAGGCTCTCAAAAAGCATATGTAGCAAATTTGGTGAAAAAATCCTCAAAATTGCTGTTTTACGAGCGTGCATTGTGCAGTTTCCTTGCACACTCGTAATTTCACAAATTTGTAATATTTTCACTCCAGATTTTCAACATTGGCATTTTTACATACCTCCTTGTGAACAGTGCAGCTGTAATTTTACACATCCTGGCCAAAATGTGTTTTCACACCTGTGGCACCAAATGGCACAGTCACTGTGCAAAATCACCTTTTGGCTAATGAACTGATAATACCACTGTTCATGAGGTAGGGTCATAAAAAGCTCATGTTGAAAATTTGGAGTGAAAATACCAAAAAATCCTGGGGCATTAGGGATTCTGACAGTAACGCCCCACCCTGTAGAGACTGACAGGTGTTAGGGGTGTGACTTGGGGTTTCGGCTGCATTACTCATGTCATTCCACCCCCACCCAACCCTGCAGCAAGTGACAGGCATCGAGGTGTGCCTTGGACTCTTTGGCCCCAAAGTTAACCCCATTCCCCTATACTGCACCCATCTCAGCATATTTCCTTATGGAATGGGGTGAGCATAAGGGCCCAAGACCCCAAAGCACACTGTGACACCTGTCAGTGTCTGCAGGGTGGGGTGAGGTGGAATGGCATAAATGTTATGACCAATGACCCAAAGCCAGACTCCTAACACCTTTCAGTCTCTGTGGGGGGGGTGCCATTCATTCAATACTTCACTACCATTCCTATTATGCATCTCTCTAACTCTTGCACTACCAATGCCAATGCCAGCAAGCCAACATTCAGCATTGGCAAATGCTTGTTTTAAAATTGAAGGAATTAGAAAAATTTAAACCACTGTTTACAACCATTTCCTTTTGGTTTATTTTTTGGATACTGACAGATTGGAGACGTTAATTGTTTCGAAACATGGGCTACAAGTCAGTATGTTAAACATTAGGGCTATAGAAGGAAAGTAGAAAGATCAAGTATATTTTGGGACATTAAAGAGAATATATGAGTATATGCGGAAGAGAGCATTGACTACCAACAAATGTTTCATGCTTGGGAAGCACTGGGAGCAGCTTGTCAAGGATATACTGTATTACAGGGAATATTTCTGGAGATGGATTGAGGACAATTGTGTCATTTGCAGAGGACCTTGCCACATGATTAACTGGCTGAAATGCAATAATATCCATGCTTGATCCTGGTGATTGTAGCACAAACCGTCTCATGACAAGATAGTAAAATGATCCCCTAATCAATGAAGGAATGGTAAGGCAAGGTGAGCTGGATTTATCAGATGGAGAATTTGGCACACAACGTCAGTCATCAACATTTGTACAGTTCTAAATATTGGTATTCATAACTATGAGGGCAGTTATATTTACTTCTTAAGGAAAACTAATGGAATAGTGCAGAAGCCCAAGACTATAGTCAGCGCAAACTGGAATATTGGTTTAGAACTTGGGATTAAAATGAGACATAGTCATGTTTTTTGGTACAGAGGACATTATTGTATTCTCAAATAAAATTGTATGGTAAAACCTTTTTTTTAAATTGTTTTAGTCACAAAAGACACACTAAGCCAAGGCTGGTTTGCAGGTGTGTCCTGGGAGCACAGGGAAGTTAAGCGACTTGCTCATGTTCTCGCTGTATGCATGTGGTGGCTGTGCGATTCAAATCCAGTTCTCCAGTTGTGCAGCTCAGTGATCTTAACTACTATGCAATACTGGCTCCCAAAATAATGGTCAAAATGTTGACAGAGTTGAAACTGAAACGGTGGGTGTCATCTGTTTTAAATATTGGTTTGCATCATAGGAGCACGGTAACGCACCTATAGTTAGTGTGGCTTGTGAGTTCTATGTTAAACTCAATTTTTTTGTTTACTGCTGACAGAAAGATGGCTTCACAGATTTAACACATTTATTGTACATGCCACAATCCACAATCCCTGAAAGTCTCATGTAAATCAGTTCAGAATGTTCAGATATATTAAAGTGTGAAAAAAATATTTTTCCATTGATTTTAATTGTGAGTTTTTTTCTGAATTTTTGCTCTCAACTACATAAAAAACTACAAATCTTGAAATTGTGAAATATTGTATGGTTATGTAGGTTGGTTTGGAAGAATTTCTGAGGGGTGTTTGATGTTTGAGAGGTTTGTACTTTTAGAGATATTTACATTTGAAAAATCAGGGTTTTGCCGTTGCGGTGTAGCTCAGAGAAAAGTACTCAGAGTTAACATGCTGCATGCAGAGAAGAGCTTCATTCAGTGCTGTTTGATGGAGATGGTATTTTGTACAGATTTGCTCTCATGGGGAAAAAAAACAGTAAGCTTTTAAATTACAAAACTTGTTCTGTGTCTGTAACTTGGTTAGAAAGGATTTCCTAGGGTGGAGGGCAGTTTGAAATCTGCTCAGTTTTTCAAACTTCAATGAAAAAACGGAGCATCAGGATAGAGCGGTGGTGTAGATATACAGATTGTAACAACAGAAAAAAATTAATCATACTGCACCCGCCACAAAGTAAAGACCACTGCTCATGAATCAGTATAAAGTCATTTATTTAAAAAGTGTATAGCAACTCCACCAAAAATGGTTCTAAAAGACAGAACAGGAGCACAAAATTTCATTTTTTTGCTAGGGTAACCCCAAGCTTCATCAGATAAAGTTTCTGTGCCAGTGCATCACTTATATACTCAACCACAATTAACCAATCACCACACACGTGAATATGTATTAAAACACTTTGGATACAATAGCTCCAGTCACATCAACGTAATTACTATCCATTCAAGAAAAGGCTGTGACTATTTGTTGCACTAATTACATCCTGAGTAAGGCATAGTACTTTATCTTATGTCTCACTGATTCATTCACAAAATAACAAATATGATCAGACCCATTAATTAAATGTATAGGTGGTAAAAAAATGACAATAAGTAACCTACATCATAAATATTAAGTTTACAAAGACATTTAGTATTATACCTTTATATAAAAAAAGTAACAGATCTCTGGGTAACATTCAAAGACATGTTCCTCAAATGAATACTTCATACTCATTTTATTACTTTTTATAAAAATACTTGCATGACATTTTCAGTACTTATATTTTATGTAAAAACGCATTCAAATATATTGCATCAAGCCCCTTGTTACTGTGTGCATTCAAGTAATAAATCCAGAAACTTTCTCTCTGGCCCAATCTTTTTTCTAAATCATCACCTCTCGGACTAAGTTCTACTTTTCAGTTCCAATAAAGGAGATGTTATGTACTTTATCGGGATTACTATATGTTGAGTTGTGGCATCTCTAACATTGTTGTGATGCACAGCTCTCTCACACACTCTTCAACTCAATATTTAAAATGTCTAGTGGTTCTACTAATACAAGCATGGCCGTTCTTAGTTGGTGGAGCAATTTGTCTGGTTAATTCTGATAAGAAACAAGACTCCGCCATGCTAACTAGTTATGTGGCCCCTTACTTATAGTGGTAGAACCACTATTCTTTGCCTCCAACACCCACCCCCATCTATTTCTTTCACTGTCTCATAAAGGTTCAGCTAATATTAAGTTTAGTTGGTCCAATTTAGGGGGATTTTTCTGCACTAAATTTTAAAGGCTTAAAGCTAAGTCAGTTTGTTTGTCGTGGCCGATCGATCATATATACAAATGATTTTACTTTGAGCATATATTTATATAAAATGACTATGCGGCACTCTATTGATAGCTGCCCTTTATGGTATACCGCTGTAACAGCTATGCTTTTACAGTGACAGCAACCCGCCAACACCCGCAGTGTCGACTGGGTTGCTGGAGTGATGCCAGAGTCATCAACTTTGGAGTTTGGTCACTCTCCCCCAAGATCAGCCCTCCTGGAGTTGGAATCCTTAAGTCTGGGAGGGTGCAGGGGGGCACAGCCTCCCTGCATGAACACTGATAGTGTGTTAGTCCAATCAGGGATCGGAGTCTGTGGCGTTGGGGATGTTAGCGACCATATATCACTGTAGGGGAGGTAGCTGACATTCCTGTTGCCGTGGTAGCATGGAACTACCCTTTACATATTGGATTTTGCCAAACTGAATTTTAAAGGTTTAAACTTTTGAGCTACTTGCTTGTCATAGCTGAACTTTTGTATATAAAAAATATTTTCCTTTGAGCATATACTTATATAAAATGACTCTCAGGTGCTTTTACATATTGCACCTTGTTCCTTTCCCTCCTTTTTCTCTTCAGTTCTTCTAGAAGTTAATGATTAAAAAAATGTCCAACACCAATTTGGTTCTTCCAAGCAATAGTATGTTGAACTGTCTAATCCTTTCAATATAGGCATTAATGCAAATTATAACATGGGTTCTGAAAATATTGTCTTCTGATTCATCCAAACAGATCAACTGACCATTGATTAATCCCTGCAATACCCACAGTTGCATGTCCACAGGGCTTTATTTTACTGTTTCTTTAAGTAAAACTCTTACATAACATTGCCTATGTCATATGAGGAGTAGCCCACTTCAGGGTAATAATGGGTTGTAAGCAATAATACCCAACAGGTTGGGCGTAGTGTACTATACTGACCCGGGGCGTATCGAGTCTCGACGCCGCAGGCGGAGGGCCTTAAGCCCCTGGAAGGTCCGGTATACACAATACCGCCCACCCTTGGAGGGTATTATTGCTTTTAGAAATGGGCATTGTAAAAATTAAGTTTAATTTTAAAAGTTTGTGCTATATTAGTATAAAATATGTTTGGAGATAAAATAGTTCCTCCGCATCATTAGATTTGTGGTTTCTTTTTAGCGTGGTCATTTCTGTCCTACTGGAGATTCTGTACTACTGTTCTCCTTCCTCCCTCTGACTAGTAACAGCAGCAAATGAAAGTAAAAGAAATGAAAGAGCAGGGCTCACTCAGAAAATCAGCTTCATTTTGTAGCATTTCAGTTCAGGTTCCCACGGTCAAAGCCAAGGTATCAGATGCAATGCGACGGAAACAGTAGTTAAGTAGTAATATTATTAAAAAAAATGTCTTGACATTTCTGCAGTTTTTTTTGTTTTTGTTGTTTTCCTCAGTTTGATCTTGTTATGGGGCTGCAAAACCGTGACTGACTTGAGCAAAAGAGAGAGAGAGAGAGTGCGCTACTGTGTGTTACAGGAGCGGTATTTTCTTCGTTCCTATCACATTCCATCTCATACTTTGGCTTTCCTGACTTTGGAAACCTGAACTGAAATGTTAAAATGAAGGTGATTTTCTGTGTGAGCTACACAGAAAAACACAATAAAAGAGTTTAGAAAGCACACAGATGTGAGCATTCCCTTGATCACTATTCAATGCTCTGCACTGAATTCAGCGTGACTGCTGGTGGTAGCTGTGACACTGCGTGGAAAGCAAAATGGTCCGGGGTAACAGTACTTCTTCGTGTCGTGCAGAAACGGAATTAAACCTATTGGGGGATCGCTACACCTCAGCTCCGCTTCGGTGTATCATTTTGGCAGATGGTCAGGAGTAGGGAGTGCCTTTTTAATTTGTAGAGCTATTGGACGGGAGATCGAGTAAAACAGCATGTGGACCTTAGATAGTAGCTGACACTGTCATCGGGATTGAGCATGGTGGCTGGAGGTGTGAACACGGTTCCTTTGCTACAAACTACGAGCAGGTAGTTTTGCTGTTCAACAAAAAAAATTTTTGCTTTCTGTCTGGCAAGCCGGGACTGCAGTTAAGTGGGAGCAGCGTGTTACAGTAGCGGTTAACACATCACAAGTGTCGCTTATTATTTAAAATGTTAAATGTGTTGAACATCTTTTTTTTTTACTAATGGTGTTAAATATATGAAATTATGGGTCAGTTAACCCATGGTACAGCCATTCTGTGCTAGTGTAATTGAGAGGCCAAGAGTGCATTTTTTTAGCAAAGTTAACCGTGTTGGGGGGGGCGCTGTCTCTCTGGGCCAGTTAGCGGTCTTGCGGTGACTGAATTTACGCTACAATTTTGCAGCCCAAATTTATTTTAGCCGCAACTGTGTGTGCTTTTATATTTGTTAACAGCTGAATGTGCGGATGCTCTTGCAAGGTGGACAAGGGGAGATCGACTTACAATTTAGGGATCTGTCAGAGAGCCAAGCATCATGGAGGCAGTTGCCTTTTTCAACGTTCTACTGGCCCATGAGTATCCAAACTAAATGAGGCACCAGAGACTGGGACTAGTTATTTCCTGGTCTCTATTGTCTCATACCGGCCTGGCTTCTTAGTGCTTTTGGCCAGTCGGGATACAGATATGAATTTGCCCATTTTCTAATGAGCATTAATCCATGCCTGGGTGGTTAAAGTCACTAAGTTTCGCCTTGTGACTCCAGCCCCCTCCCAGGCATGGATTAATGTTCAGTAAACCAATACCCTGTCATGGGTTAATCCCTTTATAGCTTTTTATCTCATTTAAATCTCAAAAATTAACAATGCATAGGCACTAAAGCAATGTTCCATTTACTAATATGGGTACAAATTCAAAATAGCTGTGTTTCTTTAAATCTCAGTAATTAGCAATGCATAAGCATTGACACAATGTTCCATTTCATATTCACGTAAAGGGCTTCATTTCAAAAAGTATTCCTTAATAGTGCACATATAGCAAGTAGTACAAAATGCTATGATGGGCAATTGTTGTCCAGCAAGGTTCAGCTCCTGATGCATGAACATATATCATTGGAACTGTGAAAAATAGCACAATGTGCAAATGTGAAAGAAAGTACTCAGTGCAAACAATGTTGTGAAGCATAGAAAAGACCTGGGAATGTGCAAAAATATGTATAAAAATCACTCTGTGGAGAACTCTTTGAAATCTGCTCCATAGAGATCAGTCTCTATCAGATTTAAGCAGCAAAATACCCCATGGAAACTAGGAAGAAAAAAATAACTACCCCAAACTCCTAAATGCTAGTCATGTTCTCATGCAACACATTCCAATCACTGTTCCATTGACAAAGATCCAGACTTAACAATCTCAAGTTGCATTTTCTCCAAACCTTGGCTCTGGACTTGGCAGTCTCATTGAACAGATAAGGGGGAGAGGCTACTCCCGATAATCTCACCACACACTTTTTTGACACAGAGACTCCAGAGTCTTGGTGAATCAGTGGTGAGGTCTTCCTTGAGTGAAGAAAGGGCGTCACATCTGACATTGTTTATTCAGGGAATGGGAGGGGCATTGGGGTTGACAACCCCAAGGAAGGCCCCACTACTAATTTACCAAGCCTCCAGAGACTGAAAACCCTAATGTTTTTTTCCTTTTGCTGCTTTGGGGTGGGGATAGGGAGTAAGGTTGGGAACCTTAACGCCATATTCCCTGACTTTTTTGGCATTGAGTTGCACCCTAGCTGGTAGTTTTTTGCAAATAATTTTCTTGCAAGAACAGATGATGTGTGCACATGCTTTGTTTAATAATGCTTATGAATAATGTCATTATACATAAAGGGTAACACATGACAGGGTTTGTAAAAATACATGTCTCGGGTGGTTATTAGGTGCAAGGACTAGCCAAGTGTAACAACCTCCCAAAAAGTGTATTATTCCCATATGACCACACACTCTGGAGTGTGTTATTCTACTTATAAAATTGGCATTTATTTGTTAAAAAACATGCAGTTCTGGTAAGGTGTGCAGTTGCCCAAAAATAATCCACTGTCATGTGACTTGTTTTGGCCAATTATATTGCATGATTTTCATGCCAGATGTTGTGATCTATTTTTATATTTATGAACAACCTTGCCAGATGTGAGGTGGGAGGTGGTACAAGAATGGTTTAAGGAGGTTGGGAAAATATGCAAGGGGTGGCTACATCTGTGGCCTACACTGAAGTGCTGCTGGTACCCAGGGCTAGTGCCACCAGGAAAAGGATGATCACAGACTTCAACATACTATTGAGAGAGTGGTGCAGGGAGGAGGGATACGGCTGTATAGGAAGCTGGAAGAGGACTTAGGAAAATAAGGTTCTGTATGCACCGGATAGGCTGCCTCTCACTAGAGATGACACCAGAGTGCTGAAGGGAAAAATGGGGATTATATGAGTAGTGCCCTAATTAAAACTGATAAGGGGGGCTGCAAGGGTCATAACACCCCAAGTCACCAGGAGGTAGGGATAACAGGCCACCCTAGTCAGGGAAAGCTTTAGAGGGATCATTCTATGGGTTGGGGAGGGGCATGTGACCGGGAGCTCCTGTCATTCTTGAGGACCGACCTTTTCTTAAATCTGTTGCAACAGTTCTTCTATTTCTAAGCCTAATCTATTCTTTACTATTTCTAGTCCATAAGGTTGGCTACCTGTGGGCACCCCCTTCTCCCTCCCTTGACTATGCTACAGTGTCCTCTTTAATTTTAATTGTTCTCTCTTAGGTCCTCGTACGGGGAGGTTATTGTGGTGACCTCCAAGTGTACGTAAAACAGACTGTGTTTATTGTTGTTGGATTTAGTATGTAATAGCACTGTCATAAAATACCTTGATGTATATACCTTATGTTTATGAAACCTGTAAATGTTGAAAATACCATGGCACTTGATGTTTTGATAATGGTAAAAAATACTAGGTGACTGTTATAGAAATTAAGCTAGTTGTGTTATTTAAAATGCATGTATATTGTTGTAAACTTAAGTAAGAAATGTCATGATGATTTGTATATATCCCATGATGCATTGCATTATGGAAGTATGTATGATGTTGTATTTCTTTGAAACTCGATTTGTTGCCAAAACCCTTTGGGGTAACCTTTCTTTCAGTGATTCTGCTTCGAGGTTCTTTGTTTATAGCTTGTTTTGTCTTTTTTTCTTTTTGAGCCCCCACTGTCCAAGCAAATGGGGCTTGCATAGGGGTGGTGGCTACATCTCAACTAGTGAATTGGATCAGAGATCAGTGTCAGTAGTTGCTGGCTAAGTGCAGAGAAAGGACATTCATAGTCTGTTGCTGCAAACTGATTTACTGAAGAAGGAATATGGAATTGCAGAAACATATTTCTTGCATTTTGAATAAATATCACACAGAGATTGTGTGTTAAACCTGAAGTCTGGTGTCTGGTCCATCTGTTATCCCACAACCCCTCCACAGACTTGGTGTGAGAAGTGGGATAACTTGCTGGAAGTGTCTGGACTGGATGAAGAAGGATGTTTTCTGTTGGATATCGCCCAGATATCCCAGGTGGACCAATGCACCAGGGGTTGCCGGAGAAGAAAGTCCATGGAGTTCTGCCCAGAACCATGGCTGACAGATGGAGAGAAGCTGCTGGCTGGACTGGACCTAGAAGCTCGGAGGAAGGCCAAGCCTGAAGACAATGAAGAGATGCAGGTCAAGGCAGACTGGAGGTGCAAGAGACAACATCCAGGAGGTGGAGACCATGATGAGTATGATCCACTGGATGAGTTGTCAATGGCTGGAGGCAGACCGACTACACCAAGAAGCAGAACACTGGTGCCAGGTGCTGGAGAGGTTTCTGCTGGAGGGCTTGGACAAAGAGTCAGAGGAGGATTTTTTTGTGGGCTCAGTTTGAGGAGGACCCCCTGACTGAGCAGGATATTCCTTTGTTTCCTCTGTTCCCAGGATGTTACCTGTTGGAGGTCGGAGATGCAGGTATGGAACTTGAATGTGAGACCCCAGGTAAGACTGTGCCTAGTGATACTGTGTTGGGGTTGAAGATTCCACGCAAGCAAGAAGAAGCCTATGAGGCTGAAGGGACATTTCCTTGTATTGATACAGCTAAATCTAGTAACAGCCTTGACTGGGGTATACTGCATGCAAAAAATACTAATGTTGTCAAACTGTTACAGCATGTTAAAGTACAGATCATTTAAAAAAAAAATGTCACCCTTGGAAAAAGGGAAACTCTCACTTAGGTTACAAGGTATTAGATGGTAACAGATGGCTGAAAATAGCATAGTAATTAAAAGGATATTTACTAAGACACCACAGAGTTAAAAGGTTTAGGAACCTGCTGTTTAACATTGCAGGGTATTCAGTATGAGAGGTTCCTTGGGGTCCTGTAGGTTTCTGTGGAGATCTGCCTGGGGATAAGATGACCAAGGATTTGGGGTCCCAGGTTATAAAGTATTGAAATAGGAGAGTACAAACTACTATTGCTCCTTCCATATTCCCGCAGACACTTTGTGGAAGACAGAGGGGTCAAGTTGGTTGCAGGCAAGGCCAGAGGTGGCTCTGCAATGGTCCCTTTCTGTAGGCAAAAGTGTAGCATGTTTGGTCAGGAGGGCAGGCCTGATGTCAAAGAAAGAGGTACCCAAGGGCAAACAAGGAGTCTGAAGTGGTACATGTGTTTTATTCTTTTCTGAGTGAAAACCTACAAAGGAGAAGTGGGTGAAAAATGGATTGGAACCTGTGTTGGGGTAACACCTTGAGTGTCTACCCTCAGATGTCTATATCTGTAACAAGAGAAATGAATCAAGCGTCATAGTGGGTTTATGTAGAGGGGTTGAACTTAGGAATGGGCCCCTGCTTAAAACTGACTTGTCTTGTGGGGTTGGAGCAGGTAATTACTCACCCCAGAGAAATTGTTTCTATGGTACTGAACTTTACAGATGTTCAGATTTTGGTTAAATATGACAGACTTTCCCTAAAAGAAAATGGGAAGGTACGTTAGTCTCTGTTGAGAAATGTGTTTATGCCTCAAAGTAAAGAATGATGATATCCACTATGTTTATGATAGAATGTGTATTGTTAATAGGGACCCTGAGACGTAGCTTCTGAGATGGATGGGTAGAAGCTCCATCCTTTCCTGGGACAGGAAGGTGGTAAGCAGTCTGCAATAACTGCTTCCCTCTTAAGGTGGGGGATATGTGACCGGGAGCTCCTTCCACTCTTAAGGACCAACCTTTTCTTAAATCTGTTGCAACAGTTCATAGGTTCATAGTTGAGTATAAGCTCAGGAGGCAAATCCTATTAGTGAGCTTGCCACCCTAGGGTGGGATATTTTTATATATAATCAAATTTTGAGTTACCCATGAATAGATCTAACTAATATTTGAACATATCGATGGTCTTACTCTCTGCAACTACGGATGGTAATATATTCCATAGGTTGACTATGCTTTGAGAAAACCACTGACTTCTCTTTTTAGTTCTACAATTAACCCCTATGAATTTGAGGTTATGAGATCTTGTTTGTGAAATATAAAAATGTGTTTCTATCCCCAAGGTTTCTGTAAGGCCTGGTTCTCTTATGGCTTTGTAAGCTAAACAAAGATCACCTCTAAGTTGTCTATATTGGACAGAATATAGGTCCAATAATTTTAATCTTTCTCTGTAGTTTATATCTTCCATTCCCTTGATTCTTTTTGTCATTTTTCTTTGGACCCCTTCTATTTGTTTCTTACCCCGAATTGTAGAAGGTGCTCAAAAAGGTGCACAATAATCCAGATGTGAACTTACTAGACTAGTATAAAGTGGTAGAATGACCTGAGATTGTCTGCTTTTAATATTTTTCCATATGCAACCCATAATTCTTTGGCATTTCTTAAGTTTTAGTATTGTGTTATTCTCAAAGTTAAGCTTACTATTTATATTAACCCCCAGGTCTTTTTCAAATTCTGCTACTTGGAATTTTATGTTATTAAGTAAATAACTATTTTTCATATTATTGTGACCCAAATGCATTACTCTACATTTTAGTTCATGAAACATCATTTTACTTTTTTGTGCCCATACTTCTAATCCTTCTAATTCCTTTTGAAAAGTTTTAATTGCCTCACTTGGGTTAACAATGCAGTGTATCTTAGAATCGTCTGTATATTTTGATATCCAGACGTTATCAGTCCTTTGCATTGATTTGATCAAAACATTAAATAGTACAGGGCCCAGCACAGAGCCCTGAGGCACTCCACTAGTCACCTCAGCCCATGTCAACTTGACACCTTTTATCGTGACGACGATTATACAGCCATGATTCAATCCATTTTATTAAGGTATATGGAAACTTTAAATTACTCAGTTGTTCTAATAATATTTTGTGAGAAACTTTGTCAAATGCTTTTGCTAAGTCTAGACATACTATATCAACTGGAAGACCCGCATCTAGGGCTGCATTAACATTCTCAAAGAAGTGTAGTTGATTTGTTAAACAGGACATTCCCTTAATAAACCCATGCTGTGTTATATCTTGTAAATTATTTTGTTTTATATGATGTTCTAGTCTACTTAAGATTAACCTTTCTAGTATCTTTCCAATTACTGAGGTTAAACTGACTGGTTGATAATCTGATAGTATGGTTTTGGCACCTGTTTTGAATATGGGAATAACCACTGCTTCCTTCCAGGCTGAGACACTTTCTTCTGTCTCTAGGGATAAGTTAAATAATTTACACAAGGGGCCTGCCATGTTATTTGCTATTTCCTTTAGAAATCTGTGGTGGATTCCATCTGGTCCAGCTGCTGAATTAATTTTTAATTTTTGCAATTCCCCCCATGACTTCTTCTATTGTAATAGACTCGATTCTATCATTATTACAATCAGTAATTAAACTATTAAATTGTTCTTTAACAGCAAATGTAGTAAGGAAATAACTGTTAAATTCTTCTGCCATCTGAGATTCATAATTTATAATGCTTGTATTTGTCTATAAAGGACGTATTGTAGTCTTGGAACCACATAGTGAACCAACATAATTATACATTCTTTCTTATTATCAAGTGTATCTATTGATAATTTATTTTCCATATCTATCTATCTTAGCTTTCCTAATATTTTGTTTAACTTGATTAAAATATTTTTTGTATTTATACCATATATTTTGGGATGGTTGATTCATGTATTTCTTATAATATTTATGTTTTTTTATTTATTAATCTTTTAATTTTGTTGTTCCACCATACTGGATTTCTAACTCCCTTTTTATACTTCTTCCTATTTGGGACCCAAGTATCCAAACAGTAGTTAATTTTGGTCAATATTAGAGACCAAACTTGATGAAAATCAAGACCTGCTAATTCTACATTCCAGTCCCATGTGGACAAATATTGATTTATTTCTTCATATTTAGCTCTGCTGTAATCCTTAATTATAGTGATCCCCTTGGTTTCTATAAATCTGGATTGTATATGGAACAGGATCATATTATGATCACTATTTCCAAGAGGTCCTAAGACTTTAGGTCCATATACTGCTGACCTCATGTTTGTTAAAACAATATCCAAAACATTATTATCTCTGGTCCCTTCCTGTATTATTTGATCCAGATCCTAATTGACTATTATTTCCAGGAAATCATTTTCTGTAGTTCCAATAGCACTATGCTTTGCCCAATCAATATTAGGAAAATTAAAAATTCCCCCATTAGTATGTAATTTTTAGTTGGTTCGATATTATTAATTATTCTAAGAAATTCAGTGTTCTGTTCCTTGCTAACATTTGGTGGTCTATAGGCCAGACCTACATATAATTTTTTATTTGATAAAACAGTAGATAAATCAGTTTCTACCCAGATCATTTCTTTGTCTCCTGTTTGGGGAGAAATACAGTGTGATGTAAAATTCTCCGTAATATACAAAGCTATCTGTCCCCCTTGTTTATTCATCCTATTCTTAATTGTTTTGTTAAAACCAGGAATATCAGTATTCCAACTATCTTCATGAAACCATGTCTCAGTTACCCCACAAATATCAATTTTGTCCTGTTTAATTATATACTTTAATTCATTCATTTTATGGGTAAGACTTCGAGCATTGAGTGATAAAACTTTTATCTCCTTATTAATGTTTTGGTTTTGTGAAGGTTCATCAGGAGACACTACATTTTTTGGAACAGTTAAGGATGAAATTAGATCTAGATTTGTACCTTGTTCATGTAAGGAAACAATCCCTCCCCCCATATTAGTTTAAATGTTTATCAAGGGAGCTGACAAAATGTTTCCCTAGAAGATCATTCCCAGACTTGCTTAAATGCAGTCCACCATTGGAATATAAATTGTTCTGCTGATAGAACTCTTCCCAGTGGGTTAAACCCTGGATTTCTTGCCTCATGATCCATGTTCTTAACCAGTTATTAAATGTACGAATTTTCATATTGATTTCATGGGAAGCTTTTGGGATTGGCAGTATCTCAAAGATAATTACTTCACATCCCAGGTTGTTGAATCGATTGGATAAAGCCACCATGTCCTGCTTAATATCATCTAGGGGATCTCTGAACATATTGTTTGTTCCAGCATGTATCAATACAAGGGGTTTGTTATCAAGATTTTTAACCATTGTTTTACACATATTTGTTAGATCAGCTATTTTTGCCCCACTAAATGATGATAATGTCTGATAAGATTTATCTGGGTTACATACGAGCCTGTCAAGTCTTTTGATCATTGAATCCCCCATTACTAGGAGAGCTCTATGACTTAGTTGAGTATTTACACCATGTTCCATGGTTCCAGTAACATCATAGCTGGGATTATTTGTTGTTACTTCAATATTTATTAGATCATTATCACTACTGCAGTCTGTGTTTGATGGCACTACAGGAGTATCAAAAGTTATTAAAGTTGGAGATGGACTAGTTTCTCTTCCTCCTTCCAGTGTTGCCAATCCAGAATATCTGTTATTTAGGGGGATGTTAAAAGTGGTTGTACGCCATCCTTTTTTGGGGGGGTTAAGTATTGAACAGTGTACCATTCATCATCCCCTCCAGTTACTTCATTCTCATCTCTAGTTCTTTTTTTGGTTTCACTATAGTACAGAGTAGATTTTTCCAGCATTACCTCTTTAGGTGTAGTATCAGATGCGCTAGCCATAGCCCTGTTCTGGATCTGTATGGTTGTAGTAGAAGCTGGGGACCTTGAAAATACCATTTGACTAATAGATAGATTAGCACCTAGTCTATCTGCCATTTTATTCTGACTTGCCTCTAGATGGGCAAGTCTGTCACTGAAAGAATTTAATTCTTGTAGCAGATCTTCGTTGTGCACACATTGTCTACACATAAAAGGATCTGGAATATCCTGGTTATTAAGTACATAAGAAAACTGGTACATTTGATAAATGTTTCCCCAACTTGTAAGTTTATTGTTTCAGCCATTTTTAGAATCAAAAGTTTTGAACAGTGTTATACACCAATATAACCTTAAATCATACACAAATAAAATCTCTAGACCAATTGTCTATGTAAACACTACCAAATATACATATAACTTTGGCTTTACACGCATTTCTAATAAGCCTTTAGGTTTCCTTCTATTTACTTTTTCAGCCTCTCACTCTTAAGATTTTGTTTTGGATATCCTTCCAGTCCCATCAAACATGCCTACCATGCGCAGACACATGTGTCTTTGCGCACATCTTCACGTATGATGACATGTGCCCGCCCTGCCCAAGCTTGCCCTGCTCACTGCAGGACACTGCTAAATACTGAAATTGACCCCAGAAGTCCTCCTTGAGGTCAGGAGTTACCCCATGCAACTAAGTGATTAAAATCACTTTTTAGTGAATTAAAATGCCTACCAAGGCTAGCTATCGCTATTTCGTCTCCTTGTGATGTACAAATCACAATTAATGTTGCCCTTATCCAAGTTGTAGTCCAAAGGATAGGACTACAACTCCTCTTCCTGGATACCAGTACAGTAAACAGGGCTCCAAGGACTCACGGTAGTGAGTGCACTAAAAGTACAAGTTCATATACAAATAACAAGAACACAGTTGCATGTAACAGCATGCAGCAGTTCTTCTACTTCTAAGCCTAATCTATCCTTTACTATTTCTAGTCCATAAGGTTGGCCACCTGTGGGCACCCCCTTCTCCCTCCCTTGACTATGCTACAGTGTCCTCCTTAATTTTCATTTTTCCCTCTTAGGTCCTCATACAGGGAGGTTATCGTGGCAACCTCCAAGTGTACGTAAAACAGATTGTGTTTATTGTTGTTGGATTTAGTATGTAATAGCACTATGTCATAAAATACCTTGAGATATATATATGTGTATATATATATATATATATATATATACACCTTATGTTTATGAAACCTGTAAATGTTGAAAATACTATGGCACTTGATGTTTTGATAATGGTAATAAGTACTAGGTGACTATTATAGAAATTAAGCTAGTTGTGTTATTTGAAATGCATGTATATTGTTGTAAACTTAAGTAAGAAATGTCATGATGATTTGCATATATCCCATGATGCATTGCATTATGGAAGTATGTATGATGTTGTATTTTTTTGAAACTTGATTTGTTGCCAATGCCCTTTGTAGTAACCTTTCTTTCAGTGATTCTGCTTCGAGTTTCTTTGTTTATAGCTTGTTCTTTTTTTCCTTTTTGAGCCCCCACTACCCAAGCAAATGGGGCTTGCACAGGGGTGGTGGCTACATCTCAACTAGTGAATTGGATCAGAGATCAGTGTCAGTAGGTGCTGACTAAGTGCAGAGAAAGGACATTCATAGTCTGTTGCTGCAAACTGATGTACTGAAGAAGGAATATGGCATTGCAGAAGCTTATTTCTTGTATTTTGAATAAACATCACACAGAGATTGTGTGTTGAACCTGAAGTCTGGTGCCTGGTCCATCTGTTATCCCACAACTCCTCCACAGGGTGGGGGGAAGTACCTGGTGGGAAGGGGGATGAGGAAGGGAGCAGAGGAAAGGATGATGGGGATGCAGGGGGTGGGCCAGGAGGAAGATTGGAAGAGAGGTAGTGTATCTGAACACAGATGGGGGAGAAACCAAGAGACCAAGTGGGAGAGAGGAAGGAGTCATGGTGGAAAGTGATATCCCTGAACATACAGTCTAGGGAAAAAATAGCTGAGTTACAAGAGCTGTTGGCTGAAGAGCAGGTGGACATGGCAGCCATCATAGAGACTTGGACCACGCTGAACCATGACTTTGATTTCCTCATCCCTGAGTACAAACTACATAAAAGGGATAGGGGGATGGAGAGTGGTGGGGAAGTTGCATTGTATGTTAGAGTAGGAATAATCTGTAGAAGGGAGGAGGAGATGGGGGAGGACTGAGATGTTGTGTGTGCAGGTACAATCTACAAAAGGGAGAAAATGTATGCTGGGGGTTGTGTGTACAGACCACAAACCAGGAAGAAGAGATGGATAGGGATCTGGGGTCCAAACTAGTGCAAATGGTGAGCAAGGCAGATGTGGTGATTATGGGACTTCAATCTGCCTAGTGTGGACTGGACTGTTCCAGCTACTTCCTGTACCAGGTGATGCATTTTAGAGTGGGTTCCTGACACAATGTGTTCTGGAGTGAGAAAGTCATCCTAGACCTGGTGCTGACAAATGGGGTACACATTCAAGAGGTGAGAGCAGAGGAATGCCTGAGTGGGAGTGACCACAACACAGTGGAGACGTATCTGGACATGGGTAGAGAGAAAAATAACACCAAAATCAAAGTATTAGATTTTAGGAAGGCAGACTGCAAGAGGATGGGAGATATTCTAAGTGGACACCTTGCTGGTATTAAAGTAGAGATGGGGTGGACAAGAGATGGGTCCTAATTGTGGAGAGGGGGGGTGGTGGCTGGTGGCAGCCACTAATGAGTGTGTAAAATTGAAAATCAAAATATCAAAGGTCAGAGAACCCAGTTGGTTTGATAGACAGGTAACCCAGACAGTGAGAGAGAAAAGGTTGGCCTTCAAGAAATTCGAAAGGACCCAGAAGAAGGAAGACAGGATGAAGTACAGTGTTAAGGACATGGAGGTGGGCAGAGCAGTCCAGTTGGTAAAAGCCAGAAAGGAGCTGCAACTGCCAGTAAAGATGTGCGAAATTGGAAAATTTCATTCAGCAAAATATTTTGTGAAATTCGTGCATTTTGTGAAATATTTTGTGGGTGTGAAATGTGGGCTAGAAACTGGAACAAGATACCTTTTGAATTAACCGAAATAGTGGATTTGCACAATTTTAAATCTAAGCTGTTCAATTTCTTGAAAGGTAAATGTCATTGTTTTTAGTTATATTTTTTATTGTTGTCTATTATATGTATTGTATTTGTCTACCACAGGAATTTTGTTGTAAATGGAATTTTTCCCCAATCAAAAAGCTCCTGCATAAAAATTAATTTTTTAACAAACAAACAAACAAATTCTGTGAAATGGTGAAATTTGGCAAAATGTTGAATTTCATGGCGAAATTTCACATTTTGCTTGTGAAATTTTGCATCTCTAACTGGCAGAGGGCGTGAAAAAGGGAGATAAGGCTTTCTTCCAATATATCAGAGAGAAAATGATTATGAAGGATGGGACTATCAAGCTAAACAAGGAGGAGGGGTAGGCGGAAGGTAGTCAGGAGAAGGTAGAAGTACTAAATAACTGTTTTGCTCAGTCTTCACCAGGAGGATGGCCCAATGACTTAAGGGAAGATCTGGGATGGAAATAGGGTGGGTGGTGACACTGATGGGGATATTGGTGAGGACAGGATAATGAAGGGTTTGAGGACCCTGAAAGTGTACAAGTTCTCGAGTGTGAATGGCATTCATCCAAGAGTGCTAAGGGAATTGGCAGATTTGCTAGTCAGTCCCCTCATGGACCTGTCTAATGGCTCACTGGTGTCAGAGGAGATACCTTTAGACTGAAGAACAGCAGATGTAGTGCCACTCCACAAAAGTGGGCCAAGGGATGACCTTGGCCATTACAGACCAGTCAGTCTGACCTCAATGGTAGGAAAGCTTATGGAGACCATATTAAAGGAAAGACTGGTGTGCTTTCAGGAGGATAATGGGCCCCCCAATGACAGGCAGCATGGGTTTGTAGGAGGGCGAGCCTGATAAACAAATCTGATTTTTTTGATTAGGAGACCAAAACAGGGACTAAGGGTCAGGCAGTGGTCATCCTGTATCAGGATTTTAGTAAGAATTTGACTCTGCTTCTCACAGGACATTACTCAGAAAGCTGGAGGATCTGGGGGTAGGGTAAAGCTAAAGACATGGGTAAAAAACATTGGTTGCAGGATAGGAACCAGAGGGTAGTGGTGGTAGTGGTAGTGGGGTTCTCAGGGGCTGAAGCAGTCACTACTGGGGTCCCACAGGGTTTGATGTTCAGTCCAGTGCTGTTTAATATATTTGTTAGTGACATAGCAGTTGGAGTAAAGGGTAAGATCTGCCTGTTCACAGATGACAACAAGATCTGTGGGAAGGTGGACACAGAGGAAGGAAAACACGATCTGAGGGAGAATTTAGCCAGGCCTGAGAGGTGATTGGGTATTTGGTAACTGGGGTTCAATGTCAAGAGGGGCAAAGTCATGCATTTGGGGGCCATAACCCAACGATTGAATAGGGCTTGGGTGGTGTGCAGGTTACCAGGTCCGAGGAGAAGAAAGATTTGGGTGTGATCTTCATAAGTGAACTGAAACACTATGCAGATTACAAGAAGGCAGCAGCAAAGGTAAGCAGAACGTTGAGCTGCATAGCCAGAAGAATAACTAGCAGAAAGGCTAAGGTCATTCTGCAATCTACAGATCCCTGGTGCATCTGCACCTGCAGTACTGGTGCCCATCCCTATGGAAAGACATCAATCTTCTGGAAACGGTCCAGAGGAGGGCAACTAAAATGGTCCATGGTTAGCAGGGCAGCATGTACAAAGAGAGATTCAGAACTCAACATGCACTCACTGAAGGAGAGGAGGCAGAAGGGAGACATGACTGAGACCTTTAAATACCGCAGTGGTAAATAAAAGGTGAACTCTAAGGGTTTCTTCAACCTTAGCAGTAACAAAACCACTAGAGGACACTGCCTCAAGCTGGTGGGAAGCTGATTCAAGAGGGAATTGAGGAGGCACTTTTTCACTGGGAGGATGGTGGCTAAGTGGAATGAGTTTCACAGGGGAGAGATTATGCCAAATGAATCTGATAGATTTCTTTGACTTGGTGACCAAGTAACTAGATCAGAGTGGAGCAGTGGACATGGCCTACCTAGATTTCTGTAAAACATTTGACACTGTTCCATATAGAAGAATAGTAAGCAAGCTGGGTAGCTTAGGAGTGGGTCCAAAGGTGGTAAACTGGATAAGAAATTGGTTAGGGGATAGACAACAGTGGGTGGTGGTGAACAGAGTTCATTCCGGGGAATTGAGAGTGAACAGAGGGGTGCCTCAGGGATCACTGCTGGGACAGATCCTGTTTAATATTATTTATAAGTGACATTGCAGAGAAGCTAGAAGGGAAGGTCTGCCTATTTGAAGATGACACCAAAATCTACAATAGGGTGGACAATCTATGGGGATGATGGAAAGGATGAGCACAGACTGGAAAAAACTAGAAGAGTGGTCAAGCATATGGCAGCTGGGTTTCAATGCAAAAAAAGGCTAAATAATGTACTTGGGGCACAGAAACCCAGTGGCAGAGTAGAAGATGGGTGGAGAGGCATTGATGACCACCAAAAAGAAAAGAGACCTGGGGGTTATCATATCAGATGCCCTAAAGGTGGACAGGCAGTACAAGACAGTAGGGTGGGCATCTGGGATGCTGGGGAGCATAAGGAGGGGCATCACCACCAGAAAGAGGGAGGTGGTGTGGCCTCTGTACAAATCTCTGGTAAGACCCCACCTAGACTATTGTGACCAGTTGTGGAGACTACATCTCCAGAAGGACATAGACAGAGTGGAGGCAGTCCCGAGGAGGGCAGCTAAAATGGTGGAGGGTCTGTATCAAAAGCTCTATGAGGAGAGACTAAAGGACCTCAATATGTATACCCTGGAAGAGAGAAGGGAGAGGGCAGATATGGTAGAGACCTTTAAATACCTCACAGGGTGAATAAGGTACAGGAGGGGAGTATTTTTCAGAACTGAAGGTGCTCAGGAACAAGGGGGTATGCTATGAAGCTGGAGGGGTGTAGATTCAGGAGAGTATGAGGAAGTACTTCACAGAAAGAGTGGTGAATTCCTGGAACAGCCTTCCTGTGGAGGTGGTAGGGGAAAAAACAATGGTGGGGTTAAAGAATGACTGGAATAAGCACAAAGGAATCATAGTGGAAAGGAAGGGGTGGGAGAAAAAGATGTAGATCAGGCACAGTTTGATGCAATGGTGTAGGTCGGGACAAATGGGCAGACTGGATGAGCAAAGTGACCCTTATCTGCCATCAAATGCTATGTTTCTTTTTGGCCGGATGAGATGGTATCCATAAAGACAGAGGACACCTTTAAGAGGGATTGGGACAAAGTAAAGGAGAGGGTTACAATTAAAAGTGGAAACGTGATGGAGACTCCTATCAGAGAGGGGAAAACTCCTAACAGTGGTGGGGTGGATTTCTCAACAATCACTGAGTGATCCGCATTATGGGCAGACAAGATAGACTGGTCTTTTTCTGCTGACACTTTTCACATGCGTGTATTGTTATTTTTCTGGGACATTCTAGCAAGTGAGATTTTATCTCAATGAATTCTCCCTGCAAAGGCATCATTTTTAAATAACGTAAATAAATAAATAACAAATAGGACAGTTATCGCCAATAATTCTAGTAGCTTTTTGGAAAGAAATACTTTAAAGTGTTCTTCCAAATTAGTTTTAAATGCACTGTAAATCAAAACCCCTACACAGTAGGTAACCTGAGATTCAAAAGACTTGTCAGCCTGAAGGTTTCCTGACTCTTGATTGTTTTTTTTTTTTTTTAGGTACGCCATCTCTCACCCTGGATGCAAACACCGCTCACCCACGACTCATCCTCTCTCCTGATATGACAAGTTTAATCTGGGGAGACACCAGGCAGGACCTCCCTGATAATCCTGAGAGGTTTGACATTGAACCTGCAGTACTCAGCGCGCTGAAAGGTACGAGTCAGGGAGACATAGCTGGGAGGTTGAGGTGGGAGATGGGACTCGATGGGCTGTTGGAGTTGCCACTGAGTCTTTGAAGAGGAAAGGAGGGTTTGATCTGGTACCTGAGGATGGATGCTGGACTATAAGGAAGTGGGACAATGACTACTGTGCTGGGAAAAACTACCTCCGCCTCCAAGACAAGCCAAGGAAGATCAGTATATATCTTGACTATGAAGGAGGAGAGATTGTAATTGACAATGCTGATGATGGAACTAATCTATGCACATTTAGCCATTCATTTACTGAAAAGATCTTTCCTTTCTTTTGGTCATTAGATTATAATTCCTGCATTAAAATATGCCCCTTGTGGTCATAACTCATGGCTGCAATTACAGGAGCAAATTATCGTCAATATTTATGCTGTTATAAGCATTGCTTGAGGAATATATTCAAAGCAAAACAATATAAAGCGCATCAGATCATAATCATTACATTTGACTTCTACAGAATGTTGCTCTCAAAATGAAACCACATTTCAGAAATATGTTGTGTCAAGATTGTGGTCAATAGACACAACTGTGCATTACTTTGTATCCCAATAATAATGGCAATGGGTTCCCTGTTTTGCAGCATTAAGGATCTGACATATGACTTTTGTTTGCCATATTTCATTTGTTTGCCATATTTCAGTCATATTTAAGGCAAGGAAGTGGAGTGTTGGCTTGCCTCACAAGTCAAGTTTAGAACTGCAGTGAGAAGGGAAAACCAGTGGAATCTGACATATGATTGCAGGTTGTATCCTATCAAGTGTTTACCACACCCATTTGAGAACCAATAGTTCACAGGTTTAAACCCTGCTTGATCCAAAATAGCTATTATCTGTGTGAGGCTTTGATCATGTCATTTAAACATCCCACTGCTCTAGTCCTCCCAGCTAAAGAAATAGGTAGAAGCAGGACCCCACTGGAAACAAGATGCTGCATCTCAGCCTGCTATCCTGGGTAAATACATTGCCTACTTACAGATGCATAGATAGATAGATAGATAGATAGACAGACAGACAGATACACAGACAAAGAGACAGACAAGACAAGAAGGCAGATAGACATGAAGACAGATAGACAGAAAGACAGACAGACACAGGCAGATAGACAAGCAGGATAAAATTTTCCAAAGGGTGAATTCAGACGCAATAATGAGTAGTATGTGTTTCGGCATCCACCTGGTTGTATCTGCATGTACTGACCTTCCTTCAAAAAATGTATCCACTTGTGACACAAACAACAATTCGTGGCCAAATAATTATGCAACCTGAATTAACACAATTTTGTTCATGTAAAATGTGGCTAAAAACTGGATGGGCATATACAGCTGTTCCACCAACTTGCATATAGTCTAGCAGTTCAAACAGCACAGATACAAGTCTACAGTTTTCAATGGGGGCAGATGGATCTCAGGCAAATCTCATGGAAAATCCTGCCTATGATAGCTTTCATGTAACAGCAGGACTAAACCTGTAACTACGCGCTCTGTTCCAGACATAACCATTTCTAAATTTAGAACAGCTCATCAGTATCCAACAGAGCTGTGATATTTAGGGTCAAGATGCCAATATGATCATAATTCACATGATTAGAAGAGAAAACTGAGTTATATTTACTGGAATGGAAGTCAAACGAGCAATTGCATTTCAGAAACCCTGCTCATCCCCCTTGCTACTGCATTCCTACCTCTACCTCCTTGTCCTCTGCAATTGACCACTTAATGGATTTGCACTCAATGGTGTGTGAGCACTTGTTCTATATATTGTAAATATTGCCTGTTTTTTTTATCCAATGCACTGGGCTTATTGTGATTGTATACTGTACTATAAATACTGAACTATTCAGCCTTGCCCTATGTCATATCTCTTATGACTATATGTAGTGTTATGTACTGTAATATCCTACTTGTCCAGGTCCATCTTGGAAATGAGTTTATCTCAATGATGTTTCACCTGGTGAAATAAAGATTGATTGATTAATTGATGAATTGATTGATTAAACTCCTAACTACAGTATAGGATTCATTCGATTGACTCGCACCAAAAACTGATGGTCTTTATCAATGTTTTTATCAAGGACTTACTGTCACAATGGCCTACAAGGCAATATTTTCCATAACATCTTTTAAAGAAAACTCATTTTATGAAAAATACAATTGTGACACTTTTATACATGAACTTCTGCTATCTGGGCATTTTGGTTTCCAAATCTTTACTAGTTTAAAGGTACTGAACAGCATAAAATGCATCTGAAATGGGAAAAGTCTGATTTTTGACCTGGCAGCCTATGTTTAGAGCTGCTTGCCTAAGTCTGAAAAATGTTCTAAGTTTACAGAACCTTGCCTAAAAGTGAAAATTTCTATGAGACTCCCTACTCACTCTTATTATAGTGGTGCGAAAACATCCCACATAATATGGATGGTCGATCAAACTTACATACAGTATTGTTTATCACCGAAAGTAAGTCAAGTTCAAGTTTCTTGATTGGCCTCCTAAAATGCCCTTTACAATAATTATATGTGTCAGTACACATTATACAGTACATTATGGGCATAATTTTTTTTTTTTTTTACAAACAGCCTTAATCCTAAAATAGGCCATAAAAAACAAGACACAGTCTTAAGCAGTTCATTACTTTTTTACCTTATGCTGTTTTAATTTTTTTAGCAGCAACAGAAAGTTTTGTTAATCTCTCTGGCATATAAGTATCTTACGTGTTCAACAAAAAAATACAACCTCCTAATACCATACACCCTTAGCCACTCCCTCCAGTCACTGGAGACAGACCTCTTTTCTGTACTGAGATCTCACTTAAAATCCTTAGGAGACAGGGCGCTTGGAGTGACTGCTCCAATTCTTTTGAGCGCCCTTCCCCTGGAGGTGAGAGGTGCTCTTTCACTGGCCATGTTTAAGTCACATCTGGAAACCCATTTGTTCACATTGAGCTTCAGGTCTGCTGCTGTGGTGTAAAGTCTCGTTTGCTGTCTAATATTTTCTGTTATTTATACTGTTTTTATCCTAAATTCTTTTGTTAACCTGCTGTGTATATCGCGAGGCAGTCCAAGCCCTTGGAACTGGGTGCCATATAAATAATATTGCCTTGCCTTGCCTGCCTTAATATAGCCTAGTAATCCATCTACAGAGCTTTCAAATTTAGACTATTTCTTTGGATTGTGATATTCGAAATAGCCCTTAATTAATATATCCTAGTCTGGAGAAAGCCCAGTATCCTCTAAGAATATACCATAGCATCACAAAGTCTTTCTACTCACCTGAAAGGTATTATTTTATTCCTGAAATGTCCGTCAGATGAATCTAATATCAAACGTTTTTACTCGTTTACAATAAAGATAGTGTTTTAACACATCATCTTTTGGGTAGCCTCAGACATTATTTATAAGTCCAGTCGATTTTTCCTCTTTGAACATGGTATGTGTGTATTTTCTGTGTGTACAGTAACCCTACCAGACTTTCTTTGATACATTTGTAGGGCATGGGGACACTCACTTTCAGGAACATTATGTCTTATTTATTTTCCCTTTGCTTGTCTTTACCCAAATGCTTGAATAACTCAGTGCTTTCTACAATATCAGTACCATGTTATCAAGTATATGATGTTTATCCATGATCAGATCAGCATGGCACCTATCTCTCATGACTGATTTACTCTACATGCCATTAAACAAATTTTCCATAGAATACAGAAACAGAAAAGGTTGGCAGATAAGGACCACTAGGCCCATCCAGTCTGCCCGTAGGCCCTATACTTGTATGCTGTCTCTGACCCTATCTGGTCAATGGCTTTACATCACTCCCCCCCACCTCAAGGTTCCCTTGTGCCTGTTCCATGCATGTGTGGTTGCTCCCACCACCTCCTGTGCTGATCATTCCATGCGTCCACCACCCTATCCATGAAGAAAAATTTTCTCACATTTTCTCTTAATCTGCCCCCTTCCAATTCATGTCATGCCCCATCATTCTTATACTCCTTCTACTTTGGAAGATGTCTCCCTTTGCACCTTGTTTATGCCCCTGAGGTTTTTGAAAATTTCTATCATGTCTCCCCACTACCTCCTTTTTTCCAGTGAGTACAAGGTAAGGTCTTTTAATCTCTCCTCATATGTTTTGTGGTGCAATCCCTGTACCATCTTAGTCACCCTTCTCTGGACTACCTCCATCCTGTCAATGTCCTTGGGCAGGTGTGGCCTCCAAAACTTCACACAGTACTCTAGGCAAGGCCTCACTAGAGTGTTATACAATGGCATCACCACCTCCTACCTTCTGCTAGTGATACCTTTGCTTATGCACCCCAGCATGCCACTGTTCCTCCCTGCAACCTTTGGGCTCTGCTTTGTCACCCTGAGGTCATCAAAAAAGAAACCCACTAGGTCCCTTTCTTCCTTGGTGATAGTCAGCAGCCCCCCCCCACACACACACACATCCTGTAGCTCTCCCCAGGGTTCCCTTTCCCCAAGTGCATTATTTTGCACTGAACCTCAGTTGCTACACCTCAGACCTTTTAATTGAGTCAGCGCCTCTCAAACATCTAAGTGGAATTTGTAGAAAAAGTCTGAACAAGTTACAAATTGATTTTAGTAACGTATTATGATTTACACTATCCAATCTAGAAAGACCATGCATAGAAAGTGTGCCCCTTTATTATATCAAGCAAAATGCTCTTTCACAGATCTTTTCTCAGATGTATTTGAATGAACCAGTTCAATAACCAATCTGACTATTCCTAAACTGTGATTGCATATAGTTAGCTGTTCTACAAGTAGCCCATAATATAACCACACACTACAGTATTTCCCTGACTCATCCTTATACCTATCAGCTGTAATTAGATCATTAACTAAATCAAGACCCATCTCCTTTTCAATTAATAGTCTAACTCAATTCTAGCAAGGTTTCCTTGGATTTATAAGATTTTCTAAACATCTCATACAGCATTGATACACCACGATCATTGCTAGTCCCTTCCAACTGCTTCTTTTTTAGTACTTCCTCAATCTTGTCCTGCCAGCCAGAACACAACGCAGTAGTTTACAAGAAAAACTTAGCTACATAGTAGTAACATAGACA
The DNA here is from genome assembly GCA_016271365.2 of Neoceratodus forsteri. Classification (NCBI taxonomy): domain Eukaryota; kingdom Metazoa; phylum Chordata; order Ceratodontiformes; family Ceratodontidae; genus Neoceratodus; species Neoceratodus forsteri. Next base: position 74,934,052 of record JADMNL010000035.1, read on the forward strand.
TTTAAGGTTGAAATGGGACTTTAGATCCATCATGTTGCTCCTCCCCCACTTCATAAGCAGGAAGGAAATGTGTGCTGTACAAACAAGTACCAAATTGTAGGCTTACCCTACTCATTCAACTACCAAGGGTCCCCGGTGATTCTCTTGGTTGACAGAAATTTGGTTAGGCTTCCCTAAAAGATCAATGCTGCCTTTATGTCCACTGTCTCCACAACTAGGTTGTTCAACAGGTTCACTGCCCTCTGGGATAAAATGTGCTTCCTGATGTTATCTCTGAATTTACCACCCACAAGTTTCAGGGTGTGACCCCTTCTCCTACTGCAGGACACCAGATCAAGCATATCAGACTCATTTTTCTTGTCAGCATGCTTGCTTATGCAAAAGACCAAGAACACATCCTCTCTCAGCTTCCTTTTCTCCAGGGTGAACATGTTAAGTACCTCCAGCATCTAATCATAACTTCTATTCCCCATTCCACTGTTCACTTTGGTGGCTCTGTGTTGCACCTTCTTGAGTGCCTCAATGTCCTCTTTGTCATTTTGTATTGAGGAGACCAGACCCAAGCTGTTAAAAGCAGGCTGGTTGTGGCCCCTCAGAGCTACTGTGACTTCACTGTTCCACTCAAGCTTCAGTCTTGCGTGGTTCCATGATGGCAGAGTAGTCCTGAGGTGTCACAACTAATTAAGCAATGATGCATGACCAGGGGTTATATTAATGATTTGTTAATCACCCTCTAGGGGTGTAATGTTGCAAGAGGCATAGCCGAGTGCAACATGCCCCTAGGGGGTGATGAACTGACCGTTAACATAACTCCTGGAAGTGCCTTATTGCTAGTATAATAAAAAAAAGCTTTTTTAAACAGTGTTAAACCTTATTCAGGATAAGATTAGACTCTACATGTATGTTAATAAAAGATTAACATAAGGCTGATAGAATGCTTACAGCCAATCAGAAAGCTTTATTTCACAGACCCATTTTATAATCTGTTCTTAACACCTTGCAATCAGATATTCTATAAATTACATGTGAATGATAGGGAGTTTTAAAGGGACACTGCCAAACCTTTTGGCATCATATTATTCTAGTTGAAACTCCCCATTTTATGTTGCTTACCCTTTCTAACATTCACTGATGTTGCTGGTTGTTTTATCTGCTTGCTTTCTCAGCAGAACTGAAATGCATGGTAATAGTGTAATTATACCCAGCCTTGTTTTGTTTCAAATCCTTGATCTACTCTTATTGCATACTTCCTGAACATTAGAAACACCCCAAACAGTCCAGCCACTCATGATGCAATAGTCTCCTCTCTGCATCATGAGAGCCTAGACTGTTGAGTGTGTTCCCGAGATCAGAAAAGATGCAGTGGGAGATGATCAAGGACTGTAATCAAGTAAGCAATAAGACATGATGGGGTGTGCATTAGGGTGTGATAACCACACTCCTAGGGGTGTAGTTAGGCATGAGGCCAAAGGCTGAGTGCCGGCCATCGCTAGGAGTGCAGTTATCACACCGTAATGCACAACCCCAGAGTGTCTTATTGCGCTTATAAAATGTCCCTTTATTTTTAGAAGCAGTTTTTTTTTAAACACATTTTAAAATAAGTAAAAATGTAAGTGAATCTGTGCTTTTAACATAAAATAGTCCTTCCGTCTATTGGTGCTAGATTAAAGTAGTGTTGCACAGTGTGTGCCTCCCTGCCCACTTAAGCTTCATATTCCCCTGCCAGCCACAACAATTCACAAATGCTGTTTTTCACATTCTAAGTATGACACATAGTCCCCTTATTTTACTTCATTCCCCTCACTCTGTAGACAAAACTAAAAGGAAGCCATAACAGAGGTTTCTCAGTTCCCCAGTGCTACAAGCATGAGCATGGTTCAAAACCGCCACACTCACCGACAGCATCATGAACTGCTCACTCTGTCCTAAAAGATAAACAGCAGGGTGAGTCATTTACCACCTTTTCTCTTTGTTCATATAGTATTATTGCTTTTTTTCTTCATTCTTTTTTTTTCCCCTCCTGTGTTTCCTCACATTAAAGAAATGGAATGTTTATCATGGAATGTTTACCATGGAATACTGGGATTCAAAATTCTGCTCAGTTCTACTAACAGAATGTTTCTCTACTAACATACTGTACACACAGACAACAAAGGCCTGTTTTAGAGCCAGAGACTCAATTATCTTACTTGTCAGGGAAAGCAGAAGAGATTTCCCTGATGAGCAGGTAAAGAAAAAAGGGGGATTTTTCACTATAAACAATACTTAATGTTTCTTATTTGTTTATGTGTGTAAGGAGAGTGTGAAAATCTGGTAAACAACATTTAACTGTTTCATTTTATATTTAAGATCTTTTTAATTTTAGAGCCCAGTTGAAGGTTTCTACAGTGTAAAGGTAGTGGCCATGTTTGTGGTGGAAGATCAGTTTTGGTTGTAGGGAGACTGATGGAAGATAGTTCTGGTTCTAGGAGGACTGATCTGCTCATTGCGTAATGTGGTTTAGGACCAGGATGACTGTGCGTGTACAGAGAATTAATGTACGGTCAGCTGATCTGTCTTGGCCAGTGAGATTTCTAGATTTTTTTCTTGCCATTTTATAAATATGTTTATGTGTGGTAATACCAGTATGCTGGGTAGTCTGTTTTTCACTTTTAAGAATGAAAAACAGAATCCAAATTAAACAACCAGCTATACCAGCAATGTCTATAGAATGTGAGCCTTCATAAAATGTGTTTTTTGATCTAAGGACAATTTGAGACCAAAGGGAGTTGACAGTGTACCTTTAAGATTAAAGTTATTTGCCCATTTTCTGCAAATTTCTGGCGGGTGGCACTAGCAAGGATCAGATCTTATAATTAAGACTGCGAGAGGTCACATACTGTGACAAAGTGACATACTGTGACAAGGGGACATACTGTGATAAGGGGACATACTGTGACAAGGGGACATACTGTGACAAAGGGACATACTATGACAAGGGGACATACTGTGACAAGGGACATACTGTGAAGCTGGAGGGAGGGAGGGAGGGAGGGAAGGTTTAGGAAAGATGTGAGGAAGTACTTCTTCACAGAAAGAGTGGTGGATTCCTGGAATGAGCTGGCAGGGATGAAAACAGTGCTGGTGTTCAAGAATACATGGGATAAGCACACGGAGGTCATAGTGGAAAGGTAGTGAGGGGAAGAAAAAAGAGCTGTAGACCAGGCAAGGTCAGCAGTAATTGTGTAGGTCCTGAGAAATCGGCAGACTGAATGGGCCAAGTAATCCTTATCTTATCTACCATCCAGTTCTATGCTTCTGTGAAAAGATTTGTAACATATGTTTGAACTTTTCTACCTTTTATTTGCCATGTAGGAACACACAACACAAGAGAAGGCTACTATGGTAGTGTACCTGCAAATTTTCTCAGTTCTGCTTTACTGCAGAAACATGTCGCTTAATAAAACATGAAGTTCTGAGATGAGGAACCATTGGCTCTTGTGTTGTACCAACATGAGTCATATACTGTAAGCAAAACCAGAATGGGTCATGTAAGCAGAAACATTCTGGAACAGTAATTCTGTACTTCTTCATAAGTTTTCGTAAATAAGATTTTTCAGCTGTTACAATTCACTAGAGAATATTTTTATTTTTTTTATTTTCAATGCTCCTTTCCAAGATTTACAGCCCATCTTGGTAGTCCATGTATAAGGTCTGTATAGAAAACATTTGAAAACAGTTGCCTCTCCTCTGTTAACCTCACAGTGTCCTTTGTTTATGACATGACAGTGCTCACCATGGTAACGGACTGCAATGTCGCAACAGCAATTGTGTGATTAGCAGGCAGAGTCAAATATATTTTGAAAGACTCAGTGGGATAATTGCTGTGTGGCAGGTCGAAAGGTTCCCTAAAAATCTTAGGACAGGTCAGATGAATCTGGAAGGAGAGGCAGGAAGCTTGCTCAGTGACCAAGATTCAAACAGTTTATTTGCAAAGGACAATAAAAATGAGAGAACTGTTTTTTAGAACAGTAAAGGATAATAAACATAAACAAACAAAACAATGCGATTCGGACCGATTGGCCGAACCAAGAGCAGGGGGTTAACCTCTTTTAGTCCAAGTCCTGTGTGCACTTGGCCGAGATGATGAAACAACTGAAGAACCAAGCTTGGGCCTTTCTCTGCGTCAGCTGATCAGCAGGTGGGCATTGACCCCACAAAGTGCTTTTGTAAACAGGCCATAACGGGGGGGCCCCAGACGAACAGAACACAACGAGAAACACTTCCAGCTGGTCAAGGAAGAACTTGGCAGTCCTCTGTGGCTCCAGGCAAGAAGCTGAAGACTCTTGGATGGCCGGTGGTTCTCTGGACGATTAGCAGCAATGACCATTGGCAGGTTCCCAGCCCCAGATGACCTCTCAATAAGTTGACTGCAGACAGGACGATCTTCAGGCTGCCTCTGCAGAGTCGCACAGGCACATGCACACTTACAGATGACCTACAAAATAATAACAGGGCATGCATGACGTCAACTGGGGTCCCTCAAGCTTGAGCCAGGGTGGCTCCTATGCTGACTTACTACTGGATACCTCACTAGTCGCTCTCTACTACTTACTGTTGCAGGGCTGATGCTGGAACACTTGTGGTGGGACTTTGGCAGAGGCTGGCATCACCGGAGGTGGTTCTGTTGCAGATGGTGGATGGGCCAGAGACCTCCCTGGGTCAGTGTCAGGCTCTGGTGAAGCTGCTCTAGGCAACAAAGGAGAAACTGGATGTCGGGTGCAACAGGGCACAATTTGATAACAGTTCAGTAGCAAGCACACAGTTTGGATTTCTAAACAGACAGTTCAGTTTTTGCAGAAAATGCAATCTCCAGGGGGTGCTAAGCAGACAGCAGTACAGTTTGGTTTGGGTGCTGGGCCACTTAGGCCATAGGACCATTTTCTCTCCCCAAGCTGGTGCTACACCTTTATGGACTTTTTTTGCTCTAGCTGTTTCTGCAGCCACACCCATCCCATCCATATTACTAACCTCCCCTATACCTGGATCTATGAAACTTTTGGGACTGGCTGCTGGACCCTCACAGCTAGCCCCTCCTTTATGGCAGCCATTCCACCTCCCAGCCCTGCACTCTGGCACAGAATGGCACCGAAGGAGGCAATGGGACCTTAACCCCACCTCTTATGGGCATTTGGCCCACTGTCATAGGTTTCTTCCCTTTCTTATGGCTAGCTGCCCTCCCTGGGAGCTCACTGTGCCTCCCTTCTCCTTCTTTTGGTGCTCTGGCCCTTTAAATTCCCTTTCCTAGCTTTCCCCTTCCCACTCTCTACCTGGTCCCATGGGAGGGGTCTACCTAAGCCCTGCTCCCCCTAAGGTATTGATCCAGCACCCTAACTAGCCTCCCCTGGGGCTCATGTCACGCAGTGCCCCTTTTCGCTCTGGGGGTATGCTGCCCCTGGTGTCCTGTTTCCCTCTAACCTGCCTCTGGCATGGCCCAGGAATGTTCATGGTTGCTTGGGGTTCAGGGATGTGGCCAGAGGGCTGCGCTCCCACCCGGCGCCTCTCTTCAGCTGCTGCAGGGACCAGGGGGAACTAATCGGTCTGGGGCGTGTTGTCTGCCTGGACCAACATGTTGGCACACCTTTCTGGTCTGCCCTGAAACTGGTTCTTCCACTACTCTGGGCTTGAGGGAGATGGTCAAATCCCATCTGGGAGTCGGGCTTCTCCGGACCGTTCATGTTGCTGCTGCCGCCTGACTTTTGCTGGAGGGGAGCGACGCCGGAGGAGCCATGGACTCACCCCCAGGTAATTCTTTATTGTCTGTGCTCCCCGTGTCATCAACCCTCCATGCTCAGCCACCGACTCCTCTCTCAAGCCACTCCCCAGCCCTTTTGTATGGCAGGAGTGATCCTGGCATCCGGCCAGGAGATTGGGTCCCGCAAGCCCCGCAGGGTGGGTCTCCTGCCCCCCGACCTCCCTTCCCAGCGCCGAACGGTGTGAAAAGAAACAAAGGGACTGGGAGGGGTTGGTGGAACTGCAGGCAAGGGAAGGGGTGGAATGAAGGGGAACCAGGGAGGGAAAAGGAGAGAAAGGAGAAGAAGAAAAAAAGAAAAAAGAAAATCTCCACATCGGGGAGAAGGTCCCCTTTTTCTGAGGTGCCCTTAACTTCAGGGTACTACAACTGCATAATCAACAATATTTAGCAGATCAACAGCAGAGGAAAGACTAACAAATAACCATAGAACAATGCAGTAAAGACATAACTGATACAGACCATGCATTTGTAAGCTTTTTATTATAATGCAGAGTTGCTCTTTAAAAACATGGAAGCAATTAAATAAGCATTTCCATGTTCCAGCCAAATAGATACAGAGATGACCACTAACCAGAGAATAATGCCTGGGCAATCATATACAAGGTCATGTTTTCATCGAGGGGTGAAATGACATCATAGACCATGAGCACAAAATTCAAGAGATCTTAATTATGTCATCACACCTCGAGACGGAATCATCAGCCTTGTGCCCATACATTATTTTACACAGTATATGTTTGATTTAATTCATTTACCTTCCTTTTCAACTCTGCCTTGAACTCTGCTCAAATAACATAAAACAGCAAACAACAGGTAATGCTGAAAACATTTAATGTGATTTAAGGGACAGCTATGTGAGCTGGTAACATTTCTAGTAGTTCTGCTTTTAACAAAGCAGTTCACTTGTGGGGGCCAGTTCTTGATCGGGTGCAGTAGGGAATGCATCATTGATGGTTGCAGAGAGGATTTCTTCATGAGACACTAGTGAAGTAAGTGAGGGACTGGGGATTGTGAGGTGGTGGGTGCTAAGAGGGGGGTTGAGTGGGGATCACAGAGCTAGGAGACATAACTGGATGGTTTTATTTTTCAGGTTAAAAAACACGGGGAAATGATAGTGGATGGTTTCCCTTTTTTAGGCATGCTACACTAGGGATTGGGCTCACTATTGTCCACGTGTGGTTTGGTGGCATGGGGGTTGGATATCCTGGTGTTCAGGGCTGTGGCAGGACTGGGCACCATGGTGTCACAGGCTGTGGTGGGGAGGTTGTACTGCTTGGCCATTTGAGGGGCTTGGGCACACCAGTGTCACAGACTATGGTGGGGGTGTGTGTTTTTTTGCCAGCACTGAGGGTTGTTATAAAAGTGCACCAGCACTGTTATTGCATTGCACTTGTGCCATTCACTTACTATTCCATATTCAGTGGCACTGCACTGGCACTATACCCTATGAATATAGGGCAGACAGCATGCTGTGCAAATGACACGCACTTTTGCAGTGGAGCTCTGAATATAGCACAGAGGAGGGGGCCATGCAGTGTTGCAACCCTGACGAGAGCACCAGGTACAGAGCTACATGCCACGGGTGGCTGTGGGTGGGAGAGGAGGGCACAAAAGGCAGACACATGACTTAGCAGAAGATGTATTAAAAATAATCCTTACTAAAAATGGGCAAGAGGCCATACGACAGAAACAATGACAGCAGCAACAATGGCACACAAGTAATACAAAATGGGCGACTGCCCATAAAAAAGGGGAGCAACAAAACAGGGTCATTAGCCTTTTGCCAAGGGAGTTTCCCAAAAACAAAACAGGCTAGCTACCCATAAAAAGAGGGGGGGATGCAACACAAAAGGGGCACCCGCCCATCTGCAGTCACAAAGTCCATATCATGGGTCCTCCAGTGGTAGTGGTGGTAGTATATGTGGCTGCTGTTGCTGTAACGCAACCTGGAGGTCTTGCATAGCTGTGGTGTTTTCCTCCACCCTCCTTACCAGCAGCTGGAGGATGTGGCATTGTCACAGCAGCAGATAATCACGGCCGTCTCTGTCCATGACGTCTGTCTGTTGACCTTCCACTCAACAGGAACCGATGCAAAGCAAGACGCAGAACTCAGCCAGTTGGGTGCACAGGACAAGAGACACAGGCACAGCATTATGTGGCAGTGAGAAGTGCAACTGGTTGATGAGTGGGTTTCCATATCACATGTAGGTGGAGATAGTCGAACAGCCACAGTAGGATATGCGTGGCATACCAGAGACAACATTGTGAACCCTACATTAGGGGACTGCACATACAATGGGCAAGCTGTACTGCTACACACAAGGGCATAGCTGTGCAAGTTGCAATCAACAAGGCAGGTATGCCAGATGTGGAAATATACCACAAGCAACAGTGGTGCCAAACCACGGTGCGATAGACTGGAATGGCTGGAGGAGCAGGGAGCCTCACTCACACTCTGTGCCCTATATACCCACCATGCAGCATTTAGCCCAAGGCAGGTGTCTAGGACAACAGACAGCTATGGCCCACCCTTGTTGACTGCAGGGTCTGGGCCAGCCATACACGTTACACACAGTACCGCCATATACAAATGGTACCAGTATGCCGCACTGTGTTCAGCAGCCAGAGCACCACATGAGTTCCGTGATGTACGCACTCCCTTGTTGACACAGGACAGGCGTGGGATGCAAACCCGACGGCAGGCACCCTTCCCGCCCTGAAAAAGTCATCACTATCCTAGGTACAGGGCTGACATTCATACAGAGTCAGTGCAAGAAACTGGCCCTGCAAAGACCCAGTTGTGTCCGAATGTATGCACGGCTCTGCCTGGGTACAGTGGAGTACTCATACCCTCACCTCATACCTTCAGGGTGCCTTCCTCAAGCAACTGGTCATGGAACCAACTCGGCAGAAGGCAATACTGGACCTTGTGCTCACAAACAGGGACAGTGTGATGGGGGTAATAGTTGGGGAGCACCTGGGAAACAGTGACCACCAGTCATTGTGGTTTGAAATCACAGAAAGAGCAGAACCAAACCACACAAAAACACGTATCCTGGATTTTAGGGGGGCAGACTTTGGGAAAATGGGGAGATACTTGAAAGAGGCATTAAGGGGAATGGGACAGGAATCAGGGTTGAGGAACAGTGGGCAGTATTTAAAATGGGATTACAAGAACAACATAATTATGTATTAAGCAGGTTAGCAAGAGGAAAAGGAGAGAGACCATTATGGTTTTCCAAAGAGGTAGCAAAGAAAGTGAAAGCTAAAAGATTGCATTCAGGCAATACAAAAGACACATGCAGAAGGGATAGGGAGAAGTACCAGGAGAAGCAAAGGGAGGCAGGAGGTCAGTAAGGAAGCCAAAGCTCAGACAGAAGAACACATTGCAAAATCAGTGGGTAGAGGGGACAAAACCTTTTACAGGTACATAAGTGAAAAAAGAAAGACAAAGGGAGGGATAGTGAGACTGAAGAGGAAGGATGGGGGCCACGTGGAGGATGACAACAGTAAAGCTAACATACTAAACAGGTATTTCTGCTCAGCGTTTACTGAGGAAGAGGAGGGTAATGGGTCTGAAGGGAGTACAAGGGGTGAGAATGGTGCAGAAATGGACACAAGTCCCTTTACACGAGAAAGGGTCCTGAAGGAACTGGAAGTAATAAGAGTTGATAAAGCAATGGGGCCAGATGGGGTGCACCCCAGGGTCCTTAAAGAACTAAGAGAGGTAGTGGCTGAACCTCTGGCTATCCTGTTTAGCCGATCACTGGAAACAGGGGAGGTACCCAAAGACTGGAGGACAGCAGATGTAGTCCCCTTATACAAAAGTGGAAACAAAGAGGAAGCAGGGAACTACAGACCAGTCAGCCTCACCTCGATAGTGGGAAAGATCATGGAAGCACTACTGAAGGAGAGATTGGTGGAACATCTGGTTGTCAATGGACTACAGGACCCAAGGCAGCATGGTTTCACCAGGGGAGTCATGTCAGACCAACCTCATTGAATTTTTGACTGGGTGACTAGGAGGTGGATCAGGGAGGGCAGTGGACATGGCCTATCTGGACTTCAGCAAGGCCTTTGACACTGTCGCACATAGAAGACTATTACACAAACTGGGGAATATGGGTGTGGGCAGGACAGTAGTGTGGTGGTAGGTAACTGGCTGGGTGGCAGGACACAGAGGTGGTGGTAAATGGCTGTCACCCACAGAGGAAGAGTGACCAGTGGGGTACCACAGGGATCAGTGCTGGGACCGGTCCTATTCAACATCTTCATCAGTGACATGGCGTAGGACCTAGAAGGCAGAATTTCACTGTTCTGATGACACAAAGCTCTGTAACAGAGTAGACACACCAGAGGGTGTAGACAGAATGAGAAGCGACCTACAGAAACTTGCAGAATGGTCAGGGATTTGGCAGCTGAAATTCAATGCAAAGAAGTGCAAGATAATGCATATGGGGCACAAAAACCCTGGCACAATATATCAGTTGGGGGGTGAGGATATAGCATGCACCAAGCAGGAAAGGCATCTTGGGGTTATCATCTCTGATGACCTCAAGGTAGGAAACAGTGTGACAAGGCAGCAGGTAAAGCAAATAGGATGCTGGGATGTATAGGCGAGGCATTACCAGCAGGAAAAGAGAGGTCATAATTCCGCTATACAAGACACTAGTGAGGCCCCACCTGATACAGTGTACAGTTCTGGAGACCATACCTACGTAAAGACATAGACAGGGTAGAGAAGGTTCAGAGGAGTGCAACAAAGATGGTGCATGGATTGCATCACAAGTCCTATGAAGACAGGTTGAAGGAACTGAACATGTACCCTGAAGGAGAGGAGGAGAGAGGGATGATAGAGACATATAAGTATCTTACAGGAGGAACAGGGTGCAGGAAAACACTATTTTTAAGTGAAAAGATGTTTCAGGACTAGAGGGCATGGGATGAAGTTGGAGGGAGGACGATTCAGAGGAAACATGAGAAAGAATTTCTTCACAGAATGGGTGGTGGACAAGTGGAACACCCTGCCAGAGTAAGTGGTGGGGGCTGAAACAATCACGGGATTTAAGAATGCATGGGATAGACATAAAGGAATTCTGGAGGTCAGTGGTAAGGTACAACAGACTTCTAGGAAAACAAACTGAACTTACAAGCTCAAATGGTCAGACTGGGTGGGCCATAGGCCCTTATCTGCCGACACTGTCTATGTATCTATGTACCCTGGTCATCACTGTGTTGGTTAGACACCACCTACTTTGCATTACAATGTTGATCACATGTGGTAAACTACATGCATCACCCACCAATGCCCTCTCCTTCTACCGAACCCATGCCACATATGCTGGGCTCTACTGAACCATAAAGGCATGACACACAGTGCATATGGCACTGGAGATGGTACCTCTGCAGATGGTCTACCATGGCTGCTATATTATGCACACAGCAGGACACAGTGGTGTACCAGTACAACGCTGGCCCTTGCCTACCTCCCAAAGACTGGCACCCATACAGTGGTCCAAGCATATCTGTAGTACAGACCAGACCGACAGTAACAGGTTTACAACCAGGGCTGTGAGCAAGACTTCCAACTCCCTGTGGCACCAGGTCAGTGACACAGAGACATGCCACTACATGGTATAAGGCATGCTACAGCATGATACACAGACATTGGCAGGACAATGCCCCAAGTGCAGTATGAGAGTCCCCTACCACAGCTGCATTGGAGAAACACCCACAGGCATGTGTGCTGTATGGCGGGCCACACATGGACATCAGTCTCTGGCTACAGTAGCATGCAGCATAGTGCAGACATGGGTACAGTATGGGGCAGAACACCTGTTGGACCAAGGATGGCAGGAATAAAGTCCCCGCCCCCCGAATCGAGCAAGTTTACCTATGCCCTTATTTTTGTTTTTGATCTGAGGTACGATTTGTAGAGTAACTCCCTTCACCAACTGACAGCATCTCCCTTTGCCTTGCTGCCCCCAAGGCTAAGCCCTTCACTGTCCTTATGAAAGTCTGATCACTGTGCAGGATGTGACCGTAGCCCAGTCCCATCAGCGACACTGAGGCCTTTGCTGTCAACAATGCTGCTGCCATCTTGAAAGCCAACAAGAGGGTGGATACTAAGCAATGCTGTTTACAGTGCATGATACATTTAAAGGTGCAGTCCTCCATAGTAATTAATACCATGATTGCAACAACTGACAGAGTCGGGCCCTACTACCTATGACAGTAGTAAGGCCATGGCCACAGTGGCTTCACCTGTTCCAGCACCATTGAATGTACACATGTACCCAGAGTGCAACACACAATGCAGGGTACATATGTACATGCCTCTCCCCTGACCCATCTCTGCAGGGTTCCATCATGGCCTGGGGGGGTCTCTAGCCCATTCCTCCTTGCGACTCTGCTGTTCCGTGGCCATGTACAGGGCCTGCTGTCCCCTGAGGTCTGTAGAGGAGGGAAAGTGAGATGCAATCAGCATCATGCAGTGGAACACAGTGCACCATTCTGTACACCCTACACAGCATGCATGCCCAAACACCTGTGCTGTGCACTAGCCACCATATGTGCATGGCACTGATTTTCAGGTCTGAGCAGGTCTGAAATGTATCGGTGTGATTAGTTGTAGCATGACACATGTACCTCCACACATACCTACATGTCATGGCCCAGGTACAGTGAGTATGATACATCCCCCCGCGATAGGTATGGCCTTGCGCAGAGTACACTGGCTGATGTAGTGCCTACAGCCCACCATCCCACCAGCCCCTCTACAACAGACACATGCACACTGGCTACAGGTTCTGTACATGTCATGGTAAGCATTTGTATGCATGGTGCAGCAGGTCACATATGACATGGAAATAACAAGTATACCTGTGCAGTGGCTAGGGGAGGAGATTCTGTAGGTGTTGCCCTGCAGATTGGCTGGTGCATGTCTGGCTCCTCCTTTGCAGTGGAATAGTAACCAGTTTTTCACCTTTATGTGTATCACACATACGGTGCAACACAAACAGTGCACACGACACAGACGGTGACCACATCCACATCCTGACAAATACAGCTACCGTCACTGATGCATCTGGAACATGTGACAGCCTCCCAGCTCATAATGCACAAAACTGTTACATGTCCAGGTTACTGTACCTGATAAGCAACCCCTGAATAACATCCAATCACATATACGTGGTCCTATCCTGCACCCTTGCATTGGTGCCACACTGCCACCATATCATGGAAGCCCACAGCAATGCAGTACCAGCAAGTGCATGCCTCAGGAAACTATGGTGGGTCCTGTCATGTACAGGGCATGGGGACATCATATGGGACAGGGGGTCCAGACACCTGCAGGCATATGTGCAGACCATATAGTGGAGCAGGTTTCATGGCACAAGGGGGAACAACAAGAACCCACAGGTACTGTGCAGAGTCCATCAGGGACAGTAACTCAGTTCTACAGTCTTATGACACAGGACAGCACACAGGCCAGCACACATACACCATGCATAGAGCCATCTGCACTCACCTGGTCTATGCACTGTGCCACAATCCATCATCACCCTGAGTTGCTGCAGATAGCTCACCTCTCTCCAGTGGATGTTGTTGTAGTGGTGCCATTATGGATCACCGGTGTAGGTGACCCCTGTGTGTCAAGTGAGGCACCCCCCCCACACAGACACCTACACCTTGCTCTGTGGCCTGTCTGACCCTGCCCCTTCCCCCAGCAGCTGGTGATCTGAGCTGCCTGGATGTGTCCTGTCATTTTGCAAAGCATGTTGCCATGGCAGCAGCACACTAACATTGTGTTGCACTGCGCAAAGCAAACTTCTGGGGGGGGGGAGTCCAGGAGCACATGACAGGCATGACGTGGCACATACACAGGGCAGACATGCATGTTATGTGCATCTGCAGCCCTGTGCAGGGCTATGCACCACAACTGCACAACAGCATGGCATGCAGGGCCACGCTGTGTGATGATGATGCCATGTGCAGCATGTGATGTCATGTCTGTGCCACGGACTGATGTTGCACAGGTGCAGTCACCCCGCAATGGACATGTGCAAGCACAACCACATTAGCTCAGGGGGAGGGGCAAACTTGCAATATTTAGCCTTGGTATGCAAATTAGTCAGTTCCATTGTCCATGGGCAAACACCCGCATTTACATGCCATTACTAGTGGATATGCATACATCAGCATGCCTACGTGCATCCGGAGCATGTAAAGGACCACAGTGTACCAGCTATATTCCACAGCCAAACTGCAGGCACATAAAGTTAATTATGCTGTGGAATGGCCTAGAAAGGGACACTGGTGAGCACAGAAACATGTGTATGCTGTGTGCGGTAGTACACTGAACATGCTGAGGTGGTGGACCTCTCACATCTACATGGGCATGGGGCCATCTCACCTCAAACAATAAAACGCGTCGCAATAAATGGAGCAAGCATAAGAGCGTGTGGTGAAATAACATTAGGCAAAACACCAACAACCATAGAAACAGCGCACACTATTAGAAAACACAGGCTTCCTTGTCTTTTGAGCCCCCTGCACACACCGACATGGGGGGCTTTGCTCCCACACACACATAATTTAGATAACAACCTCCGGGCAGGGGGTGGACTTCAGAGATGGGGAAAAACTCGAGAGGGGGGAAAACTTTGTTTAAAAAAAAAAAAGCCACAAAGATTTCTAGTATGGAAGACCTGGGGGGAACCGAACCAAGGTCCCAGGTCTCTCATTCTGCTGTGTGCTGGTGTCTTAGCCACTCCTCCATGGGAGTGGCTTGACTAGGCACCTAACACACTGCAACTTGATCCCTCACAAGAAAACGTAGAGCAACAGGAGTAGTGGTAATTCTCTACCGCTGTTATACCCCTGTCACTGTAAATCCATGTGCTCTCTGCACAGAGTGGTTAATACCACCCTGTCTTTCTTGTGTGGTATTGACCTGGTACCTCTACATGTTGCGGTGGTGGTGTTGTCATGTCTAGGTGGAGGTACCCTCCTATAGGTGCCATCATGCACCAAGACAGAGGATACAACACCCTCACATGAGTGCGTAGATGATAGTGGACCCGGGTTCCTTTAGGCTCCTGCCCACTGCATCCCTGTCTGTGACCTTGAACATGACTGTGTCTGTGCATGGGCAGGCCTGTGTCAAGCAGGTTGCAGGCTGCGCTACAACATGAATTGCCAGGACACTGACATGTTATTTTTTTTGGGGGGGGGCTTCTCCACTGTACCATTCAGCTGTATTCCACTGTGTGTACACCCTAGTCACCTGTATTTCACTCCCCTTTCCAGCAGGTACCATGGAGGAAACAGAAAGACTGCAGGTGCACCACTTCTCTGAAGAGGAGTCACGGGCACTGGCAAAGGCCTATATGGCCAGGGAGGAGGTCATGTCCTGGAGGCAGGTCAAGAGTGCTCAGGTACGGTAGGCCTGGGTAGAAATCACCAATGTGGTCAATGCCATTGGTGGCAAAACAGGCCCATGGAGGTTGTGCAGAAGTGTCTCAGGGACCTCAGGAGTCAGGCAGAGGGGTCCTGTCGATGCATCCCAGGGAGATGCATGCCACCGGTGAGGGCCCACAGGCATCAGTGACTGCACTTACCCTGGATCCTGCAGAAGAGATGATAGCCTCCACCCTATGACCCATGAAGGTGAGAGGAGTACCGGGCAGCAGCTATGAGAGTCAGGTGGGATCCGGTCAGCCTTGTGAGTGACTGTGCAGTGCCCATCGGCCACGTGTGTACGAGTGTGCTATATGTGCATGACTGCATGCATTGCAACAGTGCTGTGTGGCACCTTGAGTGGTGCCTGCACTATTGTGTCCATAACTCCTGGTGTGGAGTCATCTGAGTGGTACTCTACTACTGCGTCCTGTGTGTTGTGCTCAGTGGTGCTGGAATGTGTGCTTACAAGTGCTGGAGTGTGTGTGCTTACAGGTGCTGGAATGTAGGCTGACTGATGCTTGGTGCGTGCTCCTTGGTGATGGGGTATGTGCTCACTGGTGTAGGAGTTTGTGATTTGAATGGTCACAGGGGTATAGGCGGTGCACTGCACACATAGCATGGGTGTTGTGACACCATACACAGGGCATGCATGCTGCTTCGGACAGTCCACAGCTCTGTATGGTACAATGTTATATAACTCTCCTCTCCCAACAGCTCACCATGTCATACCAGAGATGGAGGAGGAGGACACCTGCCATCTGCCCGTATGCACCTACTGACAGACACCAGCAGTGACAAGGAAGAGGATGAAAAGACATACATTGGGAGCTATGGATGAATGAGGCTCACTCATGCCCAGGAGGTGTTGTTCCCCCCCCCCACCATCCCCAATTACAAGAGGGCCCAGTCACCATACCTATGTGGCACTGCAGTCACAGCAGTTCAGCCCTCCACAGGCCCTGGCACAGCCACTGCTGTGCTGACCCATGACCCCACCTCTGTCACGGCCATAGTGCTTCCATCTCGGATGATACCACAGGGCCAACCACTGCTGTGCTTCCCCAGGATTCATCTTCCGGCATGGCCACAACCATGCCACCTCATGCCCACTTCACTGGACATGCCACAGCTGGCCCATATTGCCCACAACAGACCTTAGCTCTGACTGTGGTGCAGACATGGACCATACTTTGTCAAAATGTGTAGCCTGACCCTGCCCTGATGGACAGGCCCAGTGACAGCATGATGCAGCTGACTACTGGCAGCTTCTTTGGTCAGCTGTGGAGGCACCGAGTGTCATACAGTAGGAACTGTCCTGCATTGGCCACATTGGCATGATGACATGCAGCTTGCCAAGAAGCATGTGGAAGCACATTGTGTGGTGCACATGGTGACCCTATGTGACCTGTGCTAGGATCTGGCCTCCTGCATGGGGATCCTGCATCGGGGTATGGCCTCAGCATTGATAACCTGCATGCTACTGCTTGAGGCTGCACCTGTGGTAGCAGGCACCGTGGCTGTTGGTCATAGTCCAAGCCTGACCAGTGGGAGTAGTGCCACCCCACGGTGAACAGCATAGCATACACCCATGCCACACAGTGTCAGAATGAGAATGCCCAGCACACCTGGGACTCCCAGGGTACCAAAAACACCATGCACTCTGGGACAGAGCCTGCTTCTTGCTGGAGTCAGTATCCCACGGGGCCGTGGCCAAGGGTGGCTAATGCTGTCTTCACACTCATCCCCCATGTCATGGATGATGACCCCCCCTCCAACCATACCGGGTACAGTGCACATATAACACCCATGCGCAGGGTGATGGTAGGGGATGCACATAGGATACAACTTGCCAACATGTGCCACTCTTTTCCCCTTACCCATGTGTTACCACCCCTTCCCCTGTGGCCTATTGCATTCATTTCCCCTCTGCTTGGATTGACTCTCTTACAGTGTCATCACCTTTTCTGACCCCCCCCCCCAAATCAGGTTGCCAAGTGTGTTTGTTTGCACCATGTTGGGTCCCGTCATTACATAGAAACATAAAATTTGATGGTAGATAAGGACCGCTTGGCCCACCTAGTCTGCCCATGTCCCCTACCTACTGTCACACTGTAGACCCTAGATGATCTCTGGCTTTGCCACCACCACCCCCTTTTCTTGCTTCTAAGGTTCCCACAGTACCTATCCCATGCCTTCTGGGAGGCAATATAGCGCAGTGGGTTAAGGCTCTGAGCTGCAGATCTGGAGACCTGGGTTTGAATCCCACAGCCACCTAGGTGCATACTGTATGACGCTGAACAAGTCACTTATCTTCCTTGTGCTCCCAGGTCGCATCTGGAAACAAGCTTCGGCTTAGTGTGCTACTCCTGGCTTAACAATGCTCCCTTTCCCTTCTTAAATCCCATTACAGTTGTGTGTTTGTTTGTGAAACTTTATTCCTTAAGGACATTTCAAGGAAAAGGACAGCCCATCTGAGCACAAGCTCATTTACAGTGCGGTCCACATTCATTCATAACATACAATACAACATATTTACAACATAAATACATAGATTCCATAAATACTTCAAAAATTTATACCATCACATACAATCGTTAATAAATTTTAAAAAAGGAAAAAGACATCAACAGCAACTGTTTTTTGGTTGTGCAAACACTTGAAACAACTATGATCTAATCTTATTCCATGGAACAGTCTCTTTTTGTCTCAAGAAATCTGGCAACCTGTTCCAAGTTGTGGGTCCATGAGCAGCTATAGCAGAGATTCCCTTTGATGTTCTCATTTTAGGGACTGCTGATTCTAGATTATGTGCAGTTCTCAGAACTACCCTTGAAATACATATAACAAATAAATTATCTCAATATGGTGGAGTCTGACTTTTTTGATATTGGTGGACCAAGTGTATTGTGTACAAGTGCCTTCGCTCCATTAGGTTAATCCAGTTCAGGGACCTGTACAAAATACAGTGATTTGTCAACCGTGGGGCATCCAGGGCAAACCTGGCAAATCTATTCAAGGTTACATTACTCTGGAAAAATGCTCAAAAATCCAAGACCCTGGCAGACTGGACTTCATTTAGGAGGGCTAGAAACATATGTACCAAGATGGTCAGGGAGGCTAAGTCTAGTTATTTCCAGGCTGAACTTGATGCTTCGTCCAGGTCTTCTTCTAAATTTTGGAAGACCCTTAAAGAGGTCGAAGGTCATGCGCCCTCCAATTCTCTACCTAAAAAATATCCAAGGGCGACCTTACGGTGACAGATGAACAGTTAATCCTTGACCAGCTTAATAATCATTTCACTACCACAGGGTTGCATTCAACACTTCTGCCAGTACCTTTCGTTTCCAACTCGGGACGCAAGACCTAGTAGCTCCGGTAATGGATGCAGTGTTCTCCTTATAACCTGCAACACTGAAGGAGGTTGAAGACCTACTCCTTTACTTGGATACAAGGAAGAGCACTGGTGCTGACGTCATCGACCCGTATTTCCTAAAAAAATTAGTTTCCAAGCCCTGGCCGTGCCCATCACGCATCTCTCTAGTCTATCTCTACTGCATGGTGAAATCCCTCCAATATGGAAAACTGCCCACGTGATTCCATTTCTCAAAATTGGGAGACCCAAGTGACCTCAACAACTACAGGCCAATCTCCTTACTCCCTATCCTATCCAAAATGCTAGAGAAAATATTAAGTATACAACTTAGAAACAACTTGGGAATCCACAAATCTGCTAAACCCTCTACAGTCAGAATTACGGCCATCCCATAGCACAATGACTGGCAGGAGGCCCTGGATGCCAAGAATTTCATGTGCGCAGTATTTTTGGACCTACGCAAGGCATTTGATACTGCCAACCACAAATTGCTCTTGGTATCCCTCCGTAACATTGGTGTGGACTCCCCGCTCTGAAATGGTTCTCAAGCTACCTTATAGGTCACCAGCAGCAGGTAAAGGCAGATGGAGAATTCTCACCACTGAAACCTCTGCTGAGGGGTGTACCGCAAGGCTCAATACTGGGTCCACTGCTATTTGTGATCTGCATTAATAGAATCAACGTAGGGATCAAATCTGCCAACATCCATCTGTTTGCCAATGATACGGTACTCTACATAGACAGACCTACCCCTGAAGCAGCCTGCATGGATCTTCAGCAGGAGTTTAATCAATTACAACTACAATTACTTAACCAGAAATTACTATTAAATGCAGAAAAATGAAGGCGATGCTCTTCTCACTCTTTACACATGCAAGCAACCCTGCTACACAAGGATCCACTCCCCAGATTACTACACTCTTGCATAAGCTGCTAGAATTTGTAGCAAAATTCAAATACCTGGGAGTGTGGCTCAACCACAAGCTCTACTTCATTGAACATATTGAGGAACTTATAAAAAAGCTTAAGCAGAGGCTTGGTCTCTTCTAGAAAATCAAAAAGCTGCTCACCCAGGATGCCAAGAGTAGAGTAGTACTCACCACATTCCTATCACTGCTGGACTATGCCGACTTTTTGTATGGCCAAGGCCCTGTTTCTGCACTAGCCAAACTAGATATACTGTACCACAGAGCCATAAGACTCATTACTGGTGCCCCATACTCCACGCATCACTGCTGCTTGTATGCTATGATGGGATGGACATCCCTTACCAATAGAAGACAGAAAAGTGCTGGTTACTGGACATATAGAGCAATCTCTCAAAAACTACCTCAATATATATCGGACTGTCTTCCACTATACATGGTAGGTAAGTATGCTCTGAGAAGTGCCTCCTATATCTTACTTACCGTACCAAAAATGTATTTACATTTCGGTAGGTCATCCATAAGATACGTGCTACCTGCACTATGGAACAATTTACAGAAATCCTTAAAATTGGTTCACCCTATCGATTTCTCTGCTTTATGTACATTCTGTCAAGGAATCCTGTAACTGCTTCCCCTGATTAACAAAATGACAGCATGTCACTGCGTTACTGAATTCCCCTTGTACCTGCTATATTCCTCACCCCTTTCTTTATTCCTCCCTCTATATAGGTACTTATAATGTACCACAGGTGCTTAGTCTTGGAACCAGTAAATATTACTCTGATGGTCTCACTTGTCACTTGCCTGCAGAGGTTCACTTTTCAGCCCCCCCCCCCAAGCTTCTTTGTTTCTGGCCTCCCTTTCCCCCGCTGTATATGCCCCAATCCCACTCACTCATCATCATCCTCTGTTCTCACCCTCTGTTCCCTGCTCACAAGGCTTCACCAAATTCATTATCAATGTTATGCCACTCTAGGTACCTGCCTGTGTTCTCTAACAGTACATTGATTGTTTGAGTTAGTCTAGCTCTATACTAACCCATCACATTTCCTTATTGGATCCTATCCCTCTGTATACTGCAGTGAACATCATCTTACTCTGTATACCGCAGTGAATATTATCTAACTCTGTATACTGCAGTGATCATTATCTTACTCTATATACTGCAGTGAATATTATCTCACTCTGTATCCTGCAGTGAATATTATCTCACTCTGTATACTGCTGTGAACATTATCTTACTCTGTATACTGCAGTGAAAATTATCTCACTCTGAATACTGCAGTGAATATTATCTCACTCTATACTGCAGTGATCATTATCTCACTCTGTGTACTGCAGTGATCATCTTACTCTGAATATTGCAGTGAATATTATCTTACTCTGTATACTGCAGTGAACATTATCTTACTCTGTATACTGCAGTGAATATCATCTCACTCTGCATACTGCAGTGATCATTACCTTACTCTGTATACTGCAGTGAACATTATCTCACTCTGTATACTGCAGTGAATATTATCTCACTCGGTATACTGCAGTGATCATTTTCTTACTCTGTATGAGCATTTTTTTGTTATTCTCATGTATATTGTATGCACATTTTACGCTATGTACTGAACTTGAACATGTATATACTGTTTTTTACATAAAACTTATATGTATGAATATGTCTAGCTATGTATTTATGTATGTCTTTGTACTGAGTATTCTTATTGTCCAGGTCCACCTCAAAAATGAGTTTTTCTCAACGGCATTTTGCCTGGCTAAATAAAGATTTTGATTGATTGATTGACACATCCAACCGATCCAGTTTTGTCCTGTGTGCCCTTGCGTAGACCACATCTCCATAATCAAACAGTGGGAATATTGTTATGTCAACTATATATTGTCTAACATTAAGCGGTATACAATGTCTCAGTCTCTACAATGCCCCCAACCTGTGTGCAGTCTCTTAATCAAATTATCCAAGTGCACATTTCATTTTAACTGCGTGTCCAACCATACACCTAAAACCCTATAAGAGTTAAATTGTGTTAATAACTGGTTTGTATGAGTTGTAATTTAAAGTTTATACAGATTAACTGCCCATTTACTCCCAAAAAGCATAACTTGAGTTTTTTTTTTTTTTTTTGTTATTGCTCCCACCACTTTCTCAGGGAGGCTGTTCCAGACTTCCACCACCCTTTCAGTAAAGAAGTGTTTCCTTACATTTCCCCTAAGTCTACCTCCCCTGAAACTTAATTGCATGACCCCTTGTTCTTCTGCATCCTTTTCTCTGAAAAAAAGCTTCCTTCTTGAACCTTATTTATACCCTTGGGGTATCTGAAAGCCTCTATCATATCCCCCCCACCACCTTTCTTCCAGTCTGTATATACTGAGGTCCTTCAGTCTCTCCTCATAGGGCTTTTGATGCAAATCCGCACCATGTTGGTTGCCCTCCTCTGGACTGCCACTACTCTATGTCCTTTCAGAGATGAGGACTCCAGATTTGAACACATTACTCTAGCTGGGGTCTAACCGGAGACTGATAGAGAGGTATCACCACCTCCCTCTTTCTGCAGGTGATACCCCTTCCTATTCACCCTAGCATTCCGTTGGCCCTCCCCACTGCCTTGTCACACTGTTTGGCCACCTTTAGATCATCAGCTATGATAACACCCAGGTCTCTTTCCTGCTTGGTGGTCACCAGTACCACTCCCCACATTTGTACTGTGACCCTGGGTTTCTATACCCCAGATGTATGAGCTTGCATTTTTTTTTTTTTTTTTTTGCATTGAAACTTAGCTGCCACTTCCTTGACCACTCCTGGAGCTTACCTAGATCTCTGTTCATTGTTTTCCCACACACAACACCCCTCCCCCCAGAGTGTCCACACTATTGTGATTTTTGGTCATGTGGACTGCCTGAATTTTCATCACTCCCTCCCTCCCTCCCTTTGGTGCCCCCATGACTGGCTGGCATGTATAGCCTAGAGGTTATAGTAACAAGCTGTGAATAAGCTTGGTACATGCAGCAGACCTGGGTTTGATTCCCACAACCTCCACGTGTGTGCTGTGTGACTCTGAGTACTTTGAGCAAGTCACTTAACCCCCCCAGTGCTCCCAGGGTACCCTGAAAATAGTCACCTGTGCCTAGTGGGCTTTACCCAGTTACCAAAGACTAAAATAAAAATAAAATAAAATGTATTTATGTTGACACCCTTTCGGGATTCTCCTGCTAACATGGATTCCATAAAAGTGTGCACCCTGTGTGCCCCCCCCCCGCCTGAGTCAGCTGTATATTTTTTAAACCGCCCCCTTTTTTTTATACCCCCTGCATGGATTAATGCTACGCATGTACTGTGATAATACATTGACTAAACATATTACAGTCTTCTGTGTGGTCTGTACTCACCCTCTGTTTCTGAAGATGACTGTTATAAGGTGGACCCTGTACTCCTGGGCCCTTCTGTCCACCCAGGGGTGATGCTTATCAAGCTGCTCCTGTATGTCCTAGTCCTCTGGCTCAGATTCTGCTACAGGGTGTTCCTCTGGAGCCAGCATGCTTTTCCATGATTGAGTGCCATGTTGCGTCATATACAACCAGCAAGAAACATGGCACGGGCCTTCTGAGGGGTGTACTGTTGGCACCACTGGAATGATCAACGCACCTGAACTGCATCTTGAGCATGCCAAAGACACACCCAGTGAAGCTGCATGTCATACAGTATACCACATTATATCTGTCCTCTGCAATGGAGGCAGGCCACAAGACAGGTATAAGGAGCCATGGGTACAGAAGAGGCACTGCCCCATGGAGGGACAGGCCATTGGTTAGCAACACTGTTTGCAACATAGGGAGGGGACAGTGGCCACTAGGGTATATTAATTGATGAGGCAGCCCTTAGAGTTTTTCCCACTTTCAAACCTCCGGCACAGGATGGAGTTGTACCATATGAGGTGTCATGGACGCTGCTGGGGTACCATGCCAGGACATTGATGATGCACCCCGTTGCATCACACACCACCTGGAAACTGATGGAGTGCTCCCCCTTCCTATTGACACAAGCCTTCACTCCATTACCTGTGGGTGCCTGGATAGCAACATGGGTAAAGTTAATTCACTGAGTGCAGCTGGTAGGTGTGCAACCCGATACAATTGCTGTGTGATTGCTGTTTTCTCGGCTGGAGTGTTGGGGAATATGATGATCTTCTCTGCATGGGCCGGCAGGGTGTCAAGGAACTGGCCCAACAGGCATGAGGTGGCTGCCTGCAAGAAACTGGTGGTGTTTCCCACTGGTGTCTGGAATGTTCCAGTGGCCAGGATGCACAGTGTAGCTGTCACCTTGTGCTATACGGATATCACATGGCTGCTATCAGTCTAGTCATCACTGAGGACTTTGAATGTGACTCGTGGACAGTACTGTCTGTTTGTAGCATAGCACCCCCATCGCTGATGCCTGATTCCAAGGTGGGCATTGGCCCTCTCCTCATCCTCCACGACCTGTTTCATCAGGTATACAATGCGTGCTGCCATGTGAGCCATCGCAGTGCCCGGCCTGCAGTGTCTTCCTCTGACTCTAGGGTTTGCCCCAGTGTAAGATGGCTTCTTAACTGGTGGCATTTGCCCAGCACTATGTGACCTCTGCAATCCTGTTGTGACGTGCTAGCACACTAAATATTGTGCTGCTAATGTTACACAGGGTACAGGGTACTTCCCCACTTTTGTAGGCTGCATACATTAACTATGTGATGGCGCGATAGTGTGTTGGCACTAACAGCATGTACAGGGGTACCATCCAAATATGAGAGTTTGACACAGTGACATGCATAGTGTGGACACACACTCTTTGTGCCCAGAGCAAGGCTTTGAATATCTGAGCTGGGGTATTTTAGGTTTTTATTTAGTTATTTATTTATTTTTTGTTGACCAGGAAGTGCACTAGACAATTTCTTGCCTATTTTCAGGCATGACCCGGCGGAGAGGAGGATACAGATGAATGCCAACTGACCTTGAACCAGACTAAGCTGTTGGTGGTATTATTAGTGAATGGGGGGAAATTTGGCCAGGGCTCCGGGGAAATTCCCCTACTCTTTTTCGAGAAGTGCCATGGGATCTTTAACATCCACCTGAACTATCACTAGGACAGGCAAATGGGACCTTGGTTTAACATCTCCTCCGAAAGACAGCACCTCAGGAGTGCAGCACCCCACCTCATGCTGCACTGCAGTGTCAGTATTGGAATAATAGCCCAAGTGCCTGGAGTGGGGATAGAACCCACAGCCTTCTGATCTCCCGGCCTCAGAGGCGAGTGTGCTAAATGCTGAGCCACTGACACTGCTGCTGATATCTTCCTTATGGGGAATCCGCAGTGCAGATAAGCATGAGGAATTGTTAAAGAGCTACTGACACCACAAAGAAAACTTTAAAAATCATAATAATTGGGTAAAATTCTGCTTGTATTCCATTTATATTTTGTATATTTCTCCTCCTCCTCCTCATAATTTATTACTGAGGAAATTTACATGAATATATGATCCTTATGGCTTAGAGTTCCTTTAGAGTCTGTTTGCCTCTATAGGTTACTCCTTACTTTAAGTCATAATCCTCTGTTGTGACATCACAATCTGTTGCTATGAGAGTAACTGTGATGTCACAAGCAGTGTACTATGACCTCAGGTAGGCAGAAAGCAACAGAAATAGATGAATTCTTCAGGAGCAAAGATCCTGTTTTTATGAAGATGACTTCAGCAATAAATAATGGGGCACAGAAATACAGAACTAATGTGAAATACAAGCTGAACTGTGTCTAAATATTGTGGTTTATTAAACTTTTCCTGAAGGTATTGGCTGCTGTTTAATAGAAATGGGATTCTATGCTGTTGTGCCACTGCAGTGACATTGCTACTGTAGTACAACAGCATTCTGACATCACTACTGTGGTACAACAGCATTCTGACATCACTACTGTGGAACAACAGCATTCTGACATCACTACTGTGGTACGACAGCATTCTGACATCACTACTGTATTACAGCAGCATTCTGACATCACTACTGTGGTACAACAGCATTCTGACATCACTACTGTGGTACAACAGCATGCTGACATCACTGCTGTAGTATAACAGCGTTCTGACATCACTGCTGTGGTACATGAGCATTCTGACATCACTACTGTAGTACAACAACATTCTGACATCACTACTGTGGTACAACAGCATTCTGACATCACTACTGTGGTACAACAGCATTCTGACATCACTACTGTAGTACAGCAGCATTCTGACATCACTACTGTGGTACAACAGCATTCTGACATCACTGCTGTGGTATATCAGCATTCTGACATCACTACTGTAGTATAACAGCGTTCTGACATCACTACTGTGGTACAACAGCATCTAGCAGCGGATGGATTTCCATACAACACATAGAAGATAATGGATGGGCAATAGTGAACAACAACACTGTTGTTCATTTTGAGAGGTTGTCATGACAACCACGTAAACCTCAAGAGTGAAACCTGAGAGTTTCTCTTTTCTGTCACACAACCTGGAGAAGTGAAAAAACAATGCTGTTATTTACTCTTGCCCATCCATTGTCCTATATAGTGTATAGGCACCAGTAAATTGATAGTGGACCACTGTTTGAGCATTTAAATGCAATTTCTGACTTGTACTCCCCCCCCCCACAACCAAGGAACAAGCCTCGGTCTCCTGATCTCACTCACTAATTTTCTTTTTTTTCAAATCGGCACACTCCTGTGGTTTGGTTGGAAGGTAAATCCAAAATATGCCCTTACTTTGCCTTCTCATTGTCATTGTTGCAGCTCACAATAGAGTCTATATCTCACCACTGGTCATTTCCTGAAGTGCGACGCTTTAGTTATACGTGTGCACAAACATGCTGGCTGCTGTTGTACCACTGATGTGACATGCTCAAGATGGTACAGCAGCAAGCTGATGTCACATAGATGGTACAAAAGCCATAGCTTCTAATGTATTTCTGTGCATAACAACATTCTCCCATATCCTGTAACAATGAACCATATACTGTATTGTGGCCATTTATCATGTAATGCTTTATTATGAAAGATCAAACATACAGTACTATTGTACAGCTAACAATCAGTAATGCACTAAAGCTGCATGAAGTCCATTATGTAGCCTCTATATTCACCTTGCACTATGACTGGGAGAGCTTATTGGAATTTACCTTTGAATCATTTTACACAATACAGCAAAATAATACTCAGAACGTACAAAAACGCATAACATTTTGAAATGGAAATATTATGTTTAGGGTATTAAGATTTTTTTTTTCAAAATCTCTGATTCTGGGTTCCGGCACGTGTGACATGGCTCTTGTGCTTCACAAAGGTGCGGACCCATTGGTCCCAAAATATTATTCCGTATCTCTCTTACCCTTAGTCTAGTTAAACTTTAGTAGAAGGCAGTAGTATCCTAGACCCCTGCAATTCCTCCTCCTCCTTACTTAGCCCTTTTCCCATCTGACTGCAGGAAACCAACTGCATTGTCTCCTTTTGTGCTGGGCAAACAGTGCAAATTTTGTGATTCTGCAGATATACACACATTTTTGCTAAACTCTGACCATGGCAAAATATGAACCCTCTTAATGATGTTCAGTTTTCTCTGCATTTTGTGATATTTTCCAGATCATTTGTGGTATAATGCACATAAACCATGGAATGAAAGTTCTGTGGAATTCCACTCTGCAGTTTGACACATTGATCCACGTTGCATGCAGTTATTTCTTAGTTCTATAGATAGCAGAAATGGTCAGTTCCATGGAATTCCAATCTGCAGTTTAATACATACATGCACAATACATACATTCAGCACATCCCAGCATGGGGAGGAAGGACTCCACATACCTGCACCAAAGCGGCCTCAGCTGGTTGGCCAGTCATCTTGTTCTTCCAGTAGCGTGCAAGTTGCGTGCATCTCAGACATGTTCCCCCAACAGGCTGTACCATCAGGGAGAAAATCAGAGTGGAGAATGAAAGCTCGGCTGCAGCAGGATGATTAACTAACCCACCACAGGCCACCCACAACCGACCTTGGCCCTTGCCGCTCTTCCAACCCTCTGGACCTGAGAGAGATGCAAGCCTCTACAGGTCCTTGGTGGGGGGAGGAGAGAAACAGCATTTGACACAGCAGGAGAGGGACAGGTAAGTCCAGGATGAGGCAAGTGATGTGGCTAGACAGTCCACTCAAGACAGCTTCAGCTGTGTACAGGGGATAAAAATCAGTATAAGAAAAAAATCACAAGAGGTGTGACTAAATCCCACAATGATACTTGCCCTGTCATGTTGTATTGCTTAAAGAGCGAAAAATATAATATTTCAACATCGTGCAGCTTATATTTCACACTATCTCCATATTTGTTTTTCCAGGTTATTTGTCATAGGTAATAAGGCAGCATAAAAACAGGATCACTCTTCCCTGAAACTTCATCATCTCCTATTCCTTGTTCCCCACCTGATGTCATAATACTCTGCTTACAACATCACAGTCATTTAAATGGCAACAGGCTGCAATGTCACAAGAAATGACTTCAAATGGGGAATGAACTATAGGGGAAAATGAACATGGTAGGATGAAAAATCTGCTTTTCATGTAGATCACCTCCTTAATAAATATAGGAACACAGAAATCAACATATGATACATACAAGACATGCTGAATAACAGCATATCTAAATATTATGTATTACAAAGTTTTCCCAGAGGGGTCACAGTTCTTTTAATAAATGCATAGTAAGAACTCTTTAAACTTTATGATGTGGCACCCTAGGAAGATATTGTTGTAATCATGGCTTTAACCACTACTGTATATTAGTGCTGGAATTGAAGTCAATAACAGGCACAAAAAAAGGAAATGGCAGTCAGCATCTTGTGTAAAAATAAATAAATAAATAAATAAATATTTATAACTCCTGGGTCTGCACATACAATTCATTCATACTGTTTCAGCTAGGAAGGGGTGCACAACAAAGATAAAATTACATTTACAGAAATTACATTAATTGTTCTACATGTAAAAAGAATGTTGCTATGCAAATACATTGTCGTATAATTGGTGTCTGTTTTTTTATTGATTTGTCTAACCCAGGGAAGCACAACTCGGATGCAGCTCTCATTTGTGGTGTGGTACCACCACCTTTACTCAATTTAACAGGTGGGAGGAATGATGCTAAGTAAAGTTAAATGATTTGCCCAGGGCCATACGCCCCGCCAGGATTTCATTCAGGGTATCCTTATCTACAAGCCTTAGCTTTAACCACTACACTTCTTCAGTCTCTGACACTAAGAAAACACTTCCTGACCTGACATGGCATGCAGTTAAACTGAATATGGCTCTGCCTGGTGCCGTGAGAATAGGGTGGATTGAAGAACAAATGGGTGAAAATACTTTCTGCCAAGACTGGGTACATGCTAGTATTCAGAAGTCCTACACTTTGAAGCCATGGCCCTCATCAGATGAGAACATTGGTGGGGGAATCAGGGACTACTTCTGACACTGTTGTAAAGAGTGAGATTTGGAGGTCTATGCCTTGAGGTTAATGGCTATCAGAGTGAAGAAGCTGCTAGCACAAGGGTGTATTTAGGTGGAGGGGCGCAAAAATACAAATACAGTAATCAGGAGGAACTAGTTTTCTCAAAATGTTACGGCATGCACTCTATCTCCTGTTTCTGCCCATGATCTATGGCTTTCCTTAGTTTGGCCCAAAATAATTGCTGCTGTATCGTATCTTCTGGCCAATCCAGATATGTTTTCTTCTTGACAAGCTTTGCCAGCCTGTGATAGGCTGAGACTTCTTCCATTGGAATTCTCTGCAGAAACACCAAGATCAGGATGTCCTTGCTCTCAGCCAGCAGCCTGTAGGTGGCCATTCGTATTTCCAAAGAGCACCAGTTACTCCGCAGGTAGTTCTGACTTATCACGCACACTGTCCATCGGCTTTTGTAAATGCTGTCCACAATGTTGTCCACAATATCCCGACCCAATTCAAAATCTCTGCTGTGCAAACAGACTTTAAAGAATGGGGGGCCGTTCCCTTCCAGGTTTGGGAGGAAATTATTAATAATCCACTCTTCATCATGGCTGCTATAAGATACGAACACATCATACTGGTACTGATCTCTAATGCCTTTCCTTCTCCTTCTGTTTAGCCAAGCTCGGAGCATGTAAAACAAATACAAAATGTACCACCAAGCATTTTTATAGACAAGCACAGCACAAATGAAAGACAAGGTTGGAACGTAGGTACAAATGAAACAGTAGATCTCAACCTCGAATCTGCATTCACTGTCAATGAATTCAAGGAAATTTGCTCTCAGGGCTCCAGTGGAGCAGTTTTGCTCTGACAGTTTTATTACATATACTTGTGGATTGGAAACTAGCCACTCACTGAGCCAGCCATTCACACACAAGCAGTCAAACACGGTGTCATAAACATACAGGTATCTCAGACTGGGCAAAGGACTAAACAGCCCATCATCCAACTCTTTAATAGTTGATCCCTTAAACACAAGAACTTGTAGAGTGGTTAGATCTTTAAACATTCCTGAAGTAAAATGAATGATTCCAGAATTCTTTAAGATTAAAACCTCCAAATTAAATAACTTCTGGAAAAGTTGCTGGGGGTCAAGATGCTGAAGCTGCACGTCTGTCACAATGTCACTGAGGTAGAGAAATTTCAGCCTTTTCAAATACTGAAGTGATCCATTCAGGGGGCTGACATAGGTGACATAGACTGGTAATGCTCCCTCTATATCTAGGCTGTAATATAGATGCTCAACATTGATAAATAACTGTAGAGCTGAGAATGTGTCATTAAATTCAGAACAATGGAAATGAAGATTCTTATACACATGCAGCTCATTTATGGATTGAAAGGGAAAGTTATTACACATGTTTATAGTAATACTATTGGCTTGAATATGTAATGCTGCTAAAGAAATATTAACCAGGGGACTTCTTATGTGAATGTTCAAACCCTGTAATTTTAATATCTTTAATTCTTTCTGGAATGCCTTAAAAAATGCAGGATCTTCCGTACGTGAAAAACCCAAGCGGAGTTCACGTAGATTCACAAGTTTCATTAGAAAAACAGCATACATTATAAACTTGTTCTGAGCCAAACCTAAGTTTTTTAGACTTCCTAGATGTTTAAAGCAGTCATTCTGAAGCACAAACAGATTGTTGGAGTCTAAATTCAACACCTCCAATCTCTCCATACCATAAAAAGCATCAGATTCAAAAGATGTGATGTGATTTTTCCCTAAATCTAATGCAATGAGATGATAAAGGCAGGTGAATTGGTGTGCCTTGATACTGGTTATATAATTTGAAGAAAGATCAAGGTGCTTCAGCTTTGAAATAAATTTGTCCTTGGGACATAGCTTCAACAGGGCTATCTTGTTTTTGGATGCAACCAATGAGGTAAGGTTTTCCAGCATTTGGATGAGGAAACGTGGAATTATTTGTAAGCTGTTTTCCGCCAAGTCTAAACTTTGAAGATTTCTACACTGAGCAACAGTTTTATTTGAAATAAACCTTATATAATTACCAGCCAACAACAACTGCTTTACTCTCAAGGCAGATGCAGTCAGACATACACCAGTCATGTCCATGTAGTCTTTGCTTAACATGTGTTTCAAAGAGAGTGTTTCAACGGTTTGGATTCCAGAATGAAGAAGCTCTGTTATCTTTAGTTTGCTATAATTAACAACCAATCCCCGGAGATGTTTGAAACCATGCAGGCAGTTTCGAGGAATTGGTCTACTCAGCGGGTTGTGGGAAAGAACAAGCCACGAAATGTTCTGGGATTGACATCGATTTTGCTCAATTCTCTGTTCCAGTGTAACAATTTCCTTTGACTTAGAGCTATAACAAAGTTTTTCTATTGAGTTTTCCTGAATATTCAGGTACACCAGTGCATTGAGTGAACATATCATTCTGATTACTTGTGTTATACTGGGAAAAGGGCTTTTAATAATGTTAAGATATTGCAGTCTTTGTAGTGGCTCAAAGAGGTGCTTATCAGTTTCAATTCCCACTGCCATTCTTTTGAGATATAATTCAGTGAGGTTCTCCAACCCAAGGATTGTTTGATCATCCAGTACAAAAAGCTCCTTTTGACGAGTTTCAATTATCCACAGACTGTTTAGATGTGGGAGTCCCTGGAAAGCTCCAGCTGACAAACGGATTGATCCCTGCAGATACAATGCTCTTAACTTTGGAAGGCTGGAGAAAGCACGTGGGTGTACTGAACTCCTAAGTATGAGACATAAGGTGTCTGTTTCTCTAGGAAGCTCATCCATGATGCCTCGGATATCCGTTACCGAAGAACAGTTTGCATATACATTAAAGTTCTGCACCTGGAAGCCAGAACAGTAATGATCAGAAATGACATAATTCTTGTAATAATTCTTACAGAACACCTGACACTTTCTACTGAGCAGCAAGCAGAAAGAAAAATTTAACAACATAAGAATAAAAGCAAGTTGAAGAAAGGATCTTGGGATCCTCAGGTAGATAATATCCATGACACGAGCGGAGTTGTGTTGAGCCAACAGTCTTGTGCAGTTGTGTTCAATGCTGAACAGAGATGACTTTCTATTTAGACGTGTTAGCTTACCCTTTCAGTTCCAGTGAAACAAACACCTTTTTTTGAGTATTGTGGTTTTACAGTACCTAATCCTTCCTATTTTTTCATTGTTGGCATTATGGGTTTTATGGTACTTAACACTTCCTATTTGAGGAACATGAGGTTGCTGAAGTCCAAAACAACATCTGCAGTTCATAAGCCACAGAGGGACTCGCTGTGAATGCTCAGTAAACTCTTAATATTTCTGTATTTTCAGAAAGCAGGCCATTTGGTTACTTCTGAATCAGGGTTTGTAGAAGAGTAAAACAGTTCAGGTTCCTTACCATCATAGCATGTCGAACTCTCTAGCATTGATACAGTAAAAACAAAAATCAGTTCTTTATTTCTAGTCTGGAGCTTTTCCATTGAATAATATGCTTCACAGTACAGTTTGTTCACTAATAATTTACCTTTCTCCCCCCTTCCCATATTTCATTTAATCAAGTGATCATCCTACCCCCCCATGCACAAATGGTCACTCCCTGGTTTTTAATCCTTCCTTCTTCCTCTCCTCCAGCACCCCTGCAGCCATCCCTTCAACCAAGTGGGTTTGATTCTCAAAGTCCTCTAGAATAAACAGTGAGGGAGAGAACTGGGGTGAATTCTGTATAATGCTTTGCTTAAATGGTCCACATTGAGTATTCCACCTACGCACCACCCAGATCTCACAATTAGTGATTCTTTATTGTTTCGGATGAGTCAAACTCTGCTCAGTCTTCAAAATACTTTTACAAAACGCTTCTGTGAGGATCCTGCTTTATCCCAATCTGTTATAGTAACCTTTTCCCTGATTCACAAATGCAGTAAAATAGCATACTGACCTCAAACTCTATATAGTAATGCTGGTGAATGCATGTAGGCACAAATGTGGACATGACTGGTGTAAAAAAGAAAGCAAAGGAGAGCTTCTACACTCTAGGTAGGACACTTGAGAAAGAATCAAGGGTTGTAACTTCCCCGGATGTTTAATGACCCCTCCGCCCATTGCCAGGGGATGAACTTTGGACATGGCCTACATCCTAAAAGGGATGGGCTGCCAATGCCATCAGGCAAAGAGGCAGCACAGGACCAATTTGCCCAATCAGGTGTGGAGGTAAATGATGGGGCTGGCCCAGGTCCCTCCAGAAGGAAGGGGCTGGGATAGGTATAAAGTGCCTGGCCAGAGAGGGATCACCCTCTTTTGAATCATCCATGGATGGCAATTTTGTTCCTGCTTCAGCATTTCCTGCTGGCATCCATTTTATTGGGTAAATCGATTTTACTCATTCTGGTGTTGGCTCCCATTGTGTTTTTTATGCTCTTTCCCCTCCACCACTATGATCCACAGCTCCTGCCACATTTCTCAATGGTTCATTCTGCTTGCTTGACTTAATGCCGTAGCATTAGTAGGGGTATCACAAGTCAGAAGAGGGAGGTAATAATCCCTCTTTACAAGACACTGGTTAGGCCCCATCTGGAGTACTGCATGTAGTACTGGAGGCTACACCTTCACAAGGACATTAACCAAATTGAGGCAGCCCAGAGAAGGGCAACCAAAATGGTTCAGGGACTGCATCAGAAGACATATGAGGACAGATTAACGGAGCTCAATATGTATACTCTAGAGCAAAGGAGGGGGAGAGAGGTGATATGATCAAAACATTCAAACACCTTAAGGGCATTAACAAGGTGAGGGAGTCTAACATGTTTCAATATAAGAGAAATAGCAGGACAAGAGGACACAGCATGAGATTAGAGGGATGCCGATTAAGGGGTAATGTGAGGAAGTTCTTTGTCACAAAAAGGGTAGTGGATGCATAAAACGGCCTACCTCAGGAAGTGGTGGCTATACAGTAAATACAGTGCAGGGCTTCAAACAGGCATGGGACAGGCATAAGGGAGCAATACAGGTGAGTATGAATAGATAGGCCATTGACAGAGCAAAGGCCGATGGCATATTCATAAGGTAGAAAAAAGGGACAGACTGGATGGGCCTTGCAGTCCTTATCTGCCATTAACTTCTATGTTTCTATGCTTCTTGTAGCTTGCTCAGGCATTTCTGCCTCTGTGGCTCCACCCCTCCTCCATTGCCAGCTTTATTTAAAAAAGAGAATCAAAGAAGTGATTCCAGCCTGGTATTTTGGACAACCCTGCCACTTTGCCTCCCACTTTTCCTTGGTACCTCTCTCTCCTCGCTGATCTGTGTCCTTCCTCAGCTGCTCATGTTCTCTAATTCCTTGCTGGTGGGCCTACTACAAGTTTCCTCTCCACAGCTGTTGGTATCCCTTAGGTGCCATCTTCTGCCTATCTGAAGCTGTAGTTTGTCCCCCCCCCACAGCTATGGGGCCCACTGACCTCCATGGTCTGCTTGCTCCTGTGCTCTAATAAATAAAACAAATATTAATAATAGTACAGGGATATAAATTTTTCTAAAGATAGTTGCCCTGTTTCCTCTTCTGGACTGCAAGCTCAGTCATGATGATGGTTGTCCGAAGGCTGGCCATTTTCTCAGCTCCGTGTACCCCCTCCCCCCCTGGCAGCCCCATGTGCGGTGAGTTCTGGCACCTAAACAATATGCTGGTAGCAATACCAAACTGAATACTCCAGTCTGCCTCACCAGCTCACCTTTTCTGTGGGCTCCAGATTGCTGGATAAGGCATTTTGAACTCTCCTGAGCCCTGCGTGGATGCTGTTTATAATGTATGAACAGTGTCTAGTAACCCCTGTCTTCAGTCAGTTTATATCCTGACAATCCCATCGTTATGACATCAGTATGCTGTAAACCTTGCTTAACTATGTCATAATGATGGGATTACATGGTAGAATGTCACCACCTGTCAGAATTCTTGGAAAGGAAAGGTGATCTGCTGCTTGGACATTTGTTCGAAACACACACATTCCATTCAGACAGTTACAGACCCACTGCAGTATAGATCGCAATAGCTAATTTCAGCACTTCGGTTGCTCAACATTCAAACCAGGAGGCGTTCATAGCCAAGCTGGAAAACAAACACACATTGAAAAAACTGTATTTTTTTTCCCCACAGTGGCTAGTTTTTCCATACACTATAAAATACAATGCATGAGTAACGATGGTCCACCACAGATGTAGTCACCTTTCGTGGTTGCCATGACAACTGTAAACCTCTCGAGCCGCACTCTCGAGGTTTACTTGGTTGTCCTGACAACTACTTGAGGTGATTATATCATGGTTAGCCACTGTTACTTGGGCATTATCCTCTATCTATTAGGGGATGTTCACATTCCATATTCCCGGCCCCTTCCTTTTTGCCCTTTTCTGGTGTGTTTCTTGACCACCTGAACGCCCGTCCATGTGGCTTTCCTTCCCTGACTTATGGTTTGGCCTGGTCCTTGGAGTGGGGGGTGCTTGTGTGTGGGCTGGCTTGCTTTAACTGTTGCAGTGATTAAGTCATAATTATTACCCTACAAACTTCCAGTTGCCCTTCCCCCAAATTAAATTCAAGACCTTTGTTTTACTTATGTTGCTGGAGGTTGCTCTATATAGTACAAATTTAAAAGACAGATCTCAATTTTGTATTGGTTCAGAAATAAAGTTTGAAATCAGCAGAGGGTTTTTAAAGTTGATGGCACACCACATACCCCCTCTAGAGGCATGTTGCCCCTTTGTTTAACCACATCTTACGATTGCTCAAGCTATTGTTTTGCTGAACAAGGAAGTACACTGGAAAGTCCCCTCAACATTTTTTATGTTTGCTTGCGTGCATGCACAAGAAACATATTGCAGCAGCTTGCTGTAGTAGCAAGTTGTGGAGGTGTGGCAGTGTTGTGGACACTGCCAGCAGTCCATTTTGGGGCTGGTCTCTGTGACGCCCATAGAGGAGCACGCTGTCGATGACAGCAGTATTGTAGCGTGCCACCAACTTGAAAGAAATTCATTGCTGCAATCAGGGAGCACTCTGTCATTTCACAATCAGCTGTTTTTACTGCTGAGGTGGTCCCTGATTCCAGCAGCGAATCACAGCTTGCCTTGTCTGGTGCCCCATTTCAATAAACATGGCAGCGGCTGTCGCCATCTACCTCTCACAGTCCACATGAAAGCTGATGGGGGTGCCCAATCCCCCTGTCAGCATGCCCCCTCCCCAGTTCATTTGACAATGGGAGAGCCCAATCCCCATCAGCATAATGTCCCCATTTGTTTTTAATAAAAATGGCAGCAGCTGTCGCCATCCACCTCTCACAGTCCCCATGAAAGCCGATGGGGGTGCCCAATCCTCCTGTTGGCATGCCCCCTCCCAAGTTCATTTGCCATCGGGGGTGCCCAGTCCCCGTCAACATAATGTCCCTCCCCCCATTTGTTGTGTGCCGAGGGGGGGTGCCCAATCCCCTTGGGTCATGCACCCCCCAAGCACTCTATGTGCCAATGGAGTGCTCAGTTCCCATCGACTACAGCTCCCCCAACAAACATCCAGTTGGCACGCTGGGAGCCCACCCCAGCATGCCAAACTACCTGTAAAGAAGAAAACCTTCTTGCATTACTTTTATTTTTAAAACCTGTAAACAAGAAAACAGTCCTTTGCTGTCTGCAGTGCCCCTCCCCAACCCACACCCACCCTCTGCGCATCCCACCTCCCCACACCACCCATCATTCCATATGTACATATGGAGCCCAGTGCGACAATCTTCGTGGAGCGGGAAAATACCTGCACTCTTCAAAGCCGACTGCAAACTGAAGATATGCCAGTAAACTGCATAATGGCATAAATGGGGGGTTTTCAACTTATGTGGATATCTCACCCATTTTTGTGAATTTTGGCCCTAAATTTTCAACATGGGGTTCTTGGGACCCCATCTCATGAATTCAGTGACTGTCATCTGATTGTTCAGTCCCGAAAGGTGATTTTGTGGTCACTGCATGGAATAACCTTTCAGGACCGATTAATGAAATGACAGTGTCACTATTCAAGAGGCGGGCTCCCAAAACACCTATATTGCAAATTTGGTGAAAGAATTCCAAAAAATAACTGTTTTACGAGTGTGCATTGTGCAGTTTCCACGCACACTCGTAACTTCATGAATTTGTAATATTTTCACTCCAGATTTTCAACATTGGCATTTTTTCACACCTCCTTATGAACAGTACAGCTGTCATTTTTCACATCC
The DNA here is from genome assembly GCA_016271365.2 of Neoceratodus forsteri. Classification (NCBI taxonomy): domain Eukaryota; kingdom Metazoa; phylum Chordata; order Ceratodontiformes; family Ceratodontidae; genus Neoceratodus; species Neoceratodus forsteri. The sequence continues at coordinate 74,971,394 of JADMNL010000035.1, forward strand.
TGGCCAAAATGTGTTTTTGCACTTCTGGTGCACAATAGCATGGTCGCTGTGGGAAATCAGTGTTCATGACAGATTAAGAAAATCACAGTGACACTGTTCACGAGTGGAGTCCCAAAAGGCCTATGTTGAAAATTTGGTGACAAAAGTCCAAAAAATGACTATGTTACGAGCGTGCATTGCACAATTTCCACGCACACTCGTAACTTCAAGAATTTAATATTTTCACTCAAGATTTTTAGCATTGTCAATTTTGCACACCTCCTTATGAATGGTATAGCTGTCATTTTCACATCCTGCCCAAACTGTGTTTTTGCACATCTGGCGCAGAATGGCATGGTCACCGTGGGAAATCAACATTCAGGACAGATTAAGACAATCATAGTGACACTGTTAATGAGCAGAGATCACAAAATGCCTATGTTGAAAATTTGGTTAAATAATTCCACTAAATGACTGTTACGTGTGTCTCTTGCGCAATTTCCACGTACAATCGTAAGTTCGAGCATTTTTAATATCTTCACTCCAGATTTTCAACATTGCCAACTCTTCACACCTCCCTATGAATGGTACAGCTGTCATTTTTTACATCCTGCCCAAACTGTGTTTTCGCACATCTGGCACAGAATGGCACGGTCGCTGTGGGAAATCAACGTTCAGGACAGATTAACAAAATCATAGTGCCACTGTTCATGAGCAGAGGTTCCAAATGCTTTCATGAGGTGGGGGGGGTCACAAAAAGGCCATGCTGGAAATTTGTTGTGCAAATACCATAATGTCCCACCCTGTACAGACTGACAGGCATCAGGGGTGTACCTTTGGATTGCCAGCTGTAATGCTCACGACATTCCACCCCCACCCTGTACAGACTAACAGGCATCAGGGGGGTGCCTTTGGATTGCCAGCTGTAATGCTCATGCCATTCCACCCCCACCCTGAAGCCAGTGACAGGCATCGAGATGTGCCTTGGACTCTTTGGCCCCAGAGTTCACCCCATTCTCCTACACTGCACCCATTTCAGCATACATCCTTATGAAATAGGGAGACTGTAAAGCCGAACACCCCAGGCACACCTCAACACTTGTCTGTGTTTGCAGGATAGGGTGAGGTGAAATGCTATGAGCGTTATGGGCGACAACCCAAAGGCACACCCCAATGCCTGTCCATCTCTGCAGGGTGGCGGTGGGGATGGCATGAGTTCAATACTTCACTTCCATTCCTATTCTGCATCTAACTCCTGCATGTCCAATGCTAATATCAGCAAGCGAACATTTGGCATTGACAAATGCTTGTTTTCTTTATACCTGCATAGTTTGAGAGCATAACTATTGATTCCCATAGATGCTCATGCCAGTAGAAGCTCTACAATCAGTCAGTGCTGTCACACAGCTTGAGAAGTAACTGCACCCTCCTCTTTGGTTTGGCAATCAAACTTTTCAAGTGAAGTTCCCTGCTGTTTTCTGTGTGAACAGCATAACAGAGTTGGAAAAAGAAAAGCATTTGGAAGGGTGCTGCTGCTTGCTTTGTTATTCATCTGATTATATGGTTTTACTGCTAGTAGCTGTTTGCTGGCTCACAGAGCTTGAAATATCTTTGCTCTCACTGTGCTTGTCTACTGCTGGCAAACAAAAGGCACTTTTACACTGGCAGTTTTGCAATGGAATAAGCATTACGGAAGGACCTTACCGTTCTATCTGATGCTGTGTAAAAGCCATTTGTTCCATTCTAAATATGAATGGTCACCCGAACTGCACTCCGTGGTGTAGGTAGTTTATCCCATAATGTTCTATTGTGCAGCGCAGTGTAAAGCATCCATTCCGGCACCACAGCTCTAGCTCTAGTTTTGCGTGATGGTAACTGTTCTACCTGGCATGCAGTCACGCTACCCCCCCCCCAAGGTAATCTTGTAAAGAGGACTACACCGGTAGGGATGGCTGGGTGCTTTTGTGATGAAAGATGGCACTCGTGTAATCAGAAGGTGTAGCGGAACAGGCTGTATCGGAGCTAAATAGGTAATGCTCGTTTCGGCAGAGCAGCGTGTGTGTAAAAGCACCTAAAGTCTGTTGAGCAAATGACCATTTTTGAGGTTTCATTTCTTATATCTTGTTCATGTGCTAGCCTACAACAGGGTGACACCAAGTATGAAGGAAGTGTTTTACTTATAGTTTTTCATTTTTAATTCTGCCTCAGCTTGTGTTGGATAATTAATCCCAGAAAGTATGAATACTCACCATCCTTTCCAAACACAGGGTATTACATAAAATGGTATGCTACTAGACTAAGACTGTCTTTATTTTACCAGATTTACACTTTCACAACACAAGTAATCTTAACTATTGTCTTAATTTGCGAATAAGTATGCGGCAGGCGCTATGCATTTTCACAGCTGATCACCATTTCCTTTTTATGTTGTCTTGTGCACAAGCGATAACAGCATTTTGTGGTAGTTTGGAATAACAGGTTTTGGAGGTGCGGTTGTGTTGTGGCCAATGGTGCCATTGCTTTTTCGGGGCTGGGTTCTGTGGCATCAATGAAATAGCATGCTGTCTATGACCGCAGTGCAAAAGCCTGCCACCAACTTGAAACAATTCCGCTGCTACAATGAGGGAGTGACCCGTCATTGCAGGGAGTGCCTTACCTGATGTAACATTTTGATAAACATGGCAGTGGCTGTCACTGTCCACCAGTCACAGTTCCGCCTGAAAGCTGACATCGGGGATGCCCAGTCCCCTTGTTGGTATGCCCCCTCCCCAGTTCATTTGCTGACAGGGGAGCCCAATCCCTGTCGGCATAATGTCCCCCTATTTATTTAATTTGTGTGCTGAGGAGGTGCCCAATCCCCCTTGGCATCATGCGCCCCCCCAAACACAGACATGTTTTGTGTGCCAACAGGGGGCCCCAATCTCTGTCAGCTTCAGTCTCTCTCCCAAAAAACACAGGTGGCACACTTGGAGCCCACCCCAGTGTGCCAAAACACACCTGTAAAAAAAAAGTCCTGCAATGTCAATTTATTTATTTTTTACCTGTAAAAGAGAAACGGTCCCTCATTGTCTTCAGTGCTCCCTCCCCAACCGCACCACCCTCTCGCACCTACCTCCTCACACCCCTCACCCGATACTTACCTCGGGAGCCTGCGCGTGATCTTTGGTGGAGCCGGAACACATTTGTACTCTTCAAAGCCAACCATGAACTGAAGAAATGCTGGTAAGCTGTATAATGGCATAAATGGGGGGGTTGCAACTTAGGTGGATATCTCAACCATTTTTGCGACTTTTGACCCAAAATTTCCAACATGGGGTTTTTGGGACCCCACCTCATGAACTCAGTCACTGTCATGTTGTTATTCAGTCTCGAGAGGTGAATTCGCAGTCACAGTGTGAAATCACCTTTCGGGACCAATTAATGAAATGACAGTGTTACTGTTTATGAGCTGGGCTCCCAAAAGCCTATGTTGCAAATTTGGTGAAAAAATTCCAAAAAATGACTGTGTTATGAGTGTGCTTTGCACAGTTTCCACACACGCTCATAAGTTCGAGAATGTTAAATATTTTCTCTCCAGATTTTCAGCATTGCTATTTTTTCACACCTCCTTATGAACAGTACAGCTGTCATTTTTCACATCCTCCCCGAAATGTGTTTTCATACATGTGGCGCACAATGGCACGATTGCTGTGGGAAATCAACATTCAGGACAGATTAAGAAAATCACAGTGACATTGTCCATGAGCAGAGGCCTCAAAATGCCTATGTTTAAAATTTGGTGAAAAAATTCCACAAAATGACTATGTTACGAGCATGCATTGCGCAGTTTTAACACATGCTTGTAACTTCGAGAATTTTTAATATTTTCACTCCAGATTTTCAAAATTGCCATTTTTGCACACCTCCTTATGAACAGTACAGCTGTCATTTTTCACATCCTGCCCAAAATGTGTTTTCACACATCTGGCGCACAATGGCACGGTCGCTGTGGGAATTCAACATTCAGAACAGATTAAGGAAATCATAGTGACACTGTTCATGAGCAGAGGTCCCAAAATGCGTAACGTTGAAAATTTGGTGAAAGAATTCCACAAAATGACTGTTACGAGCATAACTTCAAGAATTTTTAATATTTTCATCTCAGATTTTCAACATTGCCATTTCTTCACACCTCCTTATGAACAGTACAGCTGTCATTTTTCACATCATGCCTGAAATGTGTTTTTGCACATCTGGAGCAGAATGGTGTGGTTGCTGTTGGAAATCAACGTTCAGGACAGATTAACAAAATCACAGTGCCATTGTTCATGAGCGGTGGTCCCAAATGCTTTCATGAGGTGGGATTACAAAAAGGCCAGGAATGCAAATACCAACTAACACCCAGGGCGTTAGGGTTTCTAACCATAATGTCCCACCCTGGTAGAGACTGACAGGCACCAGGGGTATGCCTTTGGATTGTTGGCTGTAATGCTCATGCCATTCCACCCCCACAACACCCTGCAGCTAGTCACAGGCATCAAGGTGTGCCTTGGACTCTTCGGCCCTAAATGTCACCCCATTCTCTTATACTGCACCCATCTCAACATACTTTCTTATGGAATGGGGTGAGCATAAGGCCCGATGACCCCAAGGCACAACGCAACACTTGTCAAGAGTCTGCAGGGTAGAGTGAGGTGAAATGACATGACCATTATGGCTGACAACCCAAAGGCACACCTCAGTGCCTGTCAGTCTCTGCAGGGTGGGGTTGATGTCGGTTTCTTACTTCAACTGCTATTCCTATTATGCATCTCTCTAACTCCTAAACTATCAATGCCAATGCCAACAAGACAACCTTCGGCATTGACAAATGCTTGTTTTAACATGAAATGTTTTTTATTATTGTGTTTAGGTATGACAGATATGACAAAACATCTAGAAATGGAAAATAAACAGCCATAGCATACAGTATAAACCTAAGCCCAAATGTCAGTACTGTGCTACCTAGTAAGGCTATATGTCCAGCATCAAAGGGTTCAACACCTTCTATGTCAGTCATCTCAGAAGTATAACTATGCTCACTCAAACAGTGAATAATTTTAGTTTACTATTTCAACATTATATAAAGAACAGTGTATGGATATTATTCGCATCCTCTTCTTCTACTGAAAACAAACATAAAAGTCAGTCAAGAGTTCCAGGTGACTCCAGTTTCTTCTTGCCCAGAGTTTGTGGTGAGATAACGGTAGTGCACCATTATTTGATACAGTGGAATATTTAGGTGTCAAAACATTCAAATAGGGGGGTTGCCAGTTTGGGTGAGAAGTTCCGAGCACAGATGACAGTGAAGCTAGGCATCCCACCTATGGTAATATTTAGTCCCCTTATTAAGGTTGCAATAGGAAAGGCACTCTAGAGTGGACACCTTTGCCACTGCTGCATGCCACGTCACTAAGGAAGGAGGATGTGGTTTCCTCGATTTCATAATGATAGCTCGCTTGGCTTCCATCAGTGCTATCATCACCCACTGTTTCAAGAGAGTATCTAAGAGCTTCAGAGTCAAGGTGTCACCTAGCAATAGAAGGCGGGGATGTTGGATCAATCCTATGGCCCACGACCTCAGAACAGTCTTCCAAAACCACTGCCCAGTAGTGGGACAGTTTGGGGCAGTGCCACAGTACATGCAAAAGGTGTGCCAGGCACTGTTGACATCTCCAACACTGAGCATTAGGAAGAAGGCCCATCTTGTGCAGTTATGCCAGAGTCCAGGACCACCAGTGAAGTATTTTCAATTGCAATATTTGACTTTGAGGGTCTCTGTACCCTATACGGGCTTGTTTCAAGTAGCATGCCCACAGTTTAGGGGCTATTGTGACCTGTGCGTCTTGTTGCCATTGGGGTCTACAGTTGTCCAAGTCAGGTGGACAAGAATCCCTTAGAGTCCTATGGGCCTTATCAGCAATCTCTTTCTACCTACCTAGTTTGTATAGCTCCCCCAGCCATTCCCACTGCCGCACCTGTCCTTGACAGGCCTGAAGAGCTTTTACGGCACCTCAAAGCTGCATGAATTTCCAAAAGTCCTGCTTGGGGAGCTGATATTTTTCCTGTATTTGCTGGTAGGACATGAATACCATTGTATTTGGTACAAAAAAGTCCCCTATCACCTGGATTCCCATGTTCTCCCAAGAGGGCCAGTGCAGGGGAACTCATCCAACCAGGATCTGAGGGTTGTCCCATAATCTGGTAAGCTTGAAAGGGGGGATCATGCATCCTTTGGGGGTGTGATAGAGACATGCTCATGTGCCAGGACCTCTGGATCTCTTCTAGGATAAGGCTTTTTAACACCCTTGATGGTTTCCCGGCCTTTCACAAGGTTCCCAACCAGTGTCCTCCCACAATGTTGGTTTCTAGTTGATCAGCACTTTCTTGAAAACGTTTCCCCTTTCTCATACCCTGAGATCCGTTCACACTGTCTGCTATTTTGCCTGCATTTTTTTTCCTTGATTCTTTGTAAAGGGGGGGGGGGGTGCTCCATTGGTTTCTGTGTGGCAATGTTTTAAATCAGAATTATTAATGTTTTAGAAGGTGAATTCAAACCAATTACAGTCACTGCTCAATGAACGGTGGCCATAATTTTTTTGAATGCACCATCTAAAATATGAAAAACTGCAGTTTCAAACGGCCCCATGGAAGACAATCAAGCACCCCTATACACACACACACTTTACAAAGAATCAAAGAAAATAATGTAGGTGAAATACCAGACAGTGTGAACTGATCTCAGGGTATGAAAAAGGGGAAAACTTACCAGAAAATGGTGATCAGCTGTGAAAATGCATAGTGCCTGCCACATACGTGTTCACAAATTAAGACAATAGTCAAGATTACTTGTGATGTTGGGGTCATGTAATGGCTGCCTGACCTGCTGGAAGCTCTCCTCTCTCCTGCTCTCCGGCCCATCTATTTTAATAACATCTCTTTGGAGTTTGCTCTACTATAGTGGCTTTAATTCACTTGCCTGGTGTGTAGTATCACTGGGTGGTCCTGGTGCAGTGATATTTGCTAATATGGATACTGACATTAAAACTCCACCACCCAAACATACCCTGCCATCGACCCCTGACAGAGCTTCAAAGCAGCCTAAAGCCCATGCCGCTGCGAAGTCTGCTGCACCATCCACTTCTCTTATGGAGGAAGCTTTTTAGAAGAGCTACAGCACCTAAAATTAACACTGTTAACTATTACCAAATCACAGCAGCAAATGAAGGACTCTATTGAGTCTCTCACATGCCAGATGGGAGACACTGAAGCTCAAACATCCCAGTAGGAAGACTGGTGAACGAGGATGGATCCGGAGCTGGCTACAATCCGACAACGCTGCCAGAAATTGGAGGACAGACTTGAGGACCTTGAAGCCCGAAGTTGACAGAATAATTTAATTGAGCTGGGACTTCCTGAATGGGCGGAGGTCCTCAATACAATTGTATTCATCCAGTAGCTTTGCGAGTGCATTGCAGGGCCTTTGCCGAATGGCCCTCCGTATATAATAGAGAGGGCTCATCGATCCTGAAGGTCCATGCTGCTGAAGGGTGCCACTCCTAGGCCTTTGATTTTTAAATGCCTCCATTTCCTGGATAAGCAGGACATAGTCTCCCAGGTTCAGGATGTGCAATCCATCGTGTAGGAGGGCACCCCTCTCTAAATTGTTCAAGGCCTTTCTTTGTCAGTGTGGCAGAGAAGGAAGGACTTTCACTTTACGGTCTCCAAAATTTATCACGGCAGGTATCCACTTTCGGATGAGGTGCCCAGCCGTTCTACAGGTGCAGCACCGAAGGGAATAGAAGAGCTTTGAATCCCCTGCACAAGCTAACCAGGAACTGAATGTGCTGTTCTCCAATCTTTTTAAACCAACGTGAGGTCCCTCTCCCAGTCATTTGGGTAAATGTCTGCCTGGGGCACAGATCTGATTGAACTGCTTAGTTAGTTTTTGACCTCACCTGTACACTGCTCAGCCATGAATCAGACTTATATGGGACTTATTTGGTGGGGCTCCCTATACGCTGCCATCCTCTCTTTAACAGGCATTTTGATCGAAGCTACATTGCTGAGTCTGGACATCTTTACATTTCCCCGTCTTTCCTCAGGCTAATTTATGGTAGCTGTGTGCAGGATATTCTGCCCGATGTGCCCATAGGACTGCCATGGTTGATACCTGAGAGTTTTTCACTGCATTTTGGCCAACTGCCAGGGGTGAGAATCCTTGTGTGATCTCAGCGAGCTTCTTGGGCAGCTTTAGCTCCTGAGGGAACCATATCGGCAAAGTCTGGTAATCGATGTTCACTTACTTGGCATCTCCACCATATTATTAGTGAAGAACGGGGAAGAGAGTACATGGTTTGTTTACATTCTTTGGACTGTTGAACTCCTCTGCCCTTGTTATGTGTACCCTGCAGGTTGTACATGTTGGCAAAATACTTTATGGGACCTTTAAGTGCTCATGGAGGGTTTATTAAAATCTCAGTAACAAATCTGCCTCATTTCTTCTGTGGGTTTAGTGTATCTTGGGGGGGGGTGCTAGTAATGCTATGATGCTTCTCCTGTTAGCTATACGTACATGCTGACCTTTCTAGGGGGCCCTGTCCCTTTAGAGTGCAGTGGAATGTTGTTATTATGGGCTGGGGGCTCTATATTTGATGAGGTTGTTTTATCTGCCAACTGATTTGAACTTCTTATCATTATTATGTCAACTGAGTTTGTTCATTGTTTTAATATGGTCTTTTATGCTGACATAATGCTTCTTGACCCTCTGGTTAGCATACCAAATCTTCTATGTAATTTGGTTTCTGTTTCTGAAGTTATATTGCTCTCGGGGGAAGAGGGGTATTTACAAAATAGCTAATGGGTGGTGGGTTATTTTACTAGTCTTACCGTTTTAGCATTTTACCTAATAAGCTGTAAAGACTGGGATGCTTACTGTTAGTTTGATTCCTGTTTTTTTTGGGGTGAGATGGAGAGGCGGGGGAGAGTGTGGATGGGAGGGCAGTTGGTTAACATTGTGGACAGGAAGAACTAGGGAGATCGGTCCTTGGGACTGGGGGTCTGGTGTGTACATAGCTGGATGCGAAGGGGGGTTGGTTTTCGAGACTGTAGGTTTGATTAATAGTCTTTTTTTGAGGTAGGGGATGTTTGTTTTTTTGGGTGATTGTCTGGGGAGACTGGGTCCAAAGCACACCTTGGTAGTTGAGTTCTTTTAGGTTTTTGGTGCCCTTCTTCCTATGAGTCTTGAATATCTGATCTGAACAGCTTTTATGGTTTCAAATTGTAGACTTGCTTCTTGGACTATCAAGGGTGCCCAAAACAAAAAGAAACGACAGGTTTTTAGACACCTCAAGCAGCTCCAGCCCAGTGTAGCCCTGTTACAGGAAACTCACACACGCTGGGAAGATATTCCCTACTTCTGAAGAGAATGGGTGGGGCAGGTCCGTGGTGCTGGTGCCAGTAATAAACAAGCATTTGTCAATGTTGTATGTTTGCTTGCTGGCATTAGCATTGGAAGTGCAGGAGTTAGACAGATGCAGAATAGGAAAGGCAGTGAAGTGTTGAACTCACGCCAGGCCCACCCCCACCCTGCAGAGATGGTCAGGCACTGGGGTGTGCATTTGGGTCGTCGCCCATAACACTCGCATCTCACTTTTCCTGCAGACACCAACAAGTGTCGAGGTGTGCCTTGGGGTGTTCAGCCTTTACACTCACCCCACTCCATAAGGAAAGACACTGAACTGGGTGCAGTATGGGAGAATGGGGTGAACTTTGGGGCCGAAGAGTCCAAGGCACATCTCAATGCCTGTCACTGGCTGCAGGGTGAGGGTGGGGGTGGAATGGCATGAGCATTACTGTCGACAATCCTAAGTCACACCCCGATGCCTGTCAGTCCCTACAGGGTAGAGTGTTACAGTCAGAAACCCTAATGCCCTGGGTGTTTCTTGGTATTTTCACTCCAAGTTTTCAACATGAGCTTTTTGTGACCCCACCGCATGAACAGTGACACTATCAGTTCATTAGCCAAAAGGTGATTTTGCACAGCGACTGTGCCATGTGGTGCCACAGGTGTGAAAACACATTTCAGGCAGGCTGTGAAAAATGACAACTGTACTGTTTATGAGGAGGTGTAAAAAAAATGATAATGTTGAAAATCTGGAGTGAAAATAGAAAAAAAAAATTGGCTGGACTTCCGGTTCCGCCTCGCGGGAAATGGCTTCCAAGAGACTGAGCACCCGTCTCCCCCGGATTAAGAATACACTCCAATCAGGCAATACACAAGTGATTAAAGTGAATTTTACTGCAGTAATAGTAACAGAGTGCATAAGTAGCACAAACGGGTGAAACCGACTCCTGCACAGCATGCCATGGCGGATTTAGCAGACCGCTTAGCCACGGAGGCCTCTCAGACCTCAGAACCACATGACCTCCTCCCATTTGATCCTAAAGTGGCCTGGTAAAAATGCTCACAAACAAAGAGCAGCAAAAACTAAAAAAGCTAAATTAAACCTAATCTATCAGGAGATCCTGACGTTCAGAGCAGAAATCAAGGAGCTGTACGGAGAGCTCCATCAGGATGTTGTACAACTCGAGCAGCGAATGGATGACCAAGAGTGGTTGGGAACTGCTACTGAAAACAGAGTCAACAATTTAGAGCAGGGCCTTCAGCAAATAAGAGACACCCAAGAACAAATCATAGACAGACAGGAGGACTCAGAAAATCGAGCATGGCGCAAAAATATTCAAATTTATTGCCTCCCATAGAACTCAGAGGGGTCTAATGTTAAAGAGTTTGTTGAAACCCTGCTCCACACCACTTTGGAGTTGCACCCTGATTTTGATCTGCAGTTAGAAAGAGTGCACCATGCATTGGCACCAAAACCTAACTCTTCTAAGGCCCCTCCGCGGTCTGTGATTCTTCGTTTCAACAGCTTCTCTATCAACGAGTAGATCCTCCTTATGGCAGGAAGCATCAGAAAGTTTTCTATGGCCAAACTCGCATCTATTTTGACCATGACTATGCTCCTAAAACCATGCAGCTCAGAAGAGTGTATCTCCCTCTGCTACCAGTTCTTAAAGCAGCAGGCTATAAATTTACAACACCATACCCCTCCTGCCTGGTAGTACAGTTGCCCTTAGGGAAGAAAGAGTTTGCTACTGCCCAGGATGCCTGCGAAGAACTTTCTAAAGTGGATCTACAGTTTCCAGACCAGAGTTCAGGCCCTCAAAACTCTGAACAGTGCCCAGCCAGATAGCAAACAGTGCATGAGAAACAACGGGGAACTCACCAGAACCTGGCTGCAGTTAAGATTGTCCTGGCTGCTTATCTAAGAGATTCTGGAGTTAAAGTAAAGGTGTAAGTTCACCTTACTAAGACTTTGGGCTTCACAGCCTGGTACCCTCAGGCAGCGATTGCCCTTCTGTGCCAGGACTAAAAATTTTAACATACTCTGTAAGGTTTTGGAAGGGATCATAACTCTGGGTGAGCTGCCAGCCAGCCGATCCCTTCCCACTTCCTAGTCTGCCTGCTCTGCCCCTGCGCTCCTCCGTATCGTGACATTTAGCCAGGGAGAGCGCGGGGATGCATGCCATGCAAGTATATGGGGCTAATTTTCCGAACGATTTTGTATACTGTAGACTGCATATTAGGAAAAATGAAAGCCACCACTAGACTAATTTGGAAAAGTACTAAAAAGGCTGCAATTCTACAAACATAGAGGAGTTCTGGAGTACATGTGTGATAGCTGTCTGCCAAGAGGCACACTGCTTACATTTCTTAAAATACGAAGGGGCAAAGCTGACAGTGCCCCTTTAATCTGGTTCAGAAGAAGCCAGAAGAGGAAGGATCCAGATGAATTTCAGTGGAGTAACTGCTCATTTCTGTTTTTGTTTTAAACCTAGATTTGTGGGCTTTTAGTGGTACTGTTATTTCTTTGCTGTCTTTACTTAGAATTGTTTTTGGGCTGTTGAAAATTTAAAACCTAGTTTGGTGAGCTTTTAGTTGTGCAGGTTACCAACGCCTGTAGTCTGGGCAACAAGCTGCCTGAACTGGTGGCCTTGATGGAAGAGGGATGCCTGGATATTGTAGCAGTCACAGAAACATGGTACACAGAGAACCATGACTGGGATGTTAACATACCAGGGTACACAACCTACAAGAAAGACAGGGAGGGGAGAAGAGGGGGCGGAGTAGCTCTCTATGTAAGGGAAGGGATAAAAGCAACTGAACAAAAGAGTAAACAGGGAGGAGAGGAGGCACTGTGGCTCATCTTAGAGACTGGAAATGGCACCACAATCTGCACAGGGGTTGTATACAGACCCCCATGTCTGGGGGTTGGGATGGACAAGGATATAATAGAAGGCATACTTAGGATAGCAGAGAAAGGGGAGATACAGTTGATGGGGGACCTTAATATGCCAGATGTTAACTGAAGCACCTTTGCTGCAGCCACATCCAAAACCAGGGCCATTCTCGATGCCTTTCAGGTGGCATGCCTCAGACAGCTCATTTTGGAACCTACTCATGAGGGAGCAACCTTAGACCTCATACTCTCAAATGGGGACAGTGAGAGGATCTCAGATCTAGAAGTGGGTAGCCATTTGGGAAGAAGTGACCACCAAACAGTGTGGTTCACAATAAACTCAGCTACAGAGTCAAGCCATACAACAGTGAGTGTTCTGGACTTCAGGAGGGCTGAATTTGGCAAGATGGGAAAGTGCCTTAGAAAAGCACTAGCAAACAGGCTAGAAGAAGGGGTGGAGCAGCAATGGGGAAATATCAAAATTGCCATCACAGAGGCAACAAGTCTTTGTGTGAAGCAAATAAATCAAAATGAAAGAAAAAGCCACTATGGTTCTCAAAAGAGGTGGCTGTGAAGGTTAGGGAGAAAAGATAGCATTTAGGAAGTATAAGGAACACAGAAGGAGCAGGATAGAGAACTGTACCAGTTAAGGCAGAAGGAAGGAGGGAGGGTAGCCAGAATAGCAAAGGCACAAACTGAGGAAAAGATAGCCAACTCGGTTAAGAAGGGGGATAAAACCTTTTATAGGTATAGCAGGGAGTGTAGAAAGACAAAGGGAGTGATAGTGAGGCTGAATAGAATGAACGGTGGGTAGGCAGAGAGGGACAGTGAAAAAGCAGGGATACTGAATGAATACTTCTGTTCAGTATTCACAAAAGAGGAGGTAGGGGAGGTACCTAATCCAATTAACAGAAGCACTCTGGATGGGGGGGGTCGATCCCAGTCCTTTCACAGAAGAAAGGGTTCTGAAAGAACTCATAAAACTGAAGGTGGACAAAGCAATGGGGCCAGATGGAATTCACCCCAGAATTCTAAAAGAATTAGGCAGAGAACTAGTGACACCACTGACTACTCTTTTTAACAAATCATGGGAGGATGGTGTGGTACCTGAGGACTGGAGGAAGGCAGATGTGATTTCCTGTCACAAAAGTGGGACCAAGACAGAGGCAGGAAACTACAGACCTGTCAGTTTGACCTCTGTGGTAGGGAAAGTGATGGAATCACTTCTGAAAGAAAGAACTGTTGAGTACCTAGAGGCCAGTGGTGCACAGGACCCAAGGCAGCATGGGTTCACAGTGGGAAGGTCACGTCAGACGAATCTAATTGATTTCTTTGACTGGGTGACCAAAGTAGTAGACCAGGGAGGGGCTGTGGACATGGCCTACCTAGACTTTAGCAAGACATTTGACACAGTCCCACACAAACTTTAACAGTCATGTAACCTCCCCTTACAAATGGGGGTTCCTAAGCCTCCTAGGAGCTTGCCTAAGTGTTCCCCCTGCCTGTTGGCATTCAGCATTTAAGCCATTTATATGGCACTGTGAGTGCTTGTAGAGCCTCCACATACTGTCTGTTTAAGAGCTGTCTGCTTGCAGACATAATTAATGCTTATGGAGGGGGACTGGTGTTTCCCTGCTTGAATACCACCTGAGCTGCAGTGTAATTGCTCCATTTTGCAGTCGCTGAAAGTGCAAAGAGAGCCCATCCAAAAAATGTAACTGTTTCCCTGTAATCATTTAAAGCATTAGTGAAACTGCAGTTTGTCTAACCTGCCTTATTGCAGCTGGGACTCTCTGTGTGTGTTGCCCCTCCATTTTGGACTTGAACTGCTGTGCTGAGCCAATTGGGTTTAGGGGAGCCCTAAATTGGAGACTGCTTGGGCCAACCATAATTTGGACTCTCACTGGAGCCGGCTTACAAGGGGAATGTATGGCTTGTGCTTATGGGAATTGTAGTTTGGACCTTTGTGCCTTTTGCACCAACAGAGGGAGCCTGCAGTGATTAACAGCTGAATCCACCAACTGGACCTGTTGGAATCTAAGAGAAATGCCCTGGACTGAAGCTGGAGAGCCAGATCGTTAGTGGCAGTGAAAGGAGTAGGAGCTCTGTATTTTCTACGGTGTACAGTTCGCGCAGGAAGTGCATGAGAGGCCTTCTAGTCGGCCTACAGCCGATGTAAGCGATAGTTGGACTGAATCCGAGTTCCTGAGGAAAAGGAAGGCTGAAGAGTGGAAACCAGGCTCACCCTGTAGAAGACTGGAGATATTGCTGAATCGTTCTCGGTCTGTCAGGAACTGAAGCTGCTGTGCGTGCTCCTGGGTATTTTGCGATCGGGATCAAGGAGCAGCCTGCCTGGTTTAGTACTTTCCATTTACATATGAATGTGCATAGTGCTTGCAGGGAATTGCTATTTCCTGTCCCCTGTACTGTGTGCCATGTGTTGAAGCTGGAAGAAAATCCCAGCTTGTCTCGGACTAAATCCGTTTGCTGTCAACTGCCTTGGGGTCCAGTCACAAGGACCTTGTCTTCATGCCCTGTTGTTTCTGGCAATCCAGAAGAACATCCACCATCCGGTTCTCAGCTTGGGTATTGTGAGTACAAATCAGGGTATTCCCCTGCTGCTGGTCATCAATTACAAGTGTGTCATCTAATTTTTGTTTCACTTCTTCATGGACTGAGCCATCCAGCTCCAGATTACAATTGGGTGTTGTGCTTATATTTTCTTCTACAGGGCCCCATTCATCTGCACCTGCCGGCCAACCCCAGGCAGCTGACCTGGCTAGCCTTCCCCCCAACCTGGGTACCCAGAGTGTGACTTTTCAGACCCTGTATGTGTGCACAGTACTGTGATTTTAATACTGCAAATTAACCTGATTCCCCCCTCCCGTGTTCCATTCCCCTAAATAAAACAGATTTGATGTTATTGAACTTTATGCTGTCTGACGTTTTGGTACCTATAGAACAAGCACTGTATTGGGTTGTGGATGTTGACTAACCTTGTTTTACAGGGGGTCCCCAGAGATGTGCTGCAGAATCAGTCTTGAGGGTGTGGTACCTTATGAGTGAACAGTGTGTATATGTGGGGTATTGGGACTGTAACTCCTGTGTACTGTGTGAGCCACTAGAGGGAATAAAATGGGGTCTCAGTGTCCCAGAGGGCTGTGACCAAGCTAGTCTAACCACTACAAACCCTGACCTCTGGGTGGAGGCACCCATCATAGAACCTAGGACCCTCAACCTGTCAGTAGTCAAGTAGGCAGGGGTAGTAGCCCTTGGGATAGCACCACCTCTGGGTTACAGTCAAATTAACCAGCCTGGAAGTGGGTCCCAGGGTGGTAGCCTGGGGAAAACATTGGCTGGACAACAGGACACAGAAGGAAATCATAAATGGAGTCCACTCTGAAGAAAGAGGGGTTACTAGTGGGGTACCACAGGGTTCAGTACTGAGTCCAGTCTTTTTTAATGTTTTTAAAAGTGACATTGCAGAGGGACTGGAAGGAAAAGTATGCCTCTTTGCAGATGACACAAAGATCTGCAACAGGGTTGATAGACAAGGAGACATGGACAGGATGAGAAGGGACTTGGCAAGGTTGGAGGAATGGTCAGAAGTATGGCAGCTTGGATTCAATGCAAAGAAGTGCAAAATAATGCACCTGGGAAACAAGAACCCAGGGAAGATTACACAGTGGGGGAGGTAGTAACAACAACAAAATGGAAAGGAACCTGGGGGTAATCATATCAGATGAGCTAAGGTTGGCAAGCAATGTGAGAAGGCGGTAGGGAGGACTGGGGGGATACTGGGATGTATATGGAGAGGCATCACCAGCAGAAAACAGGAAGTTGTTATCCCCCTGTACAGACAGTTGGTGAGACCCCATCTGGAGCACTGTGTCCAGTTCTAGAGACCCCATCTTCGCAAGGACATAGACAGGATGGAGGCAGTTCAGAGGAGGGCAACTAAAATGGTGCAGGGTCTGCAAGAGAAGCCATATGAGAAGAGGCTAAAGGAGCTTAATATGTATACCCTTGAGAAAAGGAGGGAAAGGGGGGGACATGATAGAAATGTTTAAGCACCTCTGTGGAATCAACAAAGTCCAAGAGGGTAGCATATTTCAGAAAAAGAAATGTGCAAGAACAAGGGGACACAATTTGAAGACAGAGGGGGGGACGGCTCAGGGGCAATGTGAGGAAGTATTTTTTCACAGAGAGGGTGGTAGACGCATGGAACAGCCTTCCCGAGTAGGTTGTGGGGTCTAAAACTGTGGGAGAATTCAAGAATGTATGGGACAGACATAAGGCAAATTTTGTGGGGGGTAGGAAGAAATAGGCTGTTGATTAACTAGGATATGCAGCTTATCCTCTAGGTAGGGAAGTGGACAGACTAGGTGGGCCAAGTGGTCCTTATCTGTCGTCAAAGTCTATGTTTCCTTTGCTGTCTTTACTTGTTGTAAAGTTTGTCTTGTCTTGTCCTGTAGTTTGGGGGGAGGGATGCTAATTGTCTGACCTCTGACCTCAGCTACGTGATAACTGGAGGTGGAGCTAAGTCAGAGATGAGGTAGCAAGCTGATTTTTAGTTTCTCAGAAAAAGCCAGAAGGGGAAGTATCCAGATTCATTTCAGTGCAGTAACTGCTCATTGTTGTTTTTGTTTTAAATCTAGATTTGTGGGCTTTTAGTGGTACTGTTATTTCTTTGCTGTCTTTACTTAGAAGTGTTTTTGAGTCGTTGAAAATGTAAAACCTAATCTGGTGTGCTTGTAGTGGTTTTTTTTTTTTTATTTATTGAAATGTTTCACCAGGAGGGCAAACTGAACAAGAAGTTGTTCGTCTCAAGGTGCAACCTGGGGGGAAGGGGTTACATAGGGTTGTGAAGGATGATCAGTTACAGTAGTATCTGGGTAGTACAAACAATACAACATTGTAAGATTATTCAATAGCTGGAACCCAAGGTATTGTACATTATACAATGGGCACAAAAAAATAGACAGAATCCTGCATTTTCATTGGCTGGCTGGCACCCTTTCAGCGTTGTAAATCCTCCAGTATACCCACTGGAAAAGGTGCCAGTCAGCCACAGCAGAAACCCCAAGAAAAATCACTATGCTATGATAAACCTGGACTGGCAAAACAGAGTGCAATTCCCAGTGACAGAACACTGCAGCTCACACTACTGGCAGTTCCCATTCCTGCAGAACCCCAACAACGAAATTAAACATATATATTATAAAAGTAGCTCCTCGCTAACTGCTTCCAACTCTGTTACTTTGCCTCACATTTTCATAGCGACTGCGCTCCAGCACAATACTCGCAGGAACTTGCATTTTTTCCCCTCCTGTCCTCAAATTCAAACACTGAGCCTCCCAACTTTCATCTGGGACACGTTGCCCCATCAGCTTTAATCAGACCCAAAGCCATGACAAATAGTAACTTTCCTGTGTCGGACGCACTGCTCCATCGCTTCCAAAAAGACCCCGAACCCACATAAAACACTTAAAAAATAAACTGTTCTCCAGTCTTGCAATAATTTTACGCACAGTAACTGGAAGCACAAGGTCACAGACGACAGCCCTTTAGAATTCCTGCTGTTGGAAGATGTACGAAAAAACAACAAATCAAACTGCAAATCTTAATGCTCACAGTAAAAACCAAAAAAACAAAAACATAGTTCAGTTCAGAGCCTCGACAAACGAGATAAAAAAAACTGAAGGGGGGGCATCAGCACTGCTCTGCCTAGCAACAAGGAACTATTTCTCTTTGGTGGAGCAATAAAATAACAAAAATGATGATTAAAAAGAGAAACAAAAAGTATTTCTATAATTTTAGTCACCCAAAAATGTAAGCCATTGCATAATAGCAATATACCCCTCCAGAGAGTGGGTATACCAGTGGATTTACCACTTCTGGTTTGGTTAAGTCACTCGGCTGCGCCTTGTGACAGAATCACACCAGCCGTGGTAAATCCTCCGGTATACCCATGCCCTAGAGGGGTATATTGCTTTAATAAATAGTAGTGGAACATTGGGTAAATAACAGTACATGTCCAAAATCATACAAAAGAACATATAAACGTACAAAACAGTAATAATGCAACAGAACCATTATAGCACATGAGGGTACCAGGAGCAGGCTCGAGGTAGTGTGCAAGTGCTGTTGGAGTAAAAAGGATGGGGTAGGTTGTGCAAAGGGTGACCCAGAAGGGCAGGTGGAGAAGAGAGGGGGAGAGGCAAGAACTGAATATGAGGATATGGGGTAGCCATTTCCTGATTCCCCCTTCAGGATGTTGAGAACCTGCCGAGGGGGGGGGGTCATGGTAGGAAGGCAGAAACTAGGGATAGGTATTACGAAGGGTAAAAGCAGAAACAGCTGAGGGAGAGGTAATTGTGTAGGGAAGAGGTAAGGAAGTAGTTGTAGGAGGAGGAGTGTCATATTTCAGGGGGGAGGGAATTCCAGATTTTAGGGAAGCGATGGGTGAAACTAGTCTGACTGATGAGGGTGGAGCTGCGAGGGACCATCAAGGTGCGGGCGTCAATAGATCTGAGAGAGTGGGTTGGGGAGGTGGAATGGAGAGGGAGGATGAGAGATAGGAGGGGAGCCCCCCGAACCAGAATTTGGAGGTTAGTTTGGCACAGCAAGCGATGTGTCTGTGAGATAGTGGAAGGAAGGTTAGAGAGCGATAGAGTTCACAGTGGCGAGAGCGGGAAGGGGAGTCGATAGGAAAATGACAGAAAGAGGTTGAAGAGAGTGTCCAACTTGGTCAGGGAAGATTTGTGAACAGCACCATAGACTACATCACAGTAGTCAAAGATGGGGAATATCATCTTCTGGACAATTTCATGCCTCACAGTCAGTGGGCTGCAACTATGATTCCTGTACAAAGCACCAAGCTTGGGGTGCAGTTTCTTCAGGATAGCATTGATATGCACAGAGAAGTTGAAGTGCTGGTCCAGCCAAATTCCCAGATATCTAAATGAGGAGGTGTCCTCCAAGATGGTCCCATCAAGGGTGTGAAAGGTGGGTAGGGATGGAAGCTTAGAGAGTCTCTGCCTAGTGCCAAAGGTAATTGAAACTGTCTTCTTAGCGTTTACAAAAAGCTGGTGAGAAGCAAACTGAAGCTGAACTTAGTTGAAGTCATGCTGTAAGCTGGTTTGCACAGCAGCAGGGTTTTTGCAGGAACTGTATAAAACAGTATCATCAGTGTACATGTGGATAGAAGAGGATGAGCAGGCTGTGGGAAGATCATTAAGAAAAATGGAGAAGAGTAGGGCACCAAGCACTGAGCCCTGAGGGACATCAGTGTTGATGGGGAGTGGAGTGGAGTGGAGGGGAGATGGAATCAAGGATTCTCACCGATTGGGTCCTGCCAATGAGGTAGGATTTAAACCAGTTGGTGGCTGATGGAGCAAGGCCAGCTGAGAAGACTGAATCAAGAAGCAGGGGATGGGAAACAGTGTTGAAAGCTTTGGCTAGGTCGACAAAGTTGGCAGAGGTGATCAGGCCATCGTCCATCCCTAAAAGGATGGAGTCAGTAAGCCTGAGGAGGGAGGTGGTCGTTGAGTGGTTCTTCCAAAAAACAGATTGGAAGGGGGTGAAGAAGGAGGAATCAGAGAGGAAGGGTGACAGTTGAGAGAGAACTAAATGTTCTTGAAGTTTGGCTGGGGTAGGAAGGAGGGAAATGGGGCGATAGTTGCCAGGAGTAGACGTGTCACTACCCTTGGGGAGAGGAAGGACTACAGCATGTTTCCAGGATGAGGGTACTTGGGCAGAAATAAAGACAGGTTAAGGATTAGGGAGCTAGGATAAGCAATTGCAGGAGCCTAAAGTTAGAGAAGTTTAGGATCGAGCTCATTTGGTGAAGAGCCTTTAGAAGGGTTGAGGAATAGGAGAGCATTAAGAGCTTCGTCAAAGGAGATAGTAGAAAAAGAAAATGGGGAAGTGGTAGGCACTGGCTGAGGCAAAGGGCTGAAGTTAGTAGGTGATAAGGGCAAGAGGGAATTTAGAAGAGATGTGGTGCACTTGGTGTGGTAGGCATTAAATTCATTGACCATGGAGCCAATTATATGCCCTGTTAAATCTGATTGACAGCCGCTAAGCACAGGGAATAGCAGGGGTTGTGGATTGGGGGCGCATAAGGGGGAGAAAGCCCACCCTTGGCACAACAAGTGTTTTTACTTTTTGCTTTTGTTTTCCTTCTTTAAACAAAAGTATCTAAGGATTGGTGGCAGGATTTTCAGGACAGTAAAGAGGAAACTAGGAGAGCTTGAGTAACAGACAAGTACTGGAATAGCAGTATAATGTGGGGAGTGGTGCAATGTAGTGGATGTGGGGCAGCCATATTCAGGCAGATCTTCTGGATGCTGAGGTCCTGCCCTATCTGCAGGCATCTCTCTGGACTGCAGGATGAGGTAGCCAGACTCAGTGTGGAAGTAAACTGGGTCAGGAGTACCTTCGCCTCTATCCAGAGACCACCCAGTCCAATGCCACTGCTTCAAATGATGCCAAGAATGAGGAACACTTGGATGACAGTGGGCTCAGGGAGGGTTAAGGCAGTCAGGCAGAGGCACATCCCAAATCCTATTCCACTCCAAAACTCATATGCCGCACTGGGAAATGGGGACAACTAAACAGAGGTACCCAGAGAAGTGGAAGGGAAGGATGTGGAGGTCAGCCAAGGCGGTGACCTCAGTAGGGAGAGCAGTGGACCCCAGTGGAGAAGGAAGCAAATCCTGATGGGGGACTTTATGATAAGAGGGATCCAGCTAGGAACACAAGAAGGGGAGCACAGGGAGCTGAGGTGCCTACCAGGTGCCATGGCATGGAGGGATGGGAGGAAGATTCTAGGGATCACTGGGAAGGCAAGACAGGGGGAGAGATGGATGTCATTATCCACCTAGGTACTTATGATCTTGCAAACAGGGAGCCTAAGGAAGTTCAGGAAGAGTTCAGGAAATTGGGCAGGGATCTCAAGCTAGTAGCTACTTCTGTCACCTTCTCGGACGTACTACCTGTGAGAAGTATGGGAGAGTGTAGGGGTGCATACACCAGGAACTTTAGCTCATGGTTGAAGAACTGGTGCTGTGAGGAAGGGTTTGGATTCATTGGTGACTAGGGACCCATCTGGAGGGATGGAGGCTTGTTCAAGCCTGACAGCCTGTATCCGTTCTGGAGGAGAATCCAAGCACTCAAAGATAAGTTTAAATGCTACATGGACAAGCATTTAAACTAGCCAAGGGGGGTGGCAGGACAGCAAGGAGGGTACCTAATTGTTCACCCCCCACAGCTAGCAATTGAACCAGTGAATAGGAGGAGTGGATAGCTCTACAAAGCAGTGTGCAAAAAAGGGAGATAAGCACCCAGGAGGTGGATAAGCAGAAAGAGGGCAAAATTAAACAGAATGGCAGACAGCAGGAATAACCAGGGATAAAGGACAACCAGGGAGGAGGCTGGAGTAGAACAGCTAAACAGTTCAGGGAGTTCAAATCATGGAAAACCATGTATGCCAATGCCAGGAGCAACAAGATGGAGGATCTGGAGGCTTTCATGGTGCAGTCAGACCTGGACATTGTGGCCATCACAGAGAACTGGTGTAATGATAACCATGACTGAGAGATGGCCATACCTGGCTACAACATATTCAGAAGAGACAGGGCAGGTAGGAAGGGAGGAGGGGTGGCACTTTATGTGAAAGATGGCATAGAGACCACAGAGATACAGGAGGAACAAAATGGGGGAAATATACTGTGGGTTAAGCTGGAAAGGAAAATGGGGTCAGCCATCTGCACAGGGTTGGTCTACAGACCACCAGCCCAGGAGGAAAAAACAGATAGGGAGCTGATGCTAGCCATCCAAAGGATGGCGGACAAGGGTGATGTAGTGCTGGTTGGAGACCTCAATATTCCAGATGTGGACTGAAGCAACCCAGCAGCAGCATCAACCAAGGGCGGATTTATCCTGGACTCCCTTCAAGGTGCATTTCTCAAGCAACTGGTCATGGAACCAACTCTACAGAAGGCAATACTGGACGTTGTGCTCACAAAGATGGACAGTGTGATGGGGGTAACAGTGGGGGGGCACCTGGGGAACAGTGACCACCAGTCACTGTGGTTTGAAATCACTTAAGGAGCCAAACCAAACCGCACAAAAACACATATCCTGGATTTTAGGGGGGCAGACTTTGGGAAAATGGGGAGATACTTGAAAGAGGCATTATTGGGAAAGAGGAGGGAATCAGGAGTTGAGTAAAAGTGGGAAATATTTAAAACAGGGATTATAAGAGCAACAGAATTATGCATTAAGCAGGTTAGCAAGGGGAAAAGGAAGAAGAGGCCATTTTGGTTTTCCAAGGAGGTAGCGGAGAAAGTGAAAGCCAAAAAGATCGCATTCAGGCAATACAAAAAGACGCAGGCAGAAGAGGATAGAGAAAAGTACCAGGAGAAACAAAGGGAGTCAGGGACATCAGTAAGGGAAGCCAAAGCTCAGACAGAAGAACACATTGCAAAATCAGTGGGTAGAGGGGACAAAACCTTTTACAGGTACATAAGTGAAAAAAGAAAGTCAAAGGGAGGGATAGTGAGTGTGACAGAGGAGACCGGAGTAACCTTCCCCCCCTCAATTTTCTCCTACTTTCTGCTCTGTCTGGAAAGTTTATGTTTTAAATGTTATGGTGTTATATTATATTATTTTGGGCTGGCCACCCACGTCTTATTCTCGTTCTGTTATTCTGTTTGAGTCCTCTTGTCTGTGTCTCCTTTTGGTGTTCTTTGTGGCGCTGAACATTTCAACCTGAATAAAAAAAGAAACCCCAGTAATAATGTAAAGACAGAAGAGAGGAAACCCCTTCTATTCCCCTCTTTCCTCCGTATCCCCTTTGCCTCCTCTAAAAATCCTTCCCCGATATATATTCTGACTTAGACGCAAGCACCTCCATAAGAATAAAAAAATAACCGAACCGCGGTTCAGCTTTCAGTTTCGTCTTTGTATAGTGAAACCTCTTGACTTGTCCGTCGTCTCAGCTCAGTTCAGAGGGTTATTCTGTCTCCAAAATCGGGTGTTTTATGTGGTGGAAAGGATAATGTACTAGTTAGGCAAACGGAGTGAGCGATAGTGGCGGAGTCGGCACGCCACTCTTCGAATGCCTCGCACTATCGCAGTTACCGCTAACGCTTATTTCTTTAAGTTTAAGTTTTTTTTTTAAACTTTCCTCCTCACTAAAGTAATACGATAAAAGGGGGGGAAGCTTACCAGAGTGCCGCATTATGAAAGACCAGTATTTAGTTGAAGTCGGGTGGTTTTTGTTTAGCTGGGAGAGTGTTTATTCATCCGGCTGAAGCTTTGTAAAAGACGCTCTTTGCCACAACAATGATGTGGACCTAAAGGCCGGCCGGCCACAGCTCTCCTCCTTATATATGGATGGTTGAAATGAGGCAGTCTACTATCATTTAGGTCTGCCTAAAATAAATTGAATCTTGGTATTTTTACAGCACTGAATGTTATTTAATAAATTGTTGTCAACACATATGAATGTAATGCCTATAAAAAATATAATTCACATTGTAACTTAAATTTGATTCATAACTAAAATGTTTAGGGTGGAGTTATGGAATCACATGCTTTTGCCCTCTATAAAAGAGAGTCTGCAGGTAGAAATCAGTCAGTCTGCAAAGGGGCTATGTACTTGTCAGCACCCTTATGAGTTAGCTACTTTCTAGCTCTAAGAAAAGTTAATTTATTCTCCTGGATTTTATTTTGTTTTCTTTGATTTGTCATTTCCAGTCCGCTGTTTTGAGACAATAAATATTCTACAGTGACTGCCAATTTTGTCTGATGCCTCATTTATCCCACACCAGCTCACATTTGGTGTCAGAAGTGGGATATAGCAGAGAGGATTGCTGCAGGATTTGTGCTCAGATCCTAGAGGTTGCATGCATCAGGACAAGGCAGAAGAGCGGACACTTCCAGCCACCAGGTCTGTAGTGCAGAAGTTGGACCTGCCATTGAGAGACAGTGGTGCGAAGAAAGATGGCCAAGGTTGATGTTGAAATGGACATTGGACCCATGGAGGATATAAAGCCTACCGAAAAAGGTGCTCAAGCAGCAGCATTTGAGACAGAGGACCCCCCAGAAGCTCCCTATGAACTCCTATGCTGGTTATGTCTACGGCAAGTGGAACTTGAGAGAGAGAGAGAAAGGGAGTGGGTCGAGAGAGAGAGGGAACGAGCTGAGAATGCTGCCCGTTGGACTGATACACTTTGAGCCATCCAAGCTTTGGGTACAGCAACCAGGACTCCACCAACACCTGTGGTAGGCCAAAAAGATATTAAGTTGGTTAAAATGTCTGAGACAGATGATATTGAGGCATATTTATTAACTTTTGAAAGGGTGGCTACTGCATGTGCATGGCCTCGAGACCAATGGGTTGTTAGACTGGCCCCCTATTTAACAGGGAAGGCTCAATTGGCCTACAGCCATACGGAACTTACTCACATTAATGACTATGACCATGTCAAACAAGCAACACTTAAAAGGTATGATATATGTACTGAGACCTATCGACAACGCTTCAGAGCCTATAAATATTTGTCCACTGACACTCCTCAAGATGTGTATATCCAGTTAAAAGACCTATGCCATAAATGGCTACAACCCAATACCAGGACAGTGGTTCAGATTCTAGAAAGTATAATCCTGGAACAGTTTGTGAGGGTCCTACCACAGGATGTCCAGCTATGGGTAAAGGAACATCATCCCGAAACAGCTGAGACAGCTATTCGGCTGGCGGAAGACTATATTATGGCTAGGCCCCAAAGGCCCCGATCCTTTATAGCCCCAAGGACCCCTACAGTTACAACAAAGAGTCCCCTGTCTAACATAACACCTACAAGTCACACTAGTAGCTCCCTTGGGGGCAAGGAACATTCTAAAACATATAAGGGACATAATCCTGACATTATTTGTCACGAATGCAAAGCTAAGGGACATATTGCCAGGTTTTGCCCAAAGAAGAAAATAGATACCATACACCTAGCCCTTGCTAATTGGGGTCAATATATAACAACAGTACAAATAGGAAATTCAGTGGTATGTGGACTTATTGACTCCGGTAGTAAACAGACACTAATACATGCTTCCTTAGTCGACAAAAGTGACCAAAATGGACCAAGTACCAGTGTCAGGTGTATACATGGAGATGTTCATTGGTACCCTTTACGTGACCTGGAAATCAAGATCAATGGGACGACTCTGAACATGAAAGTAGGACTAGTACCCACTCTGCCTGTCCCTGTAATCATAGGACATGATTATCCTTACTTTGAGACCCTATTAACTACTAATCTGAGTGCTGTTACCACACGAGCCCAAGAACAAAAACAAGAAAAAGAGTTGGGACATTTATTTCCGTTTGAAGAAGAGATTTTTGGGCCTACAGGCAGAGACAAGAAAAGCAAACAAAAGAAGAGAAAGGACAAATATCTGTGGGCTAAAAAGGACCCAGAACTTACCATACTAGCAAAGAAAAATGACTTTTCTAGTAAAAAATTTAGAGATATACAAAGACATGATTTAACTTTAAAACCTTTTTTTTCCCAGACAGGAATGTATACCCCTCAGGAGGGAATAGATCCAGCTCAACCTCATTTTAAACTAGAGGATGATTTGTTATATAGGGTATGTACTAATCCTCAAAGCGGTGAAATGGTTGAACAATTGATGGTACCAGAGCAATATCGTCAGCAATTACTGACTCTTGTCCATGATATACCTCTAGCAGGCCATTTGGGTAGGGATCGTACCCTAAAACGCCTGTTATATCGCTTTTATTGGCCTGGGATTCATGAGCAGGTGTCAGAATACTGCAGAAGTTGCCCTGAATGCCAACAAGTAGCCGCTGTGGGACGTAAGGACAAAGTACCATTGGTACCCATGCCCCTAGTCTCCAATGTGTTTGACAGAATAGCTACGGATGTGGTGGGCCCTCTACCTAAGACAACGAAAGGGAATCGTTTCATACTGGTAGTAGTAGATTATGCTACGAAGTATCCGGAAGCGATTCCCCTTCGTACCATTACAGCCCCTAGAATAGCAGAAGAACTGGTGAAAATATTTAGACGGATGGGCATCCCTAGAACTATTCTTACTGACAGAGGTACTAATTTCTGTTCTAAACTGCTACACCATCTGTATCAGGCCTTGGGTATACAAACTATATTTACTACACCCTATCACCCACAGACTGATAGTCTAGTGGAAAGGTTTAATCAAACTTTAAAAAAAATGTTACAGAAATATGTGTCTGAAGAAGGAAACAAATGGGATGTATACCTTCCCTATCTTCTGTTTGCCTTCAGAGAGGTTCCACAGTCTTCAACAGGGTTTTTCCCATTCGAACTACTGTACGGACACAATCCCAGGGGTCCATTGGATATTATAAAGGAGGAATGGGAAAATAAGGGTGACCCCCAGATGTTAGAACCTGTAGAATATTGGCAAAATTTGCGGCATAGATTAATTAAGTATGTTAAAAAGGCCCATCAGAATAATCTTTTCCATCAAGGCAAACAAAAAGAACGGTATGATGACGGGACAAAGCACAAAGAATTTTTAGCTGGGGATAAGGTATTACTTTTGTTACCTTCCTCTGATAATAAACTCCTTATGAGGTGGCAAGGCCCATATACAGTTGTAAAACGAATGGGTCCAGTAACTTATGCTATTGAACTCCCTGAAAAGAAACTAAACAGCGGGTCTATCATGTCAACTTGTTAAAACCCTGGATTGAGAGAAGTTCTTCTTGTCTGTAGTTACATATACCCAGACACCCAGGAATCAGAATTGGACATAGCCTATCAGAGATTAGAAAATACTGGGGATATGACAGAAGTACATCTTAATCCAGATTTAACAAGTGACCAAACTACAACATTGCAAACCCTATTACAATCCTTTAAAGAATTATTCACTGGGATACCAGGGAGGGTTAAAAACGCGTCCCATCATATTGTAGTTACAGACACTTACCTATACGACAAAAACCTTATAGGATCCCTGAGAGGGTACGAAAGGATGTAATACTTGATATACAAAAAATGAAAGACTTAGGAATAATTGAACCCTCTCATAGTGACTGGAACTTCCCCATGGTTATAGTGGAGAAAAAAGAAGGAGGGATAAGGTTATGCCTTGATTTTAGACGCCTCAACGCAGTGTCCAAATTCGATTGCTATCCTATGCCCCGAATAGACGATATTATAGATCAGTTGGGTAAAGCACAATACATTAGTACCCTAGACTTAACCAAGCGGTATTGGCAAATTCCCTTGGACCCCAAAGATAAAGAAAAAACTGCCTTTAGCACGCCTATAGGGTTATACCATTTCACTGTAATGCCCTTTGGTCTACACGGTGCTCCGGCTACTTTCCAACGCGTCATGGATAACATCCTAGGACCCCATGCAGCCTATAGTGCTGTATATTTAGATGACGAGTAATTTTAGTCATTCCTGGGAAGAACATATACAACATCTAAAGGCTGTTTTACTGCCCTATTTAAGAGCAGAACTAACGGTAAACCCTCTAAATGCTCTCTGGCTATGCAAGAAACAAATATATTTAGGGTTCAGGATAGGAAATGGGTTAGTACAACCAGAAATCTCAAAATAGAAGCAGAAGCACAGTCCTCACTATTACAAAAAAAGATGTTAGATCGCTCCTGGGACTTATTGGATATTATCGCCGGTTCATCCCGAACTGTTCCACTATAGCTGGGCCATTAACTGACCTAACAAAAAAATCTCAACCTGATAAAGTAACTTGGACCCCAGATTGTGAAAAAGCATTTCATTGTTTAAAAGCACAAATTTGTTCCTCACCTATATTACATATGCCTGATTTTTCTCTCCCCTTTATACTACAAACAGATGCCTCCAACTATGGTATTGGAGCTGTTCTTACACAAATTATTAATAATGATGAACATCCTATTCTGTATATTAGCCGGAAGCTACATGAGAGAGAGAGACACTATTCTATCATTGAAAAGGAATGCTTGGCAATAAAGTGGGCAATAGAGGCCTTCCGATTCTATCTATGGGGAAGAGAATTTGAGCTTTGGACCGATCATAACCCCTTTTGCTGGCTTCAAGTCATGAAGGAGAAAAACCCTCGAATAATGAGATGGTATCTCGCAATGCAACCTTATAAGTTCAACATAAAGTATAGAAAGGGGTCGGCACATAGTAACGCCGATTTTTTATCTAGGTATGGTATGGAATACTAATCTATCAACAAACCTCGGGGTAAAGAAAGAGATAAAAATGTATAAATAGTAGTGAAGCTGAAGTGATTTATTTGTTTATTCATGGGACCCCGAGGTGGAGCCCTGGAGAGGGTGGGCTATGGCTCCATCCTTCAAATTAAGGATTTGTTGATGGTAATTTCCCTAGTTAAAAAAAAAATCTTAATCAAACTAATGAAGTTTGATCCTGAACGGGGAGGAATGTGACAGAGGAGACCGGAGTAACCCCCTCCATTTTCTCCTACTTTCTGCTCTGTCTGGAAAGTTTATGTTTTAAATGTTATGGTGTTATATTATATTATTTTGGGCTGGCCACCCACATCTTATTCTCGTTCTGTTATTCTGTTTGAGTCCTCTTGTCTGTGTCTCCTTTTGGTGTTCTTTGTGGAGCTGAACATTTCAACCTGAATAAAAAAAGAAACCCCAGTAATAATGTAAAGACAGAAGAGAGAAAACCCCTTCTATTCCCCTCTTTCCTCCGTATCCCCTTTGCCTCCTCTAAAAATCCTTCCCCGATATATATTCTGACTTAGACGCAAGCACCTCCATAAGAATAAAAAAATAACCGAACCGCTGAAGGGGGAGGATGGGGGCTGCGTGGAGGATGACAACAGTAAAGCTGACATACTGAACAGGTATTTCTGCTCAGTCTTTACTGAGGGAGGGTAATGGGTCTGAAGGGAGTACAAGGGGTGAGAATGGTGCAGAAATGGACACAAGTCCCTTTACACAAGAAAAGGTCCCGAAGGAACTGGAAGTAATAAGAGTTGATAAAGCAATGGGGCCAGATGGGGTGCACCCCAGGGTCCTTAAAGAACTAAGAGAGGTGGTGGCAGAACTTCTTGCAATCCTGTTTAGCTGATCACTGGAAACAGGGGAGGTAAACAAAGACTGGAGGACAGCAGAAGTAGTCCCCTTATACAAAAGTGGGAACAAAGAGGAAGTGGGAAACCACAGACCAGTCAGTCTGACCTCGATAGTAGGGAAGATAATGGAAGCACTACTGAAGGAGAGATTGGCGGAACATCTGGTTGCCAATGGACTACAGGACCCAAGGCAGCTTGGTTTCACCTGGGGGAGGGATCATGTCAGACCAACCGCATTGAATTTTCTGACTGGGTAACAAGGGAGGTGGATTGGGGAGGGCAATAAACGTGGCCTATCTGGACTTTAGCAAGGCCTTTGACACTGTGTCATACAAAAGGCTATTAAACAAACTGGAGAATATGGGAGTAGGCAGGACAGCAATGTGGTGGGTAGGTAATGGGCTGGGTGGCAGGACACAGAGGGTGGTGGTAAATGGCTGTCACTCCACAGAAAGAAAGGGACCAGTGGGGTACCACAACGATCAGTGCTGGTACTGGTCCTATTCAATGTCTTAATCAGTAACATTGTGCAGGACCTAGAAGGCAGAATTTCCATGCTCGCTGATGAAAGAAGCTCTGTAACAGGGTGGACACACCAGAGTGTGTAAACAGAATAAAGAGGGACCTTCGGAAGCTTGAAGAATGGTTAAGGGGTTGTCAGTTGAAAATCAATGCAAAGAAGTGCAAGATAATGCATATGGGGCACAAAAACCCTGGCACAATATATCAGTTGGGGGGTGAGGATATAGCATGCACCAAGCAGGAAAGGGACCTTGTGGTAAGCATATCTGATGATCTCAAGGTAGGGAAACAGTGCGACAAGGCAGCAGGTAAAGCAAATAGGATGCTGGGATGCATAGGCTGGGGCATCACCAGCAAGAAAAGGGAAGTCATAATTCCACTATACTAGACATTAATGAGGCCCCACCTGGAGTACAGAGCACAGTTCTGGAGACCTTACCTACGTAACGAAAGAGACCAGGTAGAGAAGGTTCAGAGGAAGGCAACAAAGATGGTACGGGGATTGTATCACAAGTCTTATGAAACGGACTGAAGGACTTGAATATGTACTTTCTGGAGGAGAGGAGGGAGAAAGGGGATATGATAGAGACATACAAGTACTTTACAGGGAGGAACAGGGTACAGGAACACACTATTTTCCAGCAAAAAAGATGTTCCAGGACTAAAAGGCATGGGGTGAAGTTAGAGGGAGGGAGATTCAGAGGAAACATGAGGAAGAATTTCTTCACAAAAAGGGTGGTGGACAAGTGGAACTCCCTGACAGAGGAAATGGTGGGGGCTGAAACAATCATAGGATTTAAGAATGCATGGGATAGACATAAGGGAATTCTGGAAGTAAGGGGTAAGGGGCAACAGACTTCTAGGAAAACAAAGTTAACTTACAAGCTCAAATGGGCAGACTGGGTGGGTCATAGGCCCTTATCTGCTGACAGTATCTATGTATCTATAAGGTCAGTTGGCATTCATTTGTTTCATTTGTATCCCCCTCCCCTGGATCGTGCCCGAAAATAGGCAGAATTTGTCTGGTGCACTTACCCGGTCAACAAAAACTAAATAAATAAAACCTCCAAGGGTTATTCCTCCTTTTGGTACAAGGGACCCAAATCAGGGAATAATTTTCTTAGTTCACTTAGAATGCCAGGAAAGTCTGGCTCCACATATTTACTATGATACCAAATCCTTGCTGCAATACTTAAAAAAAAGGCACTTGTCCTCTCCCACACCGGTGACCTGAGTTAGAAATGAGCTCTGCCACCACAGGTTAGCCGGTGGGGGGCTGGGAGAAGACTGAGCAACCTGCAGACAGCTCTCTCTCTCCTCTTCCACACTGGTGACCTGAGTTCAGAAATGCGCTTGGGCCACCACAGGTCAGCCGGGGGAGGGCTGGTGAGGACTGAGCAACCTGCAGACAGCTCTCCTCCCACGCCAGTGACCTGAGTTAGAAATGAGCCAGGCTACCACAGGTCAGCCGGGCTGAGAGATGACTGAGCAACCTGCAGACGCCTCCTCTCCACGCCCAGTGACCTTAGTTAGAAATGAGCTTGGGCACCACAGGTCAGCTGGGGGGGGGGGACTGAGAGAGGACTGAGCAACCTACAGACAGCTCTCCTCTCCCACACCGGTGACCCGAGTTCAGAAGTGAGCTTGGGCCACCACTGGTCACCCGGAGGGGGGGCTGGGAGAGGACTGAGCACACTGCAGGCAGTTCTCCTCTCCCAGCCCTTCAGACCAAACTGACCAAACGGTGGCACTCAGTACCCAGAAATACACACAATGTACGTCAGGCAAGAATGCAATTTATTAATGCAGTCACCGAAATCTAAGAAAGAGCCTGAACCAGGTCAGCAGCAAACATCTGCTGCTCCAGCAACAGACCCAGCACGTAGCGCTTTGAATCTCTTGCAGGTCTTCTTCAGGGGGTTTCCGCTTGACTGCCACCAAGTGGAGGCTTGATGGTAGTGTCGGGTAAGTGTGGGGGGGGGGCTGACGCCAGGCTGGCTGGGTGGAGTGGGATTGTTTCCGGTTCCAGCGTGCATACATACCTCCACGCACATGTGCTACCATGTCTGTTGGGTCCCCGGAGAGCTAAGGGGAGAAAACAGAAAAAATATCTACAACCCCATTTGCCATATTTGACGGCTCTAGGTGGCGATGGCAGGCAGACAGCTATATACAAAAAAGGATTGGAAAGGCAAATGATTAGAGGACATTACAATACACTTGATGAATTAATCATGAATACATTATCAAGGATTAAAAACAATGTAAATATGTCTTTGTAATGTAAAAATATAACGTACATATGATGGATTGCAAAATCTATTTACTTATTGCAACAGCGAGTGTGAATGATGTAGGACCCCTCTGAAAATGAGTCTTGGCTCAATCAAGCATTCTTTGTCAACATTTTAAGAATAAACATGTTTACCAGTACTAGTAAATGATAATACGTATTAATAATGCTTTTCTATTAATATTTGGGTAGAAGTCAGCAGGTGATGGGTGTCCTGCTCATTTGATCTCATTAGTAAAGTAACCTCTGATGCTAAAGCTAGTAGTCGCTTTGGATACCGATACTTACACTGTCCCCTCAGTTCCCTCCCCCACCACCGCCATAGCCCCACTCTGCTGAACTGGGAAGTCTGGAAACCACACACAACATTTGGAGGAAACTCGACTTCCACTTTTATCTCTGCTATAGGCTTCCAAAATAATTCAGAGAATAGTTGGTTCCTGTTTCCTTGGTACTGTGCTGTTCTTATAACACAGATATCTACATTTGCCCTGAGATCAGATGCTGTACCAAAGTAAGGCTTCCCTTTGGAATTCACCAGGGCTGGCAGCAGCTCCTTCTGGGCCTCCCATATAACCCATCCCACCGGCGCCATGGTTCCTTCTTTTACAGTCAGCACCCTATGGATCGGGAAGAGAGAGACAGAGGCAACACAAAGTAAGATTTTTTGTTATTTGTGGATGGAGTACGATACCCAAAAATGCCAGCTGTTCAGCAAATATAAGTACACACTGGGGAGGTACCTGTTATTTTTAGAATTCTGAGAATCATTCACTAAAAAAGAGTGTGTTTGGAGCCAGCCCATGACAAAGCGGGCTGAAGCTCCATGGGTGACCTATCTTTTCCCACGTTGGAGACCTGGGTTTGGGAATGAGCTGGAGTTGTTCGGGGTTGTCCGTGGTCAGAGAGGATCGAGCATCCAAGGGACTCCTCTCCTCTCCCGGGTTGGGGTGGCATACTAGCCTGGCCTAGGCTGCCCCAGGTTGATTCCTGGGGTAGGGCAGTGTGTAAGTGAGGGGTCTGTGGGGAACGTTTGACGGGTGCACCTCCACACACGAATCCAATGCTCCACAGCAGTGTAGGAAGAGAAGTAGAAAATGGAGCACCAGTGGACTTATAGAAGCTCAGACCAGCTGCCTCCAAGACAGCACTGCCACTGGCTCAGCAATGTGGTCTGCCTCAGACTCATACTAGGGGGAGAGTGACCCTTTCTCTGCAGCCCTGCCATGAGGGGGGAACTCATGAGGAGAACCACTAGCCAGGTAAGCTTGCTGAGGGAGATGGGGAGGCGCAGTTTCGGGGAGCTGGGGACTGGGCTCTTGCAACCACCCCTCAGATACAAGGCAGATAAACACCTATATGAAAACAAGGGTGTGCATGGTTCTTCATATACACAAAGGCTGGGTCTGAATCTCGAGGTTGCCGTGGTTACCAGGGGATGTCTTGAGCTGCACTCTTGCGGTTTCTTGTTGACATGGCAACCACTCAACTCAGACATAAACTTGTTGTGTATGGAGAACTATACTCAAGCCTTTGTGTAGTGATGATGAAGGGGAGTTAGACTCCATCTTGTCCGGCCCTCCTTCTGCACAACAATAACTGTACCCCAATGTGAGTGCAGATGTACATCCATACTTATCTTCTGGAATAGAGGGGTGGAGTGGAGAGGTTGGGATGACTTGGGTTGGAGGCATAGGGAGGCAGGGAGAATTGTGAGCTGCAATGGGTGTGGGGCAGCACCGTTTCTGGGAACCTGGTGGAAGATAGGGTGTTGTCCAGTATGCAGGATGTTCAGACTACTTACACTGGAAATAGAGAGCTTGAGACAGGAACTGGGGGGAGTGGACAGGTACGAGGGGTTGAGGAGGAGAAGGGGCACAGAGGCAGGGAGGATTCCTTTGCAAGATAGACCAGGCTGCCATGGGGTAGAAGGGGGCACTTGGCCAGGGGGGCCAAGTCCACAGGGTCAAGGGAGCACCAAAATGCGGTTGTTGGCAAGTGGTAGGGAACACGGGTAGATGGAGAGGAAGTAGGGCAGAGGTTCAGGGTAAGCAGAGGCAGGAAGGGATTTCAGGGGAGGGCAGGGGCAGAAAGTTGGAGACAACAAACAGGTACGCAATACTGGTTGATGAAACAGAGCAGGATGTGGGGGAAGCCACCACAGAACAAGAGTCAGGTAACCAGGAGGGAAGGGGGAATATACAGTTCAAGGAGAGAGGGAAGACAGTGGTGTAAAAGTGGGAAGGGGCAGGGAAGTAGGTAAAGTTGGCACAAACAGATTAAACAAAGGGGGAGGAAGGCCAAAACATGTTGGGAGGGGGGAAGAGGTGGCGCAATGCAGGAAGCAGAGGGAGGATGTAAAAGTAGTGGAGGGGGAGTGGTTGGGGAACGGAGTGAGCACAGAAAGGACGGAGGAGGAGGAGAGCAGATGGAGGCACAATTGGAGGAGAAAGGGGAAAAGGTAGCATATGACAGCAGATGACACTGAGGAAAAGGGATTCATAGGCGGGCAAACCATAGGGACAGTATAAGGGATGGGGGAGCGGGTACTTGTATTAGGGGATTTTATGCTCAGGGGGATGAGATGGGGAGGTAAGGAAGAGCCGAACCTGGGTGGAGTGTTTGCCAGCGGGGAGAGTAGGGCAGTGCATTCAGAAATGTGTGGAGAAGATGGGAGGGAAGCCTCATATCATTGCGCACCTAGGAACAAACAACCTACAGAGCAGTACAGTGGAAGAAATGCAGGAGACGTTCAGGGAAGTGGGGAGTATTTGCAGTCGGGTGGGAAGCTCAAGTGATGTTCTCCGAGGTACTCCCAATATCTAGAATGAGCACAGTGAGAAAGCTAAGAATACAAGAGTTTAATGGGTGGCTGAAGGGTTGGTGTGCAGAAATGGGGTATGGGGTAGTAGGGGAGTGGGGTGAGTCATAGATCAATAAGGGGCTTTATGCCAAAGATAGGCTGCATCTCAACATCGAGGGTACAAGGGCATTCACACAGGGGCTGGATAAGTACATTAAAAACAACATAGATTTAAACTGAGGAGGGGGGAGGAGCTGAGTCGCATAGCAGGGAGGAGGCACATTCCAGGGCAGACCAGAAGGCCTCCCCCCCCCCCAGTGATGGAGGAGGAGAATGAGGAGAAGTTACCAAGACAAAAGTGGAAGTGGGAGAGATGGGAAGAGGAGGGACAGGACACAAGGTGGACTGTAGTATCTTTGAATGCAAGAAGCTTAGCAAACAAGGTGGCAGAGCTCCAGGCAATGATGGCGGAGGGGGAGGTAGATATTGCCGCCATCTTAGAGACCTTGGCCACCGAATAACAAGACTGGGATCTCACAGTGAGATACAAGGTGTTATGTGGGGGGGGGGGCAATTTATGTCAGAGGGGATACTGTGTACCAGGGAGGAAGGGGATGAGGAGAGGCCAAAATCCACATCGGTATTGCTCCAAAGCCCTAAAGGTAAGAAACTCAGGATGAGGGTGGTGTACAGGCCACCCTCACAGAGTGAGGAGGTGGATAGGGAGCTGGGGGAGCAAATCAGGAAGGTCATTGGCAAAGGGAATACAGTTATAGTGGGAGACTTCAATCTTCCTGGGGTTGACCGGCAGACAGTAACTACAGTACACGCCAGTGAACAGGTGCTACTGGAGGCTATCCAAGACAGCTACCTAGTGCAAGGGGTGATGGATCCTACTAGGGAGGGGAACATACTGGACTTGGCGCTAACAAATGGAGACCAAGTCCAGGATATGGTAGTACAGGACCCTCTAGCAGGAAGTGACCACTGCTCAGTGTGGTTCCTCCTCAACACAGGGAGGGAGTCGGCTAAGACCAGGACAAGAGTGTTGGATTTCAGGAAGGCAGATTTTGCCAGAATGGGCAGCATCCTAGAGGGGAATTTAGCTAAAATTAACCCAGGGATGGATGCTGAACAGAAGTAGGCAATCATTAGAAAGGGGCTAAATGAGGCCATAAACACGTGTGCCTAATCTCAGAGTAAGCAGTCCAGATCCCAAAAACCTTGCTGGCTCAGCAAGGAGGTGGAGGGGAAGGTGACGGAAAAAGATTGCCCTTCATGAAGTTCAAAAAATCTGGACATGAGGAGGCTGGAGAAGAGTTCTCAAAGGCATCTAGGGAGGTGACCAGGTCAGTCATTGCAGCCAAGGCAGCAAAGAAGCTGAAGTTGGCTCAGGGGATCAGAGAGGGAGGAAAAGAGGTTATTTAAATATATAAGGGAAAAGAGAACTTGTAGTGATAACAAAAATCAAGAGAGAGGGAGGATGTGTGGAACAAGGGGAATATCAGGGTGAGGCATTCAATGAGTATTTCTGCTCGACGTTCACAAAAGAAAGGGATGGCCCAATACTGCAGGGGAAAGGAGGCAAGGGTGGAGGGGGGGGCAGAGATAACAGATGGGGTCATCCAAGACGATCGAGTTCTGAAGGGCCTTAAAGGCTTGTGGGTGGACAAGGCACCAGGACCGGATGGTGTACACCGGGTCCTGAAGGAACTGGTAGAGTTGGTGGCAGGCCCTCTGATGGACCTGTTCAACACCTCCTTGGAGATGGGGAATGTACCCAGGGATGGAAGCACCACATCTGAGTGGCAGCAACAACATTGACGTCCCCCACAGTGACACTGGGAAAACACCACAGAGCACCCCAAAGAAAAACAGACCGATGGACAGAACAATGACACAGCATCCAGCACAGTTCCCACATTATATACCATCACAACCGGCCACTGAATGCCACACCAGAGATGGAAACCACCATTAGCGATTCAATGACAGGCGCGCACTCCCTCACGGCACAGGTGATACAGATGGACAACAGGGCAACACACAGGGCAGCAGACTGACAGAAGCAACAGACACAGTGGCAAGCAGGGTATGGACAGTAACAAACGGGACTGGCAGACACACATGACAGTGAACAGCAGGTGGTGAACTGCAGCCCAATGCAGATGGATGCACAGGCAGATACACACAGAGGAGCACAACTCCACAGTGATACTGGGCAATGTAGTACGGTGCATGCTAGAAAGGGTGACAATGGGCAACCGAACACAGCCAGGACCCCAGGCACCATGACACAAACAGGGCAGACACAGGTGCTACAAGCACGGAGTCAGTGGCAGAAATGGGGGGCTACACAGTGGGCGATGGTGGTGCGCCCTCTCCCCATGCACCCCGGAGCTCACACCTGGAGGCTGCTGTTCCATGCCAGCCCCAGCAGAGCTGATGCTGTGGTGGGCAAGCCACTCTGTTTCAGTTGTTGC
This sequence comes from Neoceratodus forsteri, assembly GCA_016271365.2. NCBI lineage: Eukaryota > Metazoa > Chordata > Ceratodontiformes > Ceratodontidae > Neoceratodus > Neoceratodus forsteri. Next base: position 75,008,945 of record JADMNL010000035.1, read on the forward strand.
TGCTGAGGCTGTCAGGCTGTTGTGCATCAGGATTGTGGAGTAGCTGTGGAGGTTTTGCTGTGACACTGTCCTTCCCCCAGGGACTGGAGGATGGCTCACGTGATGCCCCTTCACAAGAGTGGACCCAAGGACCAACCAGGTAACTACAGACCGATGAACTTGACTTTCATAGTGGAGAAGTTGATGAAAACCATTCTGAAGGAGAGATTCATAATCTTTCTTGATAGCAATGGCCTGCAGGATGAGAGACAGCATGGATTTGTCATGGGAAGATTTTGTCAAACTAACCTGAATGATTTCTTCAACTGGGTCACTAGGGCGGTTGACGAAGGCCACACTGTGGATGTCCTGTATCTGGACTTCAGCAAGGCTTTCGACTCTGTGCTGCACAGGAGGTTAATGAGCAAGTTGAGAGACATGGGAGCAGGGGAAAAACTGGTGGGGTGGGGTGGGTTAAGAGCTGACTGCAGGGCAGACAACAGAGTGTAGATGTAAGAGGGAGACATCCAAGCCATGGCCAGTAACGAGTGGAGTACTGCAGGGTTCAGTGCTGGGCCCTATTTTGTTCAAAGTCTTCATTGGAGACATTGCAGAGGGGGTCAAGAGTAAGTAGTGCATGTTCGTGGATGACACTAAGATTTGTGCAAAAGTGGACAATGAGGAAGAGAGGCAGGCAGTCAGAGAGGATCTAGCTAAACTCAAACACTGGTCTAGGGAGTGGCAGTTTGGGTTTAACACTAAGAAGTGCAAGGTCATGCACCTTGGAGCCAGAAATCCCAAGAACAGCTACTGGATGGGGGGATTGCAGGTAATGGCTTCAGAGGAGGAAAGGGACCTGGGGCTAATAGTCACAGGGGACATGAAGATATCTGCACAGTGTAGGAGAGCTTCAGCAAGGGCAAATTGGATGCTGGGGTGCATCGCCAGAGGGATCACCTCTCAAAAGGGGGAGGTCATCCTGCCATTGTATAGATCACTGATGAGGCTACACTTGGAATACTGTGTACAGTATTGGTACCCATACCTCAAAAAGGATGTGAGATTACTGGAGGGGGTGCAGCACAGGGCTACAAAATGATCATGGGACTAGAGGAGTTGCCATACAAGGAAAGGTTGAAGGAGCTCAACATGTACTCAATGGAAGACAGAAGGGTAGGAGGGGGACATGATAAGAGACCTTTAAGTACTTGAAAGGCATAAACAAAGTCATAGAGGGAGGATTGTTCTGCTTAAAGGTGGCAAGAGTCACTAGGGGGCACAGTCTGAAGTTGGAAGGGGGAAGTTTTAAGTGGGAGATGAAAAGGCACTACTTCACAGAGAGAGTGGTGTCAGGTTGGAATGCACTGTCAAGAGTCAAGGGCAGGGTTAGTACAGAGAAAAACACAAAAGGAGGAAGGACAGGAAAAGAGGAGGAAGAGAGTGGTTTGGGTGGGGGTGGGGCAGCGGTAATGATTTGAAACTAAGAGCTGCACAAACGGGCAGACTTGATAGACCTGTGGGCCTTTTTATGCTGGCAATTTCGTATGTTTGTATGAATGTTAGCCCTACTCATGCTGTGTAGTTATCAATGCCATTCTCCCTCAGGAGTATGTCAAGTCCTGCTTTGCCTAAAAGCCAACCCCTCCAGGGGTGTTTCTAGCATCCGAAAAGATTAGGGGCTTGAGTCCCCACCTCTAGAGCCCAGTGAAAAAGACAAATAAATTGGGGGGTCGGTTTTCAGAATCTTTTATTTGGGCCAATGAATAAAGATTCAGAGCTACAGCTTCTAATGCTCACCCCTAGTGATGCCACTGAAGCCCTCTGCAGTTTTTAACCCCATTTTGGGGCAACATCTCTGCACAGCACCTGTAAACACCCCCACCCCACCTGGATACAACTAGACGGAGACTCACTTGCACTTACAATTTCAGACTTAATTGGTTGGGTCTGAAATTGAAATGCTGCTCGAAGGCTCTGCTGCTTGCCTTAACTTAGAGTAATGTTTGCTAAAAGAGCTGGAATTCAGACTGCTGTTTTGCCAGCAACTAGGACACATGGCTTGGTCAAATGGTTGAATGACTACACCACACATTCAGTGGTGAGTATACAGTAGTAGCTCCTTTAACTAACCCAGGCCTGCCTTTCCTTAAAATCCCATGTACACATCCCATGACCATGAGCTTTCACTTTGAATCCCAGCTACTTCCCTACTGCTGTTTTGATGTCTCAGTTCTTGCCTGCTGTCAAGAACCTGTCCATCTCCCCACCACCACCCACACCACTACCTTGGCAGGTGTCTCAGCGGCTACTTTACATCTCAAATGAGACAAAAGCAAAGGATAACATTACCCTTGCTCCAAGGGTTCTCAAGTTCTGCAAACCTGGTATCCTCAGTGTGTGGCCACATCACAGCTTCGGGCTCCACCTTTTCACTTGTCCTGACACAACGGACCTTGAATTACTCATTATGAAGTAAATCTCTTTCTAGCTGCCTCCTCTGTCATTTATCCCCAGCTTTTAGTAAGGCAACTTGGGGGGACAAACGCAGGGCACGAGTGTGCCAGAGCTGTCCCTTTCAGAACCACGGAACGGACTCATGTTACAAACCCAAGTTACAAGCATGCCAGAGCTGCCCACATTGGAGCCATGAAGCGGGCTCAGGGTACAAACCCAGGTCACAATCATGCCAGAGCTGTCCCCTCAGCACCATGGAGTGGGCTAGGGGTACAACGCAGGTCACCAGCATGCCAGAGCTGTCCCCTCAGCACCATGGAGCGGGCTTGGGGTACAACGCAGGTCACCAGCATGCCAGAGCTGTCCCCTCAGCACCATGGAGCAGTCTTGGGGTATAAACGCAGGTCACCAGCATGCCAGAGCTGTCCCCTCAGCACCGTGGAGCGGTCTTGGGGTATAAACGCAGGTCACCAGCATGCCAGAGCTGTCCACTCAGCATCACAGAGCAGACTGAAAGCATAACGTTTTACTTTTTATTATGAGAAGATTTTCTCCATTATTCTCATTGCCCCCCACCCCAGAAGATCTGGGCTACCACAGCGGAACGTTTGGTCAGGCCATCACAGCTGACTTCAGTGCTGGATAGTCACTGGACCCTAGGGGGCATGGGAATGCCTGACCACCCCAACCTTGAACTGCCATTGGGTGCTGGGGATGAGGGAATGCCCAATGCTGAACTGCCGTGGGCCCTAAGGGGCATGAGACTGCCAGATGCCTCCAATGCTGACTTGCCACTGGGGCCTGGGGGCCTAGGAATAGCCAACAACTCCAACACTGAATTGTCATTGGCCCCTAGGGGGTGTGGGAATGCCAGACGATCCTAACACTGAATTGCCATTGGGTCCGTGGAGATATGGGAATGCTAGATAACCCCAATGCTGAATTGCCACTGGGCTTTAGGGGGTGTGGGAATACCCCAAACCAACACTGAACTGCCATTGGGCAGCAGAGAGCATGGAAATGCCCTTCAACCCTAACGCTGAACTGCCATTGTGCAGAAGGAGACATGGAAATGCCAGACAACCCCAACGCTGAATTGCCTCTGGCCTAGGTTCTAGGGGTGTAGAAAAGCCGTATGACCCCAATGCTGAATTGCCATTAACAGCAGGGGGTATGGGAATGTCAAACAACCCCAACACCGAATTGACACTGAGCAGCAGAATGCCCAGAGACCCCATCCTTCCCCTCCAATGGAAGCAGAACACCTCAGTTTTGCAACACGATCCACCCCCAGTTGTCCTCAGAAGAGAGTTCTGTAGCTGACACATTAATGCTGAGCTCACAAGTGGCAGCACGATGCCTCCGGACTGACCTTTCTTGTCCTAAACAGCTATTTAACTTAGCTATCCTTTGTACAAAACTGACTACAGGTGAAGGAATGTTTGCTGTGCCTTGTGCAGGTATGGTAAAAATAACATCTTGAGGAACAGGTAATGAATAAAAAGCCCTGTGCTTACATAGCAGGGAGGCTTCTTTGAGGGAATTTCTTGGTGGGGGGAGCTAGATTCAGCAGCAGATGTCACATGATGGCATAACATATGCTTGAAATCACACGATTCTGTGTGCTTACTCAGGTGGACTCCTTCTCCTTTTATACTCCATATAAGGGAGGAGGACAGGTTTTAGAACAGCCTGGAGGATATGGATGACAGGAGGGCAATGAAGCGGATCTGTAAATGTACCTGTAATAGAAAGAATGGACGCCAAGCCCTGTTTCATGTATTGTATGCATGCACTGCTCCCCCCTGTTCCCATCCCAAAGACCCTCTTTCCAGACTCTCAGGTAAAGAAGCAGACAGGCTCTCAAGAAACCTGTGCTGGACAGAAACAAGATGAATTTCACAGAGAGATTAGTTGGGTCTTGCTGGGTCGAACTCAGAATCTCATCAGTGGCTCTTTGAATCAGCCACAGGGAAAAGAACAAGCATTTGTCAATGCCGAATGTTGATTGCTTTGCTCCGTTGAGCTCGCTCACTCACCCTCTGTCAGTCGCTCATTCTGTTTCTGTTGGCACTGCAGGCTGCACTTTTGCATTGGACTCCTGTCTGCGTTGGCAAGTTTGTCTGCCCACAAAGAAATCCACAGCTGTCCCGACAGAGCTCCATTGAGGTCGCTCAGTCTCCCTTTCTCACGCGCTCATTCAGTAAAAATACCACTAACAGCTTAATCTGGTTCAAGGTCAGTTGGCATTCATCTGTACCCCCTTCCCCCGGGTCATGCCTGAAAATAGGCAGGATTTGTCTAGTGCACTTACCCGGTCAACAAAAACTAAATAAATAAATAAAATAAAATTCTGTTTCTCCTGGCGCTGCAGGCTGCCCTTTTGTATTGGGCTCCTGCCCCTGTTGGCGTCTTTGTCTGCCCACAAAGAAACCTGCAGCAGTCCCGACACAGCTCCATTGAGCTTGCTCACTCCCCCTCTCTCACTCGCTCGTTCCGTTCCTGCCGGTGCTGCAGGCTGCCTTCTGTACTGGGCTTCTGCCTGCATTGCTGCCTTTTTCTGCCCACAAAGAAATCCACAGCAGTCACGATAAAGTTCAGTTGAGCTCGCTCACTCCACCTTTCTCAGTCACTCGTTCCGTTTCTCCCGCCACTGCAGGCTGCCCTTTTGTACTGGGCCTCTGCCTGCATTGCTGCCTTTTTCTGCCCACAAAGAAATCTGCAGCAGTCCCAACAGAGCTCCGTTGAAGTCACTCACTCCCCCTCCCTCACCCGCTTGTTCTGTTTCTCCTGGTGCTGCAGGCTGCCCTGTTGTACTGGGCTCCTGTATTGGGGCCTTTTTCTGCCCACAAAAAAATCTGCAGCAGTCCTGATAGAGGTCAGTTGAGCTCGGTCACTCCCCCCCCCCACTCGCTCAATCTTAATCTGTCCCAAACACTAATTTCCCACAGCGACCGTGCTATTCTACAGCAGGAGTGCAAAAACATATTTAGGCCAGGATGTGAAAAATGACAGCTGTACTGTTCATAAGGAGGTGTGAAAAAATGCCAGTGTTGAAAATGTGGCATGAAAATATTACAGATTTGCTAAATTACAAGGGTGCATCGAACCAGTTCAACACACGCTTGTAACATAGTCATGTTATGGACTTTCATCACCAAATTTTCAACTTAGGGATTTTAGGACCACTGGTCATGAACAGTGTCACTGCCATTTTCTTAATCTGTCCTGAACACTGATTTCCCACAGCAACCGCGCTATTCTGCGCTGCAAGTGCGAAAACACATTTCGACCAGGATGTGAAAAATGACAGCTGTACTGTTCATAAGGAGGTGTGAAAAAATGCCACTGTTGAAATTGTGGCGTGAAAATATTACTGATTTGGAAAGTTACAAGGGTGCATGGAAAATGCACAACACACGCTTGTAACACTGTCATTTTATGGACTTTCATCACAAAATTTTCAACATAGGCATTTTAGGTCCTCTGCTCATGAACAGTGTCATTGTGGTTTTCTTAATGTGTCCTGAACACTGGTTTCGCACAGCGACTGCACTATTCTGTGCTGGAAGTGTGAAAATGCATTTCGGCCAGGATGTGAAAAATGACAGTTGTACTGTTCATAAGGAGGTGTGGGCGTATCTACTCATTGCTTTGTCTCTACTCCACAGACCCTGCTGTAACATAGGACCATGGAGGACCGTGGGTGGGAGGGTGGCAACTCTAAAGTCTGGCACAGCTCCACTGAGCTCACTCACATCCCCTCTCTCATTTGCTCATTCTGTTTCTCCCAATGCTGCAGGCTGCACTTTTGTACTGGGGCCCCTGCTTGCGCTGGTGCCTTTTTCTGCCCACAAAGAAATCTGCAGCTGTCACGACACAACTCCGTTGCGTTCACTCACTCCCCCTCTCTCACTCACTCGTTCTGTGTCTCCCTGCACTGCAGGCTGCCCTTTTGTACTGGGCTCCTGCCTGTATTGGCGCCTTTTTCTGCCCAAAAAGAAGTTCACAGCTGTCCTGACAGAGCTCCATTGAGGTCGCTCACTCCCCCACTCTCACCCACTCATTCTGTTTCTCCTAGTGCTGCAGGCTGCCCTTTTGTACTGGGCTCCTGCCTCCATTGGTGCCTTTTTCTGCCCACAAAGAAATCTGAAACAGTCCCAACAGAGCTCCGTTGAGCTCCTCCTCCCGTCTCTCCTTTCTACCATAGTACTGTTTCTGTTTCTCCCACCGCTGCAGTCCTTTGTATTGGGCCCAACTGCATTGACACCCTTTTTCTGCCCACAAAGAAATCCACAGCAGTCCCAACAGAGCTCTGTTGAGTCCGCCTCCCCTCTCCCTCACTTGCCTCTCGTCCTGTTTCCTCCCACTGCTGCAGGACTGCCCTTTGTACTGGCACCCAAGTGCTAGCCTTTTCGCCCACAAAGAAATCCGCAGCAGTCCCGCAGAGCTCACTTGAGCTCGGTCAATCCCCCCTCTCACTCGTTCAATCTTAATCTGTCCCAAACACTGATTTCCCACAGCAACCGTGCTATTCTGTGGCAGGAGTGCAAAAACATAGTATGGCCAGAATGTGAAAAATGACAGCTGTACTGTTCATAAGGAGGTGTGAAAAAATGCCAATGTTGAAAATGTAGCATGAAAATATTACAAATTTGCTAAGTTACTAGAGTGTATGGAAACAGTTCAACGAACATTGGTAACACAGTCATTTTATGGAGTTTCATCGCCACATGTTCAACATAGGGATTTTAGAACCTCTGCTCATGAACAGTGTCACTGTCATTTTCTTAATCTGTCCTGAACGCTGATTTCCCACAGCGACGTGCTATTCTACGCCGGAAGCGTGAAAACACATTTCAGTCAGGATGTGCAAAATGACAGCTGTACTGTTCATAAGGAGGTGGGGAAAAATGCCACTGTTGAAAATCTGGCGTGACAATATTATAAATTCTGAAGATATGAGTGTGCGTGCAAACTATGCCATGCACGCTCGTAACACAGTCATTTTATGGAGTATCGTCACCAAATTTTCAACATAGGGATTTTAGGACCTCTGCTCATGAACTGTGTCTCTGTCATTTTCTTAATCTGTCCCAAACACTGATTTCCCACAGCGACCGCTCTATTCTGCGCCGGAAGTGCAAAAACACATTTCGGCCAGGATGTGAAAAATGGCAGTGTTGAAAATCTGGCATGACAATATTGCAAATTCACGATGTTATGAGCATGTGTAGCAACTGCGCAATGCACACTCGTAAAACAGTAATTTTTTTGGATTTTTTCCACCAAATTTGCAACATGGGCTTTTTGAGAGCTCACCTCATGGACACTGGCACTGTCATTTCGTTAATCAGTCCTGAAAGGTGATTTCACGCAGTGACCGTGAAATCACCTTTGAACTCAGGCTCTACCAGGGGCTAAGTCTCGAAAGGCAGTGGGGCATTGGCCACAACAGTGCCGCGCTTCCACAACCTGCTTCGAGCAGTTGCCGCAATATGTTTCTTACGCATGCGCGCAATCAACATAAAAAGGAGGTGTTGCCATTCTCATTGAGCGGAAGGTCCCCTTTGTTTTTTTGCAGAAGGTTTGTGACCGAGAGGGTTGCTTTGTCTTCTTACATTGCAGGCTTGCATTATCGGAACTCCTGCTGGGATCAGTCTATGGCCCCAATACAGGCTCCCCCAAGTTTTTTGCAGGTTTTCTGCCCCATTTAGCCCTGTATTTGCATTTACAAATAGCCTTGGGTGGGGACTGGAATTTGGAGTGTGATTCAGATTTGGACTGGTCGGGGGCCATCGTCAGCAAGGGGTTGTCCCTGGGGCAACGGGGCCTGTGTGACCTTATGGATGTGGCAGGGTTTGTAGACCTCTGGCACCTTTTATATCCATCCATAAGTCATTACACTTTTTACTCCCCTACCCCATGCCTCACAGTCCAGAACTGATTACTTTCTCATCAGTTTATCTATGGTTTCTAGTCTGCAGGCTTGTGATATACAACCCATGGTGGTCTTTGACCATGCACCAGTTTCATTAGATCATAGCCTAAGTGGGTTGTAAGAATCGGATTCCACATGAAGGCTCAATGCCACACGGCTTAGAGATCCAGATGTCCTTGCTGAGATTAAAACCTTCTTGCAAAATGTTCTCCTGACTAATGAAGGTTCAGTCTCGCATTTGGATATGGTGTGGGGGTACAAATGAGATCTATTGGGGGGGGGATTGATGCAAATAGCCTTCACCCATAAAATACAGAGGGTGAGCAAAAGGGACAGTTTGTTGCAGCAAATCAGAGCTCTTGAGGGATCCCTTTTTTCCTCCTCCTCCTCCTCCTCCTCAGACACTGATACCTGGTGTCAGTTGAATGTCCTGAGAGCTCAATATTTCAGCCTTCTGGCTGAGCAGGCCGACTTAGCCCTTCAGTGCATGAGGTTGGGCTATTTGAAGTCAGGGGAGAGAGCTGGGAGGCTTCTGGCATTGTGCCTTCGACAGATTGAGGTGAAATCTGCCATACATTCCCTACAACCGGACCTGTAGGGCCAGCTCCTTACTAATCCATGGGAGACTATGGATGCATTCCGTCAGTACTATCAATCCCTCTACACAGTGGATTTCTCTTTCCCAGATCTCCCAGACCATATCAGAAATTATTTAAATGCTTTGCACCTTAACAGCTCTCCACCTCTCAGCAGGATGTCTTGGACTCCCCCATCATGGAAGAGAAAGTCTCGGGGGCCATTCACCCTCTCCCTGATGGTTTCCTCAACAATTTTTACATTGCGTGCAGAGCAATGGTGACTCCTGTTCTTGCATGGCTGTTTAATTACCTGCATTCTTTCAGCCTCTCTGACTTCTCATACACTCAGGCTTGGATCTCTCTCATCCCAAACCCAGGCAGGGACCCCTTTTTGCCCAGTAATTATAGGCCCATCTCCTTGCTCAATTCTGACCTGAAGATAATGGCGAAGGTTTTAGCATCCTGTAAGCTCCAGGTGTGGTCAGCTCTCATTAGCCCAACATAAGTTGGGTTCATAGCTGGCCACGCTTCTTCAGATCACCTACATAAGATCTGGTACCTGATCTCTGTGTCGGGTGAGAGCAAGGTTCCTGCTGTCTTGGCCTTGCTTGATGCAGAGAAGGCCTTTGATTGGGTCTTCTGGCCCTTTCTTTTTGCTACTGTCCACAAATTTAGTTTCCCTGATGGGTTCTATGACCAGGTGCATGTCCTGTACTCTAATCCTTCAGCTAGCATCCATTGCAATGGAGTCCTGTTGGACCCCTTTTTCCTTCAGTGTGGCACACAGCAGGGATGACCCTTATCCCCATTCCTGTTTAATCTTTATCTAGAACCCTTATTGCACAATCTTCAGAATAACCCATTGGTTGAAGGTACTCAAGATGGGGGTCTCAGTTGTAAATTCTTAGCATATGCTGATGACTTATTGTTACATCTGAGCTATTCCCATTCATTCATCACTGCTGCGCTCGATGAAATTTGCAGGTTTGCAGAGATGACGAGCTACAAACTGAACCTTGACAAGACTAAGGTTCTCCTGCTCAATGTACATGTTCCATGTCAATTGATCCTAGATTTGGGCCTGTCCTGGGAACCAAAATCTTTTACCTACCTGGCTATTAGGGTAACCAGGCACCTGACTGCCCTGGGCTAAGAAAATCTAGCCCCACTTGTTAAGAAGGTCTCTGCCGATTTATAGAGATGGATGCATCTTTCCCTTTCTCTCTGAGGTAGGGTGCATGTAATCAAAATGAACATTTTGCCCCATATCCTCTACACCCTTGGAACGTTGGGTCTTTATTTACCCAAGACATGGTTCACAAAGCTCAGTTCCATTATCACAGCCTTTTTATGGAAACGGGGGGGATCCCCAAAGGGCTTACTTTAAACTTACTCTTTCTTGAGAAATGGGGGGTCTTCGACTGCCAAAACTTTTTTCTATATTATTGCGCACTACATAGTTCCAAATATTTTCTCTGGGATTCCTCCACTTTCAATCCAGATATTCCAGACTATCACCATCTATGGCTGTCTGTGGAGCAGAGGCTCTGTGAACAGGCGGGGCTTTGGCTCAGCAGCCTCCTATATCTTAAACCTTCCCAGCTCCCCTCTGAACTCCATGGCACTCCTTTATGGTGGTCCCTCTGAGCTCTTTGACAGCTTAGCCTGTATATGGGCTGGGAGTGGGGGAAGGATTTATCTCAGTCATTTCTGGGGAATCTTAATATACGGATTGCACACAGGCCAATCCCATTTCATTTTGGCCCTCAACTTGGAACTGCCACTCTCTCGGCTCTAACCAATGGAGATGCAGTGGTCCCACTTTCTGAGATGCAGCAAAGATTTACCATCCCAGTTTTCATCCCTTTAAGTATTTGCAACTTGCTGGTGCTCTTACTGCATTTTTAGGCCCTCATTCCTGGCATATACCCCCAGTGGGGGTCTTACCTGACCTCCTTCACACAGCTAGTCAACCCCATGCTGTGTCTGGTTTCCACCAGTTCTTACAGCTGAGGGACCAAGCCAGTTTGGAAGGGATTTTCATCTATTAGAGACAGGCTCTGCAACTTCAGGCAGAGGCTAAGGACTGACAGGAGGTTTGGCTACACTTATATCAATTTCTCAAACAGGAGCGGTATCGCTTTTTACAATTTTGTATTCTACACAATCTTTATTACACTCCTGTTAGGCTATATAGGATGGGTAAACATGCATCTCTTTGTTCTCTTTGCTGCACAGTGGAGGGGCATTTAAAGCATATTCTCTGGGATTGTCCAAAGGTCACCCCCTTTCGGAATGCCATTCGGCTGTCTCTCTCTGATCCATTTCTGGGAGTTAATTCTTATTTTACCCCTGAGGTCTGTCTTGTCTGTATTTTCTCTGAGGGACTTGCTGGATCCCAAAGAGCTTATATGTCTCTGATTGCCATAACGGCAAAATTAATTTGCCGGCATTGGCTGGATGACGACATTCCACCATATAAGGAGTGGCACCAAGAAATATTGATGGCACTTGAGATGAAAAAGCAGATTGCATACCGGCAAGGGAGGCCCCAGTCTTTCAAATCCAGGTGTGAGTCACTTTATGCCCTACTGTCCATTTCAGCAGCTCCATTAGCGCTCCAACATAATTCCTCCCCAGACTCCTGCTCCAATTCACCTACACCTGGACACCTGGCAGTTGGATAATTTTCCTCTTATTTGATTAGCTTGTTGGGCAGAAAGGAACATCCTGGTGTGCTTTGGGGGAGGGCAGTTAGGTGGGGGGGTTGTTTATTGATTTGGTGACATTTGTACTTTGTATTCTGGTATTGTTCCATATTGTTTATTGCTGTATTATTGAAAAATTGAATAAAGCTGAAATTGAAAAAAAAGATTACTTGTGTTGTGAAAGTGTAAAACTGGTAAAATATAAACATTCTTAGTCTAGTAGCATACCGTTTTCCATAATACCTTGTGTTTGGAAAGGATGGTGAGTATTCATCCTTTCTGGGGTTAAATTATCCAACATATCGGAGGCAGAATTTAAAATTAAAAACTAGAAGTAAAAAACTTCCTTTATACTTGGTATCACCCTGTTGTAGGCTAGCACATGAAAAAGATATCAGAAATTAAACCTCAAAAATGGTCACTTGCTCAGCAAACTTTATTTGCCAGCAGGAGACAAGCACAGTGAGAGCAAAGGTGTTTCAAGCTCTGTGAGCCAGCAAACAAACCGCTACTAACAGTAAAATCACATAATCAGATGAAAAACAAAGCAAGCAGCAGCAGCCTTACAAATGCTTTTCTTTTCCCAACTCAGACACACTTTTCACACAGAAAACAGTAGAGAACTTAACTTGAAAAGTTTGATTGCCAAACTCAAGACAAGAGTGCAGTTACTTCCCAAGCTGCATGACAGCAATGATTGATTGTAGAGCTTCTGCTGGCATGAGCATCTACGTATCACCAATACCCATGCTGCTTTGCTTAAGTGGGGTTGTAAACTTTGAAATGGCACCAACCAGTTTTCACACCTCGGCAGAGCAGAGTGAAGCAACTTTATTTATATTTAAATTAAGATGACATTAGGAGGGTAAAAGAGAGGGAATCAATAGTTATGCCCACAAACTATGCAGGTATAAAGAAAAAAATGTTGAGGGGACTTTCCCACAAAATACGTAGAATTGGCATTTCACCATGTCTGTGTTTCTGCCAACATGTATTTCTTTAATATGCATCTCCACCCCCCACCTCGGCCAGCTGGGGAATCAAGTGTATATGCACTCACTCTTCCTTCAGCTCCCCCACCCACTCCTCCATACCCAGCCATGCCTGGCAACCCTGCTTCCCCTTCTTCTTTTCCTCTGTGCCCCTCTTGGGTGGTTCCTGTTTAGGTCACATGAGTGCATTTATTCTGGGGAGCATGGCATGAGAGCTGAAACTAGGCTGATGGGTAAGATCACCAGCAAATGGGGTGGGGCAGGAGGGTAGGGTGCACTGATTCACAGGAGGTGGAAGAGCTGTCTGCTGGTGGGAGGACTGTATGCTTTGTGGGAGGTGGGAGGGAGCCAAGCTTTGTGGAGGCAGAGGGCAGACTGCTGGGGGAAGTAAGAAGGCTGTTTTTGTGGGAGGATGGGGGGTATAGACTCACATTTAAGAAGTGGAAGGCAGGCAGGCTGTAGAGGAAATTCCAGTAGTATGCTAACAGCAAAAACAAAAGGACAATTGGTTGGATCATGTTAAAAAATGTATAAATTCAAGGTAAGCAAGGGAATAAGAGACAGAAGGAGTGGGGAGGCAGTTAGGCTAGACCAGCTGAACATCAGGTTTCATTGTATACAAGGTACTAATAGTGTCTTCTCCTGCATTAGCTTAGGCTCACTTTCATCTGACATTGCCTCATCCAAAGTTAGTTGAGTATGGCATCTAAGTGAGTGCATCAGGTGCAGGAGGACCAGGCAACCCCTGGGACACACTCCCGACATACTCAGGGACCGGCCAGGGCCTTTGTTGGTGCCCTTCAATGGCTGAAGGAACTTGGGGGCCCCAACTGGATGCAGGCGGTGGCTGAACTAGAGCTGAGGCTGCAAGTCACTGGAGACAGCCAGCAGGTGGGGTCAGGTCCAGGGGCTGGCAGCAGGGACATGGTTGGCCACAAGGAGGTTGAGACAGGATGGTACCACACCGGACAGTGGCAGCCTTCCACCATTGTCCTGGAATCAGTTGAACAGGAGCCGAGAGTTAACAGAAGGGGTCAAAGTAAGCCAGCCAAGCACCAGACCTGACTCCAGTGGATGAGAGATGGCAACAGATGACAACAGAGCAGATGGAAGACAGAACATTGGTATCAGTGCCTTTCAGACCCCAGATTGTCAGTGACCAAGAGAACAAGATGCCAGAGGACCAGGTGGAACCGGCATATCTGGTTGAGCACAATGAGGATTAGCCTGGGGGCTCATCACCTGCTTCACAAGGTCGTGATCAGATGGACAGAGATGACTATGTGAGAGGAAGAGAGAGTCCTTCTTCAACAGGGGCAGTTAGGTTTGGGGGTCAGGCTGTAAAGAAGACAAAGCATAGCATATGGCAGTCTGTGCTTGTCAGGATGACTCAGTGGACATACCTGGACAGAGGAAGTGTGGAGCAGTTGCAGAGTGACGTACACATTTGTTTGGAGGGGAAGGTAAGGCGAAGGGAACATGAATGGCCCACAACAGGCACTGTATTGGGGGTGCCAGTGGAGTATCAACAGAGAGGCCGCTCATTCACAGCCAGAATGGGCTGGGTAGGTTGCCAGGCAGCCACAATTCCCACCATGGGCACTGGTCAGTCCCCCCAGTTAGCTGTTTAACACAGGTGACATTGAAGACATGTGAGCCATGAACCCAATGCATGGTAGGGAACTCCTAAATGTTACAGTGGCCAGCCTTCTCTTGGGGCCCAATGTGGGTACAGTTGCTGCAGATCTGGCCACCCATGCTTGGCAAAGCTGGCATGCCCCCAGTGCTGAACCAGTGGGGATGGTGAAGCATGCCTCCACCATCCACCCCCCATGGGGTAGCATTGCCATCAGCACAGGGGCCAGTTCACTCACAAGGGACAGCACCAGTGGGGGAACCACAGTTTGCAATCAAACTGCATTCACAGGATCCAGTGGTCTCACAGCTAACATTGGCAGGGGGGTGCGACACAGCAAGCTGCCACAGTCATGGAGAATGTGGTGATCCAGGTCTGGATGGGCACCACACTCATTTCCAATTACCCAGAAACCTCTCTCACAGAGATGGGGGATAACAGAACAGTGGTGTAACAGGACAATGCAGGTGACCCTCCTGTCACCGTGGGCAGAGGCCTCGTGGAGCTAGAAAAGACAGAGCATGGGGCAGCCCCAGTGCAACCTGGCTTGGAGACCAAAGACCCTGTAGAGTTGAAGATGATGGGAGGGCAGTGAGCATATGGGGGGGGGTCCAGGACCCCTTATGGGATCATTTGTCAGATGCTGTGCATGAAAAGATCTGGCAGGAGGTGTATATTGATATTTTTCTTCCTCTTACACAGGTAGCTCCCTGAAAAAGGGAGGAAAAGAAGGCAAAAAAGGAGAGACCACAGAGGCCCACAGTCCCCTTTGTAATGTGATAAACTCTCTAATATTATTATTGCATAAGATTTGTGTTATAAATAAATGGTATGTGTTGGTTTGCCTAAGACACTCCAGTCAGCAAGTAAGCTTGATCTTTGACCCAAGGTTTCAGTGGTACTGAAACAGCAGAGATGATAAAATGACCAGTGAAGAGAATCCCTAATTAAAAGTTTCCTGCTCTGTCTTAATTAAAGCCTTCTGGCCATCTGCCAGGAGATAGGACCTCATAAAACTTTATGATTCCTGCAGGAAGAAACCATTTGGTTGCAGAACCTTGTCATCAGTCGTAAAACCTAAGATCACTCTAGCAAAATAGGAAATCAGCAGGGATACATCAAAGGGGATGTTTTGTTAAAAGTCTCATATTTTAAAAATTGTTGAGTGTTAATTCCCACAGTAGAAATTAAATCTATGGGAGGTTCTAACAGTGACCTCATGGGTGGCATCACCAGGAGGTGGAGAAAACTGACTTTTGAATTGGGCTGCACTCTGACAAGTTTATGCAGAAAGAACTGTCTGAAAATCAAGGAAACACTTAGTCTGTGGGCTGGTAACTAGGCACTTTAGAATTTAATTCAGCAAGAACTTTTAAGTATTTGGGGTAGGCGTATTTGTGTTCTGTAATTTCCCATTTATTTTATGTGACTGTAAGTTACTGATATAATTGTTCTGTGTTTGATATTTTCCCTATTTTACCATTTTTAGTAAACAATATTTTCCTTGAAATACTGCCTGTGGCTTCTCTGTTTTCTTTTGCATGTGAATGCTGAACCCGTGTTTAATTCTGACAGCTGTTAAGGGCTTGAATGTGTTACTAAGCTTGCTAAAGGTAGTAATATACCTAGGTCTCATATTGAGTTGTAAGGGTACATTTTGGAGCCGTGGAATGCGCTTCCAGGGAGACTGCTGGAGGATGGCACAGTTGAGGGCTTCAAGAAGGGGTGGGACAGGTACAAGGGGAAACTGAAACTAAAGAAGACCCTTTTGGGGGCTGGGGGGGTGGTAAGGCAAGCAACCACTAGGTTGCTGGCTTTCGGGAAGACAAGACAGACCATTTGGCCTATTCTGCTGGCTTTTTAGTATGTTAGTATTTTGGAAATCTGGCTGGGTGCCCCTGGGTGAAGGATTGTACTGCATACCCCAAAGAGGATACATTTCTGAGCCTGTTAACTGGGTATGGTAGCATAAGGTTCACATTTTGACCCCCAGGACCCGAGGCTAGTAGGTGATTCGGACCCAAAACAGACAAGAGGGTTACCCTGTTTGTCACCTGTTCACACTATCGTACTTCGAGGTTGGCACTGTGGGAACAGAGGGCCTGACCTGCGGAGCACGTTTGTGACACCCTTTACATTTGAAAACTGGGCAGCGGCTTTTGACATCTACATGTCAGTGTACAGTATGAAGTACCCAGAGTATCTGCTATCCTAGCTTACATATCAGGACACAATAACCTTTTCCCACATGTCTTTCAATGGGTATGCATGGCTTAAGTACAATGAGCAATTCTGGCTAAAAATGGCATGACAGCCTAACTTAAAATAGGAGAGCAAGCACCACGTTTGTGGGCCTGGTACATGACATGGGAGAGACCCAATGTCGTCACCTACATGGACAGTGGGCATGTTATTGCCTGGCAGGGCTACGGTAACAATAAAAGGAAGCATAAGAAGAGTGGGAAAAAAGTCTGCTATCACTATAATAAGCAGGAAGTGTTTTTGAGCCTGCTGCAAATGCAACCATGTCTGTAAAAACTGTGGTGGGGATCACCAAGTCACGGACAGCAGGGGATTCTCAGCAGGACACATGGATCCAGGTCAAGGGATGGAGACAAAACAAAACAGGCAGCCAAAAAAATCTGTCTGAAATACTAGTGTGGCTCAGTAACCTCTCCCATGGCTTTCCTGGTATCCTGACCATAAGGCAGCAAGAATGTTAATGGAAGGCTTTAGCGTAGGGGGGGAAATGCTGCAAGTCTTGATGGCTGAGAGGGACCTGGGGGTGGTAGTGGATGTCAGGATGAACAACTTGGAGACTTGTAGGAGGGCAGTGGCCAAGGCCAACAGGATAATGGGATGAATCGCTAGGGGGATCACCTCCAGAAGGAGGGAAGTGATACTCCCTCTGTATTACTGCTTGGGAGGCTGCACCTCGAGTATTGCGTGCAGTTTTGGAGGCCACACCTAAACAGGGACATCGAACTCCTGGAGAGGGTCCAGAGGAGGGCAACCAAAATGATTTGGGGCTTGGGGGACAGGACCTATGGGGAGAGGCTCGAAGAGCTAAATATGTACACATTGGAAGAGAGAAGGGACCGGTGGGACATGATAGAGGTCTTCAGGTACATGAAGGGGTAAATAGGGAGGAGAAGTCAGGGTGCTTCAAGGAAGGGGGCAACTAGAGGGCATGGATGGAAGCTGGAGGAGGGAGATTCTGGGGGAAAGGAGGAGGTGCTACTTCACTGAGAGGGTGGTGGAGCAGGAATGTGCTGCCCAGGAGGCAGAGACAGTGGAGGGGGTTCAAGAGGGGTGGGACAGGTACAGGGGAAGGGTTCTGGAAGCAAAATCCAGTGCAGCAAGAATATCCGGAACTGGGAAGGGAGAAACCAGAGAGGGTGAGGGGGGCAGCAAGGTCAGCTCCCAGGGTGAGGGCTGACCAAACGAGCAGACACGAAAGACCGTTAGGCCTATTCTGCTGGCATTTTAGTATGTTAGTAGGCTTCGAAATCCCATATAAGGTCCCATCCAAATGGTTATGACTGCTCACAACCTTAAACCAGTGATTGTCCTGCCCAACATACTTGAACATAACATTAAAAAAAGAGTGGATGCTTACTGCGTAGCCAGTCCCTTCAGTAGACCATCCCTTCCTAACCTAACGGTATCCCCACTGGGGATCATCCCCAAAAAAGACACACAGGGAATTTCGATTGATTTATCACCTATCATACCTGAAGGGCAAATCAGTGAATGATTTCATAGCATAGGAGTACAGCACTGTCAAGTACACATCGTTTGATGCAGCAGTTGAGTTGGTCTGCAGTTTGGGATCAGGTGCATTGATGGCAAAAAGTGACATCAAGTCAACTTTCTGCCTTCTCCTGGTAGAAGGAGGGATTATGAACTGTTGGGCTTTACATTCCATGGGCAGTGGTACTATGACAAGGCAATGCCAATGGGGTGCTTGGTAAGCTGTGAGCCATTTAAAGCATTCACCTCAGTTTCGTAGTGAGCAACCACGAAAATACGTGGGCAACAATTATAGTATGCATTAGCTGGATTATTATTATTATTATTTTATTTTTTTTTTTTGCAATTCACATTTTTATTGGTTTAAACAAGATTGAAAGAGGTTACAATTAACAGACTGAAAAACATTAGGAATTATAAAGACAAGTATAAATACCATTTCTCAAATAAATTTCATCCAAGAAAAAAGAAAAAGATATCTAAAATGTACAGGTGTGGGTACAAGAAATTTGGTTACAAAAAACTCAGATAAACCTACATAAGCAGGGTAAAAGAAAAGTTCAGATTTGCATTTATAACAATTCAGAGTGTTACGTTGAGAAATGAACTCCATATCTTATATTTCTGTCTTATCAGACAATAAGTAGCAAATCCTTTCATTGTTCACTAGATTAACCATATTTTCAAACCACTCTGTAAGGGCAGGAGGAGCGGGTTCTTTCCATTTGGAAAGGAGTAAACGCTTTAGAACTAGTGTAGTTGCGAGAACTCAGTTTGCTTTCAGTTTAGGAAGGTTGGCAAGGTGTGAAGAGAGGCCTAATATAAAAGTCAGTGGGGAGAAGGGTAATCTCAAATCCTGTTGCCCTCTCGCACAGTTTATGAACTGCTTTCCAGATATCAGTAATACAAGGGCAGTCCCATAACATGTGCAGGAGACCTGCATGTAACATAACACATCTCCAAAATATACCCCCTACACAGTAATTCATCTCCTCAAGCCTGAGGGGAGAATAATATTAATAATGGAGAATCTTAAGCTGTGTGGTTCTGCCCTACCTCCTTGCATGAATAACAGGCATGCAACCATGTGGCCATCCAGTCATCTGCAGATATGGTAAAGCCTAGGTCTCTCTCCCATTTACATCTTAAAGATTCATCCAAAACAGATTGCTCATCATTTACCGTTTGTATATCCATGAGACCACTCTCCGAATACTAGTCAGCTTAAGAACTATAGACCACTCCTGGTTCCACTCTTTTCCTCTTACCCATGTGTTACCACTCCCTTCCCTGTGGTGTATTGCATTAATTCCACCCCCCTTGCTTGAATAGACTCACAATGTAATCACCTTTTTTGACTCCCCCCCCGCCCCCAATCTGG
Organism: Neoceratodus forsteri; assembly: GCA_016271365.2. Taxonomy (NCBI): domain Eukaryota; kingdom Metazoa; phylum Chordata; order Ceratodontiformes; family Ceratodontidae; genus Neoceratodus; species Neoceratodus forsteri. Next base: position 75,028,367 of record JADMNL010000035.1, read on the forward strand.
TTGCCAAGTATGCTTGTTTCCACTGCTTTGGGCCCCTGTCATTACATAGAAACATAAACTTTGATGGTTGATAAGGACCACCTAGTCTGCCCATGTTCCCTACCTACTGTCACACCGCAGGCCCTACTGGACCTCCAGCTTTACCGCCCCCACTTTCCTTGCTTCTAAAGTTCCCCTCAATACCTATCCCATGCCTTCTTAAATCCTATTACAGTTATTGTTCCCACCACCTCCTAAAGGAAGCTGTTCTAGGCATCCACCACCCTTTCAGTGAAAAAGTGTTCCCTTGCTTTTCCCCTGATTCTACCCCCCCCCCACAGGTTCATTGCATGATCCCTTGTTCACGTGCATCCTTTTCTCTGAAAAAGGCTTCCCTCTTGAACCTTATTAATACCCTTGGAGTATTTGAAAGTCACTACATCCTCCTTTCCTCCAGTCTGTACATATTGAGGTCCTGCAGTCTGTCTTCATAAGGCATTTGATGCATATCTGCACAATTTTTGTTTGCTCTTCTCTGGGCTTCCTCAACTCTGTCTATGTCCTTTCAGAGATGAGGATTCCACAACTGGACATAATACTCTAGGTGGGGTCTCACTACAGACTGATACAGAGGTATCATCATCTTCCTCTTTCTGCAGGTGTTACCACTTCCTATTCCCCCTAGCAGCCCACTGACCCTCCCCACTGCCTTATCACACTGTTTGGCCACCTTTAGGTTATCAGATATGATGACACCCAGGCCTCTTTCCTGTTTGTTAGTCGCCAGTACCACTCCCCCCATTTTGTGCTCTGACCCCAGGTTTCTATGCCCCAAGTGCATGATTTTGCATTTTGTTTTGCATTGAAACTTAATTGCCATTTCCTAGACCACTCCTTGAACTTACCTAGATCTTTAGTCATTTTTCCACCCACCGCCCGAAGTGTCCACTCTGTCGTACATTTTTGTGTCATGTGGATGGCCTGTATTTTCATCACCTCCCTCCCACTGGTGCCCCTCGACTGGCTGGCATGTATTTAGGGTGACACTCTTGTGGGATCCCCTGCTAAGACAAATTGCATAAGTGTGTGCACCCTATGTGCAACCCTGCCCCCCAGCCTGGTTCAGCTGTATTTCTTTTAATCTCACCCCCTTTATACTCCCCTGCTTGGATTGCTGCTATGTATGTATTTTAATTTGTATTTGATAATGCATTCACTAAACATGTTACTGTTTTCTGTGTGGTCTATACTCACCCTCTGTTTCCAAAGATTTCTGTTATGAGGTGGGCCCTCCTGTCCAGCCTGGGGCGATGCTTATCAGGCTGCTCCTGTATTTCCTGGTCCTCTGGCTCATACTTCACTGCAGGGTGTTCCTCTGGAGCCAACATGCATATCCTTGACTGAATGCCGTGTTGTGTCATACACAGCCGGCAAGGAACATGGCACAGCTCTTTCTGAGGGGTGTACTGTTGGCACCACTGGAATGATCAAGACACCTAAACTGCATCTTGAGCATGCAAAAGGCACACCCAGTGATGCTGCATGCTGCATCATGCCTGTTCTCTGCAATATAGGCAAACTACAGGACAGGTTGGACGAGCCATGTGTGCAGAGGCTAGGCTTTGCCCCTGTGGAGGTCAGAGCCATTGGTTAGCATCACCATCTGCAACTTGGGGAGGGAGGGACCACTGGGGTATACTCACTGACAAGGCAGCCCTTACGAATTTCCCAACTTTCAAACCTTCGGCACAGGATGGAGTTGTGCCATATGAGGTGTCATGAGCACTGCCGGGGTACCATGCCAGGACATTGATGATGATGTGCCCAGTTGCATCACACACCACCTGGAAATTGATGGAGTGCTACCCCTTCCTATTGGCACAAATCTCCACTGCATTGCCTGTGGGTGCCTGGATAGCAACATAGGTGCAGTTAATTCACTGAGTACAGCTGGTTGGTACATGACTCAATAGAACTGCTGCATGTTTACTGTTTGCTCGGCTGGTATGTTGTGGAATATACAGTAATGAACTCCACAGCATGGGCCAGCAGGGTGTCAAGGAACTGGCCCAACAGACATGTGGTGGCTGCCTGCAAGATACCAGTGGTGTCCTCCACTGGTATCTGGAATGTTCCAGTGGCCAGGATGCACAGTGTAGCTGTCACCTTGAGCTCTACAGACATCCCATGGCTGCACTGGGTGTATGTCCAGAGCTGGTAATGCAGCAGATCACACAGCTGCCTGAGCGCGGGCCTGTTGAGCCTGTACTGGCTCATGATCTGGTCATCATATGACTGAGAACCTAAAGTATGTAAAGGAGATAAACAAGGCAGGCACTGAAGGGATACTCAGGCTGAGGAGGGGGAGGGACACGAGAAGGCAAGGCCTTAGATTGGAGGGGGTAAGATTTAGAGCAGAAATAAGAAGACACTTTTTCATGCAGATGGTCATGGCAGAATGGAATGCTCTACTGGAGAAAGTGGTAGCCTGTAAGACAGTGGGCACTTTCAAAACTGATGAGACAAGGTGGGGGGGGTAATTGGGAAGGGAAGGGGTGGGGCAGCAGCAAGGTGAGGGTGCTAGCTACACACTCGAGCAGATGTGGTAGACCAGGTGGCCTATTTCTGCTGGCAAACGCATATGTTCATATGTATCAGAGAGGACTTTAAATGTGACTCATGGATGATACTGTCTGTTTGCAGCAGAGCATCTCTATTGCCTATGCCTGGATCCAGGGTGGGCATTGTCCCTCTCCATTCAGTGTCTTCATTAGTGACATTGCAGAGGGTTTGGAAGGAAAGGTCTGCCTGTTTTCAGATAACACTAAGATCTGTAACAGTGTGGATACTCCAGAAGGGGTGGAGAAAATAAGTAAGGACCTGGCGAAGCTTGAGAAATGGTCTGAAGGGTGGCAACTGAGGTTTAATTCAAAGAAGTGCAAAATTATGCACCTGAGGCATAGAAACCCTGGGGAGAGCTATAGGATGTGGGGGAGGGAGGGGTTGCTGACAGTCACCAAGGAAGAAAGGGACCTGGAGGTTATTATTTCAGATGACCTGAAAATGTCAAAGTAGAGTACAAACGCAGCAGGGATGTCCAGGGCAGGGGTATAACCAGCAGAAGTCGGGAGGTAGTGATGCCATTATATAAAACCCTGGTCAAGCCTCACATGGAGTACTGTGTGCAGTTCTGGAGGCCGCACCTTCAAAAGGACATCAACAGGCTGGAGATGGTCCAGAGAAGGGTGATTAAGATGGTACAGGGCTTTCACCACAAAACCTATGAGGAGAGATTAAAGGACCTCAATATGTACTCACTGGAGGAGAGGAGGAAGAGAGGGGACATGATAGAAACATTCAAGTACCTCAAGGACATAAACAAGGTGCAGGGTGGAGACATCTTCCAATACAGGAAGAGTACAAGAACAAGGGGGCATGACATGAAATTGGAGGGTGGCAGGTTAAAAGGAATGTGAGGAAGTTTTTCTTCATGGAGAGGGTGGTGGATGCGTGGAATGGTCTGCCACAGGAGGTGTTGAGAGTGAGCAATGTGGTTGGATTTAATTATGCATAGGATTGGCATAGAAGAACCATACAGGTAAAGTAGAGGGAGGGTCAGAAGCCATAATCGTGTACTGGGCTTGTGGGCAGACTGGATGGGCCTAGCAGTCCTTATCTGCTGACAATTCCTATGGTTCTATGTTTCCTCATCCTCCCCTGACCTGCTGCATCAGGTATGTGAGCCACCTTAGTGTGTGGCCTCCACTGTCTTCCTCTGACTCTAGGGTTTGTCCTAATGTAAGATGGCCTTTCAACAAGGCAGAATTTCCTAGCGCTGCGTGACCTCTGCAATTTTGTTTGTGCAGTGCTAGCACACTAAATATTGTGCTGCACATGTTATGCAAGGTACTGCCCCACCTTTGCAGGCTGCATACATTAACTCTGAGATGGTGCACTGGTACCCTCCGAGTATGAGATCTTGACACAGTGACATGTGTAGTGTGGTTGCACACACTTTGTGCACAAAGCAAACTTTGAATATCGGGTCCAGGGTGTTTTAAGTCTTGCTGTTATCTTCATTACGGGGGAATCTGCAGTGTAGATAAGCATGAAGAATCCTTAATAGACATAAGATTCTATGCCACTGTACCACAGTAGTGACATTGTTACTGTGGCACAACAGCAGTCTGACATCCCTACTGCGGTACAACAGCATCAGGCAGCAGATAGCTTTCCATACCCAACGTAGAGGATAATGCATGGGCAACAATGAACAACAACACTATAGTATATGGACAGCCTTTATTGTCCACGGAAACCAGTGGCTTTCTAAATGTTGTTGTAGGGCAGTTCAAAGGTTAAAAAAAGCTGTTATACTATCGTTCTGACGTCACAACGATAGTACAACAGCTTTTTAGCCTCATTCTCTCACCTGATTGGCTCATTCATTGAGGACCCACCAGAACAAAAAGAGAAAACATGGCAGCGCAATTTACCAAGTGCCGAACGGTAGACGGTCCATTACGTGACACCCATAGAACCGCACACGGCTGTTTGTCAGAAAAGAAAATTACTTTTTTTTTAATTTAAAAATTAAACTGCTCGGCCACAGAAGAAGAAAATCAAAAGGAGGAGTTTACTCAGACCGATACGGTCCGACTGTGAGAAGATGGAGCAAGCGGAAGCAGGAGAAGCCAGAGCGAGCGGGACAGGGAACGGCACCAGTGGAAAAAAAAAAAGTAAACATTCAAAAGGCCACTGGTTTCCGTGCACAATAAAGGCTGTTCATGTACTGTATAAAACAGTGGATGATCGCCCATCCACAACAAGCCTATTTCCCTCTCGGGAGTTGATGACATCAGTGAGACCTCTCGAGCTTCGCTCTCGAGGTCTCTATGATGTCATCAACTCCCCCGAGAGAAACAGAGCCTTGTTGTGGATGGGCGATCATCCACTATTCTATATGTTGTTCACTTCAAGAGGTTGTTATGACAACCATGCAAATGGTTTCCTGTTGTCATACAGCTTCAAGAAGTGAACGGCAGTGTTGTCTACTGTTGCCCATCCATTATCTCATATAGTGTACACGTATCAATAAATCGATAGCGAACTATTTTGTGTGCATCGCAACGCCATTTCCAACTTTGCACTCCCTCCCAACCCAAGAGCAAGCCTCACTCCATGCCAGTTCTACCAATCTTCCTTTCTTCTGTTTTTTTTTAATAAATGTGCACATTCCTGTAATTTAGTTGGAAAGTAAGTCCAGAATATGCCCTTACTTTGCCTTCCATTTTCATTGTTGCAGCTCACTTTAGGGTCCATGCCTCACTACTCATCATCTTGTACCATGACCGGGAGAACTTGTTGTAATTTACCTTTGAATTATTTTACGCAATACAGCAAAATAGTGCTAAAAAAATTACAAAACCACATAACCTTTTGAAAATAAAATATTATGTTTAGGGTATTAAGATTTTCTTTTTCTAAATCTCTGATTCTGGGTGCCTGACAGTGTGACACGGCTCTTGTGCTTCACAAAAGTGTTGCCCCCCCCTTCCCAAAATATTATTCCCTGTCTCTCTCTCATCCTTAGTCTAGCTAAGCTTCAGTAGAAGACAGTGCTCTCCTAGCTCCCTCACTCCCTCCTCTCAGTTCATCTTCCTTACTTAGATCTTTCCTATCTGGCTGCAGAAAAACCCACTCCACTGTCTAGTTCTGTGTGAGGCAGAAAGTGCAAATTCTGCAAAACATACACACAATTTTGCCAAACTCTGACTATGTTAAATTAAGAATCCTCCAAATGTGCTCAATATTCTGTCTTATTTGTGGTATTTTCTGGATTATTTGTGGAATGATGCACATAAACCATGGAATGAAAGTTCTGTGGAATTCCAGTCCTCTGCTTAACACATTGATCCATACCACATGCAACCATTCAACAGTTCTAAAGCAAAATAATACTCAAAACTTACAAAAAAGCATAAAATTTTGAGAAGAAAATATTTTGTTAAGAGTGTTAAGGCACTGACCCATCTGTCACAAAACATTATTTCCTCTTTCCCTGTTAGCCTAGCTAAGCTTCAGTACAAGGCAATCTTCTCCCAGCCCCCTGTTCCTCCTCCTCCTTACTTAGCTCTTTCCCATCTGACTGCAGGAAAACACACTCCACTGTCTCCTTTTGTGCTGCACAAACAGTGCAAATTCTAATTCTGCAAAACGTACACAACATTTTCCTACACTCTGACCATGGTTAAATATGAATCTTCTTAATGTGTTCAGTTTTCTCTGTGTTTTGTGATATTTTCCAGATGATTTGTGGAACAGTGCACATAAACCACGGAATGAAAGTTCTGTGGAATTCCAGTCTGCAGTTCAGCACATTGATCCACATTGCATGCAATTATTCCCAGTTCTATAGATAACAGAAATGGTCAGTTCCATGGAATTCCAATCTGCAGTTTAATACATACATGCACAAAACATATATTCAGCACATCCCAGCCTGGGGAGGAGGAGCTGCACACACCTGCACCAAATCAGCTTTTGCTGGTAGGCCAGGCAGCTTGCTGTCCTAGCAGAGTGCACACTGCATGCTTCTCAGGCATGTTTCCCCAGCATGCTGCGCCATCAGGGAGCGAATCAAGAGGAGAATGGAAGCCCTGCCGTGGCAGGATGATCAACTAACCCACCACAGGTCACCCACTGCTTAGGTTGGCCCCGGCCTATCTACCAACAGTCTTGACCTGGGAGAGATGCAGTCCTCTACAGGTCCTGCTGGGGGGGTGCAGCATTTGACACAACAGGAGAGATGCAGGTAAGTCCGGATCCATGACAGGAGTCCGATAAAAATTTTGTTGAACGCCTTGTCAGCGACACCGGCAGGTCGACCGCATTCTGCAGTCAGCTGCCGGTTCGCACTTTGTTCTGTTGTTTTCTCCGGGGGGCTTCGCCCCCTGAACCCCCCAACCGCACCCCCCACTTAAGGATTCTCAACTCCAGTCAGAGCTGATTGGGTGGGACCCCGACAGACAGCGCCAGGTTCCATTGGGTCTCCCACCACGGCTAGGCACTGTAGTCACTGTGGGGGACCTCGCTGGCGAAATGTTGCTGTCAGGGGGGTAACCGAGTAAGTACAGGATGAGGCAGGTAATGTAACTGGGCAGTCTGCTCGAGATGACTTCAGCTGTGTCCAGGAGGTTAAAAATCTATATTAGAGGAAAAATGACAAGGGGTGTGACTAAATCTCGCAATGATACCTGCCCTGGCATGCTGTATTGTTTAAAGAGAGACAAATATAATATTTGAATATAGTTCAGCCTATATTTCATACTACCTCCACATTTTTTCTTCAGGTTATTTATCACTGAGGTAATATGCATAAAACAGAATCACTCGTCCGTGAGGCTTCATCAGTTCCTATTCCTTATTCCCCACCTGATGTCATAATACTCTATGACATCACAATCATTTACATAGTAACAGGCTGTAAAGTCACAAGAAATGATTTCAAATGGGGAAGAAACTATAGAGGTAAATGAACCTGATGGGATAAAAAGGCTGCTGTTCATATAAATTACCTATGTAATAAATTAAGGAACATGGAAATCAATAGATGATACAGTACATGCAATACATGCTGAAAAACAGTATGTATAAATATTATGTATTACAAAGTTTTCCTAGTGGGGTTGCAGTTCTTTTAATAAATGCATACTAAGAACTCTGTAAACTTTATGAGATGGCACTGAAGGAGGATATTGTTGTAATCATGGTTTTGACCGGTACTGTATATTAGTGCTGGAAGGGAAGTCAATAACAGGCACAAAAAAAGAGAAATGACAGCCAATTAATTCCTTAATAATGTCCCTGCTAGGAAGAGGTGCACAACAAAGATAAGATTTACACAAATTATACTAATAGTTTTACATATGCTAAGCAAACTTAATTATAAAAAAGGGTCTGAGAAATGGAGCTTTCTGATTGGCTGCAAACATTCTAACAACCTTAAGTTATTCTTTTATTAACATACATGTAGAGCTTAACCATATGCTGAGCAAGGTTTGACACTGTTTAAACATTTTTTTAATTATAATAGCAATAAGGCACTCCCAGGGATTATGTTAATGGTCAGTTAATCACCCTCTAGGGGCATGTGGCACTCGGCTACACCTTGTGCCACAGTACATCCCTAGAAGGTGATTAACCGACCATTAACATAACCCTTCGTCATGCCTTATTGCTTAAATAATTTGATCATGGTCACGTTCCACTAGGATTTCATTTGGTGTATTCTTGTCTACAAGCCTTAGCTTTACCCAGTACACTACACTTCTTCACTATCTGGCCCTGAGGAAACACTTCCTGACCTGACACTGCATTCAGTTAAACTGAATAAGACTCTGCTAGGTGCCATTAGAATAGGGTGGTTTGAAGAACAAATAGGTGAAAATACTTTCTGCCTAGACTGGGCACATGCTAGTACTCAGAAGTCCTACACTTTGAAGCCATGGCCCTCATTAGATGAAGACTTTGGTGGGGGACATGGAGACTACTTCTGCAACTGTTGTAAAGAGTGTGATTTGGAGGACCATAGCTTGAGGTTAATGGCTGTCAGAGTTATGAAGGTGCTGGCACTAGGGTGTATTTAGGTGGGGGCGGGCAAAAATACAAATACAGTAATCAAGAGGAAATAGTTTTTTATCCAAAATGTTATGGCATGCACTCCATCTCCTGTTTCTCCCCATGATCTATAGCTTTCCTTAGTTTGGCCCAAAATAATTGCTGCTGCATCATATCTGCTGGCCAATCCAGATACGTTTTCTTCTTGACAAGCTTTGCCAGCCTGTGATAGGCTGAGAGTTCTTCTACTGAAATTCTCTGCAAAAACACCAAGATCAGGATGTCCTTGCTCTCAGCCAGCAGCCTGTAGGTGGCCATTCGTATTTCCAAAGAGCACCAGTGACTCTGCAAGTAGTTCCGACTTATCACACACACTGTCCATCGGCTCTTGTAAATACTGTCCACAATGTTATCCACAATATCCCGACCCAATTCAAAATCCCTGCTGTGCAAACAGACTTTAAAGAATGGTGGGCCATTCCCTTCCAGGTTTGGGAGGAGATCATGAATGATCCACTCTTCATCATGGCTGCTATAAGATACGAACACATCATACTGGTACTGATCTCTAACTCCTTTCCTGCTTCTTCTGTTTAGCCAAGCCCGGAGCATGTAAAACAAATACAAAATGTACCACCAAGCATTTTTATAGACAAGAACAGCACAAATGAAAGTCAAGGTCAGAACATAAGTCCAAATGAAACAGTAGATTTCAACCTGGAATCTGCATTCACTGTCAATGAATTCAAGGAAATTTGCTCTCAGGGCTCCAGTGGAGCAGTTTTGCTCCGACAGTTTTATTACATATGTCTGTGGATTGGAAACTAGCCACTCACTGAGCCAGCCATTCACACACAAGCAGTCAAACATGCTGTCATAAACATACAGGTATCTTAAATTGGTCAATTGACTGAACAGCCCATCATCCAACTGTTTGATAGTTGACCCCTTAAAAACAAGAACTTCTAGAGTGGTTAGATCTACAAACATTTTTGAAGTAAAGTGAGTGAACCCTGAATTCTTTAAGATTAAAACCTCCAACTTATATAACTTCTGGAGAAGTTGCTGGGGGTCAAGACGCTGAAGCTGCACGTCTTCTGCAATGTCACTGAGGTAGAGAAATTTCAGCCTTTTCAAATACCGAAGTGATCCATTCAGAGGGCTGACATAGGTGACATAGTCTGGTAAGGCTTCCCCCACAGTCATGCTGTATTGCAAACACTCAACACTGATGAATAACTGTAGAGGGGAGAATGTCTTCGATTCCCGACAACTGAAATATTGATTCTTATACACATGCAGCTCATTTACGGATGTAAAGGAAAAGTCACTACATTTGTTTATAGTAATAATATTGGCTTGAATATATAACTCTGCTAGAGAATTATTATTCAAGGGACTTCTCAGCTGAATGTTTTTTTTTCCATAATAATCTTTACTATGATTTGTTTTCAGGTGAATGTTAAAACCCTGTAATTTTAGTATCTTTAAATTTTTCTGGAATGCCACAAAACGTGCAGGTTCTTGTGTAGGTGAATAACTCATACGGAGTTCGTGTAGATTCACAAGTTTCATTAGAAAAGCATCATACAATTCAAAGTTGTTCTGAGCCAAACCTAAGATTTTTAGGGTTGCCAGGTGTTCAAAGGTATCATTCTGAAGTACAAACAGGTTGTTAGAGTCTAAATTCAACACCTCCAATCTCTCCATGCTATAAAAAGCATCAGAATCAATAGACGTGATATGATTTTCCCCCAAGTCTAACTCAATCAGATGACAAAGGCAAGCAAATTGGTGTGCCTTAATACTGGTTATATGATTTGAAGACAGGTCAAGGTGCTTCAGCTTTGAAATAAATGTGTCTTCAGGACACAGCTCTAGCACGGCTATTTCATTTTTGGGGGCAACCAACGAAGAAAGATTTTCCAGCATTCGGATGAAGAAACGTGGAATTATTTTTAACTTGTTTTCTGCCAAGTCTAAACTTTGAAGATTTCTACATTCGGCAACTGTTTTATTTGAAATAAATCTTATATAATTACCAGAAAGCAATAAATGCTTTACACGCAAGGCAGATGCAGTCAGACATACACCAGTCATGTCAATGTAGTCTTTGTTTATCATGTGTTTCAAAGAAAGTTTTTCAATGGTTTGGATCCCAGAATGAAGAAACTCTGTTATGCTTAGTCTGCTATAATCAACATACAAGCTCTGGAGATGTTTGAAACTATACAGGCAATTTGGTGGAATTCGTCTACTCAGTGGGTTATGTGAAAGAACAAGAGATGAAATGTTCTGGGATTGACACCGACTTTGCTCAATTCTCTGTTCTATTGTAGCAGCTTCCTTTAACTTAGAGCTATAACAAAGTTTTTCTATTGAGTTATCCTGAATATCCAGGTACACCAGTGTATTTAGTGAACATATAACTTTGATTACTTGTGTTATACTTTTAAAAGTACTTTTAATAATGCTAAGATATTGCAGTCTTTGTAGTGGCTCAAAGAGGTGCTTATCAATTTCAGATATCACCGCCACACTTTTGAGATACAAACTGGTGAGGTTCTCCAAACCAAGGATTGTTTGATTATTCAATTCATATAGCATTCCTGGATGATCTTGAATTATCCACAGACTGTTTAGACGTGGAAGTCCCTGGAAAGCTCCAGATGACAAGTGGATTGATCCCTTCAGATACAATGCTCTTAACATTGGAAGGCTGGAGAAAGCACGTGTGTGTACTGTACTCCTAAGTATGACACACAGGGTATCTGTTTCTCTGGGAAGCTCGTCCATGATGCCTCGGATATCAGTTACATGAGAACAGTTTGCATACACCTTAAAATACTGCACCTGGAAACTAGAACAATAATGATCAGAAATGACATCATTCTTGTAATAATCCTTTTGGAACACCTGGCACTTTCTACTAAGCAAGCAAAACGAAAAGCTTAGCAACAAAAGAATAAAAGCAAGTGGTAGAAGGGACCTCCGCATCCTTGGGCAGATAACATCCATGACACGAGTGGAGTTGTGCTGAGCCAACAGTCTTGTGCAGTTGTTTTAAATGCCTAATGGTGATGACTCTCTATATAGCCTTTTTAGTTTACCCTTCCAGTTCCAGTAAAACAGAAACTTTTTTTGGTATTGTGGTTTCCAAGTATCTGAGTTTGTTTAACTCTTCACATTTAGGACAGTGATCTGAGGCTCTTTATGCATGGACTTGTATTTAAATGAATATCTTAGGTAGAAAGGTCATGTCTGTTAACCTCCGAATGCAGTTATTGAGTAACCTTACAGACCCTAACCCTTCCTATTTGAGGAACATGAGGTTCTTGTTGTCCAAAACATGTCCTGCAATTCATAAAGCACAGAGTGACTTGCTGTAAGTACTCTACAATAAACATAATTATTTCTGTATTTTCAGACAGTAGGCCATTTACTTCTAAATCAGGGTTTGGAGTAGAACAAAACAATTCGTGTCCCTTACCTCCTTAGTATGCAGATCCTTTTAACCATGATACAGTAAAAAAATCTCTCTTTATATCTAGTCTGGAGCTTCTTCCATTGAATAACAAGCCACACAGTACAGTTTGTTCACTCATATATTACCATCCCCCCTTCCCACGCTTCATTTAATTGACAGATCATCCTGCTCCCCTATGCAGAGATGGTTAGTCCCTGGCTTTTAATCCTTCCTCCTTCCTCTCCTCCATCACTTCTGCAGCCACCTCTTCATCCAAGTGGGGTTGCTCCTCAAAGTCCTCTAGAATATACCACAAGGGAGGGAATTTGGTTGGATTTTGGATAATGGTTTGTTGAAATGGTCCAAATTGAGCATACCACCTACGCACCACCCAGGTCTCACAGTTATTGATTCTTTATTGTTTTGGATGAGTCAAACTCTGCACAGTCTTCAAAATATTTTTACAAAATGATCTTGTGAGGAGCCTTGTTTGTCCCGATCTGTTATATTAACCTTTTTCCCATAGTCACAAATACAGTAAAATAAATAGAATGCCCTTCCAATTTGTATGGAGATGCTGGTGAATGTGTGTAGGCACAAATGGCCTGGCCATGATGAGTGTAGATAAAGGAGAGTTCATATGCTATAGGAAAGAAACTTAGGGAATGATCAAGGCAGGGAATTTCCTTGGATGTTTTACCGAGGCAATGAGACAATCAGAGGGAACAGTTTAGGGTCTATCATTTCAATGTATGGTAGAAGGAATTGTGCATGGGTGAGGGTTTTCAGTTCCTGGGAGACTGGGGTCCCTGTTGGAAGGGCTGTTGGCAGTTCAGAGGGCATGCCCTGCACCCAGGTGAGGAAGGTGCAAGGGTGTTAAGACAGAAGTTTGCAAATCACATCAGAGCTATTTTAAACTAGTTTTAGGGGAGGCAGTGCAGTTTAAGATGCGTACACCAACATAACTGTGGAATACCTGGCTGGCCTTCCCTAACACTGTTGTGGTGGGTGGAAGGGAATGCACAGTACACAAATAGAAAAGGGGATGCTTACATGGAAAGTAAGAAAAGGGAAGAGGTAAGAAAATAGGAGCAATATGTAGTACAGGTAAGAACTCAAGAAGGCGATTGCATCACAGAGGGGTCAGAATGCCATTACAATATAGAGATGGAAGGGACTGAGAACAAGACCAACGGGTACATCAAAAAGAGTGAAAATGTAACCAGCCTCTTTCTTCTTCCAAGACTGAGGCAGGTTAGAATGGAGAACTTGAAGTGTTAACTTGGTCCCTCAGAGTTGTTTCTGTCTGGGTCTCATCTAGGTAAGGATGTCTGAGTGGTTGTGTTCTGTGCTTCCTGGCTAGGCCAGTGAGGCTTAGACATTAATACTCATGGTCCTGCCCTCTCCCTTTATTTCTTTTAAATGGAGGAGGCCAGCTGGGTCTAGAAGGAAAGAGTGCTTCAGAGAGAAGGAAATGTTGCACCTTTCTAGAAGACCAGAGTAATGGAGAAGCCCCTGGGTAGCCCTTCCTCTTCTCACCCTTTCAGAGTAGTGAGAGCCCCTCCAAACAGCAGCCAGGAAGGAAGACCTCTGTAACCTTGCCTCAATGATGGGCATTCCAGCATTTCTGAATCCATGTAGTTTCTAGCAGGTATCAGTGTCAGTAGAACACACCTCTGGAGATGCATTCAGATTTGTCTGTGAGTGTATTGGGATATTCCAGGGCAGAGGTACTTTACTTGGTAAGGGTTGTGGTCAGCCAAAGTCCCACTGAGGTTGGGTCAGGTGATAAAGCCCATTGCAAAAGGTTAGTAGGACCAAGGTACAACGATGCAGGAAGGTGCATGTGACTGCTAGAATGACTGGTGCTACAGATCAAAGGAAACATAATCTGGTTCACGTTACTACCTAGATGTTACAATCTAGCACTTCACTACTGGGGCTCAGTTCCTTGGAAACCATTATTCTTGACAACCTGAACTACGATTGGCTATCAAGTGCATCATCTCCCTTGAAATCCTTTTGTGACACTCCAGGGCTGGTGCAACTCATTGGCGAGCCTATTCACCCAAATAAAAAGAACCTTAACAACAGCTCCCTCTTAGATGTAATTTTGGTTAGCAAGCCACATCTGTTCTCTCATGTCAGAACATTTGTCTCAGACATTAGCGATCATTGTATAATCACCGCCATTAGATCCGTGCACAACCCACAGTTTGTGGCAAAGTTCTCTATCAAGAGGTGCAAACGCAACTTCGATTTGTTTGCATACATCCACGACTTGAAACATTCACCGTGATGGCAGGAATTCTTCCTAGCCAAAATGCTTAACAGGCATATACTATTTTGTACGATATTTTAAGTGAGACTTTAAATATGCATGCACCCTTGGTTAAGGTGTGGGTCAGGAGCAGCACCTGCCGTTGGTTCTCACCTGAGCTCAAAGCTTCCCTGTTAGAAAGGGATACTTTATGGAAAAAGGCCCGAAGAAACAAGAACGACTTGGATTGGTGTCTTTTTAAGAGAGCATGTAACAAGTGCACTAAGTTAGTCAGAGCAGCCAAGGCCACCTACTATCGTTCGGAGCTAGCCTCAGCCTCAAGAAATCCTTCAAAGCTCTGGAAAACATTAAAAGACATGTCTGGATACACACCTGGTAATTCTATACCAGCAAAAATTAAGTCCAGTGGCAGCGTTATCTCTAACTGATCAGAGATATTGGAAGCCCTCAATAAGCATTTTGCAACGGCAGGGCTAGCATTTGATACTTCCCCTGCCAATGACCTCTGCACAGCTCAGGGCCCACCAACCCACAAGTCTTCCTCTACCTAGGAGGCTTTCTCCCTCCTGCCTGTCTCTCTAAAAGAGGTGGAAGACCTACTGATGCAACTGGACACCAGGAAGGGAGCAGGCTCCAACATAATAGAGCCATACTATCTGAAATGTGCCTTCCATGTGCTTGCGGTGCCAATCACTCACCTATTCAACATGTCACTCTCCCAGGGTAGCCTCCCTTCAATGGAAAATAGCCCATGTCATCCCTCTATTAAAAGCAGGTGACCCTCTCATGATCTAAATAATTACAGACCGATCTCCTCCTCCCCATCCTGTCTAAATTACTAGAAAAATAGTGTGTAAAGCTAGGTATATACTTAGAATCCAGAAGCCTATTAAACCCAGTTCAGTCTGGATTCAGAGCAAAGCACAGCACCATAACAGCCCTAGCTAAGGTGACCAATGATTGGCTCCTAGACCTTGACAACAAGAAGCATGTCTGTGCCATTTTCTTGGATCTTAGTAAGGCATTCGACACAGTTGATCACAGCCTGCTTCTTTCCTTCCTAAGCATCTTAGGCCTGGACCATAAATCTATGTGCTGGTTTGCAGACTACCTCGGAGAATGGAAACAGCAGGTTAAAGCTGAAGGTGATCTTTCTCCATTAAAACCTATGCTGAGGGGCGTGCCTCAGGGCTCTATCCTTGGTCCCTTCCTCTTTTCAATCTACATTAACAACATCAATGACCCCATCAAAAAAGCCAACATCCACTTATTCGCAGATGACACTGTACTGTACTTGAGTCGTCCCACGCCAGAAGCAGCATGTGAAGACCTCCAAGCTGAATTTAACCTTCTACAATACCAGCTCATAAACTAAAAGCTTTTGCTCAATGCGAAAAAGACAAAAGCCATGCTCTTCTCCCCCTCCTTGCCTGCGGCAATTCCACCTGGGGGGGGGCTATCCCACAAATTACCACTGTTCTTGGAGAAACACTAGAGTATGTAGCTAAATTCAAATATCTAGGAGTCTGGCTCGATCATAAACTTTCCTTCGCCGACCATCTCGAAGAACTACGGAAGAAACTAAGGCAAAGATTAGGAGTATTCTACAGAAGTAACCACCTGCTCACAAAGGAGGCTAAGATTCAACTGGTTCAAGCTACCTTCCTATCTTTAATAGTTTACATGGACCTGCTCTACAGCCACTGCACTGCCTCTGCACTGGCTAAGTTGGACACCCTCTGCCACAGAGCTATCAGGTTCATTACTGGCCTTCCACTTTCCACACACCACTGCTCCCTGTACTCATCGTTAGGCTGGACTTCCCTTCACTATAGAAGGAATAAAAATGCTGCCCTATAGCCTTCAGAGCAGTGACCAACAAGCTCCACTCATATGTCTTAGATTGTATTCCCTGGAGTGTGTTAGGCACCTATGCTGTAAGGAGCTATTCCCTAATTGCCCTCCAAGTTCTAAGGGTCAACACTCGTTTTGGCAAAGCTGCTCTAAGCTTCTCTTTACCCACATTGTGGAATGGTTTACAAAGGAACTTGAAGCTGAGCTGCCCTGACAGCCTGTATATCTTCAAGGCGCTCTATGATCGCTACATGAAAGCACCTTGCAAATGTTTTCCTCACCGTTAGCCCACTAATTCCGCAACTCCCCCTTTCCATCCTGACGCTTGCCATGTTTCTACCCCTGGCTCTTACTCTTTCCCTATTAACTCTTCCTGCTGCACCCACCCTTCCCTGTCCACTCCTGCCTGGCTAAAGTCCCACCCCATCCATAGTAGTGTCCCAATTATTCACCCCTCCTCCGTCATTATCATAATAAACAAGTACACGACAGCCGTCATCACTTTCTGTGGTTTTAGCCCAATTTTCCCCCAGTCATCAGTAATATACCCCTCCCCTTCTTTACCTCTCTAACCTGCCACCCCATACATGGCCTCTTTCCCCTATATGTGTAGTTGCCAGCTGCCTCACTCAGAAGATCTCTGCTTATAACCCCTGTATGCCTATGGTTGATTGTGCATCTGCTGACTTCTTCAATTGTAAAATAATGCTGTTGTTTTTTTATTTATTTCAACCTTGTACTGTACTGTATACACTGTATATACTTTGTCTTCCTTGTATATTATTGCTTTTTGTATACCTGCTTCTGTACTGTACTTTGATGTATTCATGACCAGGTCCACCTTGCAAATGAGCCTTGCTCAATGGTGCCCGCCTGGATAAATAAAGATTTTGATTGATTGATTGATTGATTAAAGTGCAGGCATTGTAGCCACCAGGGTGGTGTCCTGCTTTGTCTAAGGAGAACATTGCCATACACTGTTTTATGGTATAGCTCCCAAGGGACTCTACTTGGGAGGTAGGGAAACAAAATGTAATCTATTGAAATACAGCAGTATCCATCCTGTACTGAATGCCTAGTGAGGCAATGTAATCCCTCCCCAGATTAACTTTAGGGAGAGTGGCCCTTTTGAGAAGCTGTAACGGCTCAGAGGCTCAATAAATACTAATCTGATTGATCCCAGCTTCCAGGATGGACATTCGACTGTATGTGTGAGTTGGTGCCCCTGTGGTAACTGCTGGACCTGTTTCCTATTTTCCAGGCCATTGATCAGTTGCAGTGCAGGTTCTTGGCATGAGCAGACCCCTCTAGACAAGAAATACAACAGTTGCCTCTAGGCCCAGGGTGTGTTGCTCTTACAGAAGAAGAAACTACCAAGAACACAAGGGGAGGGAGGCAGAAACTCTGGAGGCTGGTATGTATGCATGCCAGTAGCTTGAGAAATATGATTTGTGACCTGTAGGCACTGGTAGCAGAGGAAAGTTAGACTTGGTGGTTGCGATGAAAACATAGGCTATACACAGCAGCAGCATGACTGGGAGCTATCCATGTCTGGATACATGATTTTCTGGAGTGATAGGATGCAGGTGAAAGAAGAGGAGTAACCTTATATATGAAAGAGGGCTTCAGGACTACAGATGAGAAAGGCATGAAGGGGGCAGAAGATACAGAAACATTGCGGGTACAGGTAGTCCTAGATGGGGAGGACTGTCGTGGTTGGAGTGGAATATAGATGGTCATCTTAAATGAAAGGAACAGACAAGGATCTGGAAGAAGTAATAATAAAAGAGCAGTAAAGCAAGGTGAGATGCTGCTAATGTGGGACTTCAGCATGCCAGCAATAGATAGGATTGTCCCAATAGCAGCGAGTTCTAGAAACCAGATGCTGATAGAGGTCCTGTAGGATGCGTTCCTGGTAGAAAAGGTAGAGGAGTCCATGAGGTAGAGAGCAACTCTCTACCTGTTCCTCTGAAATAGGGACAGAATTGGAGAGGCCACAGTAAGGGAACCCTGGGAGCCACCTATCACCTGACGTTGTGGTTGGACATTAAATTAGAGCTGGAAAGCAAGCACTCACAAACTTAGATTTTAGACTTCAGAAAGTATGACCTTTGGTAGAATGAGGTAGCTTGTTAGGGGAAACTGGCAGAGGTGGGGTCAGCAGTGAGTTTGGATAGTAATGGGGGATTAATTAGAAAAGGGTTGTTTAAAGCAATTGGTCTCTATATGAGAACCACAGCAACACAAGAGAGGTTTGGTTCCACCCTCAGAATGCACCCATCTGAGTATGCCCATCATTAGGGTGCCAGGATTTAAATTTCCCGATCATGTGGAGACGGGGAGCACTCCATGAGCGGTGCAACAGGGGAACACAG
Organism: Neoceratodus forsteri; assembly: GCA_016271365.2. Classification (NCBI taxonomy): domain Eukaryota; kingdom Metazoa; phylum Chordata; order Ceratodontiformes; family Ceratodontidae; genus Neoceratodus; species Neoceratodus forsteri. The sequence goes on from JADMNL010000035.1 coordinate 75,046,941, forward strand.
AAAAGCAGAAATAGCTCCAGCACTGGCCGGATGATGGCTGCTGGTCCGCCAACATCATCAAAGCCCCGAAGGAGCCATGTCCACCTTAGTAGCACCCTGGGGCCAGGTAATAGAGTGTGCTGGCCAGCCCCACCAGTCTCTTCCCCCTCGGAGGATAGGAACCCATCCGGCAAAGGGTAATGCTGGGTTACCTCGAGGAAGGCTGCAATATGAGGATGGAGGCTCGAGTGGGGATAGTAGGAGGTAAGTCGGGGACCTTGACAGCCCGAAGGATTGGTGGGTCCTAGAGCAAGTAGGGGAGTAAAAACAGATGATACAAAAAAAAATATTTGAGTTGGGGTGTGAGGTAGTAATATCAGAGAAACTCTCTCAATATCCAAGGCATCTGCGCTACAGAGAAACAAAATAAGGGATATAAATAATTGGTTGAGAAGATGGTGCCTGAGCCACAACATATAATGCATTACCCACTGGGAGGAATTCTATGGCAGATCTAAACTCTACTGCTAGGATGGTTTACATCTCAGCAGAAGAGGCAGTGGACTACTTGATGAGCGCATAGGAGCATTTATTGAGAAAAGTTTAAACTAAAGACCACGGGGGAGAGATATCTATACAGTACCCCTCTAGAAGATAAAGATACAAAAAAAGTCACAAATAGTGTGCAGATAGTACAAGACCAAAGTAAGAAACAAGTACAATCTGCATCTAATAAACCTCAACTTAGTGTATTACTACTGAATGCCAGAAGCCTGCACACAAAAATTGAGGAACTCACATACATATTGAATGAACAAAACATATCTATATGTTGTGTCACTGAGATCTGGATGAAAGACAATGACTGGAACGCTGAAATTCATGAGTTTGGTAGATTTCACAGGAATAGAAAAATTAAAAAAGGTGGAGATATAGTTCTTCACATTAAGGAAGGCCTCACAGCCTATGAAATAAATCAAAATGCAAATAATGAAAATGAAACCATTTGGGTGCAAATCAAATTTCCATCTAGCTCCCTAACTATAGGTTTAGTCTGTCGATCACTGAGCTTAACATCGGATGAGAATAAAAAGCTCTTGCTCCAAATAGAAAACGTAACTATAATTGCCGATTATATACTAATGGGGGATTGCAACTTCCCAGCAATTAACTGGCATAGACTGAAAAGCAATACGTCATTGGAAAATAAATTCATGGATATCGCCACTCACCTAAATTTAGAGCAGTTAATTACACAACCCACAAGAGGTAAAAATATACTTGATATAGTGCTAAGAAATGTAGAAGACAAAATCCTGGACATCAGTATACTACCCCCACTTGGCAACAGTGATCACAACATAGTGAAATTTGAATACAAATCTATACATAATCATACAAAAGGCAAAACTGAAATGAAAGACTTTAATAAAGCTGAATATGGAACAAGCTTTTGTCAATGCCGAATGTTGGCTTGCTGGCATTGGCATTGGTAGTGCAGGAGTTAGAGAGATGCATAATAGGAATGGCAGTGAAGTTTGGAACTGACGCCAACCCCACACCACCCTGCAGAGACTGATGGGCATTGAGGTGTGCCTTTGGGTTGTCAGCCATAATGCTCATGCCATTTCACCTCACCCTACCTTGCAGACTCTGACAAGTGTCACATTGTGGCTTGGGGTCATCTGGCCTTACGCTCACCCCATTCCATAAGGAAATATGTTGAGATGGGTGCAGTATAGGAGAATGGGGTGAACTTTGGGTCCGAAGAGTCCATGGCCCACTTGATGCCTGTCACTGGCTGCAGGGTAGAAGTGGGGGTGTAATGGCATAAGCATTACAGCCGACAATCCAAAGTCACACCCCTGACTCATGTCAGTCTCTACAGGGTGGGACATTATGGTTAGAAACCCTAACGCCTCAGGCATTTGTTGGTATTTGCATTCCAAATTTTCAACATTGGCTTTTTGTGACCCCACCTCATGAAAGCATTTGGGACCTCCGCTCATGAACTAACAGCTGTATCTTTCATAAGAATGTGTGAAGAAATGGCAATGCTAAAGATCTGGAGTGAAAATATTCAAAAACTCTGGAGTGAAAATATTCAAAATTCTTGAAGTTACGAGCGTGCATCAAAACTGCACAATGCACACTTGGAGCACAGTCATTTTGTGAAATTTGTTCACCAGATTTTCAACATAGGCATTTTGAGACCTCCACTCATGAACAGTGTCACTGTGATTTTCTTACTCTGTCCCAAACATTGATCTCCCACAGTGACCGCCCATTGTACACCAGATGTGAGAAAACACATTTCGGGCATGATGTGAAAAATAACAGCTGCACTGTTCATAAGGACGTGTGAAGAAATGGCAATGTTGAAAAACCTGAGTGAAAATATTAAAATTCTCGAAGTTACGAGCGTACATGGAAACTGCGGTATGCATGCTTGTAACACAGTAATTTTCTGGAATTTTTTCACCAAATTTGCAACATAGGCTTTTTGGGAGCCCACCTTATGAACAGTGGCACTGCCATTTCATTAATTGGTCCCGAAAGGTGATACTGCACAGTGACCACAAAATCAACTTTCGGGACAGAATAATGAAATGACAGTGACTGAGTTCATGAGGTGAGGTCACAAGAATCCCATGTTGAAAATTTGGAGCTAAAAGTCGCAAAAATGGCCGAGATAGCCACCTATGTTGAAATTCCCCCATTGATGCCATTATACAGCTTACTGTCATTTTCTTCAGTTCGCAGTCGGCTTTGAAGAGTGCAGACGTGTGGCTTCTTACCTTAGTAATGAAGTTGTTCTTTATAATAAACATTTGTTCTTTACAAGAAACACACTGGAGCTCTAGGGTGTGCTTGCAACCTGTTTTGATGCACATAAGAACTGACCTTAGGAGAGCAGACCCCCCTCTCAGGTGGGGGATGGACTTTCTTCAATATCACAAGTGCATCAAGCAACCTATCAGGTGTACACAACCCATGATGTCATGATTGTGGAGTGCCTCAGAGATTATTCCCCACAATGGAATGCAAAGAACTGCAAATGAATGCACATGGGGCCAGTAGCTCAAAGACAGAACATAAAATGTGCAATGTAGTGTTGAAAAAGCAACAGAGGAGAAAGATCTTGGGGTCTTATTAGCAGACAACCAGAAGCAGTCAGCACAGTTCAACAAAGCAGTGGAAACATTCAATAGGATGCTGGAGTACATAGGCAGATGGAACAGCAGCAGAAGGAAAGAGGTGCAGATTCCTGCCATGGACATATTTGGAGTGCTGCATGCAGTTCTGGAGTCTACAATTGAAAAAGAACAGGGATAGGCTAAGGCAGTTCAAAGGAGGCACCAAAAAAGATTCAGGGGTGGCAAAAGAAGACCTACATGGAGAAGATTGAGGACCTCAACATGTATGCATTAAAGCCCAGGAGAGAGAGGGAGAACTTAATTAGTGTTTCTTCACAGGATAAACAAGGACTGCATCAAAGAACTGCTTACAATGAGCAGAAGTATGGGCAGCAGGGAGCAGCAGTTCATGTAGCGAGGGGACAGAGGAATGGTGAACAATCTTAAACTGGATGTGTGTGAAGATTTACACTGCAACCCTCCCTCCTGCCTCCATCTTGACTAGTCACTGAGTTGACAGAGGAATTCATTAGAATTATTAATCAGGGAGGAGAACCAGGACTATAAAGAAAAGTATTCAGTGGTTCGCCTTTGCATATTCTTTGGGTAAGAGGACAAAAAACTTAAGGGGCACCTTGAAATAATACACAAACACTTGTTGATCAAAGAGATGCCTTGGCATGTGTTCCCAATTTTGCATTACAATTTATTTACCTTGGACAGCCCAGCGGACAAACAACTCATTTCCACTAGTGTCCTGTTTCTACCCATTTTTGCAGTTTGGTGGACTGGGGGACTTGCCCAAGATCACACAGTGATATTCTGGTTCCCAAGCCATTGCTCTAACCAGTAGACCACAATTCCTCTCATGCTGACATTTTAATAATCATCCAATTCAAAATTAATAAAATAATTATAAAAAAATGTATGACACTTTTTGTAGACAAATGTGTTTTCTAACTCATTACATATGAACTTTTGCAGTCCTTTAAATATCAGCAATGACGGGTTGAATTAGTGTAAAATGTTGTTTGAATTCTTTTTGACCTTCTATTTGTCATGCAGAAACACATATCACCAGAGAAGGACATCCTTTCTCAAGTTCTGCTTTGTGGTGTAAAAGTGCTTCATGATAAAACCTTTCGTTTTGAGACGGGGAGCCACTGGATCTTTAGTGATATCAAAATGAGTCATACAGGCATGAGTCGCAGGAACAGAAACATCCTTACAACCATGGTAAGACGGAACAAGTGTCCCTGCTTCTGCCAGATTAATGCAGAAATGTCCACTAAGACCATTTACCATGTAGTGCTTTGTTATGAAAGATCGGATATACTACAGCTAATGATCAGTAATGCACTAAAGTTACTGTGTATGAAGTCAAGTTCAGGTTCATGTTTATTGGTGGGAAGAACTCCATTGGGCAGGCTCATTTGCAAGGAGGTCCCAGTATGTAAAAGGGACAAGTTACAATGAAAGTAAACATTTTGACAACAAGGAAAGACATGAAAAATGCAGAGGCTTAAATACAAGAAGATCATTGGCATTTGACAAGGCAGAAGAAGGTACTATAGATATATTTGCTAGCATAGGACATCATTTGCATTAGCACGGTTACATTTGACAAGTTACAAGAAAGTAAGGCTACAAAATATTTGCCGGCATGCAACATCATTTACATATGTACAACAGATGTAGAAAGGATATAGGCAATACAGAGCCTGAGTGCTAACATACCAGAAAAGTGCAGACCTGTAACGTGGGTCTTCCTTAGGGGTGGAAAGCTGTGAAGGGTGGGGGATAAGAGGAGATAGGGTGATTGGGGGTCTGACAAGGAAGGGATAAGGAGGGAAGTCTGACAAGGGAGCACTGGGGAGGAAGGGGTCAGTACTGTATGTGTGGGGGAAAGGAAGACAGGTATTCTAGAAGGTAGTGATGATGGTGAGGGGGTCCTATATCCTGGGACAGTGGCAAGTTGCTGGGAACAGTTTCTGTGACAGAGATGTGAAGGTGTTTATAGAGACAATACTGGTGATCCTCAGTGTCTCCTGCAAATGATGCAAAAGTCCATCATGAATCATATACAGTAAACTCACCTTGCACCAGGACTGGAAGAGCTCATTGGAGTTCATATTCAATTGTTTCACGAAATGCAGCAAAACAATAATCAGAACTCTAAAAACGCATAACCTTAATGAAAAGAAAATACAGCGTATCTGGTAATTTGATTTTCAAGTCTCATCACAAATTCTGGGAGCCTGGAAGTGTGCCATGATTTTCCTGCTTCACAGAGCTGCTGACCAACCCTTCTTTCCCCCAAATTGTCCACCTATCTCTCTTACCCTTTGCCTTGCTAAGCTTCATGAGAAGGTACTGTAGCACTCTCCCAGCTTCCTCTCTCCTCTTAATTCTTGTTACTTACTGAGCCCATTCCCATCTGGCTTCAGGAAAACCAACTCCACTCTCTGTCTCTTTTAGCACTGGGTAAAGCAGTGCAGAATTTTCAAATTCTAGTTCTGCAGAAAATCTGCAGAATTGAACAAATCCCATGAAAATGTGTAGGATTCCATTGGAAATGGAATTCTGAAATTGTAAAGTCAAATATTAATCATGGAACTGTATTCTGCAGTTCATGTAAACAGCAGACTGATCTTCTGCAAAACATGGACACAATATATGGAATACAGAAATGCTTTTTGATATTCCATGGAGGTAAAAAATTCCAAAAAGCATTTGGATGCTGAGTTGCCATTCCACACTATTTCTGCAAGCTGATTTCCATATTCTGCATATCTCTAGTGTTGGGTAGAAAGTGCCAAATTCTGATTTTGAGAAATGTTCACAACATTTTGGGAAATTCCTACCTTAGTGAAATCTGAATCCACCTAATGTGTTCTGTTAATTTTCTCCCTGTTTTGCACTATTTTACTGACTGGAATGATGTACAGAAACCACAGAAGGAAAGTTCTGCAAAATTCCAATCTGCAATTTAATACATTGATTCACAATACATGTAATCATTCCACAGTCACATAGATAACAGAGTGGTCCTTGCTATGGAATTCCAATCTACAGTTTAATACATCCAGGCCTAATATGTACATTCAGCACATCCCAGCCAGGGAAGGAGTGGCAGCACACACTGGCACCATAGTGGCTTCTGTTGGTAGACCAGGGAGCTTGTTCTCCAAGTAGATTGCACGCCACGTGCATCCAAAATGCATTCACCCAGCATGCTGTGTGTGCCATCAGGGAGATAACCATGGTAGAAAATGGAAGCCCTGCTACAGCAGGGTGACCAGCTGACCCCCCCCCCAGGCCACCTGCTGCCAACCTTGGCCCCTGACTCCTTCAAACAATCTGGGTCCTAAAGAGGTCTGAGGCTCCTAAAAGGCTCTGCTGGGGGGGCACTCAGTGCAGCAGGAGAGATGCAGAAAAGTTCACAATGGCCGGTCCGATGGCATGGAGGGCTAAGGCAGTGAGGCCATACCTCCTGCCATGGCAGAAACCTGTGTTCATGGTGTGAGTGGGTTGTCGAGGGCCGGCCGGGGTGGGAGAGAATTGAGCATCTGAAGGACTGCTCTCCTCTCCCAGGGAGGGTGGGGAACAGGTGCCAGCATTTGCCTGACACCTAGCGGAGGCTAGGTATTGGCATGCCTGGCCAATGCAGTGGGGCATGGGGGCAGAGCAGCCGGCGGGCGTGCTATGTGTGGACGCATGCATGGCACACCCACTGTTGGCAATGTATGGTCTGTTGCTGGAAAAAGGAAGCAAAATGGCAGCCAGGTCAAGCAACGGGATGGCCTTCCACCTAATGCACCATCTCCAAGGGTGCCACCTGTACTGGATCTGCTCCTGGTGTGGGGAGTTGGTAGACTCTTACCACCCTGCTATGGGGGGGATAAGCCATGGGGATAGCAAGGTGCTGGCCTGATCGGGAGATGGGTGTGGACGGATGGCGGCTGGAGAAAAAGGAGATGCCTGGAAGCAGGAGCCAACAGGGGCCATAGGGAAAAAGCAGTAAGATATAAAAAAAAAAAAGCTCATGATAAGGCAGGGTAATGTAGCTGGGCTGGTCAATCAGGATGGGGGATGGCTGTGGCCAGGAGGATAAAAATCTTTATGTAAAATCACAAACGGTATGGCCAAATCCCACAGTGATACATGCCCTGACATGCTGCACTGCTTTAAGAGCAACTGACACCTTCAGGACAACTTTAACAAAACATAATATTAAGACTTATTAAGAATACGAACATACGAAATTTGCCAGCAGATAAAGGCCTAGAGGTCTATCAGGTCTGCTCAAATGTGCAGTTAGCACCCCTTATTCTGCAGCTGCCCTTCCCTTCCACTCTTCCCCTTCATTAACCCTCCCCCTTGTCCTGTCCCATCCTCATTTGAAGCAGTTCACTGTTCTACTGCATACCACTTCAGCAGGTAAGGCATTCCACCCAGCCACCACCCTCTCTGTAAAAAGTGTCTCCTCATCCCTCCTGAACCTTCCTCACTCCAGTCTCATATCATGGCCCCTGGTGGCCTCCCCTCCTTACTTTGAACAGCCCCTCTGTACCTGTCTTGTTTATTCCTTTCATGTATTTAAAGGTTTCAATCATGTCCCCCTGTCTCTCCTCTCCTCCAGTGAGTACATGTTCAACTCCTTCAACCTCCTCTCGTATGATAAGTCCCCAGACCCTTGATCATCTTTTGTCGCCTGCGCTGCACTCCTCCAGTAACTTAATGTCCCTCTTCAGATACGGGACGCCAGTACTGCACGCAGTACCCAGGTGTGGTCTAATCATGACCTATACAGTGGCAGAATCACCTCCTCCCTCCTCGAGGATATACCCCTTGCAATACAACCCAGCATTTTGTTGGCCTTTGCAGCTGCCTTCCTACACTGTGCCGAGTTGTTCATTGACCCTGTGATGAGCACACCCAGATCCTTCTCCTCCTCTGTCTGGGCTAGCTGCACTCCCCCTATTCCCGCACTATTCAGCTTGTATTTCACATTAGCTCTGTATTACTTTTCCCCATTGTTTTTAGCTGAGGTAATTTGCATGAAAGCAAGATCTTTGCTCATGAAGAGTTTACCAATTCCTAGTGCTTTCTCCCTACCTAAGATCATAATACACTGTTTGTAACAGCACAGTTACTCCCAAGACAAAAAGATGTGATGTCACAACAGAGGATTATGATGTGAATGAGGGGGTACGCTATTGCGGCAAATCAATTACAAGGCATAAAGATCATGTATTCATGCAAATATCCTCAGTAATAAATTAAGGGCGGGAGAATTCTGTAGCAGATATATAGAATGCAAGCTGAATTGTACTCAGTTGTTATAGAAACATAGAAGTTGTCAGCAGATAAGGACCTCTTGGCCCTCCTAGTCTGCCCAGTTTTCCATGCCTAATGTGCCACCTCAGACCCCACCCACTCTCCAATCATGTCCTCCCCTTGCCTTACTACCAAGGTCCCCTTGTATCTGTCTCCTACATGCTTGAATCCTGTCACCATTTTGACACTCACCACCTCCACTGGAATGTAGTCCCAGACATCCACCTGTGAAGAAGTATATCCTTTCATTTTCCCTGAATCACCACCCTCCAACTTTCAATCAATCAATCACTTTATTTAACCAGGCATAAACACCATTGAGCAAGCTCAATTTCAAGGTGGTCCTGGGCATAAATACAATACAGTACACTTCATAAGATTACAATTACGGTGGACAACGGTGCAAAAAAAAAAAAAAAACATTGTGAAGGTGCCAGTCAATATGGGCCTATACATACCGGTCAACATAAATAACATGCAAAGGTACATAATGATAAGCTTTACTGAAATGAGAAGAGACAACAATCCCATATAGTCTCCACTGAGTAAGTGCTCATACCTAAATTATAAAAAATAAGGAGGTATTAAGGAATAGGGTAGAAATTGGGGTGTAAGAGTAGGCAGCCAAAAGGGAGGCTAGAATGGGTAAAAGGTAGAGAATAGGCAGGGCCATCTTGGATTAAGGGAACTAACTTTATAGCATGACCCCTTGTCCTCAAGCGTATTTCTAAGGAAAATCCTATCTTCCTGTACCTTATTAATACGTGTTAGGTATATGAATGTTTCTATCATAAAATGTGTCTCGGTAATCCTGTAACCTCATTGGTCAATACATATCACATGACCATGTATGAATCCTGCAACAGACAACTGGTAAAGATCATGGTAACTAAATGTTTACCTTCTTTGAACCTAATTAATTTGTATTTTAATTTTTAATACAAATTCATTTTATATTTCCTATATTGCACTTTAGGACATGTATAGGGGTTCAGTCGGGCGGAAGCCCACAGGAACTCAGTTCTGCCACCCCTTAAAAAACTGTATGACAGTTCTACTACCGCTGCCATCTTCATCCATTGACTACTATTGGAGAGTTCTGCCATCTGGGAATGACAATTCCACTATCTAGAAATCTAGATTTGAGAGTTCCCCCACATAATCATTTCCAATTGAACCACATGGCACAAGTACTGGTGGGATTTACACACTTCTTACGTGGTTAAAGTCACTCGGCTGTGCCATATGACGCACCACACAAGGCATGTGTAAATCGCACAGCAACACATGCTTTGTCATCATTATTGCTTAATGATATCCCCCCTCTTCTTTTCCTCTGGAGAGTACATATTTAATTTTTTTTTCAATTGTTTAACCAGGAGTAGCACATTAATCTGAAAGCTTGTTTACAGGTGCGACCTGGGAGCACGGGGAAGTTAAATGACTTGCTCAGGGTCACACAGTATGCAAGTGGGGGCTGTGGGATTCAAACCCAGGTTTCCAGATTTGCAGCTCAGAGCCTTAAACCACTGCGCTTTACTCATTGAGTCTCTCCTCATAAGGCTTTTAATGTAGGCCCTGCACCATTTTGGTAGCCCTCTTCTGTACTGCCTCCACATTATCAATGTCCTTCTGGAGGTGGGGCCTCCAGAACTGGACACAGTACACAAGATGGGATCTTACCAGTGGTCTGTACTGGGGAAATATTACCTCCTTCTTGCTACTGGTAACACACCCTCCCTATGCATCTGAGTATCTTGCTAGCTTTCCCCACTGCCTTATCACACTACTTGGTTACCTTCAGGTCATCAGAAATAATTACCCCAAGTCCCTTTCCTGTTTGGTGGTTACCAGTACTTCCCTTCCCAGCTGGTATGTAGCCCCTGGGTTTCTGTGCCCCAACTGCATAATTCAGCACTTTTTCACTTTTCTGCAGTGAAACCCAGCAGCCAAACCCTTGACCATTCTTCTGACTTTTTCAAATCCCCTCACCACCCCCCCACCATGTGCCTAATCTGTTGCAGATTTTTGTGTCATCCACCAACAGGCATACTTCTAGCATACCATGGGGGAGGTGGCTGTTATGGTTTTCTAAATTTTACTTAGCGGCATCAGTATCTCTTTAAAGAGCAGCTGAAACCTCCAGCAGAACTTTGAAACATACATCTGAACACATTTCAGGTTATAGTTTATGTTAGCTCCACATTTTTGTGTTTGCTTGCATGTATGCGCAAGAAACACATTGCGTCAGTTTCCTTTAGTAGCGGGTTGTGGAGGCGCGGTAGTGTTGTGGCGAATGGTGGCAGTCCGTTTTGGGGCTGGTCTCTGCCATGCCAAGAGAGGAGCACGCTGTCAATCACAGCAGTTAATGAGCGTGCCACTATGCTCAAAGAAGTTGACTGCTGCAATCAGGGAGCACCGTCACTGAACAATCAGCTGTGTTTGTGGGGTGATCCCTGACTGCAGCAGCCAATTACAGTTGCATTGTCTGGTGTCCCCTTTCAATAAACATGGCGACGGCTTCTCCATTGGCCTCTCACAGTCCCCACAAAGCTGATGGACAGCCGCTTCCTGCCTCTCCCAGTCCCTGTTAAAGCCAACAGGGGTGCCCAATCCCCTTGTAAGCATGCCCTCCCAGTTCATTTGCTGATGGGGTATCCCAATCCCGTCATCATGATGCACCAGATCCCCCATTTGTTGTTGTGCCAAGGGTGCCCAATCCCCTTGGCTCATGCACATTCCCCAGCACACTGTATGGCAGACAGGGTGCCCAATCCCATCTGCTTCAGCCCCCCAACAAACACCCAGGTAGTACACTGGGAGCCCACCCCAGCATGCTCATGCACCCCCCCAGCACACTTTATGGCCAGCAGGGGTGCCCAATCCCCATTGGCTCCATTCCACCCCAATAAATATCCAGGTGGCATGCTGGGAGCCCACCCCAGTGTGCCAAAAGTCCTGTGGTGTATTTTTAATTTTTTAATTCCTGTAAAAAAAAAAAAAAAGAAAACGGTCCCTTGTTGAGTCTCTTGCCCTCTCCCTAACCCACAGCCACCCTCTGCGCACCCATCCTCCCCACACACACCCTTATCCCATACTTACCTCCGGAGCCCGGTGCAATGATCTTCGGTGGACCGGGAACACATCTGTGCTCTTCAAAGCTGACCATGATCTGAAGAAATGCCGATAAGCTGTATACTGGCATAAATGTTTTTTATTTTCAACTTATGTGGATATCTCGGCCATTTTTTCAACTTTTAGCACCAAATTTTCAACATGGGCTTCTTGGGACCCCTCCTCATGAATTCAGTCACTGTCATGGCATTCTTCGGTCTCAAAAAGTGATTTTACGGTCACTGCGTAGAATAACCTTTCAGGACTGATTAACCAAATGACAATGTCACTGTTCACGAGGTGGGCTCTCAAAAGCCTATGTTGCAAATTTGGTGAAAAATTTCCAAGAAATGACTGTGTTACGAGCGTGTGTTGTGCAGTTTCCATGCACACTCATAAGTTCTAGAATTTGTAATATTTTCACTCTAGATTTTCAAAATTGCCATTTTTTCACACCTCCTTATGAACAGTACAGCCGTCATTTTTCACATGCTGGCTGAAATGTGTTTTTGCACTACTGGCACAGAATAACGCAGTCGCTGTGGGAAATCAGTGTTTGGGACAGATTAAGAAAATCACAGTGACACTGTTCATGAGCAGAGGTCCTAAAATGCCTATGTTGAAAATTTGGTGACAAAAGTCCATAAAATGACTGTGTTACGAGCGTACATTGTGCAGTTTCCACGAACCCTCGTAACTTCATAAATTTGTGATATTTTCACTCCAGATTTTCAACATTGGCATTTTCCACACCTCCTTATGAACAATTCAGCTGTTATTTTTCACAGCCTGGCCAAAATGTGTTTTCGCATTTCCAGTGCAGAACAGCTCGGTTGCTGTGGGAAATCAGTGTTTGGGACAGATTAAGAAAACCACAGTGCCACTGTTCATGAGCAGAGGTCCTAAAATGACTATGTTGAAAATTTGGTGACAAAAGTCCATAAAATGACTGTGTTACAAGCATGCATTGCGCGCAGTTTCCACGCACCCTCGTTACTTTAAAAATGTTCAACATTGCCCATTTTGCACACCTCCTTATGAGCAGCACAGCTGTCATTTTTCTCATCTTTCCCAAAATGTGTGTTTGCACATCTGGCGCACAATGGTGCGGTTGCTGTGGGAAATCAATGTTCAGGACAGATAAAGAAAATCATATGACAGTGTTCATGAGCAGAAGTCACAAAATGCCTATGTTGAAAATTTGGTGAAATAATTCCACTAAATGATTGTGTTACAAGCATGCGTTGTGCGGTTTCCATATACGCTCGGAGGTTTGAGCATTTTTAATATTTTCACTTCAGATTTTCAACATTGCCATCTCTTCACACCTCCCTATGAATGGTACAGTTGTCATTCTTCACATCCTGCCTGATCTGTGTTTTCGCACATCTGGCGCAGAATGGCACGGTCACTGTGGGAAATCAAGGTTTTGGACACATTAACAAAATTACAGTGTCATTGTTCATGAGCAGAGGTCCCAAACCCTTTCATGAGGTGGGGGTCACAAAAAGGCCATGTTGAAAATTTGTAGTGCAAATACCAACAAACACACATTAGGGTTTCTAACCATAATGCCCCACCCCGTGCAGACTGACAGGCATCAGGGGTATGTCTTTGGATTGCCAGCAGTAATGCCCACGCCATTCCACCCCATCACCCACCCTGAAGCCAGTGACAGGCATTGAGGTGTGCCTTGGACTCTTTGGCCCCAGACTTCACCCCATTCTCCTATACTGTACCCATTTCAGTGTATGTCCTTATGAAATCAGGTGACTGTGAAGCTGAACACCCCAAGGCATACCTCAACACTTGTCGGTGTCTACAGGATAGGGTGAAGGGAAATGTCGTGACCGTAATGGGCAATGACCCGGAGGCATACCCCGGTGCCTGTCCATCTCTGCAGGGTGGAGGTGGGGATGGCGTGAGTTCAATACTTCTCTGCCATTCCTATTCTGCATCTGTCGAACTCCTGCAGGTCCAGTGCTAATATCAGCAAACATTCGGGTTTGACAAATGCTTGTTTCTTCTTGTTATTTATTACTGAGATCACTGGCATAAAAACACAGAATCTTTACTCCTTGGGAGTTCATCTGTTCCTAGTCATTATTCTCCACCTGATGTCGCCATTCTCTGCTTGTGACATCACAGCCATTTCATTTCCATGGCACCATACTAATGACACAACAAAGGATTATGACTTCAAATAGGGAATAAGCTAAAGGGGTACATGAATTTGACGGGATACAAAAACCTGTTATAGTAGACGGTTAGGGCTTATTGTTTATGGAAAACCCACACCTCAGTAGCTTGTTGTGTACATTCCATATAATGTATGGTAGAACATTGTTATAGGTAGAAATCTACCTTTTTATAACAACGTTTTACCATCGCTATGACGTCATGATGTTGTTAACCCATCGATGGTACGTCACATTGATGGGTTAACAAGCAGGAACAGTCTGGCCATGCGCACAGCTGGATCGGATGGCCTTGAAACGGACATGGCGATGAAGGAAGAGTGGCGGTGACTGAAAAATAAAACTGCAGTAAGGAACTGCTTTCTTTTCTTAAAAACCTAAATAGTACCATACTTTATAAAATACAATGTATGGTACATCGATGATTAACCATTTTTTTAACCAATCTTGAGGTAGCCATGGCGAGGAAAACTTCTTGAGCTTCACTCTCGAGGTTTACGTGGTTGCCCTGGCAACCTCTCGATGATTAACAAACCAGTTAACCATCGATGACCATACATTATCCTCTATATAGCAAACATTCTAAAAATGTTGTTGTGCATGTTCCACCATTAGCGTACGCTGCGCTCCCCCATTGCACTGACTGCCACTGCTTTCACTGACTCAGCAGTACTCTGCTCACTTGCACAGCATCGACGAAATGTAAGCTGGTGATTTTTGACTGACTAACAAAGTTTATCCTTGAGAGGAAACAAGAGCAGCTCAGAAATTGCCTCAGACACGGAAGTCCTGCCCTGCATATCTTCCTTTAGTACTACCGATAGGATCTTTCTTTTTCATTAAAATGTGGGTTTCTAAGTTTGTTTTTTTTTAATTTATTGTAAAACCATATGCTATAAGAAGTAAAATATGGATCACCATACATTACTTACCATGTGTTTCCATCTCGGAGATGAGATAACAGCATGGAACTCTCTGGCTTTGTTCATGAGGTCCATTTACGAACATACGAGATTTGCCAGCAGATAAAGGCCTAGAGGTCTATCAAGTCTGCTTGAATGTGCAGCTAGCACCCCTTATTCTGCAGCTGCCCCTCCCTTCCACCCTTCCCCTTGATTAACCCTCCCTTGTCCTGTCCCATCCTCGCTTAAAGTCCACTGTCTCACTGCATACCACTTCAGCAGGTAACGATTCCACCCAGCCACCACCCTCTCTGTAAAAAGTGTCTCCTCATCTCCTCCTGAACCTTCCTCGCTCCAGTCTCATATCATGGCCCCTGGTGGCCCTCCCTCCTTACTTTGAACAGTCCCTCTGTACCTGTCTTGTTTATTCCTTTCATGTATTTAACGGTTTCAATCATGTCACCCCTGTCTCTCTCTCCTCCAGTGAGTACATGTTCAACTCCTTCAACCTCTCTCATATATAAGTCCCCAGCCCCTTGATCATCTTTGTCACTCTGCGCTGCACCCCCTCCAGTAACTTAATGTCCCTCTTCAGATATGGACGCCAGTACTGCACGCAGTACTCCAGTGTGGTCTAACTAATGACCCCATACAATGGCAGAATCAGCTCCTCCCTCCTCGAGGATATACCCCTTGCAATACAACCCAGCATTTTGTTGGCCTTTGCAGCTGTCTTCCACATTGTGCCAAGTTGTTCATTGACCCTGTAATGAGCACACCCAGATCCTCTCCTCCTCCTCTGTCTGGGCTAGCTGCACTCCCCTAGCTGGTAACTCCCTCCTGGGTTCTTCATCCCAAAATGCAGCACCTGCACTTTTTGGCATTAAAGCCCAGTTGCCAGGTGTCTGACCAGGTTTCAAGCTTTGCCAGATCATCCTGCAACCCCTGCCATCCCCCTAAGTCATCCACCACCGCGCCTACCTTGGTATCATCAGCAAACAGACTGATCTTGGTCTTGATGTCCCATGATATGTCTGCAATGAATATCCCAAACAACACTGGTCCCAACACCGAGCCCTGTGGAACACCGCTCATCACTGCCCTTGGGTGTGAGAGCTCCCCACCTTTTGCCTTCCCTGCAGGCAGTTTCCTACCCATCTCAACAGCTTTGCACCCGCCCCTGTGCCTACTAACTTCCTTCCCAGCCTTCCATGTGGCACTGAGTCGAATGCCTTACTGAAGTCCAGATACAGGACATCCACTGCATGGCCCTTGTCCAGTTGCCTAGTTACCCAGTCATAGAACTCGACCAGGTTGGTTTGGCAGGATCTGCCACGTATGAAGCCATGATGCCTACTGTCCTGTAGTCCTTTGGCCTCTAGGAGGGCCACCAGCCTCTCCTTCAGGATAGTCTCCATTAGCTTACCCACGATGGATGTGAGGCTCACTGGTCTGTAGTTTCCTGGTTCATCCTTGGGGCCACTCTTGTGAGGAGCACCACATGAGTCATCCTCCAATCCTGAGGCACACACCTCGAATGTAGTGAGGCATTAAATAGGAGTTCGCTAAAGGTCCTGCAAGGACCTCTGCCAGCTCTTTCAGTACCCTGGGTGGATGCCATCTGGGCCTGGCGTCTTGTCCACCCTCAGTGCCTTCAAACCCTCTATAACTCTGCTTTCCATGATTTCCATCTGTCACCACTTCCCCACCTGCTTCTACCATTTCTCCCACCTTGGGTGTCACCCCCTATTCTCTTTAGTAAATACTGAGCAGAAGTACTTATTTAGTGCTTCCGCCTTATCGCACCCTGCTTCCACCCAACCCCCCCCTTCCTAATCCTTACTATGTGGTCCTTACAGCCCCTTTTCTCCCTGATGTACTTAAAGAAGTCCTTCTCCCCGTTCTTAATGCCTTGTGCCAGCCTGAGTTCCGTAGATGCTTTGCTGTTATGTCTCAACTCCTCAGTGGGAAAAAGGCTGGTTATATATGGTCACCCATACATTATTCCTTATTTCTTGTATATTTCAACAGTGGTAAATGAGGTGCAGGCAAAAGCCTACAGACAATATATGCAATACAAGCTGAAGTATTCCTAAATATTATGCATTCAAGGTTTTACCAGAGGGTTTACAGCTCTTTTAATAAATGCGTACTAAGAAATCAGTTCAAACGTTATGAAGTGTCACATATTTTTCTTTCTAATTATGGCTTTCTCTTGTACTGTATATTAGGGTTGGAAGGGAAGTCAATAACAATTACAACAAGAGTTGGCTAGAGCCAACAATAGCTGCCTCAGAATTGGTTTGATATGAAAGGTTTTATTCTACTGTGTGGTATTATTGTGATACAAGTGTCATATGCTGTGGGGGACTGAGTGATAATTTGAGTGTCATAACCTGCAGCAAAGCTATCTTGCACTTTCTGCAAGATACCCCTTCCACTCCTGCATCGCAATAGTACAGAAAAATAAAATACCGCAATTAAGTTAGTGTAGAAGGTGCATTTTTTCTCAACTGACTTTTTGTTGAATTTTAAAGAGTTATACTGAACAAAAATGCAGAACTAGGATGAACGACTGAATAAATAAATAAATAAACACCCTATGAACAGAATCTAAAGCATACTGGGGCTACAATTAAAACAAACATTTGTCAATGCCGACTGTTGTGCTGGCATTGGCAGTGGCGGAGCTAGAGACGCATAGCGCTTTGATTTTGTTAATGTGTCGCTAAAAGGTGATTTTGCACAGCGAGCATGCCATTGTGCGCCACAGCTGTGGAAACGCGTTTTGGGCAGGGTGTGAAAAATGGCAGCTGGACTGTTGATAAAGAGATGTGCACAAATGCCAGTGGTGAAAATGTGGCACAAAAATATTGCAGATTGACGAAGTTTCAGGGTGCGTGGAAACTGCGCAATGCACGCTTGCAACACAGTCATTGTATGGACTTCCGGCACCAAATTTCAACATAGGAATTTTAGGACCTCTGCTCATGAATAGTGTCACCGTCATTTCCTCAAACTGTCCCGAAAACTGATTTTGCACAGCGACCTCGCAATTCTGCGCTGGACATGCGAAAACACATTTCAGCCAGCTGTACTGTTCATAAGGAGGCATGGAAAAATGTCAATGATGAACAGCTGGAGTGAAACTATTACAAATTCACAAAGTCACGAACATGCGTGCAAACTGTGCAATGCACGATCGTAAAACACTCATTTTATTGACTTTTGTCCCAAATTTCCAACATAGGCATTTTAGGACATCTGCTAATGGACAGTGTTACTGCCATTTTCATAATGTGTCTCGAACACGGGCTTTCCACAGCAACCGTGCTAAATACCACCAACAGTTTAATCTGGTTCAAGATCAGTTGGCATTCATCCTTGCCCCAGATGCGTGCTGAAAAGGCAAGGAGAATTTGTCTAGTGCACTTACATGGTCAACAAAAATGAAATCAAATAAATAAATAAATAAAATAACATTCTTGCGAACTGCGAAACAGATTATGGTCAGGATCTGAAAAATGACAGCTGTACTGTTCATTAGGAGGTGCAGAACAATGGCACTGTTGAAAATCTGGAGTGAAAATATTATACGTTTGTGAACTTACGAACGTGCGTGCAAACTGTGCAATGCATGCTCGTAACATAGTCATTTTATGGAGTATTGTCACCAAATTTCCAACACAGGCATTTTCAGACCTCTGCTCATGAACAGTGTCACTGTCATTTTCATAATGTGTCCCAAAAACTGATTTCGCACAGCGACTGGGCTATTCTGCACCGCAGTTGCGAAAACTCATTTTGGCCAAGATGTGAAAAATGACAGCTATATGGTTCACAAGAAGGTGTGGTAAAATGCCAATGTTGAGAATCTGGCATGAAAATATTGCAAATTCGCTAACTTACGAGCTTGCATAGTAACTGTGCAATGCACGCTTGTAAAACAGTCATTTTTTGGATTTTCCCACCAAATTTGCAATATAGGCTTTTTGAGAGCCCCCCTCTGAATGGTGGCACTGTCATTTCATTACTCAGCCCCAAAAGGTGATTCCGTGCAGTGACTGCGAAATCACCTTCCGGGACCGAATAACGCCATGACAGTGCAAGAATTCATGAGGAGGGGTCCCAAAACCCATGTTAAAATTTAAATAAAACCAAAAATGCCTGAGATATGCAGCAAAGTTGAAAACACCCTGTTTATTCCATTATACAGCTTACTGGCATTTCTTCCAGTTCGCAGACGGCTTTGAAGAGTGCAGGCGTGTTCCCGGTCCACTGAAGATCGTTGCGCCCGGACTCCGGAGGTAAGTATGGGGTGAGGGGGTGTGGGAGGCAGGGTACAGGAGGGGCGGGTGGGGGGCACGGAGACTCGAGGGACCATTTTTGTTTTACAGGTAAAAAAAAAAAATTAGACAACGCGAGACAGTTTGCTTTTTAGGATTTGGCATGCTGGGGTGGGCTCCCAGCATGCCACCTAACTGTTGAGGGGGTCTGTAGCTGATGGAGGATTGGGCATCCTCATCGGCACACAACACGGGGAGATCTTATGCCGACAGGGATTGGACACCCCGCTGGCACAGAAAGCAAGCGGAGGGCTGAACCATGGGGATTGGGTACCCCCAGCATTTAAACAATGGGGTTCTTTATGCCGGGATGGGGAGTGGGCTCCTGTCGCACACACAGAGAAAGCTGGGGGCTGGAGCCAAGGGGATTGGGCACCCCCTTGGCATTTAACAGTGGGGGGTTATTTATGTTGACGGGGAGTGGGCCTCTGGTCAGCACATACAGAGGGCAGGAGTAACCGATAGGGGATTGGGCACATCCGAGTCGGTAGTTTGATCAGTAAGCGTTATGTTCATACGTGGTGAGACAATAAGGGAAGGCCTGCTGCATCTGATGAGCTTTGCTCGGATTGCAGTGGACCTTTCCTTAGATGTGCTCGCCACATTAGTATGCATGGTGTGGTGCCAGCATGCAGACTGATTGGGGAATGCGGGACGCACCTACTGATGTGTGCCCTGCATTCGCCCAACAGCAACCATGCCTCCAAATCCCCACTGCCGCAAGATGTTGGCTGCACAAGCACGCCAATATAAAAAGTGATTTTGCAGCACAAATGTGAAAACACATTTAGGCCAGGAATTGAAAAATGACAGCTGTCACATTCATGAGGTAGCCTGAAAAACCAGTTATGTTGAAAATATGGGGTAAAAATATTGAAAATGACCAAGGACACAAGACTGCATTGAAAAATGTCAATGTATGCTTATGCAACTGTTGTTACTATTTTTTACCCAAATTTCTTTGTAATATCGTTGACAGCACCTCACGAACAACAGTTGAGATCAGTTTCAAATCCTGCTCAAAGGGGGATTTTGCCCAGCAACCGCAAAATCACCTTTTGGAACAGATTTACACAATTTCACCACAATTGTTCATCAGGTGGGGTCCCAGGAAGTCCAAGCTGACAGTTTGGGGAAACTCTTAAAAAATTTCCAAACCATGAGGGCAAATTCAAAACCAGGTGAAATACATTGAACCATATACATGATTTCCTCAGTTCACAGTCCAGTATTGAAGACTGAAGATATGTCCCTGGTACAGATAGGATTACGGCATTGTGTCCCTGGTAGGTAGGTAAGGGGTGGTGGGTTGGGTGCTGAGTGGGGCAGGGTCAGGTGGGAGTGGGTAATGGTGGCAACAGATGTTGATGGACTTTTTTTATGGCATATATTCAAATAAAAAAGGGACTACGAGGGATAGTTTTCTTTGTTTCAGGTACCAACACTGGGGTTTGGGTACCACAGAGTCATTGTTATGTTTGGCAGTACTGAGGGTGTGCTCCCCCGGTGTTGGACACTGAAAATGGGTGGCGTAGGGTGGTACTAGCTGGCACTGGTCAGAGAATCAGCCATGAAATGTGGCTTTGTTTTGTATGGGGACAGGCACCGACAATGATAATTAGGCCCCTCAGTGTTGGTTTTATGTTTGGTGGTACTGGGGGATGGGCTTCCTGGTGTCACACACTAAAAACCGGTGATATGGGGATACTAGCCATCACTGGCTGCAGGAGCAGCCATGGAAAATGGCTTTGTTTTGCATAGACATGGGCCTGAGGAGCAGTCACCGAATGTGTCTTTGTTTCATAAGGGGGGGGCTTAGAAGCAGCCACCAGTCATGGCTTGGTTTTGTAAGGGGGGGGTCAAAAGCAGCCATGGAATATAGCTTGGTTTTGTATACAGGGGCCTGAGGAGTGGCTAATGAAAGTAGCTTTGTTTCATATGGGGGAGGGTGATGTTGCCACCAGTTGTGGCTTTGTTCTGTGCGTGGGATGGTGAGAGGCAGCCACAGGTCATGGATTTGTCTTGGTTATGGTGTTCCCCCCACTTATTTCGTGTGTGTGTGTGTGTGTGCGTGTGTGTGTGTGTGTGTGGGGCGAGAGGGAGGAAATGATGTTGACCTCATACAGTAACTACAGAGATGTGTAAGTGTGGATTGTTTTTCTTGTTTTCTAAAATGCAGTTTTGTTTAGTGTCACCTTCTCCCAAGTAGGAAAAAGTCTGAGAAGCCATTGACTGTGACTTTTTTTTTTGTCTCCCCTATATGGTTGTGCTGATGAGATGAGGAGATGCTACTACCTGCATGTTACTACCAAAATTACTATGATGAGGTATGAAAGTAGACTTCACACAGTGACTGTGGTAGTAACATGTGTAAAATGTCTCTTCCAGATTCCATAGGCTCATTTATTGCAAGAAGTATGTGGTCCAACCGCATCAAGCAGCGTTAAAAAAGAAGACTGACACCTGGCATCCTGTGCAATAGGAGGACTTTAATTATGGAATGGGTAGTAAGAATCTTGGCTCCTGATTGGACAAGACTTACTTTCAGATGGGTCATTATCCCAGCACAGTGACCCAACTGAAGGTAGCTCAATAAAAATTTGTTTAAAAAATACATCCAACTTACGAAAAAGACCCATTTCATAATTGCAAAAAGGCACTCCAGGGAGTGCATCATGGTGGGCTATCAGCTCTTCTCGGGTGGTTCAAGCACTCAGCTTCACCTTGTGCTTCAACCCACCCAAGGTGGTCTGTTATCTCATCATAATTAACGGGTCTCCCCTTTTTGCCGCCAGAGACCGGTATGGTACGTTATAAAGGGCGTTCTATAGCGGCAAACACGCCACACGCTCTCCTACCTCTGCGCATGCGTCTGCTGTAGTCTTTTCCTTCCTGGCTCGTCGCTCTGTGCTCGACCCCAACCTAGCCGCCAAAGAATCACGGGCACGGCGGTAAGTCAAATTTAAAAAAAAACAATTATTTTCTACCGTATGCAAGTTTTAATAATAAAAAAACACGGACACACACCTGAAACCTCCGAAAATTTAACTATAAGAACCGGAGGAAAACCGAACAGGAGCGCGACCACACTGAAGCTACTATTTTATATAATTGCTGTGGGCAAAAAGGGGAGAACCAGCAATTATATAAAATAAAATATGGGGTGGTGTATGTGTAAATGAGAAGTTTACACACAACCTCAGGGTTAGATGCATGTACAAACCCCTCGAGCTTCGCTGTCGGGGTTTATTCAGCATCTAACCCCTCGGGTGTGTGTGTAAACTTCTCGTTACACACACCACCCCATACTTTATTCTCTATATAATGCACCCCCTGTCAAGCCTTATTGCTTAACTATGACATGGGTAGAAACAATGGGGACACTGCACCCTGTTACCTGCTGTTGCTGTCTCCACAGTCAGGACTGCTGTGCTGTGCTGTGCTACACCCTAGAGTACCATGCTCCCTGCCTCCACAGTAGATGCTGCTACACCTGCTAAGCACTTCCATTGCCCCAAATTGGCTGGGTTGCTGCACCATGTGCACCATGTCCCATGGTCAGGGCTGCTACACCCTGATGCCTACCTGTGTCCTGCCCCACAGTCAAAGCTTTTGCACTATGCTGTTCTCTGTCCCTGCCACCACTGTGCCCTGCTACACCATAGAGCCCCTTGCCTTCACAGTTAGGGATGCTGTGCCATGCAGCTCCCTGCCACCAGAGTCAGCTCCTTTGCTACACTGCCCAAACTATTCAAAATTAAAAATTGAAAAAATACTTTCATCTTATATTATGGGGTTGGAGACAGAGGGCAGCAAGGTGCAGCAGGGTACAGCAGCCCCAACTATACAGACATGAGACGGGGAGGCATCGGGGTACAGCAGTAAAAACTGTTGGACAGGATACAGCAGCCCCGATGTTCAGGCAGAAGGGAGATATCAGGGTATAGCAGCACAAACTGTGGGACAGGGTGCAGCAGCCCCAATGTTCAGGCAGAAGAAAGGCATAAGGGTACAGGAGCATAAACTGTAGGACAGTGTGCAGCAACCACACCTGTTTGGGACAAAGTTATGGGCAGCAGCTTGTAGCAGAGGATCTGACTCTGGTTAAAATGACAATATCAGAAGATTATTTGGCAGAAAAGCTATAAGTCTTCTTTATTAACTACTGCAAGGCTTCAAATCTTCCTTAAGAGCAAACAGTAATAATTTGAAACAGTCACACAAGCAGACAATGAGTTACTATACGGAGTAGTTACATAGGAGGAGGCCATTCTGCCCATCTAGCATGTCCCCCACATTTTAGTGTGTCTGTCTGTCACCCTTTTGACTCCTGATACAGCGGTCTAATTGTTTTCTTAGAATACTAATATATAATGTACTATATAGTCATATACTAGACTCTACAATCTCCTTTGGTAGGCTATCCCATAATTTACCAGTCCTCTATGTGACTATAACCCCTCTATTATTCCTGACATTTGGGTCCAATTTAATCTGTTGACTGTGAGTTCAAAGATTTAGATCTTTATGCTGGGTTTCTATAGTCATTTTTTGCACAGTTCTGCGTCTTTTATGATTTTGTACATTTGCAGTGGACCCCACATCCTCTTCCCTTCCAGTGTAAATAGTCAAAATTGGTTTAATATAGTTTTATAAGACATCATTCTGTCTTGACACCGTCATTGTCACCCTTATCTGTACCCCCTCAACCAAGTTTACATCTCCCCTGTAGTATGGATTTCATAGCTGTGATCAATAATCTAGGTCTGGTTTGATATACAGTATGCTTTATATATTGAAATGATACACTGTTCACATTTGCATATGATTGTTCTATTTATTTTAAGTAGCCTATCTGAGGTTATAAATATCTTCTAAAAGTGCTATGTGAATTTTGACTCCTCATCTATTGCAATTTCCAAGTCCCTTTTCTGAATTCACTTTTCTGATTTCAGTACCATTTAAGATACGCCTCAGTCTTGAGTTTTCCCCATATGAAGTACAACATATTTGTCTGTGCTGAAGTACATCCTATTATTCATAGCCCATTTTTCAACCTTCTCAATATCCATACTAACATTTTTCAAACTTTCAATGAAATCCATACTTCCTTCTATTTTAGCATCATCCACAAACTTGGATATATAGCCCCCTTATTCCTTCATTGATGTCTGCTACAAAAAAAAGGTGAATAACACTGGCCCCAGCACAAAGCAAGAAAATAAGTAAACAGAATCCATGGCAGGAGCAAGAATGTGCAAAACAAAAAATTAACTGTGCAGGATAGCATGTCAAATCTGCAGCAGACAATACGGTGCAGTCGGAAACAGTGCGGACAACAACGCACAAGTCAACACTGCATCAATGAATACTGCCCAGAAACAAAAAAACAAGTAAGTTAGAACTTTTCACTAGAGTGGTGATCCATGGCGGTGTGGTGTTGTAATAGTAAATCTACACTTCACCACTGATTCACGCCATATTCACCAGGCACGGTGTTGATTTGCACGGTGTTGTCCATGCTGTTCCAACCACACAGCATTTTCTGTGACGCATTGACATGGAGCCACTGTGCAGGGGGTTTGAAGTGAGAGTATGTAACTTTATGATAACTGAGAAGATTGGGCCACCCTGTGTATAATTAAGGCAAGAGAGATGACCTGACTTACAGAGACAAGTGGAGGAAAAGATGCCAGAAGGACTCAGCTGAGGCCATAATGGAGGGTTTTAGAGTTGAGGGAAAAGATATGAGACAATAGCAGATGGAAGGTTGGAGCAGAATTGGAAGACTCTGAAAGTGAGAGCAGATTCACCTGCTGCTAACCTTATGCAGGTGAGTGAAGGAGAGCAGATGTCAGAGTTGAAAATGGAGTAAATGAGGTAAAGGGGCAGGGGGAGGCATCTGATACAAGGGGGGTGTTCCAGACCAGAATTTAAAGGAAAGTGAAGCCCAACTGGTGAAGAGACTAACTTCAAGAGAGATGACTAAGAGGGTTGTGTAGAGGGAAAAGTTACAGGAGAACAGGAGTGAACAAGGGGGTCCAATCTGGCAATGGTGGATTTTAGTGCCACACTGTACACAACATCCCCATAGTCAAAAATTCATAGGCTTATTCTAATGACATTCTATCCTTGTTCTCCACTCTCCTCCCTCTCACTTTACCCCTCCCCCATCCCTCCCCTACCTCACCCACACCCTCCCATCTTTTAGCACTTCAGACTTCTGTCCCGTCTACCTTGCACTTCTCATACCAACCCCCCACCCAGACAATGGCCCTTCAGCCTGCCCACTCTTCCTGATCCCACCCACCCTCCCCTACTGGTTGCTCATCCGCCTTACTATCCTTTTGCTGTCTCTCCACTTGAAATGCAGTATTTGGTTTTTTGAGACTCTGTATTAATGTTTGCCTTTGTTTGTATGTTAACCTTCCATCCTTTGACGTGGAACCTTTGTAAATGAGCAGCTCTTGCTCAAAGGTATTTGTAATCCTAGAGTTTAATAAATAAAAAAAATAATTTTCTATGGGCAGGGGGTGGGATTCACAGTTTGTTCCTACAGAGTGAAACAAGTTTACGGTAAAGTTTTTAAGGTTAGTATCCATATGGCAGAAGACGCTGAAATGATGATACAGCTGGATGCCAATGTGCTTGAAAGAAGCAGCCAGAATAATTTTGGTGCCATCCAGAGTCTTGAAAATAGTGTGGGACTTGGTTCTGGCTAGAAGCTGCCTGATGCCAAAGATCATTGAGATGGTTTTCTTGGCACTAGAGATGCAGCGAATTTAAATTCCACCGGCGAAGTGAACGTGAAGTGGGCACTTCGTGTTGCCACTCCGCTACGTGGAGTGGGCATGCAAAAGTGCTCCATCTCACTTATCATTACTACTTATGCTAAGGCAGAATGGGCAATGTAGTAAGGAGAAGTCATTGTTTTAATGGACTTCACATTCCTCATTATGATTCTAAGTGACCCACTTGGTGTTTCAGATTTGGCAGCCCCCCACCCACACACACACACATCACAAGGCATACAGTACTGTAAGTCACATGCTGTTTAGCTAGGCAGGAAGAAAGTGAGTCATACAAGCAGACACTTTTACTTTCTCCTGTGCAGACAGAGAGAGAGTAGTGTGTTTTGTGACTGCTGATACTTTGAGATCAGAGCGAGGAGGGGATTTAAACTTTGATTTAGACCCAACAGCTTTTTTAAAAGCTACATTTTTTTTGTCTTTTCTGTACTCTTGTTTACTTAATTTGCTCTTTCTGTAAATGTTACTTTTTCTTACCTTTATAAGTAGTTGGTTGTCTGTGTGGCTGTGTTTGTGTGTTGTGTGAGTAGTGATTGCTCGGACTGAGGGAGCTCAGTAGGAGAGATGGACCAGGGTGAGGGAATGTCTGGGGTGGGGGCAGCTCTGGGAGAGTGTGGTAGTGGTGAGCGTTGTACAGTATGCATGTGTGGAGGGCATGGGTGCCCATTCCTGTTGGACCGCTCAAAACTTGTGAGTGTCCCCCCCCCTCCGGAAGCAGGACCAGCACCACCTCCTGTCCTGACTCTGAGGCAGTTGAACCACCACCACCAGGTCCTCTGGAGCAGGATGTGCCTGTTCCCCCAGGCCCAGGTGTGGATCCCATCCCTGTTCAGCACCATAACCAACCAGCTGCCAGTTCATCTGGCCATCCCCTGCCTGTGCCTGGTCCTCCCCGCACCTCCATTGTCTGGCAGTTTTTTGACTGTGCTGGGGGGGACAGAAATGTGGTCAAGTGCTGCCTATGTGAGGTGGAGGTGCACCGTAGCCCCAGGGACTCACATGGGGACTGGGAGCCAGCACACCCATATGCTCAATCACCAGCAGTTGGAGTAGCAGGCTGCCACAGAATGGACCATGCCTGCACCTGCTGGCCATTCTGTGGCAGAGGGTGCAGCTGTGCATTGCGGCATCCCTAAGAAGAGGAGGGCCACAGCAGCACCTGCTGCTCCACCAGCACCCCCACCACCACCAGCAGGTGAGCCTGTAGAACGTGTGGACCCCAGAGAACTGCATGTAACACAGGCTGACTTGGCAGTTCTCTGGAGTGCTGTTGAGGATAACAATGAGAGGGTGAGTGCTGTGGAGCAGCGGCTGGATCACATAGAGGGACATCAGTTGCAAATTATGTCCATGCTGAAACTGCTGGTGGATCACCATGGGATCCCACATTATTTTTTTTTTCCTCACACCATGTGCCCCCCCACACCTTCCTTGCTGTGTTATAAAATGTATTCCTCCACCATCCCGACCTTTGTATATAATTATGCCCTTTTTTGTTGTCTTCCATATGCGTGACACTTTGTATTCTGAGCAGTGCAAGTATA
The DNA here is from genome assembly GCA_016271365.2 of Neoceratodus forsteri. Classification (NCBI taxonomy): domain Eukaryota; kingdom Metazoa; phylum Chordata; order Ceratodontiformes; family Ceratodontidae; genus Neoceratodus; species Neoceratodus forsteri. The sequence goes on from JADMNL010000035.1 coordinate 75,074,310, forward strand.
CTGTACTAAACTGCATGTGTGCAGTCAGCCTTCTTTCCAGTCTGTGTATGTACTGCAGACACTGTCCAACTCCCTGACTTAAAAACAAACATTAGTGAGTACAATGGTGGGGTGGTGAAGCATGGAGAGATACTACAAAACAGGCTTACAATACATCCAGTAACTACTAAAAGAAATTAATGTTGTGATTCATGATGTGATCGTGATTTGTGACTGCATTTGTGACCGTGATGATGAAGAAACGTGAATGCCTACTGCCTACGACTGTTCTTCCCCGATGAGCTGTAGCTTAAAACTCCCTCCCAGACTTAAAAACACGTATCAGTGAGTACAATGGTAGGGTGGTGAAGCCTGGAGAGATACTACAAAACAGGCTTACAATACATCCAGGTAACTAGAAAAAAAATTAATGTTGTGATTAGTAACGTGAATGATCGTGAATCGTGATTTGTGACTGCATTTGTGACCGTGATGATGAAGAACGTTATTTGTATCACGAGTGACTCGTGACAATGGTCCTGACTTAAAAATGCATATTAATGAGTACAATGTTCCTGCAGAATTAGGCACCACACCTGTCCAGTACTCTGAAGGGAAGCCAAAGAAACAACAGTGACTTAATTTACAGATGGACATTGGGCCCTAAAGAGATGCAAATGCACAGACAGATTAAGATTGCGCTGTGCACTGAAGAGATGCAGACACAAAGGCACAACACCTAACCAGTGCTCACCATCAGAAATTCAAATCTGGAAAATAATACCTTTGCCGTTGAGGCGGGCCACGGGGGGGGGTGCTAGTACCAGTAAAGATACCACAAAGAAGTATAAAAATCACACAGCTGCAGTGGATAGCAGCTTCACATTGCTGAAATTATTATGTGGCACAATAAAAGGTGTCTGATTTGATGACACGCGTCACACACATACTCACACATACACAAGTAATGCATAGCAAATGGAAAACTTCAGTAATATAACCACATATTTTAAACGAACTAAAATTATGCACTGCTGCACCACAACAATCAGCAAAAAAAATGGCAAGAAATATTGAAAATATTACTGTGTCTACATTAACACAGTTATACAAGAAAAATATCACCAAAACAGAAAGCACTGTCTTTTTCTCCAAGTTAATCAACCTACACCACAGATACACCCCTCCCCAAAGCACACTTCCACTGTCTCTCAGTACACAGACTGAATGTTGTACATTAACACTCAAAATCCATACACAAACAGTAAACGCTCGATGATATGAGCACAGGAGGGTTTCTTATCATCAATGAACTAAAGTTTCAGCAAAAACAAGCATGTGTCAATGCCGAATGTTTGCTTGCTGGCATTGGCATTAGTAGTGTGGGAGTTACAGAGCTGCATAATAGGAATGGCAGGGAAGTATTGAACTGAAGCCAACCCCACCACCCTGCAGAGACTGACAGGCATTGGGGTGTGCTTTTGCTTCAAGACAACAGCCCACCCATTTCACCACACCCACCCTGCAGACACTGACAAGTGTCACGGTGTGCCTTGGGGTCTTTGGCCCTTATGCGCACCCCATTCCATCAGGAAATACAGTGAGATGGGTGCGGTATAGGAGAATGGGGTGAACTTTGGGGCCGAAGAGTCCAAGACACACCTTGATACCTCTTACTGGCTGCAGGGTGTAGAATGGTATGAGCATTACAGGTGAGAATCCCAAGTCACACCCCTGATGCTTATAATTCTCTACAGGGTGGGGCATTATGGTCGGAGACCCTAACGCCTCAGGCATTTGTTGGTATTTTCACTCCAAATTTTCAACGTGTTTTTTTTGTGACCCCCACCTCATGAACATGGCAATATCAGTTTGTTAGCCGAAAGCTGCTTTTGCACAGCGACTACGGCATTTAGCACTACAGGTGCAAAACACATTCTGAATAGGATGTGAACTGTTCATGGGAAGGAGTAAAATATGGCAATGTTGAAAATCTGCAGTGAAAATATTAAAAAAACTGGTGAAGTCACGAGCATGCATAGAAACTGTGCAACGCACACCCGTAATGTAATTAGTTTGGGGATTTTTTGCAGCAGATTGTCAACACAGGCATTTTGGGACCTCCGATCATGAACAGTGTCACTGTGGTTTTCTTTACCTGTCCTGAACAATGATTTCCCAAAGCCACCATGCATTTCTGCGCTGAAAGTGTGAAAACACATTTCGGCCATGTTGTGAAAAATAATAGCTGTACTGTTCATAAGGAAGTGTGGAAAAATGCCACTGGTGAAAATCTGGAATGAAAATATTACAAATTCAAGGACTTACGAGGGTGCATGGAAACATAGCCATTTTAAGACCTCTGCTCACGAACAGTGTCACTGTGATTTTCTTAATCTGTCCCAAACATTGCTTTCGCACACTGACTACACCCTTTTGCACTACATGTGCGGAAACACATTTTGGGCGAGATGTGAAAAATGGCAGCTGTACTGCTCATTGAAGTGTAATAAAATGGCAATGTTGAAAATCTGGCATGAAATATTAAAAATTCGCAAACTTGCGAGTGTGCATATGAACTGCGCAATGTGGTCTCCTAAAACAGTCATTTTGGGGAATTTTTTCACCAAATTTTCAACATAGCCATTTTAAGACCTCTACTCATGAACAGTGTCACTGTGATTTTCTTAATGTGTCCCATATATTGATTGCACACACTGACTGCGCCATCGTGCGCTACATGCAGGAAAACACATTTTGGGTGACATGTGAAAAATGACAGCTGTACTGCTCATAAGGAGGTGTGGTAAAAAGGCAATGTTGAAAATCTGGAGTGCAAATATTAAAAATTGGAGAACCTATGAGCATGCATAGGAACTGTGCAATGCACACACGTAAAACAATCATTTTTAGGAATTTTTTCACCAAATTTTCAACATAGCCATTTTAAGACCTCTGCTCATGAACTGTGTCACTGTGATTTTCTTAATGTGTCCCATACATTGATTTCACACACCGACTGCGCCATTGTGCGCTACATGAGCAGAAACACATTTTGGGCAAGATGTGAAAAATGACAGCTGTACTGCTCATAAGGAGGTGTGGTAAAATGGAAATGCTGAAAATCCGAGTGCAAATATTAAAAATTTGCGAACTTACAAGCGTGCGTAGGAACTGCACAATGCATGCTAGTAAAACAGTCATTTTAGAATTTATTCACAATTTGCAACATAGGCTTTTGAGAGCCACCTTATGAACACTGGCACTATCATTTCATTAATCAGTCCCAAAAGGTGATTTCATGCAGTAACTTCAGAAATCACCCTTTGGAATTCATTAATGCCATGACAGTTCAAGAATTCATGAGGAGGTCCCAAAACCCCATGTTGAAAAATGTGGTGCCAAAATTCCAAAATGCCTGAGATATGCATTAAAATTGAAAAAACCTATTTATTGCATTATACAGCTTACTGGCTTTCCTCAGTTTGCGGTCAGCTTTGAAGAGTGCAGGCGTGTTCCTGGTCCACCGAAGATCTTTGCGCCGTGCCCCAGAGGTAAGTATGGGGTGAGGTGGGTGTGTGAGGAGGCAGGGTGCATAGTGGTGGGCATGGGTGGGCAGGAGAGACGCGAGGGAACGTTTTTGTTCACAGTTTATTTATTATTTATTTATTTTTATGAAGACGTCAAGAGGATGTTTGCCATGCTGGGGTGGGGTCCCAGTGTGGCAGCTGGAGGTTGTTTGGGGGTCTGGAGCCAAGAGGGGATTGGGCACCCCCGTCATTGGCTACAGACTTGTGCCATGCTGGGGTGGCCCCAGGAGAGGCACCTGGAAAGCTTTTTATGGGGGAGCATGGAGCCGATGGAGGGATTGGGCACCCCAGCCATACAGTATGTGCGCGTAAATAAGCTCATGAGCACGCAATGTGCATGCGCAGCATGTGAGGGGAGTGCTGCTCACTGAAGAGGAGCTCCTTCAACTGTATGACACTGCATTTTCAACTGCTATCATAGACAGCTGCAGTGTTGATTGGAGAACTGCAACCACACCTGCAAACTCACTGACTGAATTGGAAGACGGGTGCCACACCTCCGAAAACTCGGATGATGGCACTATGTTTCTTGCACATGCGTGCAAGCAAACGTAAAAATGACTCAAAAAGGCTTTTTTAACAACTTTTTGAAAGTTTGAATCGCAGAGAGCTCTCAGAGTAGATTTTCTCCTACAGCTTTCTACACACACTACCCCAAACTGAGGCTGTGCAGTACAATCTAGAGCCCATGTGACCTGAAATCCCATGAATCACTGCAAAATTTGCCTTTGTAGCTTAAACAAAAGGCGAGTGGTAGTACATTGTTTTCCAATGTACCCGCCCCTTAAAATAGTGGAGTAGTGGTTTGGGAGGCGGAGTAACGTGAAGTCAGTGTTTTCATTGGACTTGGCGTTGGCAATTAATAACCGAAGTACTCCGCTTAGCGTTGGGACGCCGGTCACCTTCACTCCCGAATCACTCCGCGGAGCAAATTGGGGCCACTTTGCCCATCACTGCTTGGCACTGATTGACAGCTGATTGGAGTGGAATCACAGCTGAGCATTATGAAAATCCCGTTGGAGTAGTACATTCAAATCAGAGGGAGAGTGGGCTGGAGGCAAAAAGGACAGTGTCATCTGCATACATGCATATGTTTCAGGAGACACATTCTTGTGGGACGCCATTGAGGATTTTGTTTTTCTTTGTAAACTTTATTTTAGTCATTAGCAAATCAACTGATTACAGACAGTCTCATGTTGTGACACATTACATCAGTAGGCAAGAGAGAATACATCTTATACTGCATACAATTATGGTTTGGTATCCATATAGCTAATGTACATATTGTATTAATAGTATATATTGATGCTAATCATAATTCATTAATGAGCTAGTGTACTGCTCTCAAAATGCCTATGTTGCAAATTTGGTGGAAAAAATCAAAAAAATGACGTTTTACGAGTGTGCATGCGTTGCTATGCATGCTCAGAATCTCAGCGAATTTGCAATATTTTCATGCCAGATTTTCAATATTGGAATTTTTCACATCTCCTTGTGAACAGTACAGCTGTCATTGTTCACATCCTGGCGAAATGTGTTTTCGCAGTTCCGGTGCAGAATAGCACGGTTGCTGAGGGAAATTAGTGTTCGGGACCAATTAAGAAAATGGCAGTGACACTGTTCATGAGTAGAGGTCCTAAAATGCCTATAGTGAAAATCTGGTGATGATACTCCATAAAATAACTGTGTCACAAGCGTGAATTGTGCAGTTTGCACGCACGCTCGTAACTTCGCGAATTTGTAAAATTTTCACTCCAGATTTTCAACATTGTCATTTTCCCACACCTACTTGTGAACAGTACAGCTGTCATTTTTTCCATCCTGGCCAAAATATGTTTTCACACTTCCGGCACAGAATAGGGTGGTCGCTGTGGGAAATCACTGGTCGGGACAGATTAAGAAAATGACAGTGATACTGTCATGAACAGAGGTCCTAAAATGCCTATGTTGAAAATTTGGTGATGATAACCCATCAAATGACTGTGTTACAAGTGTGCGTTGCGCACTTTCCACGCAGATTTGTAAAATTGTCACACCAGATTTTCAACAGTGGCATTTTTTCAGACCTCCTTATGAGCAGTACAGCTGTCATTTTTCACTTCCTGACCGAAATGTGTTTTCACAGTTCCAGCACAGAATAATGCGGTCATTGTGGGAAATCAGTGTTCGGGACAGATTAAGAAAATGACAGTGGCACTGTTCATGAACAAAGGTTCTAAAATCCCTATGTTGAAAATTTGGTGATGAAACTCCATGACATGACTGTGTTACAAGCGTGCATTGAACTGTTTCTACGCACTTTTGTAACTCGCACATTTGTAATATTTTCATGCCACATTTTCAACAGTGGCATTTTTTCACACCTCCTTGTGAACAGTACAGCTGTCATTTTTCACATCCTGGCTAAAATATGTTTTTGCACTCCTGCTGGATAATAGCATGGTCGCAGTGGGAAATCAGTGTTTGGGACAGATTAAGATTGAGTGAGTGAGAGGGGGGAGTGACCGAGCTCAACTGAACTCTGTCGAGACCGCTGCGGATTTGTTTGTGGGCAGAAAAAGACCCCAACACAAGAGCTCAGTACAAAACGGCAGCCTGCAGCACTGGGAGAAACAGAACAAGAGAGTGAGTGAGGGAGGAGGAGTGAGCGAACTCACCGGAGTGCTGTCAGGACTGCTGCGGATTTCTTTGTAGGCAGAAAAAGGCACCAATGCAGGCAGGAGCCTCGTACAAAAGGGCAGCTTGCAGTGCCAGGACAAACAGAATGAGTGCATGAGAGAGAGAGAGAGAGAGAGAGAGAGAGAGAGACTAAGCCACCTCAACAGGGCTCTGTCGGGACAGCTGAGGATTTCTTTGTGGACAGACAAAGGTGGCAACGCAGCCAGGAGCCCCGTACAAAAGTGCACCCTGCAGCGCCAAGAGAAACAGAAGGAATGAGTGACAGAGTAGTAGTGAGTGAGCTCAACAGAGTTCTATTGTGACTGCTGCAGATTTCTCTGTGGGCAGAAAAAGGTGGCAATGCAGGCAGGAGCCCAGTACAAAAGGCCAGCTTGCAGTGCCGGCAGAAACGGAATGAGTGACTGAGAGACGGGGAGTGAGCAAGGTCAATGGAGCTGAGTTGGGACTGCTTCAGATTGCTTTGTGGCCAGAAAAAGCTGCCAACGCAGGCAGGAGCCCAGTACAAAAGGGCAGCTTGCAGCGGTGGGAGACACAGAATGAGTGAGTTGAGGAGGGAGAGTGAGAGAACTCAACAGAGCTCTGTTGGGACTGCTGCAGATTTGTTTGTGGGCAGAAAAGGGCAGCAATGCACACAGGGTCCCAGTACAAAAGGGAAGCCTGCAGTGGCAGGAAACCAGAATAAGTGAGTAAGAGGAAGGGGGAGTGAGCGAGTGCAACGGAGCTCTATTGTAACTGTTGCAAATTTCTTTGTGGGCAGAAGAAGGCGGCAACGCAGGCAGGAGCCCAGTAGAGAAGGGCAGCCTGCAGTGCCAGCAGACACGGAATGAGTGAGTGAGAGACGGGGAGTGAGTGAGCTCAATGGAAATTTGTCGGGACTGCTGCAGATTTTTTTGTACTAGAAAAAGGTGCCTACATAGGCAGGAGCCTAGGCACAAAGGGCAGCCTGCAGCGCCAGGAGAAACAGAATGAGTGAGTGAGATGCGGGGTGAGCCACCACAACGGAGCTCTGTTGGGACAACTGCAGATTTCTTTGTGGCAGAAAAGGTGCCAGTGCAGGCAGCAGCCCAGTACAAAAGAGCAGCCTGAGCGCCGGGACAAACACAATGAGCGAGTGAGACAGGGGGAGTGCGTGAGCTCAACGGAGCTCTATCGTGACTGCTGCGGATTTCTTTGTTGGCAGAAAAAGGTAGCAATGCAGGCAGGAGCCCACTAGAAAAGGCCAGCCTGCAGTGCTGGCAGAAACGGAATGAGTGAGTGAGAGAGGGGGAGTGAGCGAGCTCAATGGAGCTGTGTCAGAACTGCTTCAGATTTCTTTCTGGCCAGAAAAAGCCACCAACAGATGCAGGAGCCCAGTACAAAAGCGTAGCCTGTAATGCCAGGAGAAACAGAATGAGTGAGTGAGAGAGGGGGAGTGAGCCACCTCAACAGAGCTCTGTCGCGACAGCTGCGGATTTCTTAGTGGGCAGAAAAAGCTGCCAATGCAGGCAGGAGCGCAGTACAAAATAGCAGCCTGCAGCACCGGGAGAAACAGACTGAGCAAGTGACAGAGGGGCACTGAGCGAGCTCAACAGACCAACGCAATCAACATTCGGTACTGACAAATGCTTGTTCTTATCTGTTTGCTAATTAGAAGATTTTCCACCTGGCAGTACTAGGGTGATGTGTGGAGCAGCATTCTGTCTGTAGGCAAAAAAAAAAGCCATTTCTGTTCCTCCCACTGCATCAACACTGAGACCACACCCTCTGTGACATCACTAGTAACCAATGAGAACCATCTCTAGCTACCAGGTTTCACTTTCACATGAAGTGTCAGGATCTGGCTCTGCTTGGTTACTAGTGATGTCACATTTTCCTGCATTTTGATTGGTAACTTTCAAAAGTCACTGCTCATTCTGCAAGGACTGTTGTGCTTCAAGGTATTTGGTCACGTTTCTGATGATGTAGTGGAAGGAACATAACTGACTTTTTTTAGCCTCCAAGCAGAGTGCTGCTCCACACATCAGCCCAGCACTGCCAGGTGGAAAATCTTCCAATTAGCAAACACAAAATAAAAAAAATACTTCAGATATAGAAGTGATAGCTGACTGCATCTGAAAATTACTATTAATTTCAGTCAGTGCCCTAGCTATTTAATGTTACCTGTTTGGAACACCAATAAACCCCTATATTATACTCCCCGGTCTTCAAAACTTAGGCACCAAATCTTCGCCTCTTCACCTCTCCTCCCCATAACCACTCATCCTTATCCAGCCCCCCCAGTCTCCAGAAGACAAAAGTACCACATCTCATCCCTGGTCACAAAGGCTCAGAAGGTGAGGAATCAAGGTGCCTGAAAAGTTGATTCCAGTGAACCCAATAGCTGATGGTATCTGTCCTCCTGATCTTTCACTTTGTATTGTATATGCTCAATTTTCATACAGTATATAAGCATTTTTAGCCATTGCGCCACTGTAAGAGCAAACTCCAGCCACTAGTACTGTGCCATAAGTGGTTTCTGCACCACCATACTCAGACACCAAAGAGGATGAGTAGTAATTTTATGGCCTGGTCCACTACTGAGTATTCCCAAAAAGACATCCATTGCCCTGGTAGACCCAAGGGCAGAGCCTTGGGGTACATGTGAACTGATCAATAATGGCGGCAGAGTGTTCCGCCTATGCTGACTGCCTGAGATCTACTCTCAAGAAAGGAGCTGAAACATCTAGCCACACAGTCAGACAGTCCTGCACTCTTAAGTTTGGCTGGGAGAATGGGGAATGCAACAGTGTCAAAGGCTTTGGCCAAGTTGATAAGGATGGCAGAGGTGAGCAGGGTCTGATCCATCACCTTCAAAATGGAGTTAGTGAGTCAGAGAAGGCAGGAGGGGTGGAGTGAGTTTTCCTAAAGCCAAACTGATACAGGATAAGGAATGAAGAAGAGTCCAAAGTGGGAAAGAGTTGGGAGAGAGCCAGCTGTACCTGGAGTGTGACCAAGGCTGAAGTTGGGGGGTGAGGGGGATTGGGTGATACTTCTTAGGAATATATGGATCCGCCCCTTTAGGGAGTGATATTACAGTAGCCCTATTCCTTGCCTCGGGATGGCACCCTGGAGGGAGGAAACATTGAGAATATCAGAGATTAGGTTGCTGTGTAGGGGCAGACAAGTATAGAAGCTTTGGGTCAATCACTTCAGGACTGTGCTACTTAGCGGGGAATAAAAGTTAAAAGGTCATTTATAGAGGGATTTGGAGAGGTGCGGCAAAACAGAAGGAGGAGGGGGACTGGGACGGGCAGTGAGTGGGGAAGGAACAGGAAGACAGAGTAGAATGGGCACTAGTGGTGAAAAGTTGTATAACAGGAGGCAACCTCTGCAGAAACAGTGATAATTGAACCCCTAGTTTGAGGACTGAAGGGAGGAGTCAAAAGCACCCGGATGACTTTCCAGAACTCAGCATGTAGATGGTGCAAGTAAAGTACTCTGATTCTGCAAGCCTGGTAGCTTTGATGCAACCATTGCATAAAGCATGTTATTGTTTGAGACATCCTGAGACCCAGAGGCCTTGTGGATGCATGAGGCTGAGTCCCTTGCCTTGAGACAAGCTACATACTCATTATTATGTTTGCTTGCACGCATGTGCAAGAAACATAGTGCCATCATCGGAGATTTCGGAGGTGTGTCACCTCCTCCTCCAATTCAGTCAGTGTGTTGGCAGGCGCGGCCCCTGTAAGCCAATGCATTCTGGAGCTGTCTATGACAAGCTCCAAAATGCAGTGGCATACAGTTCAAAGGGGGAGCTACGCTTGAGTGAGCAGTGATAAGATATCGCCTGCTCATGCGCAGCTCCCCCCCACACACGCACACGCCATGCAGGCGCGCCCCCGCCCCCAGCATGCAAACACTGAATAGCCAACGGGTGCCCAATCCCCATCAGCTGTGCTGTGTTCCCCAAAGCCTTAGAAAATGCCACGCTGGGTGCCCACCCCAGCGTGGGCAAGTAATGATATAGCCGACGGAGGGTGCCCAACCCCGGCCGGCTCCACTGTCCTAACCCCCAGTACTTAGTGCCACACTGGGAGCCCACCCCAGTGTGGCACCATACTTTGCCGATCGGTGCCCATGGCGTTCAGGTCCGCGGGTGATTTCGCAGTCACTGCGAAATCACCTTGGGCCTGAATAATGCCATGACAGTGACATCATTCATGAGAAGGGGTCCCAAACCCATGTTGAAAAATTTGGTGTTAAAATTCAAAAGACTGTTTTTTAATGAGCGTATGCGCAGTTCCTACGCAGGCTCAGAAGTTCACAATTTTCAATATTTTCACTCCACATTTTCAACATTGCCATTTTACCACATCTTCTATGAGCAGTACAGCTGTCATTTTTCACATCTGACCCAAAATGTGTTCCATTCATGTAGCGCACAATGGCGCAGTCAGTGCTAAATCAATTACAGGACAAATTAAGAAAATCACAGTGACACTGTTCATGAGCAGAGGTCTTAAATGGCTATGTTGAAAATTTGGTGAAAAATTCCTAAAAATGACTGTTTTACGAGTGTAAGGCTGTGCAGTTCCTAATGCACGCCGTGAAGGTCGCAAATTTTCAATATTTTCACTCCAGATTTTCAACATTTCCATTTTATCACACCTTCTTATGAGTAGTACAGCTGCCATTTTCACATCTCACCCAAAAATGTTTTCCTTCGTATGGCACACAATGGCGCGTCGATTATCTTGAGATCAATATCGAGGGCAATTAAAAATCACAGTGACACTGTTCATGAGCTGAGGTGTTAAAATGGCTTTGTGGAAAATTTGGTGAAAAATCTCAAAAAACGACTGTTTTACGAGCGTGCGTTGTACAGTTCCTATGCACGCTCGTAGGTTCATGAATTTTCAATATTTTCACTCCAGATTTTCAACATTCCCATTTTACCACACCTTCTTATGAGTAGTACAGCTGTCATTTTTCACATCTCACCCAAAACGTGTTTCTGTCCATGTAGCACAGTCGGTGTGCGAAATCAATGTACGGGACAAATTAAGAAAATCACAGTGACACTGTTCATGAGCAGAGGTCTAAAAATGGCTATGTTGAAAATCTGGTGAAAAAATTCCTAAAATTGACTGTGTTATGAGCGTGTGTTGCACAGTTCCTATGCATGCTCGTAAGTTTGCAAATTTAATATTTTCACTCCAGATTTTCAACATTGCCATTTTATTACACTTCCTTATGAACAGTACAGCTGCAATTTTTCATATGTCACCCAAAATGTGTTTTGGCACATGTAATGCACAATGGTGCTGTTGGTGTGTGAAAGCAATGTTTAGGACTGATTAAGAAAATCACAGTTACACTGTTCATGAGCTGAGGTCTTAAAATGGCTATGTTGAAAATTTGGTGACAAAAGTCCATAAAATGACTGTGTTACAAGTGAGCATTGCCCAGTTTCCACGCACCCTCGCTAGTTCATGACTTTGTAATATTTTCAGTCCAGATTTTCACCAGTGCCATTTTTCCACACTTCCTTATGAACAGTACAGCTGTCATTTTTCACAACATGACTGAAGTGTGTTTCCACACTTTCAGCACAGAGATGCGTGGTCGCTGTGGGAAATCATTGTTCGGCACAGATAAAGAAAATCACAATGACACTGTTCATGATCGAGGCACCAAAATGCCTGAGTTGACAATCTACTGTAAAAATCTCCAACCTAATATATACGGTGTGTGCTGTACAGTTTCTATGTACGCCTGTACTTCACCATTTTTTTTAATATTTTTACTACAGATTTGCAACATTGCCATTTTTACACCTCCACATGAACAGTACAGCTGTCATTTTACATCCTGTTCGAATGTTTTGCACCTGTGGTGCTAAAATGCCGTAGTCACTGTGCATAAGCAGCTTTCGGCTAACAAACTGATATTCCCCCTGTTCATGAGGTGGGGTCACAAAAAAAACAGTTGAAAATTTGGAGTGAAAATACCAATGAATGCCTGAGGTATTAGGGTTTCCAACCATAATGCCCAACCCTGTAGAGAATGACAGGCATCAGGGGTGTGACTTGGGATTCTCACCTGTGATGCTCATACCATTCCACACCCTGCAGTCAGTGAGAGGCATCAAGGTATGCCTTGGACTCTTCGGCCCCAAACTTCACCCCATTCTCCTATATCGCACCCATCTCACCATATTTCCTAATGAAATGGGGTGCGCATAAGGGCCAAAGACCCCAAGGAACACTGTGACACTTGTCAGTGTCTCCAGGGTGGGGTGTGGTGAAATGGCATGGCCGTTATGCCTGACAACCCAAACGCACACCCCAATGCCTGTCACTCTCTGCAGGGTGGTGGTGGGGTTGGCTTCAGTTCAATACGTCACTGCCATTCCTATTACGCAGCTCTGTAACTTCTACACTACCAATGCCAGCAAGCAAACATTCGGCATTGACAAATGCTTGTTAAGGGAAGCTGTGAGCCATTGAACCTGGTTCACTTTTGCGGCACATGAGTGCCCCAGACTTCCATTAATTTTTTTCTGGAAATTTATGAGGGCTGCATTTATGTCAGAAGCTGTTGGGATGAAAGACCTCTCACTATTGTAGACAAATCAAGGAACCTAAGAGATTGCATTTGAATAATCTGAGTGGGGCTGGAGGTTTGGGAAGGTGGATTTTCTGCACACAGGAGACCATAATATAGTCACGGATATACATGAGTCTGGATGAGTTTCAGCTTCTACTATATGGTAAGGGTGGGGGGAGAGAGCAGAGTCAATAATGGAGTGGTAAAAGTGTTAAGAGTTATGAGTGTAGGCTCAGAAATAGATTGGCTGAGTTGGAGTGATTAAAATATTTACTTAGCTTCTTAGAGGACTGGGAGAGTCAACAGGAGTAAAAGTTGCACTGAGTTCCCCAGTAAAAGCCATGTATGAGATAGATGAAATGAGTCAGAAATAGGGTTAGGATTGCAGCTGGGGCAGCAGTCAATCTCAGCAATGAAGCTAGTCAAAGAGAAAGGGATATGGAATTAGTGGAGCAGAAGCTCATGCGAGGAAGGGGCAGAGGAACGGTAAGCAGAATTGAATTGGAGATATGTAGTAATGTACATAGAACACACAAACACACACACACACACAGTGCCACTCCTGTCTCGATGTTGCCTAGTAACCCAGTAGCCAGGGAGGGATATGGTAGAATCTTTAATGGTGTAAAAGAGACAAGACTATAACAAAATGTATTATAGGGTATTTCTTCATGTAACCTTCAGGTAAGAGGACACCAAACTAAAAGTGCACCTTGACATCATGGGGATAGCCTTGTTGAACAAAGAGATGCCTTACTATGTGAATCAAATAATATTTTTATACTTTATCTAGGATCGCCCAGTTGAAATGTAATGTCTTGTTTCCTGTGTTGCCCTGCTTCTACCCATTTCACAACTGGGCAGACTGGACCACTGAGGGATTAAGTGAATTGCCACGGTCACAAAGGGAGTATTTGTTTTTTGCAAGGCTTGAACATTTTATTTTCGGATTCTAAGCCAATGCTTTAACTACTAGACCACAATTCCTTTTATACTGATAATTAATAATCACCCAATTTTTAAAATAATAAAATATTTATAAACATGTATAAGACATTATAAACTGTAAAAATTGAAAACTTACAACACCCTCATGAAATAACAAGGGCACAGGGTCTGTTAAAGAAGGAACATTTGTATTCCATAAAAATCATACACCTGACACATTTCGGATGGCAAACCACCTTTCCTCAAAGGCCGTATAAGACATTTTTGAAGAACATAAACAAATGCATGTTTTTAATCATTACCTATGAAGGCCTTTTGCAGTCCTGTAAATATCAGCAAAATATCTCATTACTTCCAAGAGCATCATATGAAGTCTGAACTATTCAGTGTTTACCTGACACAAAATGGCCGCCCAGGTATTAATAAGTTAAATAAGTTTGTAACATTTGCTTGAACTCTTTTTGACCCTTTATTTGTCACATTGGAACAAACAACACCAGAGAAGGATGTTGTGGTAGAGTACCTGGATATTTTCTCGGTTCTGCTTTAGTGCAGAAACATGCCATATAATAAAACATCATCTTCTGAGATGGGGAACTAGTGGCTCTTGTGTAATACTGAAACAAGCCATATACTGTTAGCAACAATAAAATTATTTATATGCTGAGAAACATCCTTAAAAAGATGGAAAGAATTAATTTAGCATTTCTGTATTCCAGCCTAATCGATGCAGAGATGACCACAAATTAGAGAATAATGCCTGGGCAATCATACACAACAAAGCCATGGTTTCATCATGGAGTGAGATGCCATCATAGACCTTGAGCGTGAGGCTCAACAGATCTCAGTGATGTCATCACACCCCAGAATGGAGAAATCAGCCTTGGTGCGTAAAATTGCCTGCATGTACCTACTGTACATGGAATATACCTACAATACCTCTCTATCATCACCCTGCCACACTCTACTTCTCCTCTCCTCCTCCCCCCTTTCCAGTTGACACCGCCTAACACTGGCCTACCCCTACACTCAATTAATCACTTATAACCTACCCCATACCCCTCTTATATGCACTTTAGTCCACCCTGTCATCTCTGTTTGCCTCGAAAATCTTGTTCTGCCTGTGTCTCTCGATATATTTCGTTTCCCTTCTTCCATTCTGCCTTCCACAATTTTTCGTTCCCTCCTTCCATTCTTCCTTTCCTTACTCGAGTCACTGTAAATCTTGACTATCTGTGTTACACTAATGGCTACCAATTACTATTGGGTCACCTTACCATCTAGTGCTACATACTGCTGCCAAGTTATTATATGTGTTCCAGTGTTACCAGCTGTCACCAACTGTTGCTTAATTGCTATATGTGTCTTCCTATCTTCTATAGTTAACTGTTGCATTGTTAGCCAATGTTATCCAAGTGTAATCCCTCCTGCTCTCGTTGTATGCAAGCAAACAAATTGTATTCCAACATTGTAGCATTTCTCTGTATTCGATCCCATTGTTCCCTACCCTCAGATCACACCAGGAGATGAGCAACTTGTTGCTCAGTGTGCCTTCCTAGTGAAACATTTCAATAAATAAATGAATAACATTAAATTGCCCATACATTATTGTATATAGTGTGTGTTTGTTCTACCTGCTTTCTAACTCTGCCTTGAGCTCTGGTCAAATAAAATAAAACAGCAAACAGCAGGATAAGATTAAATATATGCAATGTGATTTAATTAATAGCTACATGAGCTGGCAACATTTCTAGTAGTTCATATTTTAGCAAAGCAGTTAACTTTGGGTGTTTTTAGTCTTGCTGATATCTTCCTTATGGGGAATCTGCAGTGCAGATAGGCATGATGAATCTTAATATATTAGACTCAGGATTTGATGCTGTTGTACCACATTAGTGACATCATTACTCTGGTACAACAACGTTCTGACATCACTGCTGTAGTACAGCAGCATTCTGACATCATTACTGTGGTACGACAGCATTCTGACATCGCTACTGTGGTACAACAGAATTCTGACATCACTACTGTGGTACAGCATTCTGACATCACTACTGTGGTACAACAGCATTCTGACATCACTACTATAGTACAGCCACATTCTGACATCACTACTGTGATACAACAGCATTCTGACATCACTACTGTGGTACAACAGCATTCTGACATCACTACTATAGTACAGCCTCATTCTGACATCACTACTGTGATACAACAGCATTCTGACATCACTACTGTAGTACAACAGCATTCTGACATCACTACTGTGATACAACAGCATTCTGACATCACTACTGTGATACAACAGCATTCTGACATCACTACTATAGTACAGCCACATTCTGACATCACTACCATGATACAACAGCATTCTGACATCACTACTGTGGTACAACAGCATTCTGACATCACTACTGTGGAACAACAGCATTCTGACATCACTACGTGGTACAACAGTATCTGTCAGTGTATGGAGTTCCATACATTATAACATTGAAACATACACAGTAATATGGCCATTTACCATGTAATGCTTTATTATGAAAGGTCAAACATGCAGTGAACCTGTACAGTTAACAATCAGTTTCATAACCTTGCACTCGGACTTGGATAACTTATTGGAATTTATATTTGAATTGTTTTACATAGCACAAAAAAACAATACTCAGAGCTTACTTAAATGCATGTCTTTTTAAAAAGAAAATAGTATGTTTTGGATGTTAATATTTTCTTTCAAAAAATCTCTCATTCTGGGTGCCTGACAGTGTGTCATGGCTCTTGTGCTTCACAAAAGGTACTGACTCATCTGTGCCAAAATATTATTCCCTGTCTCTCTTATCCTTACTCTAGCTAAGCTTCAGTAAAAGACAATGCTCTCCTAGCTCCCTCCCTCCTCTCAGTTCATCTTCCTTCCTTACTTTCCTATCTGGCTGCAGGAAAACCCACTCTACTGTATCATTTTTAGAGATGCAGTAAAATTTAATTTCGCTGGTGAGGTTCTGTTGATATCTGCAAATTTCACCCGTGAAATATTTAACAAATTCACGCACTTAGCAAAATATTTTGCAGGTGCAAAATGCAGAGGTTTGCGTTAGCAAATTGCAGAATTTCACCTGTGAGTAGCAAAATTCCACCATTTGCAGGTAAAATTGTATTTCTGTCGTATGAAATCAGAGTTTAGTATTTGATAAAAATATTTTACTAAATGCTCGAATTTCATGAAATATTTTGTGGAATGAAGTTTGGCAATTTGATATGTCTCTACTCCTTTTGTGTTGGGCAGAAAGTGCAAATTCTGCAAAACACACACAAATGTTGTCGTACTCTCCTGGGTTAAAATATGAATCCCCTACTGTGTCAAATTTTCTCTCTGATTTATGGTATTTTCTGGATGAAATGTGGAATAATGCACATAAACCACGGAATGAAGAGAGGTGGTACTGATGACGACCAAGCAGGAATGAGATCTGGGTTAATCATATCTGAAGACCCAAAGGTGACCACACAGTGTGACAAGGCAGTGTAGAGAGCTAGTGGGTTGCTAGGGTGCACAGGGAGGGGAACCACCAGCAGAAAGAGGGAGGTGGGGATACCCATGTATAAATCATTGGTGAGACCTCACCTGGAGTACTATGTCCAGTTCTGGAGACACATCTTAGGAAGGATATAAACAGAGAAGAGTTGGTCCAGAGAAGGGCAACTAAAATGGTGCAGGCCTGCATCTAAAGCCCTAAGAGGAGAGATTAAAAGACCTCAGTGTTTACACCCTGGAGGAAAGGGGGAAGGGGTATGGTAGAGACTTTCAAATTCCTCATATAAATAGGGTACAAGAGGGAAGCATTTCTCAGAAAAAAAATGTTCAAAAACAAGGGGTCATGCTATGAGCTACGGGGGGAGGGAATACTACTTCACAGAAAGAGCAGTAGATGCCTGGAACAGCTTCCCAATGGAGGTGGTCAGGGAAAAATCTGTGACGGGATTCAAGAATGCATGGCATAAGGGAACTTTACTGGTAAGGAAAAGGAGGGTAACGTCAGAGACCAAGTAGGTTCTGTGGTATGACAGTAGATAGGGAAAATGGACAGGCTGGGTGGGTCAAGCGGTCCTTATCTGCCATCAAATTCTATATACTGTAAACTATGTAACAACAGGACCACTCTTCCCTGAGACTTCATCTTCTCCTGTTCCTTATTCCCAACCTGATGTCATAATACTCTGCTTGTGACGTCACAGTCATTTAAATAGCAACAGGCTGTCATGTCACAAGAAATGACTTCAAATGGGGAAGAAACTATAGGGATAAATGAACGTGATAGATAAATGAGCTGCTTTTCATGTAAGTCACCTCAGTAATAAATAAAGGAACATGGAAATCATTAGATAATACATGCAATGCATACTGAATTACAGTATGTCTAAATGTAATGTATTACAATCTTTTTCCAGAGGGGTCATGGTTCTTTTTCTTTAGTATCACTGTTTTATTGATTTTCAGAAAGAAAGCACATCAGCACACACAACCATAAACAAGGTCAGTACTGACAAAACAGCCACAAGACAGTCACAATGAAGCAACAAAGGGTCCATCATAAAATCCACCTTATGCAGTAAATGGACAACAAGTGGGACAAGCAAAAATAAGATGCATACTAAGAACTCTGTAAACTTTATGAGATGGCACTGGAGCAGGATATTGTTGTAATCATGGCTTTGACTGGTACTGTATATTAGTCCTGGAAGGGAAGTCAATAACAGGCACAAAAAAGGGAAATAAACACCCAACATCTTGTGTAACAAGAAAATGACTTTAACTATAACCCCTAGGTTTGCAGATCTAGTTCTACAATACTGTTCCAGCTAGTAAGGGGTGCACAACAAACATATGAGGGCATTTACAAAAATTATGCTAATCGTTTTACATATAAAATTAATGTTTTATGCCCATACGTTGCCATATAAATGTTGTCTATTTTTTATTAATTTGACTTGCGTAGGGAAGCCCAGCAAGGATGCAGCTCTCATTTTTGGTGAGATCTTACTTTCACTTAATTTAACATGTGGTAGGAATGATGCAAAGTAAAGTTAAATGATTTGCTCAGGGTCATACATCCCACAAGAATTTCATCTGGGGTATCCTTGTTTACAAGCCTCAGCTCCTAACCACCGCACTACACTTACTTCCTACCTGGCCCTGAGGAATCACTTCCTGGCCTGACACTGTATGTAGTTAAATTGAATGTGGCTAGGTAACTCTGAGAATAAGTGAATTGAAAGCGTCATGGTGAAAATACATTCTGCCTAGACTGGGTAAATGCTAGCGCACATGTCCCGCACCATGAGGCCATGGCCTCGTCAGATGAGGACATTGTTGGGGGACACAGGGACAAGTTCTGACGCTGCTGTAAAGATTGAGCTTTGGAGGACCATGCCTTGAGGTTAATGGCTGTCAGAGTTAATAAACTGCTGTCACAAGGGTGTATTTAGATGGGGTGGGGGAGGGGCAAAAATACAAATACAGTAATCAAGAAGAAATAGTTTTCTCAAAATGTTACGGCATGCACTCCATCTCCTGTTTCTCCCCATGATCTATGGCTTTCCTTAGTTTGGCCCAAAATAACTGCTGCTGCATCGTATCTGCTGGCCAATCCAGATACGTTTTCTTCTTGACAAGCTTTGCCAGCCTGTGATAGGCTGAGAGTTCTTTCACTTGAATTCTCTGCAAAAACACCAAGATCAGGATGTCCTTGCTTTTAGCCAGCAGCCTGTAGGTGGTCATTCGTATTTCCAAAGAGCACCAGTGACTCCGCAAGTAGTTCCGACTTATCACGCACACTGTCCATCGGCTCTTGTAAATGCTGTCCACAATGTTATCCACAATATTCCGACCCAGTTCAAAATCCCTGCTGTGCAAACAGACTTTAAAGAATGGTGGGTCATTCCCTTCCAGGTTTGGGAGGAGTTTATTAATGATCCATTCTTCATCATGGCTGCTGTAAGATACGAACACATCATACTGGTACTGATCTCTAATGCCTTTCTTTCTCCTTCTGTTTAGCCAAGCCCGGAGCATGTAAAACAAATACAAAATGTACCACCAAACATTTTTATAAACAAGCATAGCACAAATGAAAGTCAAGGTAGGAATGTAGGTCCAAATGAAACAGTAGATCTCAACCTCGAATCTGCATTCACTATCAATGAATTCAAGGTAATTTGCTCTCAGGGCTCCAGTGGAGCAGTTTTGCTCCGACAGTTTTATTACATATATTTGTGGATTGGAAACAAGCCACTCACTGAGCCAGCCATTCACACACAAACAGTCAAACATAGTGTCATAAACATACAGGTATCTCAGACTGGACAAAGGACTAAACAGACCCTCACCCAGCTATTTTATTGTTGACCCCTTAAAAACAAGAACTTCTAGACTGCTTAAATCTTTAAACATTTCTGAACTAAAATAAGTGATTCCTGAATTCTTTAATATTAAAACCTCCAATTTAAATAACTTCTTGAAAAGTTGCTGGGGGTCAAGACGCTGAAACTGCACATCTACCGCAATGTCACTGAGGTAGAGAAATTTCAGGCTTTTCAAATACTGAAGTGACCCATTTAGAGGGCTGACATAGTCTGGTAATACTTCCTCTGTACCCAGGCTGTAATACAATTGCTCAACATTGATAAATAACTGTAGAGCTGATAATTTGTAGAGAATTTCAAAACAAAATAAATGTCGATTCTTATACACACGCAGCTCATTTATGGATTTAAAAGGAAAGTTATCACATGTGTGTATAGAAATGCTACTGGCTTGAATATATAATGCTGCCACAGAATTATTAACAAACTGACTTCTTAAACAAATGTTAAAACCTTGTAATTTTAATATCTTTAAATTTAACTGGTATATCATAAAATTAGTAGGAGTCTCTGTATGTGAAAAACCTATCCGGAGCTCACGTAGATCCAAAAGTTTCATCAGAAAATCATTATGCAATAGAAAATCATTCTGAGCCAAACCTAAGATTTTTAGACTTCCTAGATGTTTAAAGCAGTCATTCTGAAGCACAAACAGATTGTTGGAGTCTAAATTCAACTTCCAATCTCCCCATACCATAAAAAGCATCAGATTCAATAGACGTGATGTGATTTTCCCCTAAATCTAACTCAATCAGATGATGAAGGCAAGCAAACTGGTGTGCCTTGATACTGGTTATATAATTTGAATAAAGATTCAGATGCTTCAACTTTGAAATAAGTGTGTCCTCAGGGCATAGCTCCAACAGGGCTATCTTGTTTTTGGATACATTCAATAAGGTAAGATTTTCCAGTGTTTGGATGAAGAAATGTGGAATAACCTGTAACCTGTTTTCCGCCAAGTCTAAACTTTGAAGATTTCTGCATTCAGCAATAGTTCTATTTGAAATAGACTTTATAGCATTACTAGACAGCAACAAATGCTTTACTCACAAGACAGATGCAGTCAGACATACACCAGTCATGTCAATGTAGTCTTTGCTTAACATGTGAGTCACACAGAGTGTTTCAATGGTTTGGATCCCAGAATGAAGAAGCTCTGTTATCTTTAGTTTGCTATAATTAATGGACAAGCGCCGGAGATGTTTGAAACCATCCAGGCAGTTTTTAGGAACTGGTCCACTCAGCGGGTTATGGGAAAGAACAAGCCATGAAACATTCTGGGTTTGACATCGATTTTGCTCAATTCTCTGTTCTACTATAGCAACTTTCTTTGACTTTGAGCTGTAACAAAGTTTTTCTACTGATTTGTCTTGAATATCCAGGTACACCAGTGTATTGAGTGAACATATTATTCTGATTACTGGTGTTATACTGAGAAAAAAACTTTTCATAATGCTAAGATATCGCAGTCTTTCTAGTGGCTCAAGGAGAAAATCACCAGTTTCAGTTTCCACCGACACTCTTTTAAGATACAATTTGGTGAGGTTCTCCAAACCAAGGATTGTTTGATTATCCAATACAAAAAGCTCCTTTGGACGATCTTCAATTATCCACAGACTGTTCAGACGTGGGAGTCCCTGGAAAGCTCCAGCTGACAAGTGGATTGATCCCTTCAGATATAATGCTCTTAACATTGGAAGGCTGGAGAAGGCATGTGGGTGTACTGAACTCCTAAGCATGAGACATAGGGTATCTGTTTCTCTGGGGAGCTTGTCCATGATGCCTCGGACATCAGTTACCTGAGAGCAGTTTGCATACACCTTAAAATTCTGCACCCGGAAGCTAGAACAGTAATGATCAGAAATGACATCATTCTTGTAATAATCCTCACGGAACACCTGGCACTTTCTACTCAGGAACAAGCAGAAGGAAAAGCTTAACAACATCGGAATAACAGCCAGTGGAAGATGGGATCTTGGCATCCTGAGGCATATAACGTCCATGACACAAGCAGAGTTGTGTTCAGCCAACAATCTTGTGCAGTTGTTTTAAACATCTAATTGTGATGACTTTCTGCTTAGCCCCTTTTTAGTTCACCCTTTCAATTCCAGCAAAAGAAAACACTTTTGTTTTGGTGTTGTGGTTTTACATTATCTAATCCTTCATATTATTTCCATTTTGTATTGTGGTTTTACAAATACCTAACCCTTCAAAGTTGAGGAACATGAAGTTGCTGTAGGCAAAAACAACTCTTACAATTCGTAAACCACAGAGTGACTTGATGTCAAGAGTCTGCAGTAAACTGATGATATTTCTGCATTTTCAGAAAGCAGGCCATTTAGTTACTTCTATTTTTTAATTGCCTTTTTAATAAAAGAGTTTTGCATGTATACAAATAGTGGTGAGACTGTATACATAATATGTTTAAAAGCTAATATGTAGTGTTCAAGATATCAGAACTCTAATACTGTGATATAGTAATGTCTGGTTCAATAAAGTAAATCAGATAAATCAGTGCACTTGATCAGAACAGAGAAAATTATAAAAAAATGATTTAAGAGCTAGAGCGGTAATGCTATTCATCTGATATCTATGCTGTAACAAAAAACAAAAATAACGTTTATTATGATATAGCTTCTTGCGGTTGTATTTTATTTTCAAAAATGTTTTACCATCTGCTTAAAGTTCCTCCCTGCAGGGAGGTCTTTATATAAGGAAATGCTGTTAACCTTGTATGGAACCTATAATAACAAGCATTTGTCAATGCCGAATGTTGGCTTGCTGGCATTGGCATTGGTAGTGCAGGAGTTAGAGAGATGCATAATAGGAATGACAGTGAAGTACTGAACTGATGCCAACCCACCCCCACGCTGCAGAGACTGACAGGCATTGGGGTGTCCCTTTGGGTGTTGGCCATAGTGCTCATGCCATTTCACCTCTCTTTATCCTGCAGACACCGACAAGTGTTGCGGTGTGCATTGGGGTCTTCGGGCTTTAAGCTCACCCCATTCCATAAGAAAATACACTGAGATGGGTGCAGCACAGGACAGTGGGGTGAACTTTGGAGCCAAAACGTCCAAGACACATCTTGATGATTGTCACTGGCTGCAGGGTGGGGGTGGGGGTGGAATGGTGTGAGCATTACATCCGACAATCCCGAGTCACACCTCTGACACCTGTCAGTCTCTACAGGGTAGGGCGTTATGGTTGGAAACCCTAATGCCCGAGGCATTTTCACTCCAATATTTAACATGGACTTTTTGTGACCCTGCCTCATGAACAGTGGCACTATCAGTTCGTTAGCCGAAAGGTGATTTTTGCACAGCGACTGTGCCATTTGGCACCACAGGTGCGAAAACACATTTTGCACAGGATGTGAAAAATGACAGCTGTACTTTTGATGAGGAGGTACAAAAAAATGGCAATGTTGAAAATCTGGAGTGAAAATATCACAAATGCACGAATGCACAAATGCACAAATGCAATCTGCCAATGCACACTCGTAACACAGTCATTTTATGAAGTATCATCACCAAATTTTCAATATAGGCATTTTAGGACCTCTGCTCATGAATTGTGTCACTGTCATTTTCATAATCTGGCCCAAACACTGATTTCCCACAGCGACTGCGCTATTGTGCACCGGAAGAGCGGAAACACATTTCGGGCAGGATGTGGAAAATGACAGCTGTACTGTTCACAAGGAGGTGTACAAAAATGATAATGCTGGAAAATCTGGCATTAAAATATTGCAAATGCGCGAAGTTACGAGCCTGCGTATCAACTGCGCAACGCACGCCAGAACAGGCATTTGTTGGATTTTCCACCAAATTTGGAACATAAGCTTGAGAGGCTACCTCATGACACTGCACCGTCATTTCTACATCGGGTCCCAAAAGGTGATTTCATGCAGTGACTGTAAAATCACCTTCAAGGCTGATTAACGCCATGACAGTGATAGAATTAAGGAGGAGGGGCCCCAAAAACCCCATGTTGAAAATTTGGTACCAAAATTCCAACAAATGCCCGAGATATGCAGCAAAGTTGAAAACCCCATTCATTCCATTATACAGCTTACCGGCATTTCCTCAGTTTGCGGTCGGCTTTGAAGAAGTGCAGAGGTGTTCCCAGTCCACCGAAGATCGTCGCGCCGGACTCTGGAGGTAAGTATGGGGTGAGGGGGGTGAGGGGTGTGTGGGGAGGCAGGATGTGCAGTGGGTTGGTGCGGGTGGCGGGGCAGGAGACTACGAGGGACCGTTTTCTTGTTACAGGGAAGAAAAAAATAAAACTAACATCGCGGGACAGTTTTTTCTATTCAGGGAACTTGGCACGCTGGGGTGGGCTCCCAGTGTGCCACCTAACTGTTTTGGGGGTGGGGTTGCTGCAGCTGATGGGGGATTGGGCTCCCTCATCGGCAGACAATGGGGTGAGTTTATGCCGACGCTGATAGCACCCCGTCAGCACACAATGACAGCCGGGAGGCAAGAGCTGAGGATTGGGCACCCCCTCAGCATATAAGAAATGTGGGGGGTTGATTTATGCCGACGGGGAGTGGCCCACCGTCGGTACACAATGAAAGCGGGGGAGGCAAGAACCGAGGGATTGGGCAACCTCGGCATATAGGAAATGGGGCTGCCGTATGCTGACGGGGAGTGGGCTCTCGACGGCAAATTTGTGTGCCACAGAAAGCTGGCTGGGGAATTGGGCAATCCTTGAAGTCGGGTTATTATGTTGCTAATGTGGCGAAAGACGAGGAAGGGTCTGGCTGCTTCCGACGCAGCTTCTTTGCTCGGATTGCAGCGGACCTTTCCTTAGATGTGCTCACCACATTAGCATGCATGGTTTGGTGCCAGCATGCAGGCTGATTGGGGAATGAGGGACGCACCTACTGATGTGTGCCCTGCATTCGCCCAACAGCGGCCGCGCCTCCAAATCTGCACTGTCCCACGATGTTGACTTGCGCACAAGCGCGGCAAGCCACATAAAAATATAATTGGGGAGGGAAAACATCTGTAACCTACATGGTTAAGTCCTAGCCTGTTATCAGGACAGGAAAGTAGGTTGGGGACACTTAGTAAGTAAAGAAATACAGAGGATTGGAGAGCATAAAATTAGGGGACAGTATATCCCCTCTCTAAGAAAAGAGTTATTCAATTAGAATGGACTGAGTTGTCAGCCCCTCTGCACATATAGAGAAAGAATGGGATGGTTAGTTATGGAACAAAGTCAGGGTAATGAAGAGCTTGATAATTAACCCATGTATGCCAGAAAATCTGAAATGATTTGGTGTGAGAGTTAATATTAGCTATTAATCTGTCCAAGCTATAAATTTCATATGTCAGGGCTCTGCAGCATTCCTTTGTGGGGACACGCTCAGTATGCCAGCATTTCATAATAGCCTGTTTAGCTGCCAGAATCAAAACTGTAATTATTTTGAGTATGGGCTCAGAAATCTTCTGACCTTGTGGAGAGGTGGCTGTTAAGATATACGCGGGGGTGAGCAGATCGTGGAAACCAAAGAAGTCTTTCATTTCTGTAAGGATCTCCGTCCAAAAAGGGCCCAGCTTAGGACATTCCCATAATACATGGGTTATATTAGCTGAGGGATGGCCACACTTTCTCCAGCATATTCCCATTGCTGAGCCACAGTATTTGGCAACCACAGAAGGGGGTCTGAAGAAATGGATCCTGGATTTTCAAGCAAACTCCTGCCAGTAAGAAGAGTTCAAAGCTTTGAGAGCCTGAAATGAGTATGTTTGCCATAGGTCACTATTTATCTCTTCTGGTATCTCCAAGGCCCAGGCTGTCCTGATATAGTCGGTAGAATCTTTTTTGTAATCTTTGAAGGCTTTATATAAATAGCTAATAAGGTGTGCCTGTTCTTGCCCTTCTAAGCCAGCTTAATAAGTATTGTCAAGGAGTTTGGAGACTCTGCTAATTTAACTGAACTGTCTTCATATGGAAGGAGTGAGTTTTTTTTATTTATAATAATATGGACTGGAGGATTCTGGGAGTTTATACTGATGTTGGAGATAGCTAAGAGACAACAACCTCGATGGGGTGACCAATTGCCCCACATACCATATCCGGGTTGCCCAGGACCTGTTTACTTCTTTTGTTTGTTTGGGTATTAAGAGTGTGTCAGCATTTAAAGGACGGAAATAAAGTTTTTCAGAAAAAGAGAGTGTTGTATTCAATATGGCAAGCCAGGTTCTATAAGGTATGCTATAAATTCTGGGAACTGTGTCAGAGGGAGACATTGTGGTGGGTTTCCAAATAGAAGAGCAAGCACATCAGGATGGTTCAGAACTGCTAGTTACAAATCCTTCCAAGGGCTTTATACATAGGGTTGATATGGTTCAAAAAGAGTTGGAGTTGGGTGGCCGTGGCGTAAGTTTTAAGGTCTGGTAAATGTAGACCACCTTTTTATTTGGATAGCTGTAGCATTGAAAATTTAATTCTGGGGGTCTTTCTTTCCAAAAAAATGAGAAATGATTTTATTCCAATAGCAGAAGTAAGTATTAGCTGGGGTGATGGGGAGGGTTTGAAAAAGGAATAAAAGCTGGGGGGAGAATATTTTGCTGTATAGTTTCAATTCTGCTGAGGGCCATTTAGTTACTTCTGAATCAGGGTTTGCAGAAGAGTAAAACAGTTCAGGTCTTTACCTTCATAGTATGCCAAACTCTTTATCTATGATATAGTGAGAAAATCAATTCTTTATTTCTGGTCTGGAGCTTTCCCTTTGAATAATATGGTACACAGTACAGTTTGTTCACTAATAATTAACCTTTCCCCCCTCCCCATACTTCATTTTATTGACTGATCATCCTACTCCCCCATGCACAAATGGTCAGTCCCTGGTTTTTAATCCTTTCTTCTTCCTCTCCTCCAGCACTCCTGCAGCCACCCCTTCAACC
This sequence comes from Neoceratodus forsteri, assembly GCA_016271365.2. NCBI lineage: Eukaryota > Metazoa > Chordata > Ceratodontiformes > Ceratodontidae > Neoceratodus > Neoceratodus forsteri. The sequence continues at coordinate 75,101,410 of JADMNL010000035.1, forward strand.
AAGTATGGTTGCTTTTCAAAGTCCTCTAGAATGAACAGTGAAGGACAGAATTTGAGTGAATTTTATATAATGGTTTGCTGAAATGGTCCACACTGAGCAGCTAGGCACCACCCAGGTCTCATAATTATTGATTTTTTATTGTTTTGGATGAGTCAAACTCTTCACAGTCTTCAAAATATTTTTACAAAATGCTTCTGTGAGTATCCTGCTTTATCCCAGTCTGTTATATTAACCTTTTCCCTTAGTCACAAATACAATAAAATAATAGAATGACCTCTAACTTTGTAAAGGAATGCTGGTAAATGCATGTAGGCATGGACCACCTGGCCAGTATGAGTGTAAACAAAAGCAAAGAAGAGTTTCTGCGCTCTAGGTAGGACACTTAGGGAATGATCAGTGGTGGTGGCAACTTTCTTGGATGTTTAATGACCCCTGTCTATCACCTCAGCAGGTGCTTTGGACATTGCCCTCTTCCTAAAAGGGATGGACTGCTGATGCCCTCGGGCAAAGAGGCAGTGCAGGGCCGATTAGCCCAATCAGGTGCAGAGGTACCTGACGGGGGCTGTCCTGGGTCCCTCCAGACTGGAAAGGCCAGCACAACATAAAGTGCCAGGTCAGACAGAGCACACTCTTTTTGAACCATCCACAGGTAGCGATTTTGTTTCTGCTTCATTGTCTCCAACTAGTGCCCTGCTTATTGACTAAGTTAAATTTATTCATTTTTGTGTTGGTTTTTTATGCTCGCTGCCCTCTACTACTACAGCCCACAGCCCCTTTCACATTTTTCAGTGGTTCACTATGCTGGCATTCTCTGCAGCCCACTTGATCAGTTCTGTCTTCATGGCGCTGCTCCCCCTCACCAGCTTTCTGAAAAAAAAAATTAAACCAGTGGTTCCAGCTCTGCATTTTATACAGCCCTGCCATGTTGCCTCCGACTTATCCATGGTACTTGTTTCTCCTCGCTGATCTGTGTTCATCCTTAGCTGCTCAGGTTCTCAGATTCCTTTTTGGTGGACCTGTTAATGGTTTCCCCTCCCACAGCTGTTGTTGTTCCTTAGATGCCATCTTCTATCTACCTGGAGCTGTACTCTGTTCCCCCACAGCTATACAGTCCATGGACCCATGTGATCTGCTGACTCTGGCATGGGAGGCCCCCCTCAGCTTCTCCAGGGCACTAATAAATAAAACCTATAATTACAATAGTAAAGGTAGATACATTTATTTAGAGGTAGTTGCCCTGTTTTCTCTACTGGACTGCTAGCTCAGTCACTGGGATCGTTGGCACTGGGCTGGTTATCTTCTGGGCCCTGTGTACACCCCCCCCCCCAACAGCCCTGTGGGTGTCATGTTCTGGTGCTAAAACTATATGCTTGTAGCCATAGAAACTTAAATATCCCAGTCTGCCTCGCCATCTTGCCTTTCATGGTATGGGTCCAGATTATTGAATCAGGCATGCTGAGCCCTCTTTAGCCCTGCGTGGATGCTGTTTCTATTAGGAGATGCTTACATTCCATACTGCTATAGCCCCTTCCTTTTGGCCCTCTGCTGTTGTGTGCCTTGACCCCCCCAAACACCAGTTTGGTTTTCCCTGCCTGACTTCTTATTCAGCCTGGTCCTAGGTGTGGCTGGTGCTTGTGTATGGGCTGGCTTGCTTTAACTGTTGTAGTGATTAAGTCTTAATTATTACCCTGCAAACTTCCAGTTGCCAAAAAAAAAAATCATCTAAACACCTTTGTTTTGCATGTGTTAGTGGATGTTGCTCTAAATAACATAAATTTAAAAGATAGATCTCAATTTTGTATTGGTTTAAAAAAAGTTTAAAATCAGCAGAGGGTTTGTGAAGTTGAAGGGATACCATTAATCCCCTCTAGAGGTGCTTTGCCCCATTGTTTAAGCACATCTTACAAATGCTCAGCCTATCCCAGTGCTCCCACTGCTGCATAATAGTATCTACATGTGAGAGTGCAGGGGTCATCCAGCTATGTTTTGTTTTGTTTTTTTAGTCTTTGGTAACCGGGTAAGGCCCACTAGGCACAAGTGCCTGTTTTCAGGGGTGGCCTGGGAGCACTGGGCAGTTAAGTGACTTGCTCAGAGTCACACAGTATGCAAGTGGAGGTTGTGAGAATCAAACTCAGGTCTGGTCTGCTGGATGTACCAAGCTCATTCACACCTTGTTCCTCTAACCTCTAGGCTATACTGCCAGCCCATAAGTGTACGCACATTGTAATTAACCCTCATCTCCCTGGGGGAGCGAGGGCCAGGTGCACTCGTGACTTCATAATGCTATCTATATGTGGGAGCGCAGGGCCCTCTTGGCCTTGTTCTCCCACCTATCCATAAGTGTTGAGACTTGGCAATTAACTATTGTGCTGCCCATGGCACAGCATCACAGTCACTATAGGAACACTGATAACATTTCCCATCACAGTTATAGTGAAGGCCTGGAAAGACGCATAACTGCTTAGTACACCTGAAAGTGTACAAAGCAGCATTCAGAAAAAGTCTGCATCTCAAAACATTTTCAAGATATAGCCCCCAAAAGGTACCTGACCACCACAATGCTATCCTATGGGAAATTTCTAAACTTCAGAATGTTATAACTATGGAACCCTTATAAATTTTATCAGCAAACCATCAAATATAATATCTCTGGGACAAGCCATTTGTACCCTGAAAATTTCAACCCATAGGTTCAAACCATTTCTTGGCAGTGAAGTGATAAAGAAACACAGATTTGTTTATTTATTTATTTATGACAATTTCAGATAACACCTTTGAGCAAACAGTGCTCTTTTACAAAGGTTCCACATCTTGGACAATAGACAAGTATAGACAAGAACAGGCAGGTAGATAACAGTTAATACAATTACAGTACATGAGCTGCCGGTGGCTTTGTCAAGATAAGACAAAAGAATTAGTAATAGGTAAAACATTACAGAATGCATGAGCTGCCAAAGGCTTCATCAGGTGATCTAACAAGTTCATGAGAGGGCCAGAGGTAGTTGGTGAGAGGATAAGGTAGTAGGGGACAGGCAAGAACCGAGGAGGTGGGAGATTGGAGGGATAAGGCAGGTGGTGAAGGAGAGGAGTAGGTGGTGATGGAGGGGAGAAGGGATGGGAGATGTAAGTGGGGGTAACATGATGGGTGCGGGAAGGAGAGAAGAGAAGAGTTAGTATGGGCAAGGAGGAGAAAGGAGAGAGAAATGAGAACTAGAAGTGAGTTAAGGAGGGCTAAGGAAGAAAGGAGAGAGATTAGAATATAAAAGCTAGGAGGTGCAGGGGGTAATAGGTGAGGGGAAGGACAAGAATGTGAGAGGGAATGGAGAGAGGGAGGAGTGAAATCTTTGGGGCGGCAAGGGAGAAGGCTGAGGTGACTGACATGAGATATTAGAAGGCGTTAATAAGGAGGGAGTGGGGTGTGGTGAGAGTGCACAAGTAATGGAGAGGCCAGGAGGGCAAGCAGGGAATTTAAGTGTAGCAGTCACAGTAGGCACTGGCCACCAAGTGCTGTCGTGGTTTGTGCTTAAAGGAGCTGAGATTTGGTGCATTGGTGATATCCACTGGGAGTGTGTTGAACCAATTAGAGGCCCTAACTTTGTAGGAGCGCTTCCCTTGAGTGGTCTGGCAGCAGAGAACTGCGAAGATTAGTGTTCCAGAACTCCTGGTAAGGCGAGTGGCACAGTGAAGGGAAAGTACAGACTGAACCCCTGGTGGAAGGAGGGCTAGCACTGTCTTCTTAGCAAGTAAGGAGCTCTGATACTTAATTCTGCCTTGAAGTTGTAGTGTAGAAGTGCTGCAAATAGTAGCACTACTTTTGTGAAAGTTTGCAGCATTACCGCGGGTGTTTCATGAAATAATGCTGTAATTTGTGGCACTTTCACAAAAGTAGTGTCGCAACTTCGGCACATTTCAAACGTAGTGCAGCAATTCGCGCCATTAAAAATGTACAGCTAAAAATAAACATATTTCCAGATTCATTTCAAAAAAACTAATGCCAGAATCGTATTCCTTTGGCCCCAGCTAGGTATAAACAACTGTTGGTGTTTACCCAGGGGCAGTCATTTTTGAATTATACTGTTTTTTCCATGTTGCCACTAGTGGAATCTCCAAAGAACTGCCCCCATTTGTAAAAGAGAATGGCACTTTCGCATAGGACAGCTAATTTTTCCCATTGGAAATAATGGGAAACTTGAAATGTTTATACATTTTAAACAGATTAATATTTTTTTACCAAAACTTCAAAAGGCACATCTGTGACCCAGACTCCATATGCCCTGAAGGTTTCATCCCAAACCACCAAACAGTTTTGGAGAACTAGCATTTATTTTTTATTATTTTTTATATTAGTCTTTGGTAACTGGGTAAGGCCCACTAGACACAAGTGCCTGTTTTCAGAGGCGACCTGGGAGCACTGAGCAGTTAAGTGACTTGCTACAGAGTCACACAGTATGCAAGCAGAGGTTGCAAGAATCAAACTCAGGTCTGGTCTGCTGGCCGTATCAAGCTTGTTCACACCTCGTACCTCTAACCTCTAGGCTATACTGCCAGCCTAGGCGTGACAGACATTGCCTGAGAAGTTATATTTTTTCACATTTTATGACATTCTTTAGCTCCACATCCATGTAGCTAACCAGAATGAAACTTGCCAGGCCCAGAGATCTATGGTACCAGATGGGGCATTCACAATTTTGGGTGAATCAGTTGAATAGTTGCAAAGTTATTAAAGTGCAAACTTTTGGATTTAATATAGAAGTTAAATCTGAACCTAGCTATAGTGGCACTACCATGCCACTATAATATAAATATATGATGTTACAAGAGCCTCAAGATATAGAGGATAATGTATGGCAACAGTGAACAACAACACTACACAGTTGGGGCTGCTATGCTCTTCTGTGCCCTAGAGTCCCAGGTTCCCTACTCCCACAGTTGAAGCTGCTGCACCATGCTGCACGAGGTGGAGCATTTGATGCACAAACGAGCAGGACTGCTGCACCACATGCACTCTGTCCCACAGCCAGGATTTCTGTAACCTGATGCCCCCCTGTTTTCTGCCCCACAGTCAAGGCTTCTGCTCCATGCTGTCCTCTGTCTCTGCCACCACAGCCAAGGCTGCTGCACCCTGCTGCTGTCTTCACAGTCAAGGCTGCCATGGCCTGCAGTGCCATAGATCCCCATGCCTCCACAGTTATGGCTGCTGCACTATGCTGCCACTTGCCACAAGATTCAGGCCATTTGCTGCACCCTGTCCCCTGCCTCCACAGTTGGGGCAGTTTCTCCCTGCTGCCCCTGCCACCAGAGTCACATCCTTTGCTACACCCTGCTGCCCACATCCCTTGTCCCAAACAGGCGTGGCTGCTGCACCCTGTCCCACAGTTTTGGCTGCTGTACTCAGATGCCACCTCTGTCTCCTGCCTGAACAGCTGGGGCTGCTGAACCCTGTTGCCCTCTGTCCAGCACCTCCACAGTCAGGGACACTGCACCCCTGTTACCCGCTCTTCCTGTCTCCACAGTCAGGGCTGCTGTGCTGTGCAACATCCTAGAGTTCCATGCTCCATGCCTCCACAGTTGGGGCTCCTGCACCTGCTATGCAATTCCATTTCCCCAAATTGGCTGGGTTGCTGCACCATGTGCACCCTGTCCCATGATTAGGGCTGTTGTACTCTGATGCTCACCTGTGTCCTGCCCCATAGTCAAAGCTTCTGCACCATGCTGTCCTCTGTCCAGACCACCACTGTGCCCTGCTGCACCATAAAGCCCCTTGCCTCCACAGTTAGGGTTGCTGCACCGTGCTGCACCCTGCCACCAGAGTCAGATCCTTTGCTACACTGCCCAAACTACTCAAAATTAAAAATGGAGAATTACTTTCATCTTGCTTTGTGGGATGGGGGACAGGGGGCAGCAGGGTGCAGCATCCCAAATGTTCAGGCAGAAGACAAGGGAGGCATCAGGGTACAGCAGCTTAAGCTGTGGGACAGGGTGCAGCAGTCACACCTGTTTGGGACAGAGGCACGGGCAGCATGGCGTAGCAAAGGATCTGACTCTGGTAAAAATTACCACAGCACTAATTCAGTTTACTGGGTTCATCTATATGGCCTTAGACAGTGGGCAAATGGTGGGTGCATTCTTAATAGATCTCACCAAAACTTTCAACACCATCAACCATGCATTGCTACTTGAACAGTTGTCCAGCACCAGGCTCTGCCCTGACACAGTGGGCTGGTTCAGAAGTGACCTTGCTGAAAGAACGCAGCAGGTAACAAGCATTTGTCAGTTCCAAATGTTGGCTCGCTGGCATTGGCATTGGTACTGAAGGAGTTAGAGAGATGTGTGATCGGAATGACAGTGAAGTACTGAACTGATGCCAACCCCACCCCACCTGGAGAGACTGACAGGTGTTGTGGGGAGTGCCTTTGGGTCATTGGCCATAACGCTCTCGCCATTTCACCTCACACTATCCTGCAGACACTGACAGGTGTCGCAGTGCCTTGCGGCCTTTGGGCCTTATACTCACCCCATTCCATAAGGAAATATGCTGAGATGGGTGCGGTATAGGAGAATGGGGTGAACGGTGAAGCTGAAGACCCCAAGGCACACCTCAATGCTTATCACTGGCTGTGGGGTTGGGGTGGAATAGTGTGAGCATTACGGCCGATGATGCCAAGTCACATCCCTGATGCCTGTCAGTCTCTAGAGAGTACGGTGTTATGGTTGGAAACCCTAACACACCGGTCATTTGTTGGTATTTTTGCTCCAAATTTTCAAAATGGGATTTTTGTGACTCCACCTCTTTACCAGTAGCACTATCATATCATTACTCAGTCCCAAAAGGTGGTTTTGCACATTGGCCACACCAATTGGTGCCACAGGTGTGAAAACACATTTCTGGCAGGATGTGAAAAATTCCAGCTGTACTGTTCATGAGGTGGTGTGAAAAAAATGGCAATGTTGTAAATCTGGAGTGAAAATATGAAAAAATTGGTGAAGTTACGAACATGCGTAGAAACTGCACAACGCACGCCTGTAATGCAATCATTTTTGGGAATTTGTTCACCAGATTTTCAACATGGTCATTTTTGAACCTTTCCTCATAAACAGTGGCACTGTGATTTTATTAATCTATCCTGAGAGTTGATTTCCCACAGCGACCATGCCATTCTGCGCCACAGGTGTGAAAACACATTTCAGGAAGGATGTAAAAAATGACAGCTATACTGTTCATGAGGAGGTGTGAAAAAATGGCAATATTAAAAATCTGGAGAGAAAATGTTAAAAATTGGTGAAGTTACGAGCTTGTGTAGAAACTGTGCAATGCACACTCATAACGCAGGCACCTTTTGGAATTTTTTTCACCAAATTTGCAACATGGGCTTTTTGGGACCTCCCCTCATGAACAGTGGCACTGTTGTTTTATTAATCAGTCACAATAGGTAATTCCAAGCAGCGACAGCAAAATCCCCTTTCAGGACTGAGAAACTAAATGACAGTGACATGTTCATGAGGTGGGGTCCCAGGAACCCCATGTTGAAAATTTGGGGCCCAAATTCCCAAAAATGGCTGAGATATCAACTTAAGTTGAAACCTCCATTGTCTCCCATTATAAAGCTTACCGCCATTTCGTCAGTTAGCAGTTCGGCTTTGAAGAGTGCAGACGTGTCCCGGTTCAGAGAAAATCATGACTCCCAACCTCCGGAGGGTAAGCATGAGTGAGGGGGGTGCAGGGAGGTGGGTGAGCATAGGGAGGGTAGGGATGGGGAGGAGGACAAGGGAGACAACAGTGGATTGTTTTTGTGTTTGCAGGAAGGGGAAGAAAAGACCGCAAAGGAAGGTTTTCTTCATTTATAGGTTATACAACAAAAAAAAAGGGCACAATGGGCCAGACTCCCAGTGTGCCACAATTTTGTGGATGGCAACAGGATTGGGCATCTCCGATGTCGGCAAGTCGTAATGACGGGGGGCACATCGACACCAGGAGTGGATATTCCGTGTTGGAAAGGCACCCTAAGAGGAAAGACACACCAAGAGGGGGATGCTGACACAGGGATTGGGCACCCTGATGTCAGCTTTTTGGGAGTGTGTGGTAGGTGGCAGGAGCAGCCATGTTACGGTGTGCCACATAATGTGAGGGGACATGCCGACATGGGGATTGGGCTCCCTGATGTTGACTTTCTGTAGATTGTGTGGTGGATGGCAGGAGTTGCCATATTTACTGAAATATTTCACCAAGAAAGGCACGTAATGGAGGCATGTCACCTTGCGCTGCAATGATGAACCTGTCTCTGATTGCAGTGGCAGATTTGTTTCAGCTCCGTGACTCTCTCTGAAACTGCTGTCATTGGCAGCATGTTCACTGCTTGGCGTCTGAGAGACGCACCCACTAAAGCATCCCCTGCATTCGCCACAGCACCGACACACCTCTGAAATGTGCTACTACCACAGGACGTTGCTTGCTCATACACGCAAGCCAACATAAAAATTAATGGTATCCTCTTGAAGAGGCAGCAGGTTAGGACAGGGGCCCTCCAGGGATCTGCGTTGGGCCCTTTGCTCTTCGGCCTCTTCATAAACCACTTTCCTTAGGTCTGCCAAGGTAACATGCTCCTTTATGCGGATGATGCATAGAGATCCATGTTTTTCCTAAATAAGAAATAACAAGAAATTCAAGGTATAAAAAGAAATAACAAGAAATTCAACATATAAAAAGAATAAAATGAAAACAAACACATGAATAAAGTAAAAAAAAAATGCTTTTGGGGGGGAAAAACTAAATGAATGCTTACATAGATACATAGATACATAGACAGTGTCGGCAGATAAGGGCGTATGGCCCACCCAGTCTGCCCATTTAAGTTTGTAAGTTCAGTTTATGTTTTCCAGGAAGTCTGTTGCCCCTTACCCCTGACCTCCAGAATTCCTTTATGTCTATCCCATGTATTCTTAAATCCTGTGATTGTTTCAGCCCCCACCACTTCCTCTGGCAGGGTGTTCCACTTGTCCACCACCCGTTCTGTGAAGAAATTCTTCCTCACATTTCCTCTGAATCGTCCTCCTCCAACTTCATCCCATGCCCTCTAGTCCTGGAACATCTTTTCACTTAAAAATAGTGCATTCCTGCACCCTGTTCCTCCCTGTAAGATACTTGTATGTCTCTATCATATCCCCTCTCTCCCTCCTCTCCTCCAGGGAGTACATGTTCAGTGCCTTCAACCTGTCCTCATATGACTTGTGATGCAACCCATGCACCATCTTTGTTGCCCTTCTCTGAACCTTCTCTACCCTGTCTATGTCCTTACGTAGGTAAGGTCTCCAGAACTGTACACTGTACTCCAAGTGGGGCCTCACTAGTGTCTTGTATAGAGGAATTATGACCTCCCTTTTCCTGCTGGTGATGCCCCTGCCTATGCATCCCAGCATCCTATTTGCTTTACCTGCTGCCTTGTCACACTGTTTCCCTACCTTGAGGTCATCAGAGATGATAACCCCAAGATCCCTTTCCTGCTTGGTGCATGCTATATCCTCACCCCCAACTGATATATTGTGCCAGGGTTTTGTGCCCTATATGCATTATCTTGCACTTCCTTGCATTGAATTTCAACTGCCAAACCCCTGACCATTCTTCAAGTTTCTGCAGGTCCCTTCTCATTCTGTCTACACCCTCCGGTGTGTCTACTCTGTTACAGAGCTTTGTGTCATCAGCGAACAGTGAAATTCTGCCTTCTAGGTCCTGCGCAATGTCACTGATGAAAATATTGAATAGTACCGGTCCCAGCACTGATCCCTGTGGTACCCCACTGGTCACTCTTCCCTCTGTGGAGTGACAGCCATTTACCACCACCCTCTGTGTCCTGCTGCCCAGCCAGTTACCTACCCACTGCACTACTGTCCTGCCCACACCCATATTCACCAGTTTGTGCAATAGTCTTCTATGTGGCACAGTGTCAAAGGCCTTGCTGAAGTCCAGATAGGCCATGTCTACTGCCCTCCCCTGATCCACCTCCCTAGTCACCCAGTCAAAAAATTCAATGAGGTTGGTCTGACATGACCTTCCCCTGGTGAAACCATGCTGCCTTGGGTCCTGTAGTCCATTGACAACCAGATGTTCCACCAATCTCTCCTTCAGTAGTGCTTCCATGATCTTCCCCACTATCGAGGTGAGGCTGACTGGTCTGTAGTTCCCCGCTTCCTCTTTGTTCCACTTTTGTATAAGGGGACTACATCTGCTATCTTCCAGTCTTTGGGTACCTCCCTGTTTCTAGTGATCAGCTAAACAGGATAGCCAGAGGTTCAGCCACCACCTCTCTTAGTTCTTTAAGGACCCTGGGGTGCACCCCATCTGGCCCCATTGCTTTATCAACTCTTATTACTTCCAGTTCCTTCAGGACCCTTTCTCGTATAAAGGGACTTGTGTCCATTTCTGCACCATTCTCACCCCTTGTACTCCATTCAGACCCATTACCCTCCTCTTCCTCAGTAAAGACTGAGCAGAAATACCTGTTCAATATGTCAGCTTTACTGTTGTCATCCTCCACACAGCCCCCATCCTCCCCCTTCAGTCTCACTATCCCTCCCTTTGCCTTTCTTTTTTCACTTATGTACCTGTAGAAGGTTTTGTCCCCTCTACCCACTGATTTTGCAATGTGTTCTTCTGTCTGAGCTTTGGCTTCCTTACTGACCTCCCTGCCTCCCTTTGCTTCTCCCTGGTACTTCTCCCTATCCCCTTCTGCCTGTGTCTTTTGTATTGCCTGAATGCAATCTTTTGGCTTTCACTTTCTTTGCTACCTCTTTGGAAAACCATAATGGTCTCCTCTTCCTTTTCCTTTGCTAACCTGCTTAATACATAATTCTGTTGCTCTTGTAATCCCCATTTTAACTACTTCCCACTGTTCCTCAACCCCTGATTCCTGACCCATTCCTCTTAATGCCTCTTTCAAGTATCTCCCCATTTTCTCAAAGTGTGCCCCCCTAAAATCCAGGATACGTGTTTTTGTGTGGTTTGGTTCTGCTCTTTCTGTGATTTCAAACCACAGTGACTGGTGGTCACTGTTCCCCAGGTGCTCCCCCACTCTTACCCCATCACACTGTCCCTGTTTGTGAGCACAAGGTCCAGTATTGCCTTCTGCCGAGTTGGTTCCATGACCAGTTGCTTGAGGAAGGCACCCTGAAGGAGTCCAGGATAAATCTGCTCCTAGTTGATGCTGCTGCTGGGATGCTCCAGTCCACGTCTGGAATATTGAAGTCTCCAACCAGTACTCACTCACTTGTCTGCCATCCTCTGGATGGCTAGCATCAGCTCCCTATCTGTTTCTTCCTCCTGGGCTGGTGATCTATAGACCACACCTGCGCGGATGGCTGGCCCCATTTTCCTTTCCAGCTTAACCCACAGTACCTCTCCCCATTTTGTTCCTCCTGGATCTCTGTGGCCCTTATGTCATTTTTCACATACAGTGCCACCTCCTCCTTCCTGCCTGCCCTGTCTCTTCTGAATATGTTGTAGCCAGGTATGGCTAACTCCCAGTAGTGGTTGTCATTACACCAGGTTTCAGTGATGGCCACAATGTCCAGGTCTGACTGCACCATGACAGCCTCAGATCTTCCATCTTGTTGCTAAGGCTCCTGGCATTTGCACACATGACTTTCCATGATTTGACCTCCCTAGACTGTTTGCTGTTCTACTCCAGCCCTTCCTTGGTTGTCCTTATCCCTGGTTCACCTTGCTGTCTGCCCTTCTGCTGAATTTTGCCCTATTCTGCCTATCCACCTCCTGGGTGCTAATCCCATCTTTGCACTTGGCTAACCTCCACATCCTTTCCTTCCATTTCTCTGGGTACCTCTATTTGGTTGTCCCTATTTGGCAGTGTGGCATATGAGTTCTTGAGTGAACAGGATCTGGATGTGCTCTGCCTGACTGGTCTAACCCTCCCTGAGCCCACTGTCATCCAAGTACTCCTCGCTCTCTGCATCCTTTGAGGCAGCTGCATTGGACTGAGTGGTCTCTGGATAGGGGTGATGGTACTCCTGACCCAGTTTACTTCCGCTCTGAGTCTGGCTACCTCATCCCGCAGTCCAGAAAGATGCATGCAGATAGGGCAGCACCTCAGTGTCCAGAAGATCTGCTGAATATGGCTGCCCCACAGCCACTGCATTGCACCACTCCCCACATTATACTGCAATTATACTGCTATTCCACTACTTGTCTGCTACTGAAGCTCTCCTAGTTCCCTTTTTATTAATTTACTGTCCTAAAAATCCTGCCACTGTTCCTCTATAATATTTGAAAATACATACACTTCTATCTCACCTCTTTATCCTTACCATCAAAGGTAACTACAATCACAATAATCTACCTTCTACTAATACAGATTCTATCACAGAATCAGAGCACAATGCAAAACATCTGCTACTTAGCAACAACAAACAGGTGACAACAAACCAAGTTGATGTAGCTTTTTTTAAAATAGAAAAAAAAATGTAGTCATTTAAACCAATAGAAATCAGCAGTTCCAAAAGCACCTTGAACTACAAGAAAGAACACAGTACCACACCTCTGCCACAAGAAAAAATTACTCACCTTAGTAATGTTGTTTCTTCTAATGGAGTCTTGCTATATTATAGACATTAGCAGTTTGTTCCAGCTCTAGAACTGCCCCGGAGTGAAATGGTTAAAACCATTCCAAAATAGAATTTTGGCATGAGAGCAGCTCTATCTGTGTCATTTCAAACTTGAACTGTCAGATCTTTACGAGCCAAACTCACTAAGGTCTGTGTGGAAGCTGTAACCTACACTAGCCAAATGGCTGCCTAAATAATAACAACCATTGATGGTCCCAACACCCAAGACTCAAGTCAGGGACCAGAAATACTAACACCATTCTAATAATATGAAAATGGAACATAAGTATAATAAAACACACACACGCATACATCTACACACCCCCAAAGTCCCAAAGGGGACAAATGCTAACAGGACATAAGTAGTGCCTACACTAAGTTGCCCACACCCCACCAAGTAGAGGTTCTGAGAGGAGCAGGTTGGGGAGGTTATAATATAGCAAGACTCCATTAGAAGAAACAACATTACTAAGGTGAGTAATTTTTTCTTCAAACAACATGAAGTCTTGCTATATTATAGACATTAGCAGAATACACAGCAGTACCTCCATGGAGGAGGGGCAGAACCTACTTAGGGAATAGGCTCTGAAGAACAGCTGTGCCAAACCGAGCATCTCTCCTTGCCTGGACATCCAGGGAGTAATGCTTGCTAAAAGTGTGTACCGCTTTCCAAGTAGCAGCCTGGCAAATCTCTAATAAAGGAATGTCTCTGGCAGCAGCTAGAGATGCAGCTGTACCCCTGGTAGAATGAGCCTCAAACCAGGCGGGGCTCTGCCCACTTTCTGATAACAAAATTGATACAAGAGACAATCCATCTGGCTATTGATCTCTTAGTGGCAGGTTTGCCTTTCCCAACTTCACCATAGGTAAGGAAAAGTTGGAGGGATTCGAACCTGTGACCTTTGGTACACTCTATATCATAACTAAGAGCTCTCTTAACATCCAGGCTGTGCAACCTCCTCTCACCAGAAGAGGAGTGATCAGTGAAAAATACTGGAAGGGAGATAGATTGATTAAGATAGAATCTGAAACCACCTTAGGCAAAACTTCCATTAGTCCTAAGGACTACCTTATCCCTGTGGAAAGAAATAAAGTCAGTCTCCACTGACAAGGCTTGCAATTCACTTATGCGCCTGGCAGAAGTGACAGCCACTAGAAAACAGTTTTCCAAGTTAGGTACTTAAGCTCTGCAGAAGACAGAGGTTCAAAAGGGGTTGCATTAACTGGGCAATGCAACATTAAGGTCCCAAGCAGGGCCGGTCTCGAAAGGGAGGATTAGTATGGAGTAATCCTTAAAAACTTGGAAAACACAGGATGAGAGGAAAGAGGGGATGACTTTCCTGCTGACACAAAAGCAGATACAGCTGCCAAATGAACTCTCAGGGTAGCTGGTCTGAGACCTAAGGAATTAAGATGTACCATGTAATCTAACAAAATGGGCAATTCAGCAGATTCTGGGAAATATTTTCCTAGCACACCAAATGGAAAACCTTTTCCATTTAGAACTATAAGTAGCCTAGTGGAAGGCTTTCTAGAAGCCTTTAGGATCTCAAGAACACCCTGAGAGAGGTGTAAATCAGCAACTCTAACCTCAAGAGCCAGGCCTTGAGGTTGAGGGATTTGAGGTCCGATACCAAACCCTTCCTGGGCACAAGTCAACAGATTGTGATTCCTGGGAGGCACAGGGAAGATGGACTGTCAGAGACAGAAGGAGGGGTACCAGGGCTGCCTGGCCCAACCTGGGCAATCAGAATCACCCTGCAAGGCTGAGACCTAATTTTGACTAGTACTTTGAATAGGAGAGGAAAGGGGGGAAGCATAGAGGAACTTCCCCTCCCAATCCAGAAGAAGGGCATCCAGGAGAACTGAGCCCGGCACTGGAGGTCTGCAACAGAACAGAGGAAGTTTGTGATTGTCTGGGGCTCCAAAAAGATCTATCTGAGGGATGCCCCACCTGGCAAAAACTATCCCCAGCACTTGAGGATCCAGGGACCATTCGTGATGGCCCTGGGAAATCCTGCTGAGGGCATCCGCTAGGACATTGTCCTTCCCTGGAAGATGAACTGCTATGAGGGAAGTGTTCAGGGAATAGGCCAGAGACCACAACTTCATTGCCTCGGTGCACAAGGCCAAGACCGAGTGCCCCTGTTTGTTGATGTACCACATTGTTGTGGTGTTGTCTGTTCTGACTTGTATCACCTTGTCGTGGACAGATGCAGAAAAGCCTGACGAGTAAAAAGACAGCTCTGAGTTCCAGCAAATTGATGTGGAGCAGAGATTCCTGGGGACCAAACTCCTGAGTGGAAAGGTCGCCCATGTGGGCTCCCCAACCCAAAAGGGAAGCATCTGTAGTGAGAGTCAAGTCGTGAGAAGGGAAATGAAGGGATCCCGCTCTTAAATTGCTCTGATCCTGCCACCACTGGAGAGCTAGGATCAAGGTCTGAGTCACTGGGACCAACTTGAAAGGGGGTCTCTTCTCTGAGATCAAAAGGTTCTCAAGTGAAACTGAATGTCTCTCATCTGAAATCTGGCTCCTGCACAACAGCTGTGGATGCAGCCATGTGCCCCAGGAGCTGCAGAAAGTGTCTTGCTGGTCGAGACCTGCAGAGTGAAGGAAGAGGCCAGAGCCACTAAATTCTTACCCTTTCTGGGGAAGAAAGGCTCTGGCTAGCTTTGTGTCCAATTCTGCCCTCTAAAGGTGAGTACCTGGACCGGTTCCAGAACCGACTTTGGTAGGTTTAGCAGAAAACCCAGGGAGGTGAGAAGCTGCTGAGTGACCTGCAGGTGAGATTTTACCTGTTCTGGGGACTGGCCTACAATGAGCCAGTCATCTAGATAGGGAAAACAGCAATCCTCTGCCTTCTTAAGGGGCCACTGCCACTGCTAGACACTTTGTGAATACCCTTGGAGCAGAGGTAGGCCGAAGGGCATTGCTCTGAACTGGTAATGACCTGAGGGCAGCTCTGAATCTGAGGTACTTTCGATGGGATCTTCTGATTAGGACATGGAAATAGGCATCCTTGAGGTCCAGGAGGCTAGCCAGTCCCTGGCCTTAGGGAAGGTAAAATCATTGCCAGAGTTACCATTTTGAACTTTGGTTTCAAAAGATGCTTGTTCAGATATCTGAGATTTAAAATGGGCCGCCATTCTCCTGTCTTTTTTGGGGTAAGGAAGTATCTGGAATACAGACCCCTGTCCTGATGCAGGGGAGGAACCCTTTCTACTGCTCTGAGAGCTAACAGGGATGAGACCTCTGTTTCCAGAGCGAGGGTCTCTGAAGCACTTGCAGGTAGAAAAAGTCTGCTTCTCAACTTGGGAAACTTTTTGAAGCTGAGAACCAGACCCTGGCTTACTACTTCCAGAACCCACTTGTCTGAGGTTAAAGAAGCCCAATTCTGACTGAAGTAAGCCAGCCTGCCCCCCACTGGTACAGGAGAATCGGCCCTTGGCACCCCATCAGGGTGCTTGTTTCGCAGGAGCTTTAGGCTGGGGGGTGGGAGCAGGTCTGCCCACCCCTCATCTGCCCCTGCCTCTGAAGAAGCCCCTCTGAGCATAGGCATAGGAGGCCTGAGTCTGGTAGAAAGGCCTGTGAAAAGGCCTACCCCTACCCCTGGGGGCATGCCTTTGAGGAGTGGCTTGCCGCTCCTTAGCCTGGGCACTCTTGTAAGTAGTCCTATATTCATCCATCTTCTTTATGTAATTCTCTGTCTGCTCTCCAAACAGAGAATTTCCCACCACAGGAAAATCCATAGCCTTAGTCTGGGTATCCTGTGACAAACTAGTACACCTGAGCCAGGCCAACCTACGAAAAGCTACAGATGTGGCCATGACCCTAGAGGAAACATCATTAACATCCACAGCAGCATGAAACTGAACCTTAGAGGCTCAATGCCATCAGCAGCCACCGTTCTAGTTCACTAGCCAGCTGGCCATGGGCCTGCTTGGCTAATTGCATAACAGCATCCCATCTAGATTTCTGATACCTAGCTACATAAGCCATATAATTGTGCTTGTCTGAGTCCCAGAGAGGCTGCCATCATACTTTTTTTTTTTTGCCATGGCATCAATCTTCCTGGAATCCTTGTCAGGAGGATGTGAAGCCAAGGAATATTAGCTTTATCACAGGCAGCAGCCTGAACTACCCCAACATGACTACATTGCTGAGAAAGGAATTCTGTATCAGGGCCTGACAATGTATACCTTCTGTCCATCTTTTATCTACAGGAGGCACAGAATTAGGAGCTTTTAAAATTTTAATTGTTCGTTTCCTAAAAGACTTATGTAAAGGAATAGACAATCTCCTAGACTCTGAATATCCATCATTTCTACAAAATCAGGCTCCTCTTGCTCATCACAGCCTCTTCTAAAGGAAGCTGGAGGGTTCAACAACTTTTTGTAAAACATAAAATGAGATGGGGACTCAGACAGATTCTAAAGGTCTGTCTGGGGAGATGTCCGTTCAATGGGCACACCCAGACCTTCCCAGCCACATTCATACTGTTCATAATCCTCCTCCCTCCTCTGGTTCATAAAATTCTCAATATCATAATCCTGAACCACTGGACTGGACGAACTGACCTTTACCAGATAGTGGTGGTCTGGACGGACCCTGAGACAGTGACTGGACAATTTGTATGGCTTTTGCTATCCCTGCAGCAGTTGGAGAAGGAATTTTGGACTCCAGACCTGCTGATTTTCTTGTTTTCTTTACTGGAATTGGTTCCTCAGAACCAGCTTTTCTTTTGCCTGAGGAAGTCTGGCCCCTGGTCAGAGGGCACTCCTCTGGTTCGGTTACACCAAACCGGGCTGGCCATCCGGTCAGTGGACTTTTGGCCTCTTGTCTCGAGCCTGCCCAATCTTTTTCCAGGGTGGCTGCAGGAAATTCTTACATACCTGGCAGTCTGACTGAGGTGGTCAAACCTCAGACAATAAACACATGGTGTGTGGGTCAGCCTTGGCAAAGACTTCCCACAAACATCACAGTGTTGAAACCCAGTGGCCCAGTTTTTCTTTGGGTTTCTCAGACATAATGCCAGCCTAACCAAAAACTTGCCTTTAACGGCACGTTAGGGTAAGACAATCTTATCGTTCCTAACTGCACACGGGTATTGGAAAACAGTAATACATCCGCTTTTTTTAGAACCGATAAGAACCGAACCGCACTCTAAAACAGTAATTTTTAGTTTTAAATGAGTTTTAAACCTACTGATCGGTTCAAACCGAACCGATAACTTACAAGTTCCACACAGACAAACCTTCATTTACTTACGGTTACCACAGATAGAGCTTGAACCAACGGTTTTGCGGTTAAAATAAAACTATTCTCGGTTAAATCCAACCTAGAAAACACTCTTTAAACCGAGAAATGAACCGAGCAGAAGGAGAAATCTCCGGAGCGACTGTTCACTGAGGCGGAGTAAAGAATCTGACAGTTCAAGTTTGAAATGACACAGATAGAGCTGCTCTCGTGCCAAAATTCTGTTTTGGAATGGTTTTAACCATTTCACTTGGGGCAGTTCTAGAGCTGGAACAAACTGCTAATGCCTATAATATAGCAAGACTTCATGTTGTTTGAATAACTAAACAGTTCTAAAACATTGGAGAAAGAAGAGAAAAATCAGAGACTGAGCAAAAAGATACAATGTACTATAAAGTATTAGGCAATAGGTATACTCAGCTGTTTAACAAAGAAAATAAAGTACCTACCAAAACAGACAGGATACCCACAATTGCCACTTAGGTTCTCAATATCAGACACCACCAAAGGCACATACAGAAAGGGTTTAAACTATAGTATTAAAATTAACCATATCAGAGTAGAAAGATCACACTAAATAAATGTGTTGATCCTTCTGACTTCCAACAAATATCTACCACACAAATGTTATATCTTCCTGGAGCCTACAGGGTTGTCTTTCACAATCACCTAAATTTACATGAAACAAAACAATTTTTAAACTGAAAATTATATCAAAAAGCACTTAGCTTGCAGCAGTTGTTGTACAGGCTCTGTTGTTACCACAGAGACAGTCCACAAGGAAACGACAGCTGAATTGTTTCATTTACAAAACATTTCCTGACTATAGCATAATCCTGCATAATACAACATGGTATCCTAGGAATGTGATTTCTAGTGTACAGGGTCATTTTGAGATAGTTTATGAATGTAAAAATGATAACAAGAAATAAAACTAAATTTCCAATGAATAAAAAGAAATAATAAGAAATTCCAGAAAAATAAAATGAAAAATTATAAAAAATAAAAAGAATTTCATGGGTCTATTCACAAGTAACTCTGACCCAGTGTCACTCGAAAATCAACTGCAGAAGAACTTCTCTGTAGTTGAAAACTGGTTCATGCAGAACAAACTGCTCGTGAACTATAAACTGTCCTGAATTATGTTATTTTCATCTGCACAGAACAGGCACAGAGCAAACCAACTCACTATTCAAAACAACAGCAATGGTTGAAAAAATGGTGCGGAGCACAGGGGTTAGGCTTCATTGGGGACTGGGGTTCCACCTGGAGAGATACCAACCTATACTGGCAGGATGGTCTGCATCTGTCCAGGAAGGGAACAACTCTTCTGGGCAATCGGTTTAAATGCTTCATTGGCAAGGTTCTAAACTAGTCAAGGGGGGAGGCACTGATAAGCAGCAGGGAATTCCCATCCTCCCCCTACAAAACAGGGTACTAAATGAGGTAAAGACCAAGGTAGAAAGGTCAGTAGGGAGCAGGACTGGGGTAAATGGAGAAAGCAGTCAGTAAGGGCAGGGATGGTGCTACAAGAGGAAAAGCCATCAAAAAATGGAAAGTAACTAGTACCAATGCCCATAGTCTGGGTAACAAGCTTCTTGAACTGGTGGCCTTGATGAAAGAGGAAAATCTGGATACCGTGGCAGTCACAGAAACATGGTACACACAGAACAATGACTGGGATGTAAACATACCAGGATACACTATCTACACTATTTACTTTGCAGACGACACAAAGATCTGCAACAGGGGTTGATACACAAGATGGAGTGGAAAGGATGAGAAGGGACTTGACAAGGTTGGAGGAATGGTCAAATGTATGGCAGCTCAGATTCAATGCAAAGAAGTGCAAGGTAATGCACATGGGAAACAAAAACCCAGGGGAAGCGTACACAATGGGGGGTGAGATACTGACAACAGTAAAATTGGAAAGGGACCTGGGGGTAATTATATCAGATGACCTAAAGGTGGGCAAGCAATGTGAGAAGGCAGTAAGGAAGGCTGGGGGGATACTGGGATGTATAGGGAGAGGCATAAATAGTAGAGAACAGGAAGTAGTTATCCCTCTGTACAGACAGTTGGTGAGACCCCATCTGGAGTACTGCATGCAGTTCTGGAGACCCCATCTCCGCAAAGACATAGACACAGTGGAGGCTGTCCAGAGGAGGGCAACCAAAATGGTGCAATGTCTGCACCAGAAGACATACGAAGAAAGACTAAAGGAGCTTAATATGTATACCCTTGAGGAAAGAGGGGAGAGAGGGGACATGATAAAACTTTCAAGTACCTCAAGGGAATCAACAAAGTCCAAGAGGGTAGCATCTTTCAGAAAAGAGATGTGCAAGAACAAGGGGCACAATTTGAAGATAGAGGGGCGGCTCAGAGGTAATGTGAGAAGTATTTTTCATGGAGAGGTTGTGAATGCATGGAACAGCCTCCCTGAGGAGGTTGTAGAGTCAAGAACAGTGGGGGAATTCAAGAATGCATGGGACAGACATAAGGCAGTCCTAGTGTGGGGTAGGAGGAAGTAAGTTGTTGGCTAACTAGGATCTGCAGCTTATCTGTTAGGTAGGAAAATGGGCAGACTAGGTGGGCCAAGCTGTCCTTATCTGCCATCAAATTCTATGTTTCTATGTACAGGAGGGACAGGGACGGTAAAAGAGGAGGAGGAGTAGCTCTCTACATAAGGGAAGGGGTCAAAGTAACAGAACAAAAGGGTAAACGGGGAGGAGAGGAAGCACTGTGGGTCAGTTTGGCAATCAGGCAATGGCACCACAATCTGCACAGAGGTTGTATACAGACCCCCATCTCAGGGGGAGGAAATGGACAAGGAAATGATAGAAGGTATCCTTAGAATGGCAGAAAAGGGGGAGCTATTGTTGATGAGGGATCTGAATATGCCAAACGTTAACTGGAGTGCATTTGCAGCAGCCACTTCCAAGAGTGGGGTCATTCTAGATGCCCTACATTGGGCATGCCTTAGACAACTAGTATTGGAACCCACTCAAGAGGGAGCAATCATAGACCTGGTACTCTCAAATGGAGATGGAGAGAGGATCACAGATTTAAAAGTGGGTAGCCATCTGGGAACTAGCGACCATCGAACAGTATGGTTCACGATAAACACAGCAGTAGAGTCAAGCCATACAAAGGCAAAGGTACTGGACTTTAGGAGGGCTGACTTTGCCAAAATGAGTAATTGCCTAAGGAATGCACTAGCAAATGGGCAGGAAGGAGGGGTGGAAGAACAATGGGGAATAATCAAAACTGCCATCACAGAGGCAACAAGTCTTTCTGTGAAGCAAATAAAGCAAAACGATGTAAGAAACCACTATGGTTCTCAAAGGAGTTGGCAGGGAAGGTGAGGGAGAAAAAGAAAGCATTAAGGAAGTACAAGGAATCACAGAAGGAGCAGGACAGAAAACTGTATCAGTTAAAGCAAAAGGAAGCAGGGAAGGCAGTCAGAACAGCAAAGGCCCAAACCAAGGAAAAGATAGCCAACTCAGTTAAGAAGGGGGATAAAACCTTTTATAGGTACATCAGGGAGTGAAGGAAGATCAAGGGAGGGATAGTGTGCTTAATAAAGGGGAGGGGGTGGCAGAGGGTGACTGTGAAAGAAGAGATACTAAACAAATATTTTTGCTTAGTATTCACAAATGAAGAGGGGAGGTACCTAAACCAAACAATAGAAGCACTCTGGATATGGGGGTTGATACCAGCTCATTCACAGAAGAAAAAGTTCTGAAAGAACTCTTAAAACTGAAGGTGGACAAAGCAATGGGGCCTGATGGGATTCATCCCAGAATTCTAAAAGTACTAAGGGTAGAACTAGTGACACCACTAACTACCCTCTTTAGCAAATTATGGGAGGATGGGGTGGTACCTGAGGACTGCAGGAGGGCAGATGTTATTCCACTTCACAAAAGTGGGAGCAGGGTAGAAGCAGGAAACTATAGACCTGTTAGTTTAACCTCAGTGATAGGGAAAATGATGGAATCACTTCTGAAGGAAATAATTGTTGAGTACCTTAAGGCCAGAGCAGCACAGGACCCAAGGCAGCATGGATTCACAGCGGGAAGGTCATGTCAGACAAATCTAATAGATTTCTTTGACTGAGTGACCAAAGTTGTAGATCAGGGAGGGCCTGTGGACATGGCCTACCTAGACTTTAGCAAGGCATTTGACACAGTCCCACACAAAAGATTAATATACAAGTTAGCCAGCCTTGGAGTGGGTCCCAAGATGATAGCCTGGGTAAAGAATTGGCTGGAGAACAGGACACAGAGGGTAATAGTAAATGGAGTCCACTCTGAAGAAAGGGGGGTTACTAGTGGGGTACCGCAGGGTTCAGTACCAGGACCTGTCCTCTTCAATGTCTTTCTAAGTGACATTGCAGAGGGACTGGAAGGAAAAGTATGTCTCTTTAAAGACGACACAAAGATCTGCAACAGAGTTGATACACAAGTTGGGGTGGAAAGGATGAGAAGGGACTTGGCAAGGTTGGAGGAATGGTCAAATGTATGGCAGCTTAGATTCAGTACTAAGAAGTGCAAAGTAATGCACCTGGGAAACAAAAACCAAGGGGAATAGTACACAATGGGGGTTGAAATACTAACAACAACACAAATGGAAAGGGACCTGGGGGTAGTCATATCAGATGACCTAAAGGTGGGCAAGCAATGTGAGAGGGCAGTAAGGAGGGCTGGAGGGATACTGGGATGCATAGGGAGAGGCATCACCAGTAGAAAACAGGAAGTTTTTATCCCTCTGTACAGACAGCTGGTGAGACCCCATCTGGAGTACTGCGTGCAGTTCTGGAGACCCAATATCCGCAAAGACATAGACAGGATGGAGGCAGTCCAGAGGAGGGCAACTAAAATGGTGCAGGGTCTGCATCAGAAGACATATAAAGAGCGACTTAAGGAGCTTAATATGTATAGCCTCGAGGAAAGGAGGGAGAGGGGGACATGATAGAAACTTTCAAGTACCTCAAGGGAATCAACGAAGTCCAAGAGGGTAGCATCTTTCAGAAAAAGAGGTGTGCAAGAACAAGAGGGCACAGTTTGAAGATATAGGGGGGACAGCTCAGAGGTAATGTGAGGAAGTATTTTTTCATGGAGAGGATTGTGGATGCATGGAACGGCCTTCCTGAGGAGGCTGTGGAGTCAAAAACAGTGGTGGAATTCAAGAATGCATGGGACAGTCAAAAGGCAATTCTAGGGGGTGGGGGCAGGAGGAAGTAGGCTGTTGGTTAACTAGGATCTGCAGCTTATCCATTAGGTATGGAGATGGGCAGACTGGGTGGACCAAGCGGTTCTTATCTGCCATCGAATTCTATGTTTCTATGTTAACCTAAACACTCTGTTAGGCCTTGTCCACACTTTCAGATACCTAGGTGTGACACTCAACATCAATTTGTCTTATGCTGGCCATGTCGACCTGGTGGCAAAAGCAGTCAATGCAAAATTAGGCCTACTCTATAGGTACAAACATTGGATTCCTCATGAAGCTCTGAGACTGGCAGTATACAGCTCAGCTACATCAATTATCGATTATGGACTGATTGTATACAGTGCGGCAACTGACTTCACCCTTAAAAGAATTACAGTTCCCTTAAATAAGGCCTGCAGGCTCATCATGGGAGCGCATAGGCTCACACATATGTGTGATCTACATATCCACTCAGGCTGGCTTACCCTCCACTGCAGGTTAATGTAGCAGTCCTGCCTTATTGCCAGAAAAACAACTATGCATCTCACCTCTCCCAGGTGTCCAGAACCTCCTAAGCATTACATCTAATTCACACCACACAAGAGGAGCAGTCTACCAGCCTTTCAAAATATCCTTCCATCATACCTCACAAGGTCAACGATCCTTTAAGTACCAGGCACCCAGCTGGCTGAACTCCGTCTGTGGTGACATACTTGATAAACATAAAATTGGCACCTTTAAACGGAAGCTGAGCGCCTACCTTACTGAGCTCAGTAACCGTGACTGCCAAACTTAAACGCGGCAGCAGGCTGAATTATTGGCACTGCCTCTTGTAGCACTTTTCCACTGTATTTAGGTACCAGGGCACTTATCCTATCCTTTCCATCAGTTGCCCTGTCCCACCTCCCCGTTACCACCCAGCCATCAGGGTTTACCCACCCCTTCCTCTTACTTCTGTCCATCCCCATGCCTCACACACGTGTCCCATCCCTCCCTTATCTGCTTGCTCTGTCCACCCTGTTTGGCCCATCTGAGCCCCTGGCAAGGCCTACCTGGCTACCAGATTAACCGTGATAGCTACTGAACTTGTTGCATGTCATACCCAGCAGTAGTTGTAAATATGACCTCACAGCTTGTTCTGCAATGAAGCCCACTGATTGTTTAACTCTTAACTGTGTATCGATATATTTGGCTGCACTGTAACGAAATTGTCTATGTTTTCTTCTGTTGTTATCCTAAATCAAGTTTTCTGCTGTACTCTTTTATCAAATGGTGTCTTCTTAAAATATGTTTTATGTACTATGTTACCTGATGACATGGAACCTCCGTAAATGAGCCCCTGGCTCAAAAGTACTTTAATCTGAGATTCAAATAAATAAAAAATAAATAAATAAACAAACAAACAGATAAATAAATATAAGAAGGCTGTTTGGCAGAAAGGCCATAAGTCTTTGTTATTAACTCCTGCAAGGCTTCAAATCTTCCATAATAGCAAACAACATAAATTTGAAACAGTCACACAAGCAGAAGCTGAATTGCTATAATGAGTAGTTGGATGGGAGGAGGCCATTCTGTCCATCTAGCATGTCCCCCACAGTTTGGTGGGTCCATCTGTCACCCTTTTGACTCCTGATACAGTGGTCTAATTTTTTTTTTTGATACATCTCAGATAGTGGACTAGGGAATTGAGACATGTGTGCTCAAGTCCCTTATGCTGAGTTTCTGCATTTTTTTCCGTAGTTTTAATTATCTCAACTTTTCTAGCTAAAGTCAAACATGTATGCTTATCAGGCAGCATCTTGGCAGTAAAGCAGAGCAGTAAAAAACAAGCATTTGTCAGTGCCGAATGTTTGCTTGCTGGCATTGGCATTGGTAGTGTAGGAGTTACAGAGCTGCGTAATAGGAATGGCAGTAAAGTATTGAATTGAAGCCAACCCCACCAGCACCCTGCAGAGACTGACAAGCATTGGGGTGTGCCTTTGGGTTGTCAGGCATAATGGCCACACCATTTCACCACACCCTACCTTGTAGACACCGACAAGTGTCACGGTGTGCCTTGGTGTCTTTGGCTCTTATGCTCACCCCATTCCATCAGGAAATACGGTGAGATGGGTGCGGTATAGGAGAATGGGGTGAGCTTTGGGGACGAAGAGTCCAAGGCACACCTTGATGCCCGTCACTGGCTGCAGGGTGTGGAATGGTATGAGCATTACAGGCGAGAATCCCAAGTCACACCTCGGATGGCCTTCAATCTGTACAGGTTGGGGCGTTATGGTCGGAAAACCTACCTTGTATGCTCACTGCATTTTCACTCCAAATTTTCAACATGGGTTTTTGTGACCCCCACCTTATGAACAGTGGCAATATCAGTTTGTTAGCCGAAAGCTGATTTTGCACAGCGACTATGCCATTTGGCACCACAGTTACGAAAACACATTTCGAACAGGATGTGAAACATGACAGCTGTACTGTTCATGGGGAGGTGAAAAATGGCAATGTTGAAAATCTGCAGTGAAAATATTAAAAAAACTGGTGAAGTCATGAGCTGTGAGAAATGTGCAACGCATCCCATAATGCAGTTAGTTTGGGGTTTTTACAGCAGATTGTCAACACAGGGATTTTGGAACCTCCGCTCATGAACAGTGTCACTGTGATTTTCTTAATCTATCCCGAACACTGATTTCCCACAGCGACAAAGCATTTCTGTGCTGGAAGTGCGAAACACATTTCGGCCATGGTGTGAAAAATGACAGCTGTACTGTTCATAAGGAGGTGTGGAAAAATGCCACGGTGAAAATCTGGACTGAAAATATTAGAAATCCATGAATTTACGAGGGTGTGTGGAAACTGCGCAGTGGTCGCGCATAACACAGTCATTTTGTGAATTTTTTTCACCAAATTTTTAACATAGCCACTTTAACACCTCTGCTCATGAATAGTGCCACTGTGATTTTCTTAATCTGTCCCAAACATTGATTTCGGACACCGACTGTGCCATTGTCCGCTACATGCGTGAAACATGTTTTGGGCGAGATGTGAAAAATGACAGCAGTACTTCTCATAAGGAGGTGTGGCAAAATGGCAATGTTGAAAATCTGGAGTGAAAATATTGAAAATTCGTGAACTTATGAGTGTGTGTAGGAATAGCGCAATGCATGCTCGTAAAAACAGTCATTTTTGGGAATTTTTTCACCAAATTTTCAACATAGCTATTTTAATAACTCTGCTCATGAACAGTGTTACTGTGATTTTCTTAATCTGTCCCGAACATTGATTTCACACACCAACTGCGCCACTGTGCGCTACATGCATGAAACACATTTTGGGTGAGATGTGAAAAGTGACAGCTGTCCTGCTCATAAGGAGGTGTGGTAAAATGGCAATGTTGAAAATCTGGAGCGAAAATATGCGAATTTATGAGTGTGCATAAGAACAGCGCAAAGCATGCTCGTAAAACAATCATTTTTGGGAATTTTTTCACCAAATTTTCAACATAGGGTTTTTGGGGGCCTACCTCATGAACTGTGACACTGTCGTTTCATAAATTGGTCCCGAAAGGTGGTTCCACGCAGTGACCACAAAATCACCCTTTGGGCCACAGTAACAAAATGACAGTGACAGAATTCATGAGGAGGGGTGCCAAAAACCCCATGCTGAAAATTTGGTGAAAAAATTCCCAAAAATGCCTAAGATATGCATCCAAGTTGAAAAAACCCTACTTATTCCATTATACAGCTTACCGGCATTTCCTCAGTTCACGGTCAGCTTTGAAGAGTGCAGACATGTTCCCGGTCCACCGAAGATCGTCGCGCCCGGACTCGGAGGTAAGTATGGGTGAGCAGAAGGTGGACATGGAGGGGATGGGGTCTGTACAGTCAGCGAGGAAGTTTTTCTTTTCAGGTGCTTTTCTTTTTGGGACGGCGACGTGGGACTTGTGTCCATGCTGGGTGGGCTCCCAGCATGGCAGCTGGAAGGCTGTTTTGGGGTCAGCGGAGCTGAAGGGGGATTGGGCACCCCCAACGGCCATACGGACTATTGCCACGCTGGTGTGGGCTCTCAGCGTGGCACCCGGTAGTCTCTTGGGGGGGGTAAACAGTTCAGCCGATAGGGGGATTGGGCACCCCCGTTGGCCATACAGAATGTTGCCACACTGGGTGGGCTCCCAACGTAGCACCTGGAACTCTGTTGGGGGGGTAGAGCACAGCAGGGCCTATGGGGATTGGGCACCCCATTGGCCATACAGTGTGTGTTTTGGGGGGGGTGCATGAGCACACAATATGCGTATGTGTGTGTGGAAGGAGTGTATGAGCACGCGAAATCTTATCGCTACTCACTGAAGTGTAGCTCTCCCTTTCAACTGCTGTCATAGACAGCTGCAGCATTCACTGGTGAACTGTGGCCGCGCCTGCAAACACACTGACTGAATTGGAAGACAGGGTGCCACACCTCCGAAAACTTGGATGAGGGCACTATGTTTCTTGCACGTTCATGCAAGCAAACATAAAAACAGCACAGTATGGACAAAAGGAAAATAATACATGTGCTACAATGCTGTAAATTGTTTAAATAGAGTGCTAATTGCTGTAGCTTTCAATTGCTTTCGTGCTGTAACATCAAATTGCACCCAGCTGCCTCCTAATCAACACCCAGTCAAGGTGTTAAATGTAGAATAATGCATGAGGAGGTGTATTATGAGGATTTTATGCACACTGGAGTGTAAGGATGCCCTATAAACCCAAGGCGCGCCCAAGGGTTTATCAAGCATCATGACACTGAGGGTGCATTAAACCCAATAATACACACTTCCCCATGTTTTATTTTTTATACTTACTTGTTGTTGCATGAAAGTAGGACTATTGTCCTAGTGGAGCCCCTGTAGCAGTGCTGAGGCCATTGCCATAGTTACCCCCCCACACACACACACACACACACACACACACACCCACATACACACATATATGAGCATGAGTTCGATAATATGTTTGCTCTTCTGAAGAACTGGAGTGCATTTGTTTTAATTATTTATTTAAAGTGATGTGGAAAATTAAATTATTTAAAGCGCAATGTGGTTGCTCGATGTACCGTAATGGGACCTGAGATGGCACGTCAGTGGGACTTTGAGCCAGGAATGAAAGGAAAAAAATGGAGCTACAGTATTATAAAAAAAAAGCTGGGGTTTTGTTTTTGGTGTGACTTGAGGCGAGGAGGAAGGGAGCCAGAGTACAGACTTAGCTTGGGTATGGAGGGAGGAGGCTGTCTCACTTGGTCCCTCGTGCTGGCACTTTTTCTGAAAAAGTGAAAACCAATGCCCAGCGTGTGAGGACAGACAGTGACACAGGTGCACAGTCGGAGTGAGTTTTTTTTAAATTCTCCCGAAAAGTGGTTTACAGAACTCCGTAATTCACAAGTATAGATTCCAGATGTAACCCCCTTATAAATGGGGGTTCCTCAAAGCC
This sequence comes from Neoceratodus forsteri, assembly GCA_016271365.2. Taxonomy (NCBI): domain Eukaryota; kingdom Metazoa; phylum Chordata; order Ceratodontiformes; family Ceratodontidae; genus Neoceratodus; species Neoceratodus forsteri. Next base: position 75,129,943 of record JADMNL010000035.1, read on the forward strand.
TTCCCGGAGCTTGCCTGAATGCTCCCTGCCTACCTGGTGTTCGGCGAAATGCCACCAAAATGCGGATGTTGTGAGTGCTTCTGAAGCCTCCAGTACTGTCTCTTTAAGAGCTGCCTGCTTGCAGGCTTCAGCAGGTTGGTATGAGGGGGACTGGTGTTTCCCTGTTCGAATCCTGCCTGAGCTGCATTGAAATTGCTCCCATTTGGCAGTCGCTGTATGCCCGGGGGGGGTGCCCTTTTAACTAATATAACTGTTGGAACATAATTAGCTAGCCAGTTGGTGGAATTACTGTTTGTCTAACCTGCTTTTTTCGCAGCTGAGACTGTGTGTGCTGTGCCCCTCCATTTTGGACCAGAACTGTCTGAAGGGTCCAATAGGGGCAGGGGATGTCCCAAATAGAGTAACTGGCGAGCAACCAGAATTAGGGCTCTCTAGGGAGCCGGCGAACCAATGAAGATACAGCTAGTAATTGTGGGACATGAAGTCTAGACCATGGTGCCTTTTCGCACCACTGAGGGCAAGATTAAGTGACTGGCATCTGTAGCCAGCCAATGCGATCGGGTGGCGCCCGAGCAGAGAGGATGGCCCCATGCTGTCAAGGGGCAGAGGTGTTGTGGCTGTAGATGAGGAAGGAGCTCTGGGCTCCTGCGCCATTGAGTGTTCACACGGGAAGTGCGGGAAAGGCCTGAGTCGGCCATTTGAATAGCCAGCGAGCTTCGGACTGAATCAGTGAGGTGGCGATCAGAGGAGGCTGTGTAAAAGCACAGCTACCTACCAGGCTCAACCTGTAGAGGACTGGAGAATCTGCTGAATCGCACTCAGTCTGTCAGAAAAGTTGAAGCTGCAGTGAGACTCCTGATAGCTGTGAGTTCGGTCGGGCCATAGAAGCAGCTGCCTGGTATGGTACCCCTCTGTTATTTTCCATATAAATGTGTGGAGAAGTATCTGAAGTCCCGGCTCAGCAGCGGGTGATGTGAGAGCGTTTTTCCCTCTGGAGTCGTGAGTACTAAATCAGGGTAGCTCCCTGTTAAACGTTGCTAGCCAGGGCAGAATTTCTGGTTGCTTTGCTGACTACATTAGCTGAACCTACTGGCTCCATCAAATCGTTGTAGGATTTAAATATTCATCTGTGTCAGGGCTCCAACCAGCTGCATCGAGGAACTAGCCTTTAGGGCTTGGGTACCCATAGACAGTAACTTATAGGTTAGGCCTGTGCACAGAGCCTTAGGTAAACATTCATATATTGTAGTGGTAAGCTAATCAGCCTGATTCCCCCTGGTCCTTGTTGCCTCCCCCTTGAATAAATCAGATTACTTGTTTTGGAAAAGTACACTGGCTAGTTTGTGTATTAATGGGGAAATACTGCACAGTGAATATGGTGTAACTGTACCTTGCTTTTCAGGGGTTCCCCAGAATGAGCTGATTGGTTCGAGTCGGGGAGTAAGTGTATATGGTAAGGACACTGAAATTGACTTATGTGGGCCACTAGTGGGAAGAAAGGAGGGTTGCAGCAACCCAGAGGGCTGTGACCGAGTCAACATCGACCGTTTTAACCCCGACCTCTGGGTGGAGGCACCCGCCAATGGATCTGGGCCCCTCACCCTGTTACAGTTAAGGCAGACAGGGGAAGTAGCCCTTGTGACAGCACCCCCTGGGTGTTACATAGAGTTTGAGAGAGTCTGCCCATGGTGGTTTATTGACCCTAACTAGTAAATATATACTGATAACTCTGCTGTTAGTGCGGGCCCTGATGGCCGCTACATGCGGAGTGACAGGTCTGCCTAAACACAGTTTATTAACAATGAAAACAGTGTTTGGCATTTGGAATTGGTAATTAGTCCGGTAGAAGCAGACGTCCATTAAAACTGCATTTGGTACAATTGGCGCACAATATACTGTGTAGTAATATACTAAACTCTTAGGAACAGTAGGTTATCTCATAAGCGAGTGGGATTCAAGATTTGTTCCTATAAAGCATACCAAGTTTATGGAAAAGCTTTTTAAGGATAGCATCTACATGGCAGAAGAAGATGAAATTATGGTATGGTGCAGCTGAATGCCAAGGTGCTTGAAAGAAGCAGCCACAATAATTTTGGTACCATCCAGAGTCTTGAAAATATTATGGGACTGGGTTCTGACTAGATTCTGCCTGATGCCAAGGATCATTGAGTCTGTTTTCTTGGCACTGAGTGACAGCTGATTGGGGTGGAATCACAATTTGACATTATTAAAATTCTGTTGGAGCAGAACAGCCAGATTAGAGGAAGAATGGCTTGAGGCAAAAAGAACAGTGTCATCTTCATACATGCCTCTGAGGATACACATTCTTGTGGGAAGCCACTGAGGGATGTTAAGAACAAAGTAGTACCAAGGGCAGAGCCCCAGGGTACATATGAACAGATCAATAGTGAAGGCAGAGGGTTTCACCTATTCTGACTGATTGAGACCTACTCTCTAGAAAGGAATTGAACCATCTAACCAAGTGATCAAAAAGTCCTGTACTCTTAAGTTTGTCTGGGAGAATGGGGAGTGCAAGTATACTGCAGTGGATTAAGGCTTTGAGCTGCAAACCTGAAGACCTGGATTTGAATCCCACAGCCCCCACTTGCATACTTTGTAACCCTGAGCAAGTTACTTAACTTCCTTGGCCCAGATATTCAAAGGGGTTGTGCCTGGCTCAACCCTGCATTGCGCCCCGGCAGGATATTGAAATGGCTGCCAGGCGCAGTGCAAGTCCTGATGCTCCGGGGTGCAATGTTATCCTAAGCGGTGCAGATGCAGGAGGTGTGCCCATGCATATGTGGCACATCCCGATATTCAGCCCTGGATGTGCAGCACATATGCCGGTGCAACCCTGCACTGCGCCGCACTGGGGGACTCAATGTTGAGCCCCGGAAAAGCAGGAGCAAGTCCCAGCCACCCACAGGTGGGCTGCTGAATTGCACGGCACAACACAACAGCTGCCAGCTGTGGGTGGCCACCCGCCCACCCAGTATTCCATTGCAGGGCACACATACCCTCTGGTGGTCCAGTGGACCTCCCACCCACCCATCTTTCGCATGATTGTGGGCTGTTGTAAAACAGAGAATCCCTGGTGGTCTAGCAGTAACCCCCCTTAGCCCGATCACGGCCTGCTGTGAAAAGAAAGAGTTACCTGGTTGTCCAGTGGTATCCCCTCACCCTCCCACCGAGGTGACCTCCACCAGCACCCCATCATCGGTGGCGACAGCACCCGCCGCATGCCGCGCAGCCTGCCGAATGACAGCGTACAGTACAATCTGTATGCCTATTGGTCCACTGTGTGGACCAATGAGTGTGCGAACCATACTGTACTATAGGCCTGATATGTGAATGAACATGTTCATTCACATATCGGGCTTGTGTACTGAGTATGGTCTGCATGCCCATTGGTCCATGCAGTGACCAATAGGCATACAGATCGTACTGTACGCTGTCATTCGCCGGGCGGCCAGGCAGCATGGCAGGGTGCTGCCACCCACCGATGACAGAGAGGGGTGCTGGGGCATGGGGCCTCTGTGGGTGGGTGGGTGGGGTACCACTGATGACCAGATATCTCTTCTTTTCACAGAAGCTTACGATCGGGCTTAAGGGGTTACCGCTAGACAACCAGATATCAGTTCCCTTTATGTCAGCCCACGATCAGGCATGGGGGTTGCCGCTAGACCACTAGGGAGTGGTATGTCAGTTACAGATGCCCATGATTGGGCGTACGGGAGCGGGGGTCTGCATTAGCACAACAGGGTGTCGCTCCCCGATGGCTGCAGCTTGGCAGGGCGCCAGGCACATTCCACTGGGGATCAGCGAATCGCATGCAAATGGGGCCATAATGACATGCAAATGGCCCCATTTGCACCTTGCATGCATTATGGCCTCATTTGCATGCCTCAGGTTGAATATCGCTCGTGATGCACCTAGCGCAACTGTACTTGTGCTGGTGCATCCCCCTGCTCCATTTCTGTGTCTTGCACTGGCGCAGTGTCACTGCACCATGCGCAGTGTTTGCGCCCTCCGTGCCATATTCAATGGTGCTGGGCCATGGCACAGCGCTGTTGAATATCGCCTGGTCCATGCCTTGCGCCACTGCCCAGCGCAGTCTGAATATCCGGGCCCTTGTGTTCCCAGGTCACACCTGGAAACAAGCTTTCAACTTAGTGTGTCACTCCTGGTAAAACAAAGGTAAAAAGAAAAACAGTGTTAAAGGCTTTGACCAGGTTGATAAGGATGGCAGAGGTGAGCAAATTCTTATTTACCTCATTCATAATGCAGTTAGTGAGTCAGAGAAGGCAGGAGGTGGTGGAGTGAGTTTCCTGAACCCAGATTCAAACAAAGCAAGAAAGAAAGAAGTGTTTAAAAAGGGAGAGAGCTGAGAGAGAGCCTGAAGTGTAGCCAAGGCTGACCGTGGGGGTGGGGGAGAGATAGGGTGATAGTTCTCAAGGATGTATGGATCCACCCCTTTAGGAATTTATTTATTTATTGAATTTTGTTGACTGGCTAGGCCCACTGAGACTAGAAGTCCCTTTTTCAAGGGTGACCGGGGGAGGGGGGATACAGATGGTGACCAATGGCAGTGATGGCTGTGTGTGGGTGATGATGTGCGATATGGCCACCACCACACATTCAGTCACTTCACTACCAGTCTAGCATTGTTTGTAAAGTGGTTTGGATGTATGAAAAGCGCTATATAAATGCTGATTCTTCTTCTTCTTCTTCTTCTTCAACTGAAACTGAACCAGATTAAGCTGTTGGTGGTATTTTTAGTGAATGGGGGAAATTTGGCCAGGACACTGGGGTATGATAGATTCAGTTGTCTTTTTCCACTCTTTCTTTTTGACCCATTGCATCGAAAAAACATTGGAAAACTCACCTTCATTGGTAAATTGATGGTTTATGAACAATTGGCAGGTCTATATATTCAAATGGGACCCCCCAAAAAAATTTACGAAATTTCCCCAGATTCCAGATTCTTGGAAATCTGCAGTACAGAAACTCAAAATAAATGGCACATTTCAAAAATCCTTTTTGAAAGTCAGCCACACTGAAACAGTTACATTAGCATATTTTGCAGATTAGTGGCCCCATAAACCCAGAAATTAAAAACTGCAGACATCAGAATATAGATAAAGTATTGTCTATGCTTATTGAGGAATGAACCCCATAACACTTATGGGAAACTGTCTGGCTTAGTTCCTATGGGTGACTCAATGTCCGCGGTTACCATAAGCACCATCCACATGGCGAGCAATCATGCCCATACACGCACTGTGGAGCCCTAAATGAATCCATAGAACATTTTGTCCTTAATTGTTCCTACTCCAGCAACCTATGAATCTTTCTCACTCAAGCTTGGAAACTACCTTGGCTGCAAAATACGACATATGAAGCCTTAATGTTAGGGGGCTATACCTACCGGTTGGCTAAATACCAGAAAGGTTCCTTTTCAGCTTTTCTTGCTGTTCTAAAATATTATTTATGGAATGCAAGGGTACAATGGGTGCTTAGGCAGCAAAGAATGCCATATATTATATTTAAAGTGGTATGTGAAAATGCCTTTCGAACAATTGTTAATAATGAACTGTTGATTTATGAAGTACAGAAAGTAAAGTCGTGGTGGAGAGGCCTCCCCTTTTTTTATAAAGTTTAAGTAAAAAATTAAAAAAAACTACCTTAACATTGAGTCAGACTTAGCACGAGGAAGAATTTTAATACATTATGTGAAGGACGTCCTCAGGTATGTTAAGGGTAATGGTTGGTCTATAGAAGGTTCTAAACATTTACAAATTTCAACTACATGAGGAATATTGCATTGTATGATGTATTTTGTTTCTTGGAATTTTTTTCACAATTTTTTTTTTTTTGTATAATGATGGCTTTCCTTTTGATTTTCATGATTTTTGTATTGTATCCTTCAATAAAAAAAACTCCCCTACTGTTTTCGAGAAGTGCTATGGGATCTTTACTGCCCACCTGAACAACCACCAGAACAGGCAGACGGGATCTCGGTTTAATGTCTCATCTGAAAGACGGCACCTCAGGAGTGTAGCATCCCCCTCATGCTGCACTACAGTGTCAGTATTGGGATTTAATCCAAGTGCCTGGTGTGGGGATAGAGCCCACAGCTTTCTGATCTTCCAGACGCAGAGGCAAGTGTGCAACCTGCTGAGCCACTGACACTGATTGAGGCACTGTCACTGGAAGTGATATTACAGTACCCTATTCCTTGCCTCAGGGAAAGCACCCAGAAGGAAGGAAAGATTAAGAATGTCAGAGATGGGGGTTGCTGTGCAGAGCTATACAGATGTAAAAACTTTGAGTCAATCCCATCAGGACTGTGCTACTCTGTGTGGATTAAAAGTTAAAAAAGCCTCAGGGGATGGATTTGGAGAGGTGTGGCAAAAGAGAAGGAGGAGAGGGAGTGAAACAGGGGCAGTGAATGGGGAGGAACTGGAAAAGAGAGAGAACAAGCATTTGTCAATGCCAAATGTTTGCTTGCTGGTATTAGCATTGGAAGTGCAGGAGTTAAAAAGATGCAGAATAGGAATGACAGTGAAGTACTGAACTTCATGTGAACCCCACCTCCACCCTGCAGAGATGGACAGGCATTAGGGTATGCCTTTGGGTTGCCATGCATAACGCTCATGCCATTTCACCTCACCCTATCCTGCAGACACATAGAAACATAGACTTTGACAGCAGATAAGGACTGCGTGGCCCACCTAGTCTGCCATTTCCCTACCTAATGGATAAGCTGCAGATCCTAGTTAACCAACAGCGTATTTCTCCCTACCCCCACAAGATTTGCCTTATGTCTGTCCCGTGCATTCTTAAATTCTCCAACAATGTTTGAACCCACAACCGACAAGTGTTAAGGTGTGCCTTGGGGTGTTCAGCTTTACAACCACCCCATTCCATAAGGACATAGGCTGAAATGGGTGCAGTTTAGGAAAATGGGGGGGGAACTCTGGGGCCAAAGAGTCCAAGGCACACCTCGATGCCTGTCACTAGCTGCAGGATCAGGGTGGAATGGCATAAGCATTGCAGTCAGCAATCCAAAGGCACACCCCTGATGCCTGTCAGTCTGTACAGGGTGGGATGTTATGGTTAGAAACTAAAACACCCAGGGCGTTTGTTGGTATTTGCACTACAAATTTTAAACATGGCTTTTTGTAACCTCCACCTCATGAAAGCATTTGGCACCTCTGCTCATAAACAGTGGCACTGTGATTTTGTTAATCTATCTCGAATGTTAATTTGCTACAGCAACTGCGCCATTCTGAGCCAGATAAGCGAAAACACAGCTCAGGCAGGATGTGACAAATGGCAGCTGTCCTGTTCATAAGGGGGTGTGAAAAAATGCCAATGTTGAAAATCTGAAGTGAAAATATTAAAAATTCTTGACGTTACGAGTGTGCATGGAAACTGCACAATGCACGCTTGTAATACAATCATTTTGTGAACTGTTCTTACAAATTTTCAACATAGGCATTTTGGGACCTCTGCTCATGAACAGTGTCACTGTGATTTTGTTAATCTGCCCTGAAAGCTGATTTCCTACAGCAACCACTCCATTGTGCGCCACATGTGCGAAACCACATTTTGGGCAGGATGTGAAAAACGACAGCTGTACTGTTCATAAGGAGGTGTGAAAAATTGGCAATGATGAAAATCTGGAGTGAAAATATTAAAAATTCTCAGAGTTACCAGCATGCGCAGAAACTGTGTAATGCACGCTCATAACACAGTCATTTTTTGGAATTTTTTCATCAAATTTGTAACATAGGCTTTTTGGGAGCCCACCTCATGAAGAGTAACACTGTCATTTTGTTAATCAGTCCAAGAAGGTGATTCTGCACAGTTTTTTTTTTAATATATTTATTTTACTGTGACCATGAAATCATCTTTCAGGACTGAATAATGATGTGACAGTGATTGAATTCATGAGGTGGGATCCCAAGAACCCCATGTTGAAAATATGATGTCAAATTTTGTAAAAATGGCTGAGATATCCACCTAAGTTGAAAAAAAAAAACATTTATGCCATTATACAGCTTACCGGCATTTCTTCAGTTCGCGTTTGGCTTTTGAAGAGTGCATACGTGATCCCGGTCCACTAAAGATCATAGCGTCGGGCTCCAGAGGTAAGTATGGGATGAGGGGTGTGTGGATGTGGGGTGCACAGAGGGTGGGTGCAGGTTAGGGGAGAGGGCACCAGACACAATGAGGGATCATTTTCTACCTTTCAGGTAAAAAAAAAAAATTTAAACCATTGCGGGAAGGTTTTCCTTTTTTTGCAGGCAGATTTGGTACACTGGTGTGGGCTCCCAGCGTGCCACCTGTGTGTTTTGAGGGGGAGACTGGAGCCAGCAAGGATTGGGCCCCCCACTGGCAAAGAAAAAAGGATCTGTGTTTGGGGGGAAGACATGATGCCAAGGGGGATTGGGCACCCCCCCTCCGCAAATAAAATGTATGGGGGACATTATGCCAACAAGGAGTGGGCTCGGCGGCTTGGGCACCCTTGTCAGCTTTCATGGGGACTCTGAGGTGGACAGCGATAGCCGCCATGTTAATTGCAATGTTACACCAGGCAAGGCACTGCTCTGCAATGACGGGTCGCTCCCTCATTGCAGCAGCGACTTCATTTCAAGTTGGTGACATTCTTGCTGAACTAGTGTCCGCAGCAGTGCACCACCGCAGTGAGGAAAGAGGGCCAAGCCTCAAAATGCAGTGGGAGCATTGACCGCCACAGTTCCAAACCTCCAAAACCCTGCTCCTCTCCTAAGCTGTCACATAAGGTTTCCTGTGCATGCACACAAGCAAACATAACAAGCATTTGTCAATGCCGAATGTTTGCTTACAGGCATTAGCAGTGGAAGTGCAGGAGTTATATGCAGTATAGGAATGGCATTGAAGTATTGAACTGACACCAGCTTCACCCTCAATCTGCAGAGATGGACAGGCATTGGGGTGTGCCTTTGGGTCATTGCCCATGACGATCACAACATTTCACCTCACCCTACCCTTCAGACACTAACAAGTGTCGAGGTGTGCCTTGGGGTGTTTGAGATTTACATTCACCTCATTCCATAAGGAAATACACTAAAATGGGTGCAGTGTAGGATAACGGGGTGAACTCTGGGAGCAAAGGGTCCAAGGCACCTCAATGCCTGTCACTGGCTCCAGGGTGGGGGTGGAGGTGGAATGTCATGAGCATTACTGTCATCAAATCCCAAGTCACACCCCTAATGCCTGTCAGTGGAAAACCCTAATGCCCAGGGGCATTTCTTGATATTTTTACTCCAAGTTTTCCACATGGGCTTTTTGTGACCCCACCGCAAGAACAGTGACATTATCAGTTCGTTAGGTGAAAGGTAATTTTGCATAGCGACTGTGCCATTTGGCGCCACAGGTGTGAAAACACTTTTCAAACAGGATGCGAAAAGTGACAAGTGTACTGTTCATAAGGAGGTGTAAAAAATGGCAGTGTTGAAAATCTGGAATGAAAATATACAAAAACCGGTGAAGTCATGAGCATGCGTAGAAACTGCGCAACGTACACCTGTAATGTAATTAGTTTGGGAATTTTTTACAGCAGATTTTCAACACAGGCATTTTGGGACCTCCGCTCATGATCAGTGTCACTGTGATTTTCGTAATCTGTCCCGAACACTAATTTCCCACAGCAGCCGCGCTATTCTGCGCCATAGGTGTGAAAACACATTTTGGCCAGGGTGTGAAAAATGACAGCTGTACTGCTCATAAGAAGGTGTAGAAAAATGCCAACATTGAAAATCTGGACTGAAAATACTACAAATTCGTGAATTTACGAGGGTGCGTGGAAACTGTGCAATGCACGCTCAAAACACAGTCATTTTATGGACTTTTGTCATCAAATTTTCAACATAGCCATTTTAAGTCCTCTGCTTGTGAACAGTGTCACTGTGATTTTCTTAATCTCTCCCGAACATTGATTTCGCACACCAACTGCGCCATTGTGTACTACACGAGTGTAAACACATTTTGGGCAAGATGTGAAAAATAACAGCGGTACTGCTCATAAGGAGGTGTGGTAAAAGGGTAATGTTGAAAATCTGGAGTGAAAATATTAAAAATGCGCAAATTTATGAGCGTGCATAGGAACTGTGCAACGCATGCTCATAAAACATTTTGTGGAATTATTTCACCAAATTTTCAGCATAGGGTTTTGGGAGCCTACCTCATGAACTGTGACACCGTCATTTTGTTACTCAGTCCGAAGGTGGTTCCTCGCAGTGACCGCGAAATGTCCTTTTGGGACAGAATAACAAAATGACAGTGACTGAGTTTATGAGGTGGGGCCCCAAGAACCCCATGTTGAAAATTTGGTGAACTAATTCCCACAAATGGCTGAGATATGTACCAAAGTTAAAAAAAAAACATTTATGCTATTATACAGCTTACCGGCATTTCTGCAGTTTACGGTCAGCTTTGAAGTGTGCAGACATGTTCCCGGTCCATCAAGATCGTCGCACTGGGCTCCGGAGGTAAGTATGGGGTCTGGGGGGGGTGTGGGGAGGTGGGAGCGCAGAGGTTGGGTGCGGGTTGGGTGAGGGGGCAAGACTGTCGATGAGGGACCCTTTTTTTTTTTTTTTTTTACAGGTGTTTTTTTTCTTTTTCAGGAAGACGGCGCAGGACTTTTGCTACACTGGGGTGGGCTCCCAGTGTGGCAGCTGGAAGGCTTTTTGGGGGGGCAGTGGAGCTGATGGGGATCAGGTACCCCTGTCAGCCATATGGACTTTTGCCATGCTGGGGTAGGCTCCCAGTGTGGCACCTAGAAGTCTGTTTTTGGGGAAGGTACAGTGGAGCCGACAGGGGATTGGGTACCCCCCGTCAGCCACACAGACTTTTGCCACACTGGGGTGGGCTCCCAGCATGGCACCTGGAAGTCTGTTTGGGGGGGCAGTGGAGCCAACGGGGGATTGGGCACCCCCACCAGTATGGTGCAGGGGTGCATGAGCATGCTGGGTGGGCTCCCAGCATACTACTTGGGTGTTTGTTGAGGGGGAGAAGTAGAAAAAAACAGAGCTGTCTATGACAGCTGTTCACATGCAGTGCTGAGTGTAGGCACTTTGCATATTGCCGATGGCAGTATGTAAATTGCCTGCCGACGGCAGTATGCAAATTGCCTACATGTTACCACTGCTGAGTGTAGCAGTCTTTAGCTTTCAACTGTATGCCACTGCATCTAAACTGCTGTCATAGACAGCTCGGACCTCTATTGGTGGGGTGAGACTGCACCTGCAAGAAGGAGCAGGACATTGGAAGCGGGGTGGCACACCTATGAAATTTCGTATGGTGGCACTATGTTTCTTGCACATGCATGCAAGCAAACATAAAAATGGGCACAAATGGTAAAAAGTTATAAAAATAGGAGACAATTTCCAAGGATCTCTGATTGTTAAACCCTAATATGAGGACTGAGGCAGAGCACTGGACTGAGGGATGAAAAGGTCCTGGATGACTTTCCAGAACTACTGTAAGAGTAGTGGCTAATTATGATCTACAGAGTGGAAGTAAAGTTTTCTGATTTAGCAATCCTGGTAGCTTTGGTGCAACCACTGCATAAAGTCTGTTATCTTTTGAGATATCCTGGAGACCTAGAGGCCTTATGAATGCACCAGGTGGAGTCACTTGTCTGGAGACAAGCTGCCTACATACTTAGCTGTTATTCAGGGAAAGCATGAGCCTTTGACTGTGGTTCTCTTTTGGGGTACATGAGTGTGCCAGACAGACATTCACTGTTTCTGGAAATTTCTGAGGGCAGAGTTTATGTCAGAGGCAGCTGGGATAAAAGATAGTCAAACAAATCAAAGAACCTGAGAGACTGCTTTTGAATTATCTCAGTGGGGGTGGAGGTTTGATAAGGTGGATGTTCTGCACACAGGAGACCATATGCTGATCACTATATGAGTCAGGGAGAGTTTCAGCTTCTACTATATGGTAAAGTTGGGAGGAGAAGACAGAGTCAATAATGGAGTGGTAAAAGTTTTAAGAATTAGAGAGTTTGGCTCAAAAATACATTGGCTGAGTTGGAGTGATTTAACATCTTGACTTACTTTCTTAGAGGACAGGGAGAGTCAACATGGGTTAAAGTTGCCCTGCAGTAAGAGTTCCCCAGTAAAAGCCATGGAGGAGATAGAAGAAATTGGTCAGTAATGGGGTTAGTATTACATTTAGGGGCAACAATCGATCCCAGCAATGTAGACAGTCAAAGAGAAAGGGATATAGAATTTGTGGAGCAGAAGCTCATGTGATGAAGGGACAGAGGAGCAGTGAAAAGACTGGAACTGGAGATGTGTGGAAATGTACACTGAATCCCCCCATCCTCCCCAACCGTATCACTCCTGCCTCAATTTTGCCTGGTAATCCAGAAGCCAGGGACAGATATGGTAGAAGCTTTAATGCTGTAAGAGAGACAAGATTATAATGAAATATGTTATAGGTTATCTTTTTTCATATAACCAACAGTTACGAGAACAACAAATTAAAGAGCACCTTGACGTCATAGGGGTGGCCTTGTTGAATAAAGAGATGCATTTGTATGTGAACCAATACATTTTTATGTTTGCTTGCGCACATGTGCAGAAACATTATGTGGCAGCTTAGGAGAGAAGTGGGTTTTGGAGGTACGGCACTGTGGCGGCCAGTGTCACCATTGCATTCTTGGGCTTGGCCCTCATTTCCCAATGCGGTGGCATGCTGCTGCTGACACTAGGTCAGCAGGCGTGCCACCAACATGAAAGGAATTAGCTGCTAAAATGAGGGAGTGACCATCATTGCAGGGCGGTGCCTTGCCTGGTGTAACATTTCAAAAAACATGGCGGTGGCTGTTGCGGTCCGACGCTCACGGTATCCATAAAAGCTGATGGGGTGCCCAATCCCCCTGTCGGCATGCCCCCTCCCTAGTTCATTTGCCGACGGGGCAGCCCAATCCCCATCAGCATAATGTCCCCCTATGTAATAGTTATGTATGATGAGGGGGTGCACAATCCCCCTCGGCATCATGCACCCTTCTCCCTACAAAGACAGACACATTTTCTATGCCAACTGGGGCCCAATCCCCATCGGCTTCAGTCGTCCTCCTCAAACAACACTGGTGGCACACTGGGAGCCCATCCCAGTGTGCCAAAAACATACCTGTGAAGGAAAAACCTTCCTGCAATGTTTTTTTTTACCCTGTGAAAGAAAAAAACAGTCCCTCATTGTGTCCGGTGCCCCAACCCCCAACCCGCATCCACCTTCTGTGCACCCAACCTCCCCACACCCTACCCTCACCCCATACTTACCTCCGGAGCCCGGCGTGATGATCTTTGGTGGAGTGGGAACACATCTGCACTCTTCAAAGCCGACTGCAAACTGAAGAAATGCAGGTAAGCTGTATAATGGCGTAAATGGGGGGGTGGGGTCAACTTAGATGGACATCTTATCCATTTCTGCCACTTTTGGCTCCAAATTTTCAACATGGGGTTCTTGGGACTCCACCTCATGAATTCAGGCACTGCCATTTCGTTTATTAGGTCATGAAAAGTGATTTTGCAGTCACTGCACTGAATCATCTTCTGGGACTGACTAATGAAATGACAGTGTCACTATTCATGAGGTGGGCTCCCAAAAAGCCTATGCTGCAAATTTGGTGAAAATATTCCAAAAAATGACAGTGTTACAAGTGTGCGTTGCACAGTTTCTATGCAGGCTTTTAACTACAAGAATTTTTAATATTTTCACTCCAGATTTCCAGCATTGGCATTGTTTCACACCTCCTTATGAACAGCTCAAGTTCAGCTGTCATTTTTCACATCCTGCCCGAAATGTGTTTTCACACATGTGGCACACAATGGCACAGTCGCTGTGGGAAATCAATGTTCGTGAGAGATTAAGAAAATCACAGTGACACTGTTCATGAGTGGAGGTCACAAAATGCCTATGCTGAAAATTTGGTGAGAAAATTTTAAAAAAATGACTGTGTTACGAGCGTGCATTGTGCAGTTTCCATGCACGCTCGTAACTTCCAGAATTTTTAATATTTCACTCCAGATTTTCAGTATTGCCATTTTTTTCACCCTCCTTTTTTTTCTAATTCTATTTGTTACCTATGGGCACTAGAACTCTCTCAGGCCCAACTCATCCCTCACTCTACCACCCGCTGTGACCCCCACCTACCTCAGAGATGTTCCTTTCTCCCACGGAGCCCCTGGGCCAAACCCTGCAGGAGATCGAAGGGGCTGAGGTAGAGGTCCAGTGTTGGGCATATGGCAGGTGGACACTGCGGAGCCATCGCCAATCTGGGCCTGAGGGGTCTTTTTCCCCTTGTAGTAGTTGCTTGCTTCCTCCTCCCTCCCTCCCTCCCCTTGCGTGGTGCACTCTGATGCTATGTGCACGGGCAACCCCACCCGGCATCAGCCATGCTACTGTATGTGCAGTCCATATCTGCAGTGCCCCCAGTCTCCACTGGGGGCTGCTAGAATGCTGGACAATCCCCAGTCCTCCCCCTGGGAGAGGAGAGCAGCTCTGCAGGTGCTCAATCCTCACCCTCCCCTGCCGACCCCCAGCACCCGAGCTCACTCCCAAACTCAGGTCACCGGCATGGCGCAAGGTGTGGCATCCAGCACCTCAACACCCAACACCGGGCGGCCATTCACACCACCTTATGAACAGTACAGCTGTCAGTTGTCACATCCTGGCCGAAATGTGTTTTCGCACATCCGGCGCACAATGGCGTGGTCGCTGTGGGAAATCAATGTTCGGGACAAATTAACAAAATCACAGTGACATTGTTCATGAGCGGAGGTTCCAAAATGCCTATCTTGAACATTTGTTGAGAAAATTTCTAAAAATGACTGTTTTACAAGTGTGCATTGCGCAGTTCCTACGGACGCTCGTAAGTTCACGAATTTTCAATATTTTCACTCCAGATTTTCAACATTGACATTTTACCACACCTCCTTATGAGCAGTACAGCTGTCATTTTTCACATCTCGCCCAAAACGTGTTTCCGCCCATGTAACGCACAATGGCGCAGTCGGTATGCGAAATCAATGAATGGGACACATTAAGAATATTACAGTGACCCTGTTCATGAGCAGAGGTCTTAAAATGGCTATGTTGAAAATTTGGTGAAAAAATTCCCTTCAGACATTCTGCAATATTACTAATGAAGACATTGAACAGAACTGGCCCCAGGACCGATCCCTGCAGCACCCCACTGGTCGCCCCTCTCCTAGACTGCACACCATTTACCACCACTCTCTGCCTCCTGTCTGTTAGCCAGTTTCTAACCCAGTTTACCACCCTTTCCCCATGCCCAGCCTACCCAGCTAGTTTATCAGCCTCCTATATGGGATGGTGTCAAAGGCTTTGCTGAAATCAAGGTAAGCGTTGTCCACTGCCCCACCCTGATTCACTTCCTTTGTCACCCAGTCAAAGAAATCAACCAGATTTATCTGACATGATGTCCCCACTGTGAATCCATGTTGTCTATGGTCCTGGGCTCTGATGGCATCTAGATGCCCCACTATCCTTTCTTTAAGCAATGTCTCCATGATCTTCCCCACTACTGAGGTGAGGCTGAACAGCCTGTTGTTCCCTGCCTCCTCCCTGCTGCAGGACTTGTGTAGAGGGACCACATGTGCCCTCCTCCAATTCACTCATGTTGAATGACTCAGTGAACATGGCTGCCAGAGGTACTGCTATCTCCCTTCGCAGTTCTGTTAATATCCTTGGGCGTATGCCATCTGGTTCCATCGCTTTGTCCACCTTCAATTTAGTGAGCTCCTGCAGGACTCTTTTGCCTTTGAATGGACTATTGTCCACCTCTTCATCCCCTTGGCAACTGCTGTACTGCTGTGGCCCTTGCCCCTCCCACTCTTCTCTGAATACTGAACGGAGAGACACAGTGCATGTCTTGGGAGGAAGGCATGAACTATCAGTTCCAAATACCTAAACAGCACATACAAGCAAGCAACATTCGGCATTGACAAATGCTCGTTTATTCTCAGGGCCCAGTGGAGCAGGTTAGTGTTTTGACACATTGACAAGTTTCCGTAGTCTAATGGAACAGTTTGGTGTGCTGCTGGCTCTCGAAAAAATGGAGGACCCTACTATTTGCATTGCATACTTTGGCACTGAGCTAGACACAGTAAACATGGTAACAAGATTCCTGCAGGACAAGGTTAAGACTTTGAGACAGTTGTTGGGGAAAGTCGGTGCAGTTAAGAAGGTCACCCTCCTGCAAATGAAATCCCTTCTGGGGCATTAGAATTTTGCTTGCAGGGCTGTCAGCCCAGGAAGACCTTTCCTTAAGAGGCTGGCAGCTGCCACGGCTGACCCCACGAGGCTGTATCATCATATCAGGGTGTCACAGGGACTGAGGGACAATCTCAAAGTATGGGAAGTATTTCTGCAGGATTTGAATGGGATAGCTATGTGGCAAGATAGGGCAGGAGCACACATGGGATGTGAACTGGTGACGGACACTTTGGGAGGGGCCTAGGTTTTAGAGCCTTTTTCCAGGGTGCATGGTTTTCTGGCCAGTGGCAATGGGAGTGGGTAGAGAATGGACTCATGAGGAACAGCACATTGCTGAGGTTGTTTCTGATCATGCTGGCAGCGAAGGTGTGGGGACACAAGCTAAAAGACCAGTATGTGCTGTTCCACACTGATCTGTAGTTGACATAATCAACACACAAACTTCCAGGTCTGAAGAGGTGATGAGGGTGCTTTGGGTATTTGCCTTATATTGTCTCCAGTAATACATCATGTTCAGAGTTTGACACTTGCTGTGCAAGACAGATGTGATCACTGATGACTTGTCTCGATTGCATTTCAACTGAATCAGACAGCTGGCACCACTCACAGACACAAACCCAATGCAGATACCAGAAGCGTTTTGGCAGCTGGGAAAACAAGGAAATTCCAGGTAGTTTTCCAGCCTTTGTCAGCTTCTGTGGGGACAAGATAAATGAATCCTTGCATGATCGAGGTGCAGAAACAACTGCAAGATTATGTCCTCCACTTGGTACAGTAGAGCAGGGCTCCAGCAGTAATTTGGTCACATTTAGAAGACATAGCTTTTGTGTGGAAGGCACAGGATTTCATTGACCCAACTGACACCATCACAACAAGGAGGATGTTGGAGGGTGGTCTAGACTGAGGGGAAAAACACGGGACAGCAGGAAGCCCATTGGCCTCTTGGGACTGGTGGAAAATCAAAAGGCGTTCTCAGTATAAGACCAAGCTTTTCAGGATCCTTTCTTCTTGCACGTTCTTCAGAGGTTTCTGGGCATCAGAACCGATGCCCAGATCTAATCAGGCTGCACTGGGGGCCAACCTCTAATACAGCGATGTCGCATTGTCCAATGACAAGGAATCCTTCCTGCCTCGCAGGTCCAAGATCCGGCCACCTGCCACCAAAACAGCACAGAACAGGGGTTGAGGATATCTGTCCATGGTCATTAATGCAAGACTATATGGCTGACAGACCGGGGGAGCACCTAGTCATGCATGGGGATGATAAGACAGTCACAAGGCATCAGTTTACTGCAGTTTTACGGAAGGTCATATGGTTCTCAGGCAGAGATACCAGATCCTTTGGTACACACTCATTTAGAACAGGGTGGCTACAGAGAAAGCTAGGTTAGGAATAAGGGAGGAGCAGATAAAGAAAGTTGGCAAATGGGCATCCATTGCCTTTAAAGGCTCCATTAGGCCTCAGGATGACATGCAAACAAGCTTAAATATGATTGGTCTAGCTTTACGGGTGGGGTGGTGGGCATAGAGCATTAAAGAATAAAGGGAGGTTTTCATTATGCAGTTAATTATGCTGTTTTACTTATTTTCCAGATAAGATCAGAGTAACCCTGGATATATGGATCATTGAGCATTCTTACATTAATGAGGCTTGAAGTGGAACAGTAGTTCACCCATATGGCATGCAGCAGGGGATACTGGAGCTGTGAACCATTATTCAGGGAGCAGGAAAAGGGGGG
Organism: Neoceratodus forsteri; assembly: GCA_016271365.2. NCBI lineage: Eukaryota > Metazoa > Chordata > Ceratodontiformes > Ceratodontidae > Neoceratodus > Neoceratodus forsteri. Next base: position 75,147,981 of record JADMNL010000035.1, read on the forward strand.
CATGAGGTGGGGCCAGTGATGGGGATAGTGCACAGGCTGAGGCTCCAGATGTAACCACCGTTGGCTCTGGTGCTGCATCTAGGGGAGAACGACTTGGTGGCCCTTGGGGCTCTCAAGTTGATCGCACAGATGAAGACAGACCTGGCCCATCTCAAAACCCTCCTCCCATGGACCCACACAGCATGGTTGCAACTCATCCCACGGTAACAGTGGAGAGGAGCACGCAACCCAGAGGCAATCAACAAGGCACACAGGGAGGTCAACAGCGAGGTGTCTCAGTTTGCTCTGTTATGCAGACTCAAGGTCATCGCACCCTTTCGTATCACAAAGGCATATGGTGTGCTGTATAGCACACATGGGGTACACCTATCTGAAATTGGGAATGACATCTTTAACATTACAAGATTTCTGTGAGACTGTGTTGCAGAAAAATTAGACCATTGTGGCTTTCGTAGGGAAGATGTGGTAAACACGTTTAAGTGGCGGCAAATTCAAGGCTGCACAAGAAAATAAAGTGTGCAGTGAAAAGTTAAACTGTGTGGGATTAGATGACAGATGGTTGGAGGCACGAGCCTATGGCAGATATGCATCATGGAAATGGGAGGCAGTCACCCAAATTAAGATGTGCAATGGAACACAAGGGGGGCATGACCCGCAACAGGGAGTGCTGTCCTGGGTAGGCACCCACCTCGACAAGGGTCATGGGTATCCCAGAATCTGGTAAAGGGGTGGAATTGTACAAGGGAGAGACATGGCTCTGGGTGGGTCTGTGTGACTCAAGGGCCAGAGCTCCCCCGATTTGATGGACGCTGATATTGCAGGATGATGCCAGGCTACAGTACATGAACTTGCTGCCCCAGGGGGTCTTGGTCTTAATGTATTTGTGAATACTATTAGATATATATATATATATATATATGTGTGTGTCTATATCTTAAAAAGAAGGATTTGATGTAAGTTGACAAACACTGAATTAAGTAAAGCTGTGGCCTTTTCTTGCCAATTACAAAATGGTGTGATTTTTTTTGTGATGTGGGTCCGCTTGGGCAATGATCCACCTGGCCCATCACCGGGGGGTGGCTTTGGACACGGCCCACAACCCGAAGGGAATGGACTGCTGATGCCATCAGGCAAACAGCAGCCCAGTACCAGTTATCCCAATCAGGTGCAGAGGTACCTGAGGTAGCTGACCAGCTCCCTCCAGAAGGGAAGGGCCAGGGCAGGTATAATGTGCCAGCTTAGAGATGGCTCACCCTCTAATGAAGCATCCAGAGATGTCACTTTCACACCTATCCGCCCTAATGCTGGCAGGCTGCGGCAAGTTATTCTTGTTATTAGCTAGTCACAGCTTTGAGGGGAATATGCAAGGGCAGTAAATTCATGGCTGGCCTTGAAAATAAAGTGTGCAGTGAAAAGGTTTTGCTTTGTGGAACTGACAGATGGCTCGGGGTGTGAGCCTGGGGTGGGTACACTTCTCAGAAATGGGAGGCAGCCACCCAAATTAAGGCCTGTAATGGAACGCAAGGTGGGGCATGACCTGCAAATAGGGAATGCAGCCCTGAGTGGACATGCTCCTCGACAAGGGTCATGGGTATCTCAGGATCCAGTAAAGTGGGGGGGACTGTCCAAGGGAGAGACACAGCCTTGGGTGGGTCTGTCCAACTCAAGGGCGAGAGTTCCCTGATTTGATGGGTGCAGATGTTGCAGGATGATGCCAGGCTACATAAATTTGCTGTCCCAGGCGTCTTGGTCTTAATATATATGTGTATTTTGTAAATATTATATTGTATGTATAGAATATGTGTATATATTTTAAAAAGAAGGATTTGATGTACGTGTACGTTGACAAATATTGAACTAAGCAAAGCTGCAGCCTTTTCTTACTAATTACAAAATGGTGTGGTATCTTTTCTTGTGATGTGGGTGTGCATGGGCAAAGCTCTAGCTGACAAGTGGATTGGTACCTTCAGATACAATGCTCTTTAACATTGGAAGGCTGAAGAAAGCACAGGCGTATACTGTACTCCTAAGTATGAGACATAGGGGGTCTGTTTCTCTGGAAAGATCGTCCATGGTGCCTCAGATATCAGTTACATCAGAAAAGTTTGCATACGGCTTAAAATTCTACACCTGGAAGCTAGAACAGTAATGATCAGAAATGACATCATTCTTGTAATAATCCTTACGGAATACCTGGCACTTCCTACTCAGCAGCAAGCAGAAGAAAAAGCTTAACATCACCAGAACATGGTCTTGCCAGATGAACCTGATCTCATTTTTTGACTGGGTGACAAGGATGATTGATTAGGGAGGGTCAGTGGACGTGGCCTATCTGGACCTTAACAAGGCTTTTAACACCATCCCTCACAGGAGGCTGGAGAACAAGCTGAGCAATTTAGGGGTGAGAGTGGCCCAAAAAAAGGGCGGAAAACTGGCTTAGTGACAGATGCCAGAGGGTAGTAGTAAATGAGGATTACTCCTAGAAGGAAAGGGTGATAAGCAGAGTGACCCAGGGGTCAGTTTGGGGGCCCATCTTCTTTAATATCTTCATCAGAGATATTGCGAAGGTATTGAATGGGAGGTGTGCCTTTTTGCGGATGAAACAAAGATATGCAATAGGGTGGAAACTCCGGGAAGGGGTTGAAAACAATGAGGCAGGACCTGATAAAACTGGAGGGGTGGGCAGATAGTTGCCAATTCTGTTTTAATGCACAGTAGTCAGGGCCCCTAGTGCTCTGCGGCAGAACTTTCTGATTTCTGCGGCAGGACTCCTTGGTTTCTGCGGCAGCGTTTTCTGATTTCTACGGCATGATTTAGTAATTTCTCTGGCAGAACGCAGTTCTTCCATTGGTTAAATATGATGTGATGTCATCAATGACATCATACGCCAAGCATAGAGGAGGGACTTCAGGATAAACAAGATGGGAAATAAAGCCTGGCATATGGAAAAAAACAGTATATTTGAATAAAAATTCACCACAAACAGTGAATTCTGTGGCACTATATACATTCTGTGGTATGATGCAAATTCTGCGGAAAATTCTGCAACTGCAGAATCGCAGAATTCCAGGGGCCTTGACAAAAGTGCAGAAAAATGTACATGGGGCACAAAAACCCAAAGACCCATGCACAGTGGGAGGACAGGAAGTTCTGCTAATAGAGCAGGAGAGGGATCTGTGGGTTATCAAGTCAAAAAACCTAAAGGAGGCAAACCAGTGCAACAAAGTGGTAGGAAAGGCAACCAGAATGCTTGGCATGCATGGGGGGGGGGAATAACAAGCAGAAGGCAGGAGGTGTAAATGGCCCTATTCAAGTCTATGGTTAGACCCCCCACCTGGAGTATTGGGTACTGTTTTGGAGACCTTAACTACAAAAGGATACTGAAGGCCGATCCGTGGCACTGAGCAAAGGGGTTCACTCGGCACTCTGGCAACCTGGGTTCGCGCTCTGAGCCTGGGTATGGGGGGGAGACAAGCAGGTAGGGGTTCCAGAGCATCTACTGGATGCTTCCCTCCTGGGGCAGGTTGGGACTTTGCACCCATTGGCGGATTGGGTGACATGCTTGGGGGATGTGCTGCATCAAACACGCCCCCCTGGAAATCCCTGCCGAGGGTCACAGTGCTCATGCATGGCTGAGAACTGCTGTTTCCGGGGCAGAAAACTGGAAAAAGGGGCTACCCGCCCAGCCAGATGATGAGTGTCAGCCCCCGCTGCTGCAGGCTCCAGAGACAGTATAGCCAACTCCACAGCACCCCAGGATATGCCATTAGCCAGTAAGGCTCTCTCCCCCCCTCAGAAGAGAGGGACCTCCCAACGAAGGGATGTCAGGTGCCTGGTGGGGTGACTGCAGATGGGAGTTGGTGGTGGAGTTGCAGGGGTCGGGAGGGACGGGGAAGCCTAGGCACTCTGAAGGAGTGGTTGGACGAGGGAAGCTCCACAGGATGGAGCATAAATAGATAATAAAAGAAAACAAAAGGATATTGATTGGGTGGAGAGAGTCCAGAGGAGGACAACCAAAATGGTGTGTGGTATGTATCAGAGGACATATGAGAAGAGGATGGAAGAACTTGATCTGTGTCCCCTGGAGATGAGGAGAGAAAGGGGAGATATATGTAACCCTAGATGGTGCTATCCCAAGGGCTACTACCCCTGCCTGCTTGGCTAGTAGCGGGTTAAGGGGCCTGAGTTCTGAAACGGGTGCCTCCACCCCGAGGTCAGGGTTGGTAGTGGTCAAGCTAACCTGGGCACAGCCCTCTGGGCCACGGTAACCCCCTCTTTCTCTTTCTCTAGCGGCCTGAACACTGTACAATAATCACTTTCACAATACCCCTGGTACACCACACAAGTACCCACACTGTTTGCACATACCACCAGGGCTGGTTCCTCTGGCTCGACCCTGGGGACCCCCTGAAAAACAAGGTTATGCACAGCATATAGCAACAGTACAGTACTTTGAGCACAAACTGGAACCACAGTCAGATTACATGCAGAAAAAGTTAGATCTGATTTATTCAGGGGACTTGAACAAGGGAGGTGTGAAATCAGGTTAATTAGCTTAAAGGTTATATCAATCAAGCAGTTATGTATGCGCTTTGAGTCCCCCCACACAGCCACACCACTGGGTACCCAGGTGGAGAAGAGATGGGCTAGCCAGGACCATTGCCCGGGTTGGCCAGAGTCACAACTGGTTGGGGCCCTGTGATGGAAAACGCAACATGCACATTACACACTATTTGTAATCCGGGGTCAGAGGGCTCAGTTCGTAAAGGAAACAAAACAACAAAACAATCAGATGACACACTCAGATTAAACTGTTGTTGCAGGGAGCTACCCTGGTATTTACTCACAATACCCAAGACTGGACACAGGCTGAACGAAAATTGAGACTGCAGGTGGTTGATCTGGAATGCCAGGAGAAGCAGGGCCCACACAAGTCACCGAGGCATCGTTCTTGTTCAAGCGTGGAGTAGGGGGCTGATTCCCAGTCAGGTCTCTCGTAGATGGCTTCTCTGTACAGCGGGTAGTCTGGCTGGGCCAGTCTGGCAAGGCCCAGACCGCATGGAGACAAATTCGGATGCAGTCCATTTTGGGCTGGATACAGCTTCCAGCAAGCAGAACACAGTTCACCCAGTAGGGAACTAACTCATGACCCACTAGCAGCTCTCAGCACATTTACATGTAAGGGAATTCTACTATACCAGACAAAGCGCTCCCCAGTCACAATCGCAAAGTCTCTGCACACACCGGGAGCTTAGAGGTAGCTGGAACTCCTGAGAGACAGATCGCATTCAGCAAAATCTTCAGTCTTCTTCAGGTTGATCCTGGCCCACTTCAGTAGCTTACTTTAGTCACACAACTCGGATTCAGTCCGAAAACAATTGTCTTTCCCCTCTCAGGTCAGCAGGCAGACATACAGGCCAAAATTCAGGCCTTTCCACAGAGACTGTCTCAAGCATCTTGCTTCTTCAGCTCCCAACTTAGATCTGCCTTAAACAGCAGGCAGCTTGGGGATTTCCCTCAGATCCAAAAGGTTTGGTTGGCTGATTCGGCTGTCAGTCAAAGCAAGAGCTCCCCCCTTCAGTTGCAAAAAAAGGCGCAAAAAGCCCAAAACTACAATTCCTACAGATTTTGACTTCAGACAGGTCCTGTAGTCTGGCTACATTTTAGGTCCCACCAGAACTGATTGGTCCAATTCACAGTCCCGGGCCAAATGGTGGGGATAAACAAGACAGTCCTTGCTGCAAAGAAGGCAGGTTAGACAAACTACATTATCATTAACGCTCTAAATGATTTTCAGCAATTAGTTACATCTTTCAACAGAGCTCCCTCTCAGATTACTTATAACTGCAATCCAGGCAGCTCTTAAAGAGACAGTACACAGAGGCTATACAGGCACTCTTTGGCAATAACGATTAACTGCTAAACGCAGGACACCAGCCTGGCAGTGAGCATTTAGGCAAGCTCATGGAAGACTTTTCAGGAACCCCCATTTGTAGGGGGGTTACATATGACTGAAACTTTTAAATATTTGAATGGGATAAACAAGGTGAGAGAAGGGAGCATATTTATGAAGAAAGAAAATCCGAAACTAGGGGACACAGTTTAAAGCTGAACGATGGAAAGTTCAGAGGAAACAGAAGAGGGCACTTCTTCACAGAGCAAGAGCTAGTCCCCGGAACAGGCTGCCAAGAAGAGGTGGTGGAGGCCAAAACAGTAGAAGAGCTTAAAAGGATATGGGATAAATACATGGGAATAAAGTGAGGGAAGGAAAACACCTTGAAGTAAGTAAGAGACTGGAGTCTCCTTGGGGGCACAGGGGTGGGATATAAAGAGGTAGGTCCAGGACTACTTAGGGGGTTAAGGACAGACTGGGTGGGCCAATGGGGTCTCTTTCTGCCATCAGATTTCTATGTTTCTATGTTAGAATAAAAAACAGTGAAAGAAGGGATCTTTGCGTCCTCAAGCAGACAATATCCATGGCACGAGCGGAGTTGTGTTGAGTCAACAGTCTTGTGCAGTTGTTTCAAATGCCTAATGGCAATGACTCTCCATGTAGCCTATTTAGTTTACCCTGTCAGTTCCAGTGAAACAGAAACTTTTTTTTGGTATTGTGGTTTTACAGCACCTAACCCTTCCTATTTGAGGAACATGAGGTTCCTGCAGCCCGAAACAATCTACAATTCATAAACCACAGAGTGACTTGCTGTCAACACTTTGCAGTTAACTCTTAATATGTACAGTATGTTTTTTTCAGAAAGCAGGTCATTCATTTACTTTTGAACCAGGATTTGCAGACAAGCAAAACAGTTTGTGTCCCTTACCTTCACAGTTTGCCAAACTCTTAAACATTGATACAGTTAAAAATCTGTAGTTCCAGTCTGGAGCTTTATCCATCGAGTAATGAGCTACAGAATACAGTTTGTTTACTGATTAATTGAAGTGTTGGGAAGGGAGGTAATTTATCGACTGTTCATCCAATCCTTTTTTATTTAACCAGGCTTTTACTCTATGGCCCGGGTATATTCAAACTGCTCCAGGCTGTGGCGCAAGCCTGGGCGCAGCTCAACATGGTTGTGCAGAGGTGTGGCTTAGGCGATATTCAACGGAGCTGCACTATGGTGCAGCAGCTTTGAATAACGCACCCTGGCCACCCTCATGTGTGCATGGCACAGTGGCACTGCGCCAGCGCAAGTGGCCAGAGAGGAGCATGGAGATGCGTTAGCGCAAGTGCCATTGCGCCATGCACAGCACCAGTGATATTCAAAAGGGGACATGCAAATGGGGCCATAATTTATGCAAGGAGCACATGGGGCCATTTGCATGTCATTCTCTTCATTGCATGCAGGTGCACGATCCCCAATGACTTAGCCGCATTCTGACTCGCAAGGCAGCAGCCGTCGGGACAGATGCCCCCTGCAGCCCTATCGCAGGCATGTGTGTAAAAAAAATCCTCGTCTAATATCCCTGGTGGTCCAGTGGACTGAGTGCTGCCCGATCGCGGGCATCTGGTTAAATAAACCCCCCTGTCCTATATCCCTGGTGGTCCAGTGGACCGCTATGTTCCTGATCGTGGGCATTTGTCTACAAAAAAAAGCCTTGTCTAATATCCCTGGTGGTCCAGTGGACCGCTATGTGCCCAATCGCGGGCATCAGTATAATAAACCCCCCCCCCGTCCAATATCCCTGGTGGTCCAGTGGACTGATCGCTGCCTGATCGTGGGCATCTGTGTAAACCACCCCTCCACCGCCAATATCCCTGGTGTTCCAGTGTTCTAGTGGGTCGGGTAATTTTTCCGAGTCAGGCATTCAGAAACATAAGAAATAATCTTATTACCTCTGGATCCGCTTGCTCTTCTCACTCGCCACTGAGCCCTCATCACCACTCCCTTTGAACAAAATGGGCGGCAGCGCGGCATCCTTACCTCGCCCCTGCCACTCCACCCACCGATACAGCTCGGTAGGGCTGCACGCCCACTGGTTCGCTGGTAGCGTAAGCCAATTGGCTGCAGCCCATACATACTATTATTGAGTCCAGATATGTGAATGAATCATCTCACATATCTGGAATGTAGTATAGCATAGTTGCATGCCCATTGGCTCACTCTGGAACCAATGGGCATGAGCCCTCACCGAGCTGTCACTGCGCGTGGCAGCAGGTGGTGGTGCTGCCACCTACCGGCTGACTGGGGAGTAGTGGTGGTGGGGCCAGTGGGTGGGTGGGGAGCGGGCACCAGACGCACAGGGCAATAGGTCATTTCTTATGTTTTACAGATGCCCGCAATTGGGCAGAGTGCGGTCCACTGGACCACCAGGGATATTGGACGGGGGGGTTTATTATACCAATGCCCATGATTGGGCACATAGTGATCCACTGGACCACCAGGGATATTAGACAGGGCTTTTTTTTTGTAGAAAAATGCTAGCGATCGGGAACATAGAGGTCCACTGGACCAGCAGGGATATAGGACGGGGGGTTATTTAACCAGATGCCCGTGATCGGGCAGCACTCGGTCTACTGGACCACCAGGGATATTGAAGGGGGGTTTATTTACACAGATGCCTGCAATGGGGCATGGGGGGTGCTGCCAGGTGCAGCAGGAACTCAGGTGGTCACCCACAGGTTGCAGCTATCGTGTTGCGCCCTGCAATGCGGCAGCTCACCTGTGGGTGGCCATCATTTGTTCCTTTTTTTTTGGGCTTAACTTTGTGCAGACACAAGTAGAGGTTGCACATGCATGGCTCTGCACATCCCAGGATGAATATCGGGCTGCATAGATTATGCATGGGCAAACCCCCCCACCTGTGCCTGCATACATTACTGATGCACTCCAGCGCATCAGGATTTGTGCGGCGCACTTTGCCCTTTCGAATATCGCACCGGGGCGCATCAGTGGGTTGTGCCATGCGCAACCCTTTTGAATATCTGGGCCTCTGAATATTCTACAGTGATTATTTTAAAGTATAATGATAGATTTTAAATTCACTGCTGCTAGTTCCATCTGAATTTGAATCTGCTGTGGTTTGAATATTCACTGACCTATGCAGCCAGTATAGTGTTATGCTTGTGTAACTGTGTTAGTTTTGGCTGTGGCCATTCGCACTCTCTATTCCAAAGGAATTACCACCCTGTAGGGGTATGAAGCAAGGAACTCTCAGAGAGGGTTCTGCCCCTAGAGGTGCCACAGGATGGTTCCTGTGGCTAAAGGTACCTTAGGAATCCCCCTAAGGAGAGAGCACTGCTGCTGGAGGAGGAGGGGAAGATGGTGGGGCAAAGACAAAATGCTTCACAGTGAGGCTGAGAGGAGCTGCTTATATAGCTCAGGAAGTGGGAGTGGCTGGCTGCTTGGCCACTGAATTACATGCAAACCTTTCAATTCACTGACCTACGCAGCCAGTATAGTGTTATGCTTGTGTAACTGTTAGTTTTGGTTGTGGCCGTTCGCACTCTCTAGTCCAGAGGAATTACCACTCTGTAGCGGTACGAAGCAAGGAACTATCGGAGAGGGTTCTGCCCCTAGAGGTGCCACAGGATGGTTCCCGTGGCTAAAGGTACCTTAGGAATCCCCAAAAGAAATGTAGTATCATCCCCAAAGGATGCAACATGATGCGTATGAACAAGCAGTAACAGTGACGTAGAAGCAGTAACTGAAACACAGTAGTAGAGAAGAATAGTGATGGCTTGCATTGAGAGAAGGGGATCCCCTAAGGAGAGAGAGGGAACTGCAGGACATCCAACAATGGAACCTATCTAAGGAAACTAGAGGAAAACAACAATGCTAACTGTTATGACTTGAGGCAACAGAGGAGAGAAAAAAAACTCCTATGAGGAGGAAATCTCTGGGGATCCATGGTCTAGGTCACCTTCCCTCCAGGCTTGGGAAAATGTATTTAGTGACGGCTCTGCAGCTGCAATTTGGAAAACCCAATTAAAGGGAGGTGGAAAATATTCCAATTTGGAGGAAGGCTCTCACTCAAACCCCCTAGCGGGAACATCTTGGAAAGTTGCGAGAAAACTCTGCAACAATACGAGCATCCAAGATGCAGAAGGACAGCAACAGCTGCTGAGGCACTCACCTGGCCTACCCACCCTAAATCAAACCAGGTGAACCAGAGGCAGTCGTGGGGAGAATGCGGTGAAGGTGCCTTGCTAGGGAAACCACTAAAGTCAGTGGCCAACTGTTATAGTGGAACACTAGAGCCAAAGGAGATCGTCATAACCACCCTTCACCGCTAGTCTTAAATTCTACACCAGGAGCTGCTGTCACGTAGCAGGCAGCTAAAGCCAAGCCTGGGGCAAGGACATTCCCAGCTATGGGCCAGGTGAGAAGGATCCAGCACCAAGTTGGACACGCTCGACGATGTGGACTAAATGCAGAGCGAGACAGTCAGCTGCAGGAACCTGCACCAGATTAGAATGGCTGGCATGCCCCAGAATTGATTGTGACCTGTAAAACTGGTGAGCGGAATGAGCACGGCGTGCTGAAATCATAAGGAGCATTGAGTGCTGAGACCTTGCAAGGTTGTATGCAGATTGAGAGCAGTAGAATCCCAGGTGAAGCTGAAGGATGGCACTAGGCATGAAGCAATGATTTGCATAAGCAAGGAGCAACGGTTGCGTAAGCAAGTGGGGACCTGATAGGTCAGTAAGCAGCAGTAGTAGTAGTAATAGGTGGACCTGCATAACAACTGTATAGCAAGCAAACAGCACTGAGTTAGGGGCAAGCCAACCAGATATGAATAGCCAAATCAAGGTGACAAACTGAGGATTTTCGGTGGCAAAGACAGGATTTAGAACAAAATTAACCACATAGGCCACAACCCCCCAAACACCTCCCAGTCCCCACCGTAGGACAAACAAGGAAGCGATGAAAGGCCAAGAACCACATGCAGATATAAAAGCTAGTTTAATAGCCTCAGCAGGAACTTCAGCTAACCTCAGAGTAAACGAGGTAGAATAGGAATGGGTTTAAACAATGCAGCAGCAGGAAGCAAGTGGGCCTGTACAGCAGTAGTTAAATGAGTACAGTGTCAAAACACAGGCACTGGGTACAATAGTATAAAGTAAACAGTCAGCAGCAGTGGCTGAAGTTGTAGGTAACTGAAAGCAGTAGCATGAGCTCGGAGTAGGTTTGCAGTTGTAGTGCAGTAAATTGAGAGTTGTAACTGAAAGCAAGCAGAATGAGCTCTGTAGTAGCAGTATGCTAGGAGTTTTAAAAATAAAAAGAAACCAAAACACAGCAAAACAGAAAACAAGGAAAGGCCCCCAAAAAACAAGAAACAAAACACAGGGAAGCATACAGCCAGAGGAAAGATACAAACCAGAAGCAGGAAAACAAACACTGAAGTCCAGCAGAGACACACAGAAACAGCACGGGGGGTGTTAGGCCCCAGCCAGCTCAGAAGACAAACCAAACCAACATAGCCTCCGGCTGCAAAGACAAAATGCTTCACAGTGAGGCTGAGAGGAACTGCTTATATAGCTCAGGAAGTGGGCGTGGCTGGCTGCTTGGCCACTGAATTACAGGCAAGCCTTTCAATTACAGTGTGTGTTTTATGTTGTGTTTTTAATTTCTCTGTGAAGCGCTCCGAGTCTCCGGAATGAGGTGCTATAGAAATAAAGTATCTGTCTGTCTGTCTAGCTATCTATCTACAGAATAGATCTATCTACAGTATCTATCTATTGTATCTATCTGCAGTATCTAATCTATCTATCTACAAACAGTATCTATCTATCTACAGACAGTATCTATCTATCTAATCTACAGACAGCACCTATCTACAGACAGTATCTATCTATCTATCTAATCTACAGACAGCACCTATCTATCTACAGACAGTATCTATCTAATCTATCTACAAACAGTATCTATCTACAGACAGTATCTATCTCTATCTATCTATCTAATCTACAGACAGCACCTATCTATCTAATCTACAGACAGCACCTACTGTACTGTATCTATCTACAGACAGTATCAATCTATCTATCTATCTATCTATCTATCTATCTACAGACAGTATCTATCTATCTAGCTAGCTATCAATTTACTCCCCAATGCACAAATGGTGAGCTCCTGTTTTTTAATCCTTTCTTCCTCCTCTCCTCCAGCACTCCTGCAACCATCCCTTCAACCAAGTGGAGCTGCTTCTCAAAGTCCTCCAGAATACAGAAGAAGAAGAAGAAGGAGAATCAGCATTTATATAGTGCTTTCATAAACTGTGTATCCCAAAACACTTTACAAGCAATGCTAGACTGGTAGTGAAGTGACTAAATGTGTGGTGGCAGCCATATCACACATCAACATCCACACACGGCCTGGACAATTGCATGATCTGGTTTATGGGAAGCTGAATTTTGGCCAGGACACCGAGAATGTCCCCTACTCTTTGCAAAGAGTGCTCTGGGTTCTTTTACTTTCATATGGACACCCACCAGGACAGCACCAGGATGGGAAGAAGGGACATCAGTTTAATATCTCATGCGAAGGATGGCACACTGTAGCAGTACAGCACCCTCCTAATACTGCACTCAGATGCCAGCGTTTCAGGTATGAGTCCAATCCCGATGTGGGACAAGAACGCACGACTTTCTGGTCCAGAGGCTGATGTGCTACTAACTGAGCCACACTGACACCTAGTGTAAATGTGGCTCACTTGTGAGCAAGAGAATTTGGTTGAATTTTGGATGATGGTTTGTTGAAATGTTCCACGTTGGGCATGCCACCTAAGCATGATCAAGGTCTGATAAATTATTGATTCTTTATGGTTTTGGATGAGTCAGACTCTACAAAGCCTTCAAAATATGTTTACAAACTTCTTCTGTGAGGAGCCCGTTTTATCCCATCTGTTATAACTGGCTCATGAGGTGCCTATCCACAAAGGGGAGTCCAGAGAGGAGATGGGGAATTATAGGCCCGTTAGCCTAACGTCTGTGGTAGGCAAGATTATGGAGGGCATTATCAAGGAGAGGCTGGGGGAGCAGCTGGAAAGGTTGGGGCACCAGGATGACAGGCAGTATGGTTTTGTTCCTGGGAGGGCATGCCAGACTAACCTGGTGGAGTTTTATGACTGGATGACAGGTGCTCTGGGCTGACATAGGCCAGTGGACATCCTCTATCTGGATATCAGTAAGGCATTTGATTCGGTACCCCACAACAGCCTACTAACAAAGCTGGGGGTGACTGGGGTGGGGGGCAGTTGCTCAGGTGGGTGGAAAACTGGCTTACAGGGCGAATACAGCGAGTGGTGGTTGGAGGGATAGTCTCCTCCCCCAGGAGGGTCATCAGTGGGGTCCCCCAGGGTTCGATCCTGGGGCCTCTCCTGTTCAATTCCTGTGTCTTGGACATAGGGTGGGGTGTTAGGAATAGGTTGAGTCTCTTTGCAGATGACTCAAAACTGGGAGCACTGGCTGATGGGCAGGAGGGGGGAGAGAGAGGCCCTGCAGGGGGATCTGGATACCCTGGGGGGGTGGGCAAGGAAGTGGGGCTTGAAGTTCAATGCAGGGAAATGTAGGGTGCTGCATCTGGGGGTCAGAAACCCGGGACATGCATACATCCTGGGGGGACCACACTGCAAGTCACATCGGGTGAGAGGGGCTTAGGGATAGTGGTGGACAGTAAAGTGAATAATACAGAGAATTGTCGAAGAGCTGCAGCAAAAGTAAAAAGGATACTGGGCTGCATAACCAGGGGGATTATCTCCAGGAGGAGGGAGGTGATCCTCCCCCTGTATAATGCCCTGGTTAGGCCGCATCTTGAGTACTGTGTGCAGTTCTGGAGACCCCATCTTAAGAGGGACATAGCGCTGCTGAAGAGGGTCCAGAGGAGGCTGACCAGGATGATTCAGGGCATGGAGGGTAGGACCTATGAGGAGAGACTGGATGAACTCAATCTGTATGCATTGGAGGACAGGAGGGACAGAGGGGACGTGATAGAGACTTTCAGGTATGTAAAGGGGATAAATAAGGCAAGAGCCAAGGAAGTGTTCAGGCTTAAGAAGGGGGGAACTATGAGGGGGCACGAGTAGCTAGAAGGGGGGGGGAGTACAGGGGAAGCGCAGGAGACACTTCTTCACAGAGAGGGTGGTGGAACCATGGAACGCACTGCCCAGGAGTCTGATGGAAGAGACCACAGTGGAAGGATTCAAGAAGGGCTGGGACAGGTACAGAGGCTGAGGCTAGGGAGGGCCACCTCTGGGGCTGGAGGTGCAAGCTCCCAGTAGGGGGCTAGCTTCCGAGCAAACACGATAGACCATGGGGCCTATTATGCTGACTTTCGCTGTGATACGATGATTAGCGTTTTTCCTTAGTCACAGACACAGTAAAATAGTAGACTAACCTCTAACATTGTATGATAATGCTGGTAAATGAATAATGGCACAAACAACCTCCCAGTTTCATACTGGGTATTCATACTGGGTATAGAGCAGAAGAAGGCATTTCATGCCCATACTATTGCTCCCCACATTAGTGGGACAAATGATCCCAATTTCTTATCAAACATTCATCCACCTTCTTTTTTAAGTTCATATTGTTTTCACTATTTACAATGTCCCCAAGGAGAATATTCCACAGCCTACCTGTTCTATTTATAAAAAGAGTAATATTCCCAATTTCATTTTGACGTTCTCAGTTTTTGGCTGTGGTTCTTATGCCCTCTTAATCCATCTGGTTTTGCTGCCTTTTCAATACCCATTTCCTTGCTTAGCTCTTTTTCCCCGATTATCTTGTATAACATCAATAGGTCACCTCTTATTCTTCTCTGCTCCAGAGAAAACAAACCTGTTTTCCTTAACCTGTCCTCATATCTCAGGTTTCTTAAATAACCTATAGATTTTGTGTGTAACCCCTCTACAAATGGGGGTTCCTAAAAGTCTGATAGGAGCTAGCCTAAGTGCTCCCCTGCCTGCTGGCGTTCAGTGACATGCCGCTTAAATGTGGGCGCTGTGAGTACTTGTAGAGCCTCCAGGTACTGTCTCTTTAAGAGCTGCCTGCTTGCAGACATAATTAGTTATATGGGGGGACTGTGTGTTTAAATGCCCGAATCCCACCAGGGCTGCTGTCTGATCGCTCCATTTCTGCAGTCACTAAGAGCGCAGAGGAAGCCCACCTGAAAGCTGTAACCAGTTCTGGAGAGAAACGTAAGGCAGCAGTAAGAATGTAGTTTGTCTAACCTGCCTTCTTTGCAGATTGAACTCTTTCTGTTTGGCCCCCTCCATTTTGGATCTGAACTGCCGAATTGGACCAATCAGTGTGGGGGGACCCTTAAAATGGAGTCTGCTGTGGGTGAATCAGTACTTGGACTCTCATCTGGAGCCTGTTATAATGGGACTGTATGGCAGGTGCCTCTGGGAATTGTAGTTTGGTCCTTGGCGCCTTTTTGCACCAACAGAGGGGAGCCCTGCTGTGATTGACAGCCGAACCAACCAACAGAACTTTTGTGAGCCTAAAGGAAATGCCCTGAACAGTTGCTGGCAAGCCAGATGCGAGGTGACTGTGAGAGGAGAAGGAGCTCTGTGCTGCTGCGGCGTGCAGTTCACCAGGAAGCACATGGGAGGCCCTGAAGTCGGCCTGCAGCCATTAGAGAGTGTGCATCGGGCTGAACCCGAGTTTCTGAAGAGGAAGAAGAAGAAATGTGGGGACCAGGCTTGCCTGTAGAAGACTGAAGATTTTGCTGAAGAGCGATCGGCCTGTCAGGAACTGAAGCTGCTGTGAGTTCTCCCGGGTTGTGCAGTGTTTTGTGATCAGGATTGCGAGCAGCCTGCCTGGTATAGTAACTTCCTTTACATATGAATGTGCTTAGTGCTCGTGGGGGATCGCAATCTTGTTTCCCCTTGCTGTGACTTGTGTGCTGAACCTGGAAGCAGAACCCCGTTTAATCGGACTGAATCTGCCTGCTGTCAAAAGCAGTTGGGCCCTGTCACGAGGGTCTTGTCTCCATGCCCTGCTCTCCTGGCAATCCAGAACAAACAACATCCATCTGGTTCTCTGCTTGGGGTATCGTGAGTACAAATCAGGGTAGCTCCCTGCACCTTTCGTTTAATCAAAGTGTGTCAATTGATTGCTTTGTGTTTTCTGTCCACAAACTGAGCCATCCAGCTCCGGGTTACAAGTGTGTGTTGTGCATATATTTTCTTCCTGCAGGGCCCCATCCATCTGCACCAGCTGGCCAACCCCGGGCAAAGGACCTGGCTAGCCCCCACATCCTGGGTACCCAAAGAGTGTGACATTTTCGGACCCTATATGTATGCATAGTACTGTAATTTGAATATTGCCAAACTAAATCAACCGGATTGCCCCCTCCCGTGTTACTGTCCCTTGAATAAATCAGATTTGTTGTTATTGAACTATATGCTGTCTGTGGTGTCAGTACATATAGAAACAGTATTGCATTGTGTTTGTGTATATTACCTAACCTTGTTTTACAGGGGGTCCTCAGAGATGTACTGCAAGAATCACTTATGAGGGTAAGTGGTTACTGTATGTGTAAGAAGTGTGCATATGTGGGGTATTGGGAAGGTAACGCCCGTGTACTGTGTGGGCCACTAGTGGGAACAAAGGGGGGGGGGTCACAGTGTCCCAGAGGGCTGTACCTGACCTAGTTTAACCACTATCAACCCTGACCTCTGGGTGGAGGCATCCGCCATTGGAACTAGGTCCCTTAACCTGTCACTAGCCACACAGGCAGGGATAGTAGCCCTTGGGATAGTGCCACCTAGGGGTTACATGTGTATTTCCTTTGTATCCTCTCTAATTTGTAAATGTCACCGCGTTTATATGAGTTCCAAATCAGTGACCCATAATCTAAATAGGGTCTCACATACAAATTATACAGGGGCAACCTAATATAGATTTGTTTTGTTTATGAAGCATCTGTTGATATTCCTAATTGTATAATTTGTTCTTGACAACAAATGGGACCTATGTTTGCTGAAATTTAAGTTATCATCAACAATTATACTAACATACTAAAATGCCAGCAGAATAGGCCTAACGGTCTCTCGAGTTTGCTCGGTTTTCAGCACCCACACTGAGGGCCAATTTTGGTGTCCCCCCCCCTTGGGTTATACTGTCCCCAGTCCCAGATGTTCCAACTGTATTGGGCCTGGTAAGATTAACCCTCCCCCTGTACCTGTCCCATCCCCTCTTAAACCCATCCACAGTCTCCACCTCTACCAGCTCACTGGGCAGTGCATTCCATGGCTCCACCACCCTTTCAGTGAAATAACATCTCCTCCTCCTCTCCCCTCTGAGCCTGCCCCCTTCCAGCTTATACCCGTGACCCCTCTTTGCCCCACCCTCCTTCCTTTGGAGCACCCTGACTGGACTTCCTTTATCGATCCCTTTCAAATACTTAAAGACTTCTATCATGTTCCCCCTGTCCCTCCTCTCCTCCAAGATGCACTTGTCAAGCTCCTTGAGACTCTCCTCATAGGTCCTCCCCCCAGGCCCCAGATCATTTTGGTTGCCCTCTTTTGGACCCCCTCTAGAAGTGCAATGTCCCTCTTTAAATGTGGTCTTTAAAACTGCACATAATGCTCGAGGTGTGGCCTAATCAAGCAGTTGTACAGTGAAAGGATCACTTCTGCCATTCTAGAGGTAATCCCCATGGCGATGCATCCCAGCATTCTATTTTCCCTTGTCGCTGCCCTCTCTGAGTTGTTCATTTTGACATCTACCACTACCCCCAGGTCCCTCTCACCCTCCGTGACTTGAACTGTGTCTCCTCCCAGGGTATAGCCCTGGCCTGGATTCCTGACTCCCAAGTGCAGAATCTTGTACTTCCCCACATTTAATTTTAGTTTCCATTTTCCTGACCACCTTTCCAGAGCCTCCATGTCCTCCTGCAAGGCCACCCTCATCTTTTCCTCCTCATCCACCACTGCACCCAGCTTTGAGTCATCTGCAAAGAGACTCATCTCAGTCCTGATCCCCCCTTCTGATATCTGAGATATAGGCATTGAACAAGAGTGGCCCAGCACTGACCTCTGGGAAACCCCACTAGTAATCCACCTTGGGGATGAGGCTAACCCTTCAACCACCACCTTCTGAGTATGCTCAGAGAGCCAATTTCCTATCCATCTTAACAACTGTGTCCCTACCCCCATTTCCTTCAGCTTAGCCTGCAGGCCACTGTGAGGTACCAAATCAAACGCCTTGCTAAAGTACATAAAGAGGATGTCCTCTGGCCTACCCTGGTCCAGGACCCTTGTCACCTAGTCATAGAACTCAACAAGGTTTGTCTGGCACGATCTTCCCATGACAAAGCCATGCTGCCTATCATCCAAGTACTCAGTTTGCTCCAGTAACCCCCCAGCCTTTCCTTGACAATACAGTCCATCACCTTGCCGACCACCGATGTCAGGCTAACAGGCCTGTAATTTCCCTCCTCTTCTCTTGCTCCCCCCTTGTGGATTGGCATGACATGGGCCACCCTCCAGTCTTTGGGCACCCACCCAGTCCTCAGACAAATGTTGAAAAGCTCCAGTAGAGGGACTGCCAGGACATCCGCCAGTTCCCTCAGCACCCTGGGATGTATCTCATCTAGCCCAGGTGCTTTCTGTGTCCGAAGGGACCTGAAGGCTTCCCTTGCTCTCTCTTCCAGGATTTCAGCCTCCATGTTCTCCCCATTTTCACCCTGCAATGCTGGCCCCCACCTGTCTGTGGTGGCCACTCCCTTTCCCCAGACCCATCAGGGCCCCTGGTCTCTACCAGTCCCACCCCTTCCTCTGGTTTGCTCCCGCTCCCCTCTCAAGACATAGCCCTTCCATCCCCCCTGGCAAAAAGTAAGGCAAAGTACTCATGCAGGACTTCTGCCTGTTCCCCCGCCTCCTGTGCCCAACCATCCCCTTTCCTTATCTTGCTGATCTGCCCCCTTACTTTCCCTTTTCCCCCATGTACCTAAATAACCCCTTGTCCCCCCCCAGATCCCACTGGCCAAAGACCGCTGCTTTTTTGCTTTAGCTGCTCTCACCACTCTTGTGACTCTCTTGGCTGTCAGCTCATATTCCTCCTGATCCCTTTCACTAACCCAACTGACACCATCACAACAAGGAGGATGTTGGTGGGGTGGTCCAGACTGAGGGGAAAAAACACAGGACAGAAGGAAGACCATTGGCCTCTAGGAACTTTTGGAAATACAAAAGGCACTGGGCATAGTATGCAGTTCTTGGTAAAAAAAACAAGCTTTTCACAATCCTTTTTTCTTGTGCATACATCAGAGGTTTCTGGGTACCTGAACTGGTGCCCAAGTCAAATCAGGTTGAGCTGGGGGTCAACCTTCAACACAGCAATGTTGCATTGTCGCAGGACAAAGTATGCTTCCTGCTTCGCAGGTCCAAGGCAAATCAGTGCCGGCTACCTGCCCCCATAACTCTAAATAAAACAGGGGTTGACGATATACTGTAGGTCCATGGTCATTACTGCAGGCTGACGAATCTGGGGGAGAAGAGCACCTCTTCATGCATGGGGATGATAAGGCAGTCACAAAGCATCAGTTTGCTGCATTTTTACGGAAGGTCTTATGGTTCGTGGGCAGAGATACGAGATCCTTTGGTACACACTCATTTAGAACTGGGGTGGCGACAGAGGTGGCTAGCTTAGGAGTGAGGGGAGAGCAGATAAAGAAAGTTGGCAGATGGACATATGATGTCTTTAAAGGCTCCATTAGGCCTCAGGATGACACATAAACAAGCTTAAATATGATTGGGCCATCCTTACGGGTTGGGGTGGTGGGTATAGAGCATTAAAAAAAGGGAGTTTTTCACTATGCAGTTAATTACGCAGTTTTACTTGTTTTTTAGATGAGATCAGAGTAACCCTGGATATATGGATCATTGGCCATTCTTACATTCATGAGGCTCGAAGCAGAGCAACAGTTTACCCATACAGCTCACAGCTGGGGATACTGGAACAGCAAGCCATCATTCGTGGGGCAGGAAATGGGGGCATGAGGTGGGGCCAGTTGATGGAAACAGTGCATGGACTGGGGCTCCTGAGGCACCCACCATTAACTCTGGTGCTGCATCTCGGAGGGAACAACTTGGTGGCCCTTGGGGCTCTGAAGTTGATCACGCAGATGAAGAAGGGCCTGGCCTACCTGAAAACTCTCCTCCCATGGACCCACACAGCATGGTCTCAGATCATCTCACGTTAACAGTGGAGAGGAGCACGTGACCCAGAAGCAATCAACAAGGCACACAGGGAGGTCAACAGGGAGGTCAATGGTGAGGTCAACTGGGAGGTCAACAGGGAGGCTTCCCAGTTCACTCTGTTATGCAGATTCGAGGTCATCACACACCTTCATATCACAAAGGCGTATGGTGCGCTGTATAGCACACATGGGGTACACCTACCTGAAAATGGAAGTGATATCGTTAATGTAACATTGCAAGATTTCTGTGAGACTGTGTTGCAGGAAACTGAGACCACTGGGGCATTGGTAGGGAAGATGTGGTAAACATGTTTAAGTGGTGCCAAATTCATTGCTGGATTAGGAAATAAAGTGTGCAGTGAAAAAGTAAAACTGTGTGGGATTAGATGACAGATGGCCAGAGGCGCGAGCCTGTAGCAGGCATGTTTCATAGAAATGGGAGCCGGTCACCCAAATTAAGGTATGCAATGGAACACAAGGTGGGGCATGACCTGCAACAGGGAGTGCTGTCTTGAGTAGGCACCCACCTCGACAAGGGTCATGGGTATCCCGGAATCTGGTAAAGGGGTGGAATTGTACAAGGGAGAGACATGGTTATGGGTGGGTCTGTGTGACTCAAGTGCCAGAGCTCCCCCGATTTGATGAACGCTGATATTGCAGGATGATGCCAGGCTGCATGAACTTGCTGCCCCAGGTGGTCTTGGTCTTAATGTATTTGTGAATATTATGATTATATATATATATATATATATATATATATACGTGTGTGTCTATATCTTAAAAAGAAGGATTTGATGTAAATTGACAAATACTGAATTAAGTAAAGCTGTGGCCTTTTCTTGCCAATTACAAAATGGTGTGGTCTTTTTTTGTGATGTGGGTCCACTTGGGCAATGACCCACTTGGCCCATCACCAGGGGGTGGCTTTGGACACGGCTCACAACCCGAAGGGAATGGACTGCTGATGCCATCAGGCAAACAGCAGCCCAGAACCAATTAACCCAATCAAGTGCAGAGGTACCTGAGGTGGCTGACCAGGTTCCTCCAGAAGGGAAGGGCCAGGGCAGGTATAAAGTGTCAGCTTAGAGATGGCTCACTCTCTAATGAAGCATCCAGAGATGTCACTTTCACACCCACCTGCCCTAATGCTGGCAGGCCGCAGCAAGTTATTCTTGTTATTAGCTAGTCACAGCTTTGAGGGGAATATGCAAGGGCAGTAAATTCATGGCTGGCCTTGAAAATAAAGTGTGCAGTGAAAAGGTTTTGCTTTGTGTAACTGACAGATGGCTGGGGGTGCGAGCATGGGGTGGGTACACTTCTCAAAGATGGGAGGCAGCCAACCAAATTAAGGCCTGTAATGGAACGCAAGGGGGGTATGACCTGCAGGTGGGGAGTGCAGCCCTGGGTGGGCATGCTCCTCAACAAGGGTCATGGGTATCCCAGGATCAAGTAAAAGGGGGTACTGTCCAAGGGAAAGACACAGCCCAGGGAGGGTCTGTCCAACTCAAGGGCCAAAGTTCCCCCGATTTGATGGATGCTGATGTTGCAGGATAATGCCAGGCTGCATAAATTTACTGCCTCAGGGGTCTTGGTCTTAATGTATATGTGTATTTGTGAATATTATGTTGTATATATACAGTATGGGTGGGATATTCAGAAGGTTGCACATGGCGCAACACAGCTGCACCATGCACAACCCACTGATGCGCCTCAATGCGATATTCAAAAGGGGAATGTGTGTGGCACAAATCCCAATGCGCTGGGGCGCATCAGTAATGTATGCGGCGCAAGTAGGGGGGGCGTGCCCATGCATACTCCGCATATCCTGATATTCAGCCAGAGATGTGCTGAGCAGATGCAGGCACAACCCCTACCTGCGTCACACACAGTTGAGCCTAAGAAAACAGAAGCAACAGCTGGCCATCCACAGGTGAGCTGCCGTATTGCAGGGCGCAACACAGCAGCTGCCAGCTGTGGGTGGCCACCCAAGTTCCAGCGGCACCGTCCATCGTGGTAGCGCCCCCCCCATGCCCGATCGCAGGCATAAGTATAAAAATAAAATGTCCTGTATCCCTGGTTATCCAGTGGACTGCTTCCAGCCCAATCACGGGCATAGGTATTAAATTAAAACGTCCTGTATCCCTGGTGGTCCAGTGGACCAAATCCTGCCTGATCGCAGGCATGAGTACTATAAATGTAATCCCTAGATCCCTGGTGGTTGAGCGGCACCCCCCTCCCAGCTGCCCACTAAGCCCTGCCACCCTGCTCCCCCCCCCGGTCAGCGGCGAGCGGCAGCTCCCCACCCGCAAGCCCCCAGCTGCCAACTGACTGACTGAGTACAGTAGGGCTGTACGCCCATTGGTCCCAGGCGTGGGCGCAGACCGCACTGCATTACACAGTCCAGACGTTTTTCTTACAGAACTATTAGGCATGCTGGGTGCGGCCTCAGCATGCCACTTGAATGATTTGGGGATGTAGCTCACGGGATTGGGCACCCCCGCCGGGCACATATGGAGCTGGGATTGTGCACCCTCGTAGCATAAAACCTAAATGCTTTGGCAGGGAGGACCATTATACCGATGGAGAGTGGCTCCCCATCGACAGCATGAACCCGCACGGGACTGAAGCCAACGGGATTGGGGTCCACCTCGACAAACAAATACTGTTGTGGGGTACATGCCGTCGAGGGGGATTGGGCACCCCTTGATACTTGGGTTTAGTCATATTGTTTGTGAACACAGCAAGCCGCCGCCATGTTCTCAAACAATATTACAGTACCAATGTTCCACCCAGCAATGACGGGTTGCTCCCTTATTGCAGCGGAATGACTGATGCTGCAATGACGACGCGGCCCCTGATTGCAGCGGCTGAAACGTTTCAAGGTTGTGGCACGCTGGCTGAACTAGTGTCAGCAGCAGCGTGCCACCCCATTGGGGAAAGTGGGCCAAGCCTCAAAAGGCAGTGGGGGCATTGGCCACAACAGTGCTATGCCTCCACAACCTGCTTCTGCAGCAAGCTGCCGTAATATGCTTCTTGCGCATGCATGCAATCAACAGAAAACCACAAAAACATTATGCTCCTCCTGAACCCTGCACCATCCTCACCAGAGCCAGCCTTCTTAACTACTGTGCCACTAGGCCAGCTCAGTGGTTCTCCTTCCGTCACCTCCCACTAACCTCACAGATATCTTTTGGTATCCTGTCGCCATTCTCTCGCCCTGCTCTTTCCTGTCACTCACCTTTCTAAGTAGCCCAAAACACAGGCACTGAGATTGAGTCACTTACATTTGAGTCACTCAATCTCAGTCGCCCTTCTAACAGTATACCAAGCTAAACATCACCAGAATATGGTCTTGCCAGATGAACCTGATCGGTGACAAGGGTGATCAATAAGGGAGGGGCAATGGACGTGGCCTATCTGGCCTTCAACAAGGCCTTTGACGCTGTCCCTCACAGGAGGCTGGTGAACAAATTGAGCAATTTAGGGGTGGGGCTGAAAATAACAAAATGCTGGAAAGCTGGCTTAGTGATAGATGCCTTAAGGTGGTAGTAAATGGGGTTCACTCCGTGGAGGAAAGGGTGACAAGCGGAGTGACCCAGGGTGCAGTTTTGGGGTTGATCCTCTTTAATATCTATATCGCAGCTATTGTGAAAGGATTGAAGGGAAAGGTGTGCCTATTTGTGAATGACACAAAAATATGAAATAGGGTGGACACTCCAGGTGGGGGTTGGAAACAATGAGGGAGAACCTGATAAAACTAAAGGAGTGGGTGGATAGTTGGCAATCGAGTTGTAATGCAAAGAAGTGAAGAATAATGCACATAGGGCAGAAAATCCCAAAGGTCTCATACACAGTGAGAGGAAAGGAAGGTCTGGCAATGGAGCAGGAGAGGGATTGGGAAGGGGGTTATCTTTTCAAACAACCTAAAGGAGGCAACCCAGTGCAACAAAGCTGTAGGAAAGGCAACCGGAATGCTGGCATGCATAGGGAGGAGGCTAACAAGCAGAAGGCAGGAGGTGTAAATTACCCTATACAAGTCCATGGTTAGATCCCTGTCAAAGAATTGGGTACAGTTCTGGAGACGTCAACTACAAAAGGATATTAATTGGGTGGAGAGAGTCCAGAAGGGGGCAATCAAAATGGTGTATGACAGGCATAGAGGACCTATGAGGAGAGGATGGAAGAACTGGATCTGTATCCCCTGGAAATGAGAAGGGGGGGGGATATGACTGAAACTTTTAAACAAGGTACTCATTGACAGCAATCAAGCTAACATGCAAGATAGTCACGGCACGTACCAGGCACACCATAATAAAGAGGCAGAGTCCATCCAAAGTTTGCCAAAGACACGTCTCATTTACTAAAGCTGCAGAAACACCCATGTGAGTGCAGAAACAATCAGGTACAAAAACTTCCTACATTTCACCCAGTCATGGGCTTTTATTACAGTGTGCCTGGTGAGTGTCATGACTATCTTTCTTTTAACCTTGTATTTATGCTCCTGTAGCCCTTCACAGGCTCCTGTCATCAGGATCCTCACTCACGCCCTGCCAACCAGAGGCAGAGGATATTGCTCCCCTAGCCTGCTTCCGCCCCTACAACCCTGAGCACAATGCATTAACCCCCCCCCAGGTGGAGGGAGGAGATCCCCCAACCCCCTTGCCTGAGATGAGGCAGACAGACAGACAGATTGGAGCTCCTACCGACCTCCTAGTTGGTAGCACCGAGGCCCATCTCCAGCAGCCTACAATGGGTGTTTTTTCCTCCTGATTTTTAGTACCATCCCACAGACAGTACTTAGGGAGGGTCAAGGAGATGAAGGCACGTTGAGACATGCCTTTTCGCTCCGACCCTCAGCCGACATCTTCCCCTCCCATTCTGCTGTTCCCCAGTTGCACCACCCCCTAGGGTCTCCTAGGTGGAGGTATGACAGCAGGAGCATGAGCTCTCCCCACCCAGAAAAGGAAAGCAGACCCATCAAGCGCTCAAACCTTCTCCGCCCCTGCCAACCCCAGGTGGCCCGTGCTCATTCCCGAACACAGGTCACCAGCATAGTGCGAGGTAAGGTGTCCAGCACCTCAGACCTCAGTGCCACCGGGCCAGCCTAACCGTGACTATCTTGACTGTCAGCTTGTGCAGTTGGTTTCAAATGCCTAATGGCGATGACTCTCCATGTAGCCTTTTTAGTTTACCCTGTCAGTTCCAGTGAAACAGAAACTTTTTTTTTTTGGTATTGTGGTTTTACAGTACCTAACCCTTCCTATCTGATGAACATGAGGTTCTTGTAGTCCAAACAAACTTCTGCAATTCATAAGCCACAGAGTGACTTGCTGTCAATACTCTGCAGTTAACTCTTGATATTTATGAATTTTCAGAAAGCAGGCCATGTATTTACTTCTGAACCGGCATTTGCAGATAGCGTTGCCACCTGTCAGGTTTTTTACCTGGTGGTCAGGTTTTCAGGGTCCTTATCAGGTAATCCAGTTTCGCTCTGTGCTGGTCAGGTTTTTGAGGCATTTTGAGTGCTCACATACTTTTGAAACAGATTTTGACATCTCATTCATTGTTTTAACTACATGTCCAGGTTATAAACAAGTTATGTTGTCAGTATAGGAACCTTGCAACTTCTACTCCAGGAAACAACAACCAAAACTATCTCTCAAAGAGCTGCAACTCTGCTCCTTAAAACTCCTACTCCTCCTCCTTCTCATTTCAGGTAGTGTCCATCCCAATCCTGGCCCTAGAAGCTCAGGCCACACACAAACTCCAGGTGCCCTTATCCTTGCAACTATTAATATCTGCAGCCTACTACCAAAGCTGGGTGCACTCCAAGCCTTCATGTGCCAACACAACCCTGACATCCTTGCAGTGGTGGAAACTTGGCTGACACCTAAAGTTCCTGACTCAGCAGTAACAATACAGGGCTACAATGTCCACAGGCTGGACCGGATATCCAAAAAAGGCGGTGGTTGCGCAATCTATATCAAAGACTCCCTGTCTTGGTACCCTGTAGCAACTCCATCACTTTCTGCCTCAGCCCAGATTCTGCCAATAAAAATCGTCCTAGGTCCCAACCATAAAGCCCTGACTATTGTCTCCGTATACATCCCACCCAGAGACCCTAAACATGGATTCAATGATGTCCTAAACTTTATCAACTCCTCATCCTTCCTGTTGAACTTATTCTACTAGGGATTTAACATAAACTGGTTAGCATCGAGTGCCAGTGCCTATAAAGACTCCATCTCAGCTGCTAACCTCACGCAAATGGTAAACTCCTACTAGGATTAACTACAAGACTGGCACCAGTACCTCTTGGGTCCTCATCACTCACCCCACAAGGATTTCCCGTACGACCATTCTCCCAGACTCACTCAGTGACCACTCCCCAGTCATGTGTGCATGGTCTAACAAATTCCTTAAGCCCCCTCCCAAAATTATCGCTAGCAGAGTCCTTCCTCGTGGAAAACTTCCACATCTCAAACAACACCTACTTCTACAAGACTGGCTACCAATCTATGAAGCAACAGATGTTAACTTGGCTCTTGATCACCTCATCTCAATTTTCAACAAAGCCTGTGACCTCTTTGCCCCTGCTAAAAGGCACAAAACAAAATCTCTCTCTAACCCATGGGTCACCGCGGCTCTTCTCTCACAGCTGAAACTAAGGATCACCTCTGGGCAGTTGCCAGGGCCACTGGCAAACAACTGGACATCAAAAGTTACAAACAAGCATGAAATGCCTGCACAAAAGCCATATGGCTAATGAATCCACCTATTACAAGAGGCCTCTCACCAATACATGGGGAAATGGTCGTGCTTTCGGGACAATATCAAGGATGTCACAGGAAGCAGCCAAAACCTCTCGGCCATGTTAATGGTTGATGGATCCTCAACCCTTGACCCAAGGTGATCGCAAACATCTTTAACACGGCTTTTTCAGACCTTAGTGCTGTCCTACCGCCATGACTTTTTCGAAAATAGGGCCTACCCCCAATACCTCAGCCCCTCAGTCTAACCATCCCTCTTCTACTTCAGGAAGGTAAGGCTGAATGAAGCTTTGCGCTATATTACTGCAGCTATCTCTAAATCTAGATCTAATAGGTCGCACCCTGGACCTTAAGCTTCTGTTGCTCACCCTCGATGAGGTAATTCATCCATTAACAAAAATCCTAAACCTCTCTCTCAGCTGTGGAAAATTCAGGACCTATGGAAAACAGCACCGTGACACCTGTCCATAAAAGTGGGGACAAGACGATTCACTCAAATTATCACCCTATCTCCATACTGCCCCCACTCTCTAAGGCACTTGAGCGCATCGTGGCTGATCAACTTACCGACCACTTGGATAAATACAATATACCTTGTCCACAACAACACGGCTTCCGGAAAGGTCACAGCACCACCACAGCCCTTCTTGGGTTCACTGGAGCTTTGCACAAATCCCTTGACAACGGCCTTCTCACAGGGGCCGTTTCTGTCGACCTCCAAGGGCCTTGATACAGTACACCATGGACTACTAATATACCAACTACTGAATGCCGGGCTATCACCTGACTCTTTCTCTCTGGTTTAAAAGCTACTTAGAAAACCGGTCACAGACAGTGAAAATTGTGGGCGCTTTTTCTAATGACCCTGCCTGTTCGGCTGGTGTCCCATAGGATCCATACTGGGACCCTCCTTTAGCCTTTTCTTAAACTCCTCCTTACCAATGCTCTGAGCAGATCATACTATATGTCACATGAGGCTGTTGTATTCTCCACTCACAAAGATCCTGCAACTCTGACACAACCTTCAACTTGGTTTCAGTTCTGTAGAGACATGGTTTCTTAATCATAAACTGGTCCTCAATGACAAGAAAACCAAATCTATGCTCTTCTGCAGCTCTCATAACCCACACAAGCTACACCACTTGGCTATCTCCACCACCCAGGGAACACTCTAGATCAGGTGGGGTCCTTCAAATACTTAGGGATTCAGCTTGACCCTAATCTCTCCTATGGACTTCATGTAGATAATGTAGCTAGAGCTGCTAATACACGGCTTGGTCTCCTCTACAAACACAGACCACACCTCATGCCAGAAGCTTTGAAGGTTGCAGTTCCGAGCTCTGTGATCTCTGTAATAGACTATGGTCTCATCATTTATGGCTCGGCCACAACCACAACCCTTAGACACCTCTCAACTGCCTTAAATAAAGCATGTCGGCTCATCACTGGTGCTCACGTCTCACCCACACATGTGACCTGTACACTAGACCGGTGGCTCCAACTATCAAACGCATAAAGTTTCTCACCTGCTCCATGGTCAAAAATCTACCTTGGCCTTGCACCTTCTGGGGTCTCAACTCTGTTACAACACGATTAACAACGGTGCCTTAGGAGATCCATGCTACAGCTACTGAAAGTCCCCACTGTCACACTTCACAGGGACAACGCTTTTGCTTATCGAGCTCCACTCTGGTTCAATGGCCTTAGCCCAACCATCTCCTCTGCCCCAACTATTGGTATGTTTAAAACTAGGCTCCAGGACTATCTCACTACCAATAGCTCCTGTGATCTCTTAACTAACCTTGTTTCTCCACTTCCTTTCTGCTCTAGTTGTCCCCCTCCTCCCCTCCTCACTGGATTCTACCCTCACATCTTGGTATACCCAGTGCTGCACTTTTCACCCTCTCCCCACCCTTCCTACATTCCTTCTCCCCCCTACCGTCTTCCCTCTCCCTATGACTCTGGCACTTCTTATCTGTTGTCTATTTTCTCTGACAAATGCTGCTGGCTGCCTTGTTACAATGCTACCCTTGAACTGTATTAATCTGTACTCTGTTTGCAATGTCCACGTTGTTGTAATGCCTGTCTTGATGTTCCCCATAATTTGTATTTCTCAGACGTGGAACCTTTGTAAAAGAGCCATGGCTCAAAGGTATTTGTAATCCTAGACTTGATAAATAAAAAATAAAATATAGCCTTTTGTTTGTGAAAGCAGTCAGCCTGGGAGGTGTAAAGTATGTCCATTAACACCATTAGCACTTGCTTAACCTAATCTTTTCCACTGTATCTTAAAGTGGCATTGCCAAAAGCTGTTCCCACCTTTTGTAACACCAACACAGCCAGTTATCTTCCACTTTCATTTGCTGGTAAAACATTTTCATCTCTAACATAATTTAGGCATTTTAAATATTTTAAATTATGTTTTTCTTCAAGAAAAAAATGTGGCAACTTCTTTGACTTTGAAATATTACTGTGGACATGAAAAGGAAATGGAGCCAGAAAAATATATAGTACACATTATAGAAAACAATTTCTTTATTATGTATTATTATATGCCAAGTATACTGTTATATGCTATTTAAAGTATTTCCCTTGTCTCCCTCATATCATATCTGTAAATGAGATTTATTTTATCTCTGTATGTTTATCTGGTAAACTAATGTTAATAAATCAATCAATACATAAGTAAATAAATAACTAGGAAGAACCTAGGAAAGTAACTTTAACAGGTACAGTACAGTATCTCAAGATTTTTGTTGAACTGCTTTAAGTGTTGTATTTTATTGATATAACCATTGGCTTTCTAGGAGGAACAATGCATGATGAGTCATGAAAAGGGGTGGGGCTAGGGGCGAAGCTTAGGATCCGGTTTTTGCCTCATCCAAAGGTGGCAACCCTATTTGCAGAAGAGCAAAACAGTTTGGGTCCCTTACATTCACAGTATGCCAAACTCTTTAACACTGATGCAGTAAAAAAAATCTAGGAGCTTTTTCCACAGAGTAATGAGCTACAGAATACAGTTTGTTCACTGATAAATTACCTCCCTCCCCAACACTTCAATTAATCGACTGTTCATCCTACCCTTTTTTATTTAGCCAGGCTTTTACTCTATAAATATTCTACAGTGATTATTTTAACGTATAATGATAGATAGAGTTTAACTTTATTGCTGCTCACTCCACCTGAATTTGAATCTGCTGTGGTTTGAATATTACAGTGTGCGTTTTATATCGTGTTGTTAATTTTTCTGTGAAGCGCTCCGAGTCTCTGGAATGGGGTGCTATAGAAATAAAGTATCTATCTATGTATCTCTCTGTCTGTCTGTCTGTCTATCATCTCCCCCATGCACAAGTGGTCAGTCCCTGTTTTTTAAATTTTTCTTCTTCCTCTCCTCCAGTACCCCTGCAACTACCCCTTCAACCAAGTAGGGTTGCTTCTCAAAGTCCTCTAGAATAAAAAGTGAGAGAAAGAATTTGGTTGAATTTTGGATAATGGTTTATTGAAATGGTCCACACTGGGTGTGCCACCTAGGTATGACCAAGGTCTGATAAATTATTGATTCTTTATTGTTTTGGATGAGTCAAGCTCTGCCTTCAAAATATCTTTACAAACTGCTTCTATAGGAGACAGTTTTATCCCAATATGTTATATTAACCTTTTTCCATAGTCACAGATACAGTAAAATAGTAGAATTACCTTTCACATTGTATGAGAATGCTGGTAAATGCACGTAGGCATGAACAACCTGGCCCAGGTGAGCATAAATAAAGCAAAGGAGAGTTTTGTTACTCTGGAAAGGACATTCAAGGAATGATCAAGGGTAGCAACTTTCTTGGATGTCTTACCAAGGCCAGGAGATGATCAGAGGGACTAGCTTAGGGTCTATCAGCTCAACGTATAGTAGATGGGATGCTGCATTGGTGAGGGGCTTCTGTTCCTGGGAGACTGGGGTCCCTGTTGGAAGGGCTATTGGCAGTTCAGAAGGGATGCCCTGCACCCAAGGGAGAAGAGCACAAGGGTGTTAAGACAGAGGTTGGCAAACCACATCAGGGCTACTTTAATCTAGTTAAAGGGGAGGTGGTTCAGTTGGAGATAGGTATACGTGCACAACTTTGAGAGGCCTGGCTGTCCTTACCCAAACACTGTTGTGCTGGGTAGAAAGGAATACTCATAGCACAAAGAGAAAGAGGGATGCTTACATGGAAAGTAAGACAGACTCTAGCAAGAGCCAATGCAGCTGCAAAATAATTGGTATTGTGGGCAATGAGAAATGTATAAATTAGCAATTTTTGCACTAACCACTGAGCTACCTAACTGCACTTTCTAATTGTTGTGATACACCCATACAGACTATTACATATACACACATATACTGTATAGTCCAGTATAACAGAGCAGTGCACTGTCTACACACTGAGCATTGCCCCCCCCACACACACACACTAATACACACACCTTGACTTATATGGCATTTATTTATTTATACATCTAACCCTAACTTTTACAGTATTTAGGATAAGCACGGTGTTTTGCATTAACTCATTGTACTAATCTGTGACACAACTGGGTAACTAAGGTAGTGGACCTGGGAGGTGCAGTGGATTTGGCCTGTCTAGACTTCAGAAAGGCCTTTGGCACTGTCCCCACATAAAGGGCTGATTAACACACTGCACAGCCTAGGGGTGGATCCTAAAATAGTTCTGTGGGTGGAGAACTGGCTAAACGGCAGACGGCAGAAGGTTGTAGTAAACAGTGAGTACTCTGGAGAGGGAGAGGTGACAAGCAGGATGCCACAGAGATCAGTGTTGGGGACGGTTCTCTTCAGTGTCTTTACTGGGGACATTGCAGAGGGACTGAAGGGATAGTATGCCTCTTTGCAGATGACACAGAAGTATACAATAAGGTGGACAATCCAGGGGGTGTTGAAAAACTAAGGGAAGACCTTATAAAACTGTAGAAATGGTCTGAAGAATGGCAACTTGGATTAAATTCAAAGAAGTGCAGGATCATGCACATAAGGCACAAGAACCCAGGGGCAAAGTACGAACTAGGTGGGGTGGTACTGACAGTCACAAAGCAGACCTAAGGAGTTTGGGTGAAACAGTGATGGGGTCTTACTTGGAGTTGTCAAACCTAATGTCCACCCCCAGCCCGTAGACTCCTATTTGAAGTATGTAATACAGCTCCAACCTAGTGCCTCATAGTGATATAGTATGGCTAACATAATCTGTAAGAGCTTTCTTCACGCAGGGCCCTGTGGGCCTTGTGTGAAGACATCACATTTGACCTTGTCTGATCCAGGGTAGGGGTGGGCATTAGGGTTGTAAGCCCCAAGTAAGACCCCCACCACCAATTAACCAATACTCTGGAGACCAAAATCCCTAATGTTTTTTAATTTCCCATCTTTGTACGCTTTGCATTTTTACAACCCTAATTTCTGCATTAACATAGTTTTTTGTATCTAATTTCCCTTTTTTTTGTGATAGTGGAACCCTATCCTCATTTGCGTAGGCCCTGTGTGCAAAATATCGTATTGGAGATTGTCCTGATGCAGTGTATGGGCCCAGCAGACCCCAACACACATGTCGATACCTTGTGGGTGAGGTTCTCTGATCCACTACAGGGTGTGGCATCTGTGTGAAAACACTCTTCCATCCCTACCTAGGTCGTGACTGGTGCTGCAGCACCATCCCCACCAGCCTTGTCTCAGTAAACTGGCTCACTGAATTCACACCTGAACTCAGTTCACTGGCATGGTAAGGCAGCGTGTTCCCCAGAGATGCAACAGACTTCCCTGTAAATAATGTTACTTAATACATTCTTTCTTTTTCAATATTTTCACCCCAACCTTTTAACATAGTCTTTTTATGGTATCACATTGCAACAGCAACAGGATTACCTCAAAAACCATCACAGCGACATTTTTGACAGTTTGCTGTGATGGTCTCCACATTTCCTGACACTGTTGCCACTGGGGTATTTGCCCCCCTCCCCAAACTAACTCTCACTGGAGTTAGTATTCCTAAGTGTGGGGGGGCAAAGCCCCCCACAGGAAACACCAGTTCCCCCAACAATAACACAACACCAACTGGCGGTGTTGTGCCATCGCTGTGCTGATGTTCGACAAATTTTGTATCACTGCGGCATGGTGGAACCTCTTTTTATGACCTCACCTCATAAACCCCATAGGTAAAAATTTTCAAATATGTGCCGAAATGCCATTACATGCCACAGGTACAAATAACAGTTGTACTGCTTATGAGTTGATGTAACAAAAAAATGGGTATGATGAAAATCTGGAGTCAAAATATTGAAAATTGCAAAAGTTATGCACCTGCATAGACATGTACAATGCAGACTCATAACAGCCTTTTCAGAACACTTTTCACCAAATTTTCAACTTGGGCTTTTTGGGACCCCACCCCATGAACACTGGCACTGTCATTTCGTTAATCAGTCCTGAACAGTAATTCTGTGCAGCAACTGCAAAATCACCTTCTGGGCCCAATTAGGGCAACAACAGTGACAACATTCATGAGGCGGGTTCCCAGAAAGCCCATGTTGAAAATTTGGTGAAAAAATACCAAAAAAATGTCAATAATAACAATATAAATTGAAAACGCCTTTGAAATACACTGTACGGCACTAACCTTGGTTCTTCAGTTTGGGGTTAGGCTTTGAAAAGTGCAGATGTGTTCCGGTCCACAGAAAATGACAGCGCCAACCTCTGTAGGTAAGTATAGGGTAAGGGGGGTGTGGAGTGGTGGGTGCTCAGCAGGAGGGTGGGGTTGGGGGTAGGAAGACAGTGGTGACCATGAGGGACCATTTTCTTTTTTCCAGGTAAACAAAAAAGGACATTGTGGGACAATTTTTTCATTTCAGGACAATTAGTCAGCGATGAGTTTTTTAGGACACTGGGGGTGGGCTCCACAGTGTCCCACACTGCTGGGGTGTAAATGCTGACACAGGGATTGGACCACCTAATGTCAGCAGAGTTAATAAATAAAGGGGGCTGCACAGGGGGGAAGCATCTGACACTGGGGGTGGGTCTCCCAGTGTCACATAAGTACAGGAAGACATAAGTAAGCAATAGGGCACAACACAGTGCCGGGGGGAGGGGAGAGAAGGGGAGTAGCAATCCCAGAAAGACAGAGAGAGAGAGAGAGAGAGAGAAGGGGAGTAGTGGCCCCAGACAGAGCATGTAAAACATACTGAGAGGCAGCACAGGGAAGTGCACAGTGCTTTAAACTGCCTGTTACAATTGCCACACCATGCATTACTAACTAGTCCAAACACTCTGTAGCCTATTCTGTGCTTGGTTCCCACCCTCCTCCAGGATGTTTGACAGCACAGCCCACACCACGGGGGACACAGAATAAGACTGTAAATGTGCTGTCCCCATGTGCTGTGGAGCCATCAAACAGCCAGCAGCATCCCTTGTGTTCATTCCCCACCTCCACCCGCTACCTATCTCTGACAGTGCAACATCCCTGAACTGCTTCTCAAGACTGCAAGAGCCTATACCATACAACACAGGTGTCTTTAATGAATGACAGCTTTGTCATATAGTGCAAGTACTGTACAACACTGCTGTCATTTATTAAAATATAAACATAGAAACTGTCATCAGTTAAGGACCACTAGGCCCATCCAGTCTGCCCATAGGCCCTATACATTGTACGTGGAGACTGACCCTATGAGATCAATGGCTTTTTATCACTCCCTCCCCTCTCAAGCTTCCCTTGTGCCTGTCCATCCCAGTCATGCTTCAGTCCCTCCGCTATGCCTGCCCCCACTATTCAATTCAATTTGTAATTAATCAGGAATATGCCATTGAGACAAGCTCATGTACAAAATGGTCCTGGAGGAATGGAAACATACATGTAATGCAAAACACAAAACAACAGGAAAACATCAGCATACGATAATGTGAAACCAGTTATAATAGCACAAAATTTGCAAAATATATGAACCCATGAGTGACAATGAATTTGCAAGAGCTGAGACAGAATTTAGATTTGGCTGATAGTGGCACACTATTCCAAGTGTCGACAGCCCTTTTTGTGTAGAAAAACTTCCTCACATTATCTCTTAATCTGCCCACCTCCAATTTCATACTGTGCCTCCTTTTTCTAGTACTTTTTCTATATTGAAAAAGGTCCCCTACCTGCTCCTTGTTTATTACCTTGAGGTACTTGAAAGTTTCAATCATGTCCCCCTGCTGTCTCCTCTCCTCCATTGAGGCATATTGAGATCCCTCAATAGACAGCTGTGTCTTATAGTGCAAGTACTATGTGACAGGGTCTACAGAAGATGACATCACTGATCTTTGGAGGTAAGGATAGGGTAAGGGGGCGCTGGTTGCACAGTGGCGGGGTTGAGGTTGAGGTTGGGGTAGGGAGACTGCAAGGACGAGGGACTGTTTTCTTTTCTTTTCTTCAGGTTAAAAAACAACAGACATTGCAGGACTTTTTTTCACAAGTAAATGATAAATAAATAAATAAATAAATAAATACGAGTATTTCAGGACACTGGGGTTGGGCTCCCCAGTGTCCCACATTGTGGGGGGGTTATGTAAATGCCAACACAAGCATTGGACTCCTGATGTTGGCAGTGCTAAGAAAAAAAGAGGTTATACGGAGGGGAAGCATCCGACACCAGTGGTGGGCATCCCGGTCTAGAAGAACAACAAGATATCATAAAAAATGAATTACACAAATAACTACACACACTGCCACCAGGGATTGGGGCCCCCAGTATGCACATAAAAATTTAATTGCGTCAAAGTCAGGATGGCGGGGCTACAATGACAGTAACTCCATCCCTGACCTATGAGAGGCAACAGCAGCAGCCTACACTACACAACACCGCTGTTTTTAATAAATGACAGCTGTGTCATATAAGGCAAGTACTAGACAACACAGCTTTCATTAACTAAAGGCAGCTGTGTCATATAGTACAGGCTGCTGCTTTCACAAAAATTCAGTTACGAAGCGAATGTTCATTTTCTGAACTGTGCATGCCCAGCAATGGAACATTTTTATTAAATATTTTAAAAACTACTCAACTGCAGAGCCTAAAAACCACAAACACACACCTTGAATCAACGTCTATCAAACCTAAAAGTTTCAGGTATCAAAACGTCCTATTTTTTAAGTTATCGGGTGTCAAAAAAAAAGTCTTAAAATATTCAAAAATGGAGACGTATGCGTTTATTTGCACCCATGTAACTTTGCATCCCCTGTACCAATCTATATGAAAATTATAAAATCAAGTGATCCAGGCTCATAGACAGTGCTTTACAAATTTCATGTAAATCAGTTGAATTGGGACAAAGTTACTGAGGTGCACACATTTGGGTTTAAAATAGAAGTGCTTACGCAACCACAATATCAGTGAGTTGCTTAATGTGTGCACTCTTAACTGCAATTAATTGATAAATGTTTCCTAATGTTTTTTTCTAGCTGCCATTCAGTTTCTGTTTAGTATACTTTGCAGCTCTCTGGAAACTTTTAACAATGCAATGCATTAGCAATACAAACATAAGGGACACTGTCAGCTTTCAGCAGTTACAGTATACTGAACTTGTGTGACCAAGTGTGCCTGTAATGACATGTACGGCAAAATACACTATTCACGGGGATCAGTATGAGCAACATTAAAGCAGCAGTGCAATGACCTGGTGAAACATTTGACCAATATTTTTCATTCTATTACCTCCTGACTTATATGATAGCCTTCTTTCCACAATTTGAGTCTGCTTTAGCACTTTGTTTCATGTGTGAAATAGTAAAAGGAGCGTTCCTTTTAATATGGCTTGGACCACATTTTGATCAGTATTTGCAGCTGTTTTTGAACACCTGGAGGCAGTATAGTGCAGTGGTTTAAGGCTGTGCGCTGCCAATCTGGAGACCTGGGTTTGAATCCTA
This sequence comes from Neoceratodus forsteri, assembly GCA_016271365.2. Taxonomy (NCBI): domain Eukaryota; kingdom Metazoa; phylum Chordata; order Ceratodontiformes; family Ceratodontidae; genus Neoceratodus; species Neoceratodus forsteri. Next base: position 75,184,830 of record JADMNL010000035.1, read on the forward strand.
CAGCCCCCACTTGCATACTGTGTGACCCTGAGCAAGTCACTTAACTTCCCTGTGCTTCCAGGTTGCACCTGTAAACAAGCTTTGAGCTTAGTGTGTCTCACCTGGTTAAATAATTGGGGGAAAAAAAAAAAACAACACCTGTTGTTCCGTAAGGTCAGGGTGCACGGTCTGCTGCATGATAATTCATTTCAGTCACATCAGAAGTGATATTTAAACAACTATGGACAAAAACAGCTGGCTAAAATCCCACAATGATACATGCCCTGTCATGCTGCATTGCTTAAAGAGCAGCTGATACCGCTTGTAAACCTAGAAGACTATACTATTTGAATACAGTTTAGCTTGTACTTCACATTAGCTCCATATTTTTTCTTCGGGTTATTTATTACTGAAGTAATATGCATAAAAACAGGATCGTGCTGCCCTGAGACTTCATCAGCTCCAATCCCTTATTCCCCACCTGATGTCATAATACTCTGCTTGTGACATCACAGTCATTTAAATAGCAACAGGCCATAATGCCACAAGAAATGACTTTACATGGGGAAGAAACTATAGGGGTAAATGAACTTGATGGGAGACAAAAGCTGCTTTTCTTGTAAATCACCTCCATAATAAACAAAGGAATATGAAAATCAACAGGTAATACCTGCAATACATGTGGAATTACAGTATCTATAAATAGCATGTATTACGAAGTGTTCCCAGAAGGGTCACAATTCTTTTAATACATGCATGGCAAGAACTCTCTAAACTTTACGAAATGGTACCACAGGAAGATATTGGGCCTGGTTTTAGAAATAATTTGTTTGCCACAATGAACTTGCAGCAGAGAATTTAATGCAAGTGGCGACTTGCATCAAGTGATGCTGCAAGTTCAATTTTGCAAGAATCACAGCCACAACTCACTGATGCAAGTCACATGCACTGAACACAGAATTTAGACCCGCTCTCCCAGTTTATATTTGGGCCATGGGGGAGCCGTTTTACCAGGCTTGCACCAAACCTTTGGCACAAGCTGCTGGAAAATGAGTGTTGCAACTGCACCAGCCCTGCTACAATCAGACTGTGTTGCATCTGAGGGCTTTGGTGCAGCTGCGTCAAACTTTGCAGTGGATGGAAGACTTGACACAAACCCTGCGTGCACCTTCTAAAATTGGGTCCATTGCTTCAATCATGGCTTTGACCGGTACTGTATATTACTGCTGGAAGGAAAGTCAATAACAGTCACAAAAAATGGAGAATGACACCCAACATCTTGTGCAACAAGAAAAGGACTTTAATTACAACCCCTGGGTCTGCAGATTTATTTCCATAATACTGTTCCAGCAAGGAAGGGGTGCACAGCAAATATAGTATTACATTTACAAACATTATACTAATTGTTATACATATAAAAATAATGTTGTTATGCCCATAAATTGTTCCAACAATGCTGGCTATTTTTTATTGAATTGTCTTGCCCGTTGCCCAGGGAAGCCAAACTGGGATGCAGCTCTCATTTTTGGTGTGTGCCCACTTTTGCTCCATTTAGCAGGTGGCAGGAATGATGCAAAGTCAATTTGCTCAGGGTCATACAACCTGCTGGGATTTCATTTGATGTATCTTTGTTTATAAGCCTTTTCCTATAACCAGTACACTACACTTAGATACAAAGATACATTTACACTGTTGGCAGATAAGGGCCTACAGCCCACCCAGTCTGCCCATTTGAGCCTGTCAGTTTACTTTATGTTTTCTTAGATGTCTGGTGCCCTTACCCATGACCCTGTTCCTCACTACCTGGCCCTAAGGAATCACTTTCTGACCTGATAGTGCATGCAGCTAAAATGAAAGTGGCTCTGTAGGGTGCCATGAGAAAGGGGTGGGTTGAAGCTGGTGAAAATAGACCCTCCTTGACTGGGTAAATGTTAGTACTCATAACTCCTACACCTTTAAGCCATGGACCTCATCAGGTTAAAACAATGGCAGAGGACTCAGGGACTATGGCTGACACTGCTGTAAAGAGTGAGATATTGAGGACAATGCCTTAAGGTTAATGACTGTCAGAGTTAAGAAGCTGCTGGCACAATGGTGTAGTTAGGCGGGGGGGGGCAAAAATACAAATACATTAATCAAGAGGAAAAGGTTTTCTCAAAATGTTATGGCATGCACTGCATCTCCTGTTTCTCCCCATGATCTATGGCTTTCCTTAGTTTGGCCCAAAATAACTGCTGCTGCATCATATCTGCTGGCCAATCCAGATATGTTTTCTTCTTGACAAGCTTTGCCAACCTGTGATAGGCTGAGAGTTCTTCCACTGGAATTCTCTGCAAAAACACCAAGATCAGGATGTCCTTGCTCTCAGCCAGCAGCCTGTAGGTGGCCATTCGTATTTCCAAAGAGCACCAGTGACTCCACAAGAAGTTCCGACTTATCACGCACACTGTCCATCGGCTCTTGTAAATGCTGTCCACAATGTTGTCCACAATATCCTGACCCAATTCAAAATCCCTGCTGTGCAAACAGACTTTAAAGAATGGTGGGCCTTTCCCTTCCAGGTTTGGGAGGAGATCATGAATGATCCACTCTTCATCATGGCTACTATAAGATACAAACACATCATACTGGTACTGCTCTCTAATGCCTTTCCTGCTCCTTCTGTTTAGCCAAGCCCGAAGCATGTAAAACAAATACAAAATGTACCACCAGGCATTTTTATAGACAAGCACAGCACAAATGAAAGTCAAGGTCGGAACGTAGGTCCAAATGAAACAGTAGATCTCAATCTTGAATCTACATTCACTATCAATGAATTCAAGGAAATTTGCTCTCAGGGCTCCAGTGGAGCAGTTTTGCTCCAACAGTTTTATTACATATGTCTGTGGATTGGAAACTAGCCACTCACTGAGCCAGCCATTCTCACACAAGCAGTCAAACATGGTGTCATAAACATACAGGTATCTCAGACTGTGCAAAGGACTAAACAGTCCATCATCCAACTGTGTGATAGTTGATCCCTTAAACATAAGAACTTCTAGAGTGGTTAGATCTTTAAACATTTCTGAAGTAAAATAAGTGATTCCTGAATTCTTTAAGATTAAAACCTCTAAATTAAATAACTTCTTGAAAAGTTGCTGGGGGTCAAGACGCTGAAGCTGTACGTCTGTCGCAATGTCACTGAGGTAGAGAAATTTCAGCCTTTTCAGATACTGAAGTGATCCATTCAGAGGGCTGTCATAGTCTAGTAATGTTTCCTCTGTACCCAGGCTGTAATACAGTTGCTCAACATTGATAAATAACTGTAGAGCTGGGAATGTGGTCTCCATTCCATCACAATGGAAAAGTCGATTCTTATATAGATGAAGTTCATTTATGGATTTAAAAGAAAAATTATTACACATGCTTATAGTAATACTACTGACTTGCATATATAATGCCTCCAGAGAATTACTAACAAATGGACCTTGTAACCAAACCTTAAAACCTTGTAATTTTAATGTCTTTAAATGTACCTGGAATGGCGTAAAATGTGCAGCAACTTTTCTATGTGAAAAACCCAAGCGGAGTTCACGTAGATTCACAAGTTTCATTAGAAAAGTACCATGCAGTATAAAATTATTCTGAGCCAAGCCTAAGATTTTTAGACTTCCTAGATGTTTAAAGCAGTCATTGTGAAGTGCAAGCAGATTATTAGAGTCTAAATTCAAAACCTCCAATCTCCCCATACCATAAAAAGCATCAGATTCAACAGACGTGATATGATTTTTCCCTAAATCTAACTCAATCAGATGATGAAGGCAGGCAAACTGCTGTGCCTTAATACTGATTATATAATTTGAAGAAAGATCAAGTTGCTTCATTTTCGAAATAAATGTGTCTTCAGGACTTAGCTCCAGCATAGTTATTTCATTTTTGCATGCAACCAATGAGAAAAGATTTTCCAGCGTTTGGATAAAGAAATATGGAATTATTTGTAAGTTGTTTTGTGCCAAGTCTAAACTTTGAAGATTTCTACATTCAGCAATTGTTTCATTTGAAATAAACCTTATATAATTACCAGCCAACAACAAATGCTTTACTTGAAAGGCAGATGCAATCGGACATACACCAGTCATGTCCATGTAGTCTTTGTTTAACATGTGAGTCAAGGAGAACGTTTCAATGATTTGGATTCCAGAATGAAGGAGCTCTGTTATCTTTAGTTTGCTATAATTAACAGACAAGCCCCGGAGATGTTTGAAACCATCCAGGCAGTTTTGAGGAACTTGTTTACTCAACGGGTTATGGGAAAGAACAAGCCATGAAATGTTCTGGGATTGACACCGATGTTGCTCAACTCTCTGTTCTATTGCAGCAACTTCATTTGGCTTAGAACTATAACAAAGTTTTTCTAATGAGTTTTGCTGAATATTCAGGTACACCAGTGTATTTAATGAACATATCACTCTGATTACTTGGGTTAGACTGGTAAAAGTACTTTTCACAATAGTAAGATGCTGCAGTCTTTGTAGTGGCTTAAAGAGATGTTCGTCCTGTTTGGATATCACCTCCACTCCTTTGAGAGTTAATTGAGTGAGGTTCTCCAAACCAAGTATTGTTTGATTATCTAATCTAAAAAGCTTTGTTGGATGCTCCTCAATTATCCAGAGACTGTTCAGATGTGGGAGTCCCTGGAAAGCTCCAGCTGACAAGTGAATTGATCCCTTCAGATACAATGCCCTTAACATTGGAAGGCTGGAGAAAGCACTTGTGTATACTGTACTCCTAAGTATGAGACATAACTTGTCTGTTTCTCTGGGAAGCTCATCCATGATAACTCGGACATCAGTTACGTCAGAACAGTTTGCATACACCTTAAAGTTCTGCACCTGGAAGCTAGAACAGTAATGATCAGAAATTACATCATTCTTGTAAGTATCCTTACGGAACCCCTGGCACTTTCTACTCAGCAGCAAGCAGAAGGAAAAGCTTAACAACATCAGAATAACAGCCAGTGGTAGAAAGGATCTTGGCATCCTGAGGCAGATAGCATCCATGACATGAGCGGAGTTGTGCTGAGCCAACAATCTTGTGCAGTTGTTTTAAATGACTAATGGCGATGACTTTCCATGTAGTCTTCAGCTTACCTTTTCAGTTCCAGTAAAACAAACACCTTTTTTTGTTTTTGGCATTGTGGTTTTACAGTACCTAACCCTTGCTATTTTTTCTTTGTTGGTATTATGGTTTTACAGTACTGAACCCTTGCTAACTGAGGAACATGAGGTTCCTATAGTCCAACACAACTTCTGCAATTCATGAACCATAGAGGGACTTGCTATCAACAGTCTGCAGTAAACTCTTGATATTTCTGTATTTTCAGAAAACAAACCATTTACTTACTTCTGAACTGGGGTTTGCAGAAGAGTAAAACAGTTCAGGTCTCTTACCTTCATAGTATGCCAAACTCTTTATCAGTGATAGAGTAGAAAAAAAAATATTCTTTATTTCTAGTCTGGAGCTTTTCCATTGAATAATATGCTACACAATACAGTTTGTTCACTAATAAATTACACCCCCCCACACACACACACTTCATTTAATTCACTAATCATCCTATTCCCCCATGCACAAACGGTCAGTCCCTGTTTTTTAATCCTTCCTTCCTCCTCTATCTCAGCACTCCTGCAACCACACCTTCAATCAAATAGGTTTGCTTCTCAAAGTCCTTTAGAATATACCACGAGGGGAAGATTTGGAATGGATTTTGTATAATGTTTGGCTAAAGTGGTTCACACTGAGAATACCACCTAGGCAGCACCCAAGTCTCACAATTATTGATTCTTTATTGTTTTGGATGAGCCAAACTCTTCAGTCTTCAAAATATTTTTTCCAGAATGTTTCTGTGAGGAGCCTGTTTTATCCTGATCTGTTTTCTGTAGCACTCCATATTTCAATGGAAAGTCAGAACTGCTGAAGTATAGTACACCCATCTTAGTGCAATGGCACCACCCAAAGCTTTAGAATGCTGGGCATGTGAGGATTCCAAACAGCAGCAACTCTCCTCTTAGCTGTGCCATGCTAAGGGGATCACCAATCAAGCTTTGTTCTGAAGATTGTGTTGTTTTTCATTTGTTTTAAGTTTGGGTCTACAGTTCTTCATAGCAGGTTGGGGTTACCTGATGACAGGGAGCACCCATAAATTTAAATTGTGCCTGTTAAGCTGCAGGCTGCAGCTTTCCAGTTGACTCACCTACCTATTTCTTCCCAATTTTCAGTGTTGGACTGGTGGCTACTCTGCCATTATTAAGGGTATAATTTCTTGAATGGTCTCTGATTAAAAAAATTAAAAAAGTGCCACCTGTAAGTATTCCCTTTTCTGTTTTTTTGAGGTGTATATTTAACTAAGGGCTTGGGGGGGGTCTCCCTTCATCTATTTCAGTACCAGTCCCTTCCAGTCCTGCCTCTCTACAGTATTATGCTATCCTTTTATCTAATACAAAAAAAGAGAAAAAGATCCAGTACTCTGCTTGTGTTGGTTAGAATATTACAAAATGGTCCAGGAAAAAATCCTGGGAAACCACGGGAAATGTAAATACAGTTATCCAGAACTTGAAGTCCTTAGTTCTGCTACCTCTTTAGATGTGTCCTTTGAACAAATTTCTGTGAATCCCACACAAGTCTGGGGAAGGGGGAAGAAGGGCGCAAACCAGAAGAATTCACACGAAGACAGCTCTTTTATATTACAAGTATCTGATTCCTTTATTATAAATAATGGCCCGATTCCTCTACGTTTCACCAATAAATCATTGGCTTACTCAGGAGGTGCCTTTTAATAATACCTTAAAAAAGACATAAATATATATAAATTATCTGTCTACATCACTTATCTTATGTACAAATAAGTTCCAATATATTATTAGGTCACTCACTTCTATTCATTAATGTAAATCAGTATTATTCACCTTAGATGATCAAAATCAGTGCAGTTTCTAAAGTGGAAACAAATAAAACATGAGTGAGACAAATCCATACACAAATATTATTCAAAACTCTTTACATATTCAAAATGTATTACTCCTATTATATACTTAAGAGTCTCATATGATTTTACAACAATAGATGTTATCTTAATAATTCTCTTATTGATAAAAACTCATGTTTTTTTAATTTTCCCTTACCTTATTCAGATTCTTATTTCTCTGCACATCATAATTTAGAAAACTGTTAAGTAACCCATTTTATGGGCAATTCTGTAAAGACATAATCATACATATTCAAACTCAGCAATGTCGTTTTTTTATGTATGTACACCATCGCTATACAAGTCACATGCTAAGTTTCATTCATGCTCAACCAGACCTCCTTGATTTATGTTGCAACAATATTTTAAGCCCAACATAACATCCTCACATTTAATTATATTACTATACTTCAAACATTTTCTTTGTTCTTCCTAACGTTATGCTGATATAGATCACTAATTAGCCATTATGATTTGCAGTCTATTTAAAATGAACTCTCCTTAACAAGCTTATTACCAGTTCTAAACTTACATTCTTTCTCCAATGGCTACATTTCCGAACCTCTCGCTACCTGAAATTCACAAGTCAGCCAATACCTTTTATTTTGTTTTACTACTATTTCCATTACCGCTTTCTCTAACAAACTCAGACTGCGTTCTTTCCATATTCCTTTACCGTGAACTCTAAGCAAAACAGGTAATGCCCTTCAGTCATTAAATCTTCACTTTTATTACTACTTCTCTCATTCATTCTTCCTTTAGCCTTTACTTTATTTTAAAACTTTGAGAGTCAAAAACATTCCTGAATCCAATAAAACAGTATGTTCTCCCTTTCTTGTTGTAAATTGCAAAAATGCTATTATAGCCTACCTTTGCTTCTCGCATATACGTCCACACTGTGGCTCGATTTGTGCTAAATGGGTTCAAGTGTGTTTAAGCCTTCTTTTATACACCTGTCCACCTGGGTTTGCGGCATCACTTAGATCATTCATTCATACTCATCTCACCTTAAAGGTACATGTTTAATTTTGTAATTTATAAACATTTTCAAGTTGTTTTTTTACATTTTTCTTAAGTTTTTTTCAAGTTTTTTTAAGTCCATTATTATGTATATTTTAATTTTCTTATCCTTAAGTGACACATACTTAACATTATTCTATACCAAATTAATTTTCACTATATACATATTTCCCAATGTGTCTCCACTCAAGTCCCTGCACTGTGACGCCGAGGGACCTCTGATCTCAGATTTATCCTTCCCTTAAGGGATACATAATAAGCGTTGATCTATACCATGCTAGTTTTTACTACATACAAATTTCCTAATGTATCGCCACTCATGAAGGGACCCGAGTGGAGATACATTAGGAAAAAATCTTAAGAAAAATGTAAAAAACAACTTGAAAATGTTTATAAATTACAAAATTAAACATGTACCTTTAAGGTGAGATGAGTATGAATGAATGATCTAAGTGATCATGCAAACCCAGGTGGACAGGTGTATAAAAGAAGGTTTAAACACGCTTGAACCCATTTAGCACAAATCGAGCCACAGCGTGGACGTATATGCGAGAACCAAAGGTAGGCTATAATGGCATTTTTGCAATTTACAACAAGAAAGGGAGAACATACTGTTTTATTGGGTTCAGGAATGTTTTTGACTCTCAAGGTTTTAAAATGAAGTAAAGGCTAAAGGAAGAATGAAGGAGAGAAGTAGTAATATAAGTGAAGATTTAACGACTGAAGGGCATTACCGGTTTTGCTTAGAGTTCACAGTAAAGGAATATGGAAAGGACGCAGTCTGAGTTTGTTAGAGAAAGCGGTAATGGAAATAGTAGTAAAACAAAATAAAAGGTAGTGGCTGACTTGTGAATTTCAGGTAGCGAGAGGTTCGGAAATGTAGCCATTAGAGAAAGAATGTAAGTTTAGAACTGGTAATAAGCTTGTTAAGGAGAGTTCATTTTAAATAGACTGCAAATCATAATGGCTAATTAGTGATCTGTGCCAGCATGACGTTAGGAAGTAAGGCCATTAAAAACTGGCGTTTTGTTTTGGAAAGCTGAGAAAAACAAAGAAAATGTTTGAAGTATGGTAATGTAATTAAATGTGAGGATGTTATGTTGGGCTTAAAATATTGTTGCAGCATAAATTAAGGAGGCCTGGTTGAGCATGAATGAAACTTAGCATGTGACTTGTATAGCGATAGTGTATATATGTAAAAAAACGACATTGCTGAGTTTGAATATGTATGATTATGTCTTTACAGAATTGCCCATAGAAGGGGATACTTACCAGTTTTCTAAATTATGATGTGCAGAGAAATAAGAATCTGAGTAAAGTAAAGGAAAATTAAAAAAAAACATGAATTTTTATTCTTGAGATAACATCTATTGTTGTAAAATAATATGAGACTATTAAGTATATAATAGGAGTAATACATTGTGAATATGTAAAGCATTTTGAATAATATTTGTGTATGGATTTGTCTCATTCATGTTTTATTTGTTTCCACTTTAGAAACTACACTGATTTTGGTAATCTAAAGTGAATAATACTGATTTACATTAATGGATAGAAGTGAGTGACCTAATAATATATTGGAACTTATTTGTACATAAGATAAGTGATGTAGACAGATAATTTATATATATCTATGTCTTTTTTAGGGTATTATTAAAAGGCACCTCCTGAGGAAGCCAATGATTTATTGGTGAAACGTAGAGGAATTGGGCCATTATTTATAATACAGGAATCAGATACTTGTAATATAGAAGATCTGTCTATGTGGAATTCTTCTGGTTTGCACCCTTCTCCCCCCTCCCCCAGACATGTGTGGGGTTCACAGAAATTTGTGTTGGTTAAAAGCCAACTGTTTCTGAAATCCTCTCGGACAGTTAGCTCTGTTCTGTTGGCATTATGCAGCATATCTTTATTTTTTCCACAGAAGTGGGCAGTATTTGTATTTTCTAAGGGGTTTTGGTGTTTTTTTCATGGTAACTCTTCTAGTCAGCTGTCGGAGGGACTTTCTGCCCCTAAGAGACATTCAGTACATTTCTCGCCATTTGTCCAAGCGTTTTGGGCATGTGCTTGTGTTTGCGTGGTTTACATGCTATATGCAGTAGTCTTCTAGTGTACATGTCCACACAAATGTGCCATCACTGCACACAGTGTTGTGATGTTGTGCTTGTACCTCGCATTGAGTGTGTGTGTGTGTGTGTGTGTGTGTGTGTGTGTGTGTATGTGTGTCTGACCTTCCAGCAACTCATTCTGATACATGGCTGGCCTTTTTGGGCTGTGTTTTGCTTTCAGTATTGAATACTCCTCTTGCTAGTATATTCCTCACAGCCTTTGACCCAACACAGCAGAGGTCTTTTTTAACAATTTTGGGGCCCAGGTTCATTAAATAAGGTCACTTCTGGCACCATAGCTTATTGGAGAACATTGACATTCAAAAGATATAAGACCTGCAAAGGGGGTATGAGACCATCACCCATAGGTTCTTATTGCCCTCATTGTGTTACTCAGAATAATATGTCTCTTCGGTCCTCCAAGCTGGGGGGGGACACCTGGTACTTTAGTTGGCAGAGGCAAAGTAGAATTGCAAAAATCCTTATTGCTCTTGGAAGAGCTATAGAGACCCAACATTCTGCAGGACATCACTTCTGACACACCCTACCCCAAATTGGACCCCTTGAATCAGGGGGCCACACACAGGCATGTCCAGGTGCGTTGCAGTCAGACAGGGCTGCACAGAACCCAATCCTGACTATCTAGAGGGTCAGAAAGGTGATTCTTGAGATCTTACAGAAAATCCCGACCCATCCAAGTTACTTTATGATAAGGACATATCCTTGGATGAGGAGGAAGAAGGGGAGTGAACAGAGCTAAAGAGGAGAATTCCTATCATCCCCCTGTTTGATACCAAATCTTTGTCTTTTCTGAGAGCAGAGGTCCTCATAGCGCAAGGAAAAGCAACCGTTAGAGGCCATGGATATCAGTCCTATTCCAACCACATCATTTTCCTCTCCAAGGGTTTTTTCCAAGCTTTATACACTAAGACAAAATGATTGAACAAGAGTGTGCAGGTATAGACCAAAGGAAGTCTCTGACAAAGCCAAAAGCTCTGTATTTTCCTTTTCTGGAAGAAGAAGCTCACAGATGGGAATCCCGTTCTCTGGCGGACAAGGCAGTGCAAAATTCAGTCAAGCATACCCCTATACCTATTGAAGGCTCCATGTCATTATTAGACAAGCATGACTAGCAGGGGATACTGCATGCAGGAGAGATTTCACCTCCAATGGGCCAAACCTGCACATTTCCTATGCCTCTTTTATTATTGCCAAGACCTTGAATTTGTGGGTGTCCACCTGGCTGGCTATGTTCCTCCTGATTTGGAGGGAGCAAGTATTTTACAGCCAGTGGCCATGGCTTCCAGTTTTCTAGGGGAGTCCATGGTAGAGAATCTGTCCATATCTGCTTGCTCTGCCTGTCATGTTGTTTCTGCCATGTTGGAGGGGTACGGCTGAGACTTTGGGTTGCAGATCAAGCCTCATAGACTAGAGTGTTCAGCCTCCCATTGGAGGGAGGTTTGTTGTTTGGGCCTGGCCTGGATGATATTTTAAAGCAGATCAAGGATAAGAAGGGCCACCTTCCAGAATCAAAGCAACAGTGCAGGGCCATGTCAACCTCTTAAAGTCATGGGAGGCTGGCACAGGCAGTTTTGAAGACGTTTTCATCCCTTTCAGAACTTCAGCAACCAAATGAACAGAGGAGCAACAGAGGAGCCTATTCTGGTAATATGGGTTTCAGTAACAGAAGGGCCTTGCCAGGCATCGTTCTGGAGGTCCAGAGCCAAATGTCCGGTGCCTCCCAATCAAGGTATGCATGCCCATCTCTGCCCCCCCTTCCTTGGTGAAAGGCTGCACAAGTTCTATTCAAGATAGGCCCAGTTAACCTTAGACACTTGGGTTCGGAAATTCTTTCCTTAGGCTATGCGATAGAATTTGCAACAATCCCTTCTGGGGGACCTTTTCTCCCATCCCCAGCTGCCATGGACCCTGTGAAGAGACAGACCATTTTGAAGATGCTAAACAATCTTCTCAAAATCAGGGCAGTTGTGACAGTCCCGCTGAGCTAATGAAGCCAGGGCTTCTACTCTATCTAGTTTGTAGTTCCAAAGAAGTTGAGTAACTTTAGGCCCATTCTGGATCTGATGCATCTAAACATGTTTGCGCACTACTTGACCTTCAAGATGGAGTCTCTATGGTCAATCATCCAAGCTGTTCAGTGGGGGGATTTCTTAGCCTCCATTTGACAGATATATACCTGCATATTCCCATCAGTCAGTCTTATCAGAAGCATCTCAGTTTCTCAATACAGGACCAACGTTTTCAGTACAGAACTCTTCCCTTTGGGCTAGCTAATGCTCCTAGAGTCTTTTCAAAGATCCTCATCATCCTGGTAGCCTATCTTTGTCAAGAGGGACATCATGTCTCTCCTTACCTGGACAATCTGCTCACTCCAGCCCCAATGGCAACCAGGTCAAGGAAGTCTGTACTCAGGACTTTGGAAGTCCTTGAGTCACATGAATGAGTGGTGAACTAAGAGAAAATCTCTCTCTGTCCATCTCAGACCCTGAAACACTTGGGAGGAGTATTCCAGATAGGCAAATGGAGCTTTTCCCTGTTGCCTTCCCAAATTCAAACCTTACTAAAAGAAGTTCAGTAGCTCAGAGCTCAGTCTTCGGCTTCAGTCCCCCAACTATTGTGGGTTCTGAACCTTATGATAGCAGCAATAGATCTATTTCTGTGGCGTTGTTTTCACATGTGGCTCCTTCAGGTGGGCTGCTGTCAGCCTAGGAGGACTATCAAACTAGAATTCTCCCCTCTGCTTGGATGAAACTGCCCTTGAGTTGGTGGGTAAATGTGCAGAATCTGAGCTATAGAGTTCTTTTGAAGCTCCTTCCAGAGTTGATCCTGCTGACAGATGCCAGTGTGCTTGGTTGTGGGGCAGTTCTGGACCAGATACCCACCCAGGGGAAAAAAAATGTCCACAGTGAAAAAAAAACTGCACTCTTGCTCTGAGGGGTTCGCAGCCAAAGGGAGACAACCTCACATACAAGCACAAAATTCCAAACCGGCTGCATTCTCAATAGAAAAGACTGATGGCAGAATTCAGTACAAAAATTATATGTTGTTTTTAATCACCATTTGTGAAAGCCCTTAGCACCTCAGCAAAGTGCACTTTGAAGGCACGCTGCTGAGGCGCTAAAGGCTTTCACAAACGGTGATTAAAAACAGCATATACTTGTTGTACTGAATTCTGCCATCAGTCTACCCACCCAGGGAACCTGGTCAATGCAGGAGCAGCATCTCCACATAAACGTTCTGGAGATAATGGCAGTTCACCTTTCTGTTCATTTTCTAGGTCTGCTGCAGCAGAAAGTGATGAAAATAAGGTCAGACAATGCTGTTCTAGTTGTGTACATAAACAATCAGGGGATGCAAGGAGCCAGGCGATGCTAAGAGAGTTCTCCTGTCTCCTCCTATAGCGAGAGGAGAATCTTCTATCCCTGTCAGCAGTTCTCCTGGCAGGGGAGTTAAACAGTCAGGCCATCTGGCTAAGTCACAAAGATGTTCATCCAAGGGACTGCACGTTGAACCCATAGGTTTTCAACCTTCTATGGCAAAGGTTCAGTTAGCCTCATATCAATCTGTTTGCCTCCAGTCTTAATGCTCAGATCCCAAGGTTCTTCAGTCAGTACCAGTATCCACAGGTAGACGCAGTGGATGCCCTCATTCAAGAGTGGAACTTTGACAGCCTTTCTTCCTCTACCTCTGCTTCCTAAGGTCATGCGAAAGATAAGACACTCAAGAGGAAGTTTTCTCCTGATAGCACCAGAGTGGCCCAGAAGACCTTGGTTCTTGGACTGGGGAATCTAGCTCAGTAAGCTCCCATTTTCCTTCCAGTGCAAGGGGACCTTCTTTCTCAGGGCCCCATTCTGCACTCAAATCTGAGAGCAATGCAGCTTGTGGCCTGACTCTTGAAAGGAGGAGGCTCCTGCAACTAGGTTTCTCTAAGAAGGTAGTAGACACCTTAATGGCTGCCAGAAGAATTCCACTTCCGCAGCTTATTACCATGTTTGCGCCACCTTTTCAGCTTGGGCCAGGGAAAAGAATTTCCTGCCTTTCAAGGCCTCAGTTCTGCAGATTCTGGATTTCCTTCAGGATATAGTGGAGAACGGTTTGCCCCGGAGCACTCAAAGAAATCAGGTTTCAACATAGGGGCTTCTTTGGGTATGGCCTTAGGAACTAATAGATTGCTCCTTTTCTGTGTGCTGTTACCAGGAGTTGACATATGTTCCACTCACCAGTTCCTCCATGGGATCTGAATCTGGTTCTGAATAAACTCGGTGAAGAGCCTTTTGAACCTTTGTCATCTATTCCACTGGATATGCTGTCTTACAAGGTGTGTTTTTTGGTCACTATGTGCTCAGCCAGAAGGACTGGCGAGCTCCAAGCCTTGTCATACCAGGAACCATATTTGATCATGCACAAAGACAAGGCGGTGCTGAGAACAGTACTGTCCTTCATCCCTAAGACAAACACAGCCTTCCATCTGAAGCTAGAAATGTGCCTTCCATCCTTCTGTCCACAACCCTCTCATCCAAAGGAGAAGGGGTTGCACAAGTTGTATTTGTGACAAAAAATCCAGACATATCTCAATTAGATGGCTGAGTCTGGAAAACTGGACAGTTTGTTCAGTCTGTTCAGGGCAGCCAAGCAGGGTCGGAAAGCCTCAAAGGATACCCTGGCTAGGTGGGTGTGGGCCTGCTTTGCCAAAGCTTATGTGGTAGCGAAGAAGAGACCTCTGGCCCTCATCAAGCCTCACTCTGCCAGGGCAATGGCTACTTCCTGGGCTGAAAAAGACGAAGCATCCATATTAGAATTATACAAAGCAGCCACATGGTCCTCCGTCAACACTTTCAACAAGACTGCAGATTAGATGTGCAAAATTAGTCTGATGCAGCCTTTGGCCACAGAATGTTGCAAGCAGCAGTTCACAGGTAGAATCCTCACGCTTCCTTTTTTTATTGCATGTAGAATAATATTCACCCCATCACTGTATTTTTTTTTTTCTGGGTACTGCTCCTTAGAACCCAGTAGTTCTGACTTCCAATTGACAGTGTGGTACATTACAAAAAGGAGAAATGTCTGCATACTTACTGTAATTCCCTTTTCCGTTAGCTCCAGCATAGTCAATGAGGCCCAACCAGGAGCCTAGTCCCTGTGGGAGAATCTTATCCAGCAGAGGATGTCCTTTACTTTTTCAATTAAACCCCTATTTTCTCATGCTGTGGACATCATTCCATTTTTTCCTGCTTCTGCTCTGAAAAAAGAAGAAACAAGCATTTGTCAATGCTGAATGTTGTCTTGCTGGCATTGGTAGTGCAGGAGCTAGAGAGATGCATAATAGGACTGTAGTGAAGTATGGAACCAACGTCAACCCCACCCCCACCCTGCAGAGGCTGACAGGCACTGAGGTGTGCCTTTGGGTCATCAGCCATAACTCTCATGTCATTTGACCTCACCCTACCCTGCAGACTCTGACAAGTGTTGCATTGTGCCTTGGGGTCATTGGGCCTTATGCTCACCCCATTCCATAAGAAAATACATTTAGATGGGTGCAGTGTAGGAGAATGGGGTCAACTTTGGGCCCAAAGAGTCCAAGGCACACCTCAATGCCTGTCAGTGGCTGCAGGGTGGGGGGGGGTGTAATGGTGTGAGCATTACAGCTAACAATCCAAAGGCACACCCCTGACACCTGTCAATCTGTACAGGGTGAGATGTTATGGTTAGAAACCCAAATGCCCTGGGCTTTTGTTGGTATTTTCACTCCAGATTTTCAAAATGGCAATTTTGTGACCCCACCTCACGAAAGCATTTGGGACCTCTCCTCATGAACAGTGGCACTGTGATTTTGTTAATCTGTCCCGAACATTGATTTCCACAGTGACCGCGCCATTTTGTGCCACATGTGTGAAAACACAGTTTGGGCAAGATGTGAAAAATTACAGCTGCACCATTCATAAGGAGGTGTGAAGCGATGGCAATGTTGAAAAACTGGATTGAAAATATTAAACATTCTCGAAGTTACAAGCGTCCATAAAAACTGTGCAACGCACGCTCATGACACAGTCATTTTTTTGAATTCTTTCACCAAGTTTTCAACATAGGCATTCTCTGCTCATGAACAGTGTCACTAAGATTTTCTTACTCTGACTCCAAAATGTCAGATATCTCAAAGACAAAGGTCCTTTGCCTATCGGGCACCGTTGTGGTTCAGCTCCCTCCATGAGAACATTATTAGCCTGCCCGCTCTGTGGACCTTCAAAAAGAACCCAAAGAACCATTTAATACAACAGTCTCAATGTGTCTGCCATCGCTAGCACCTAGCAAAGGCATCTCCTACCATCTGCCCTTCTGCCAAACAGATCTCTCTCTCTCTCTCGGACACCCTGCACTCGGGGCTCAACCCCCCACCCCATCTCTCCAGCTTTTCTATGCGCTAACCCCCTCATGTTGCTGACAACTAACAGGCTCCCTGTGGGCACAGTTATTTAGTCTGTTCCTGTACGTATTGGACTGTGTCTTTTCTTGTGATGTGGGTGTGCATGGACAAAGCTCCAGCTGACCAGTGGATTGGTACCTTCAGATACAATGCTCTTAACTTTGCAAGGCTGGAAAAAGCACATGCGTGTGCTGTACTCCTAAGTATGAGACATAAGGTGTCTGTTTCACTGGGAAGCTCGTCCATGATGCCTTGGATATCAGATACATGAGAACTATTTGCATACTCCCTAAAATTCTGCACCTGGAAGCTAGAATCGTAATGACTGACATCATTCTTGTAATAATCCTTACAGAACACCTGGCACTTTCTACTCAGCAGCAAGCAGAAGGAAAAGCTGAACATCACCAGAGTATGGTTTTCCCAGATGGACCTGATCACATTTTTCAACTGGGTGAAGAGGCTGATTGGTCAGGGAGGGGTGGTGGACGTGGCCTATCTGGACTTCAGCAAGCCCTTTGACACCGTCTCTCACAGGTGGCTGGTGAACAAGTTGGGCAGTTTAGTGGTGGGGCCAAAAATAACAAAATGGGCAGAGAACTGACTTAGTGTCAGATGCCTGAGGGTGGTAGTAAATGGGGTTCACTCTGGGGAGGAAAGGGTGACAAGCAGAGTGACACAGGGATCAGTTCTGGGAGAGATCTTCTTTTAACATCTACATCTGGGATATTGCGAAAGGGACTGAAGGAGAAGGTGTGCCTATTTGCGGATGATACAAATATTTGCAATAGAGCAGACACTCTGAGAGAAGGGGTGGAAACAATGAGAGAAGATCTGATAAAACTGAAGGGGTGGTCAGATAGTTGGCAATTGAGTTTTAATGCAAAGAAGGGCAGAATGATGCATGTAGCAGGGCACAAAAACCCAAAGGCCTCATACACATTGGTAGGAGAGAAAATTCTGGTAATGGGCAGGAGAGGGGTATGGGGGTTATCATTTTTGACTACCTAAAGGAGGCAAAGCAGTGCAACAATGCAGTAGGAAAGGCATCCAGAATGCTGGCATGCATTGGAAGGAGGATAAGCAGAAGGCAGGATGTGTTAATACTCCCACACAGGTCCATGGTTGGACCCCACATCGAGTATGCAGTTCAGTTTTGGAGACCTCAACTACAAAAGGATATTGATTGGGGGAGAGAGTCCGGAGGAGGGCTACCAAAATGGTGCATGTCGTGCATCAGAGGACCTATGAGGAGAGGATGGAAAACTTGATCTGTATTCCCTGGAAATGAGGAAAGAGAGAGGGGAATACGATTGAAACTTTTAAATATTTGAAGGGGATAAACAAGGTGAGAGAAGGGTGCATCTTTTGGAAGAAAGAAAATCTGGAATTTGGGGGGCACAGTTTAAAGCTGGAATGTGGAAAGTTCAGAGGAAACAGTAAAGGGCACTTCTTCACAGAGCAGGTCGTGGGCCCATGGGACAGCCTACAGGAAGAGGTGGTGGGAGCCAAAATGGTAGGGGAGCTTAAGAGATCATGGGATAACTACATGGAAAATAAACAGGTGAGGGAAGGAAAAAAAAAACTGGAAGTAAGGAAGGGATTGGAGTCTCCTTCAGGAGAGTATGAAGAGGCAGGTCCAGGTCTAGCTGGGGGGTAAAGGGAAGACTGGATGGGCCAGCGTGGTCCTTTTCTGTGTAATGCCCCCGTCCATTTGGGGGGCTTACCTGTTATGCCTTCGGGTGTCTCCCGCTGTCTCCTGGTGGTCACCCGTCCTCCTGTGGCACTTTGCCATTTCCCCGGTGTCCACCTGCTCCAATGAGCCCTGTGGGGCTCTCAAACCATTATGCGAGCAGGTGGCATGTTTGCAGAGCTTCTGCTTGCATGTTCAAGGAGGCGCACTGCACATCCAACCGCCGCTGTGGTCAAGAAAGAAATTGTGTGTCTCCTCCGTGGTTCCCAGTGCCAGGCTAAGTTAAATAGGCACCAGGGACATGACAAAGCAAAGAAAGTATTTTTAAATTAAATAAATTGGCAAATGCTGTAAGCACTGCCTCCAGGGCACCAGACAAAGGCTAAGGGGCAGAGGTCAGGGCAAGGGATGCCCTTTATGAATATTTATGAGCTTGCAGTGTGTTCCTAGGGGCAGTGTGTTAAGGGAGCAGCGACTCCCACAGGGTTAAAGTTATTTATTCAAAGGTGGACTCATTTAGGAGAGAACTGTCAGGGCTACAAATACTGGGGAAAGTAAATTACATTAAAGTTGCTCCTGGCTGCACCAGAACTTTATCTGTGAGGACAGTAAAATTGTTTGCTTTAGAGACTGCCTGCAGCCACCATTTTAACAGCTAATAACCAATCGGAAGCCAGGATTTAACAAAAGGACTTCTGGGGAAATGCCAGAGACTTATGGGGGATTAACTGGGACAATTTTTAGGCACCAAAAAGGGAGCCAATTAAGATCCGAGAACTGTTTAAGGCAGCTTTGGCAGTCAATGTGATTTCTGGAACTGAGCCCCATATAAAAGGGGGCAACTGCTCATTTTCTTCAGATTTAGAGAGACAGCTAAGGAGCTTAGTATGTGTGCCTCTGGGGGGCTTGCCAGCTCTCAGTGGTTAGGCCTGCCAGGCTTAGACTTTTCCAATTATTAGGTTGCGGTTCTAAGTGTTCAGTGGCCCACGTTTGGGGCTACAGCAGCAGGGGATTTGAACAGCACCCAAGCTGAAGAAATCTCAGGATCAGCCTGCAAAGCCAGCTAGAAGGGCCAGAAGCAGACAGAATTTCACATATAAATGTGCTTAAGTTTGCAAGGTGTTTGCGTGGCCGATGAGTTTGAAACATTTCGGTTTGCCTGTCCTTGGCCAGTGTTAAGTTGCTACTGCAGCCTGAAGACCAGCATTCTTGATGAGGACCACGAGGGAATTTACCTCCCGCTTCATCAAGCCATCTGCAACAGGTCTTATTTCATCGGATCATCACTTGGTCTGGGTAGTGTGCGTACAAACAGGGTAGCTCCCTGCAACAAAGCTGCAATTAATGTGTGTCATCTGATTATTTGTTTGGGTTTGTTACAACAAACTGAGCCATCTTGATCCAGATTACAAATTCTGGGTTAAAGTGCATGTGATTGTTTTCTTTCCTAAGGACCCAAAATAGCTGCAATGCCAGCCTACCCCGGGCAACACTCCAGGCTAGCTATTTCCAGCTGGGTACCCAGGGTTGTGTGACTGTGACATCTTGGGACTCTTAGTGCATGCATGCTAAACCTGAATAACTTAGATCTATTAAATCAACTGCTAGATTTACTGTCCTACCCTCGTACAACTCCCCTAAATAAATCAGATTTTGTTCTTTCTGCATTTAACCTGGCTACAGCGTACCTTTGTGGAGGGAATATTGCATTGCTGTTGAACTGTCTTACTGCTGATATCATTTTACAGAGGGTCTCCAGGTCTTTTGCAGCTGATCTAGCCCTGGTGGTAAGTGCACTAAGTGTGGGTTTAAGACTGTATTCATATGTCATATGTGATTGGTTTTCTGCTATACTGTTTAGGCCATGAGAGGGGTGGTGGGGGTTATAGTATCCCGGAGGGCTATACCAACAGCAGTTATGCTACCCCATGACCATACCTCCGGGTGCAGGCACCTGTTCACAGAACTCAGGCCCCTCAACCTGTGCCTAGTCACGCAGGCAGGGGCAGTAACCCTTGGGACAGCGCCACCTAGGGGTTACATCTTGGAGGCACCACTGGGATTAGTGCCCCAAGTGGCCAAAATCAAGAATTACAGCTGAAAGTTTAATTGCTAACACTGTAGGAATGGCTGTGCATCAGTTGGTGGGATGGTGTACAGGGCATGAGACTGACCCCCACAATGCATTGCTAATACTGTATATACCCCTTGACACTAGTAAAGACACTGTTGAAGGGGCCCTATCAAAAACTGAATGCTTGGGAAAAGTTACGGTGGTAAGTCGACATGCTGACTTGACTGCCCAAACTTTAATGGCATTAGTGGAGTGTGGTAACCCTATGAACAGTACTAAGGTGCTTCAGACCGTTGTTGCTGAGGGGTCCCCAGATGCCTGGAGGGTGGTGACTAGACATAGTTAGAGAATGGGCCCCACCATTATCTGAGACCTTTGAAGAAAAGTTTGCCAAGTTATTATCGGAGGAGGATAAAACTATAGAGGATTTTAAAAAGATACTCATGCCACCTGGGAGTGTCCCTTCCCTGCTGTCCATGCCAGCTCTAGCACCTGTCCCTTCACCAACTTCTTTGCCCGCCTCAGTACCAGCAGTCATGACTCTTATCACAAGATTAAGATGTTCTCCAGCATCATCCCTACTCCTAATGGGAAAGTCGACCTGGAGTCCTGGATGGACCCCGCTGCCACTGTGGTGTAAGACTGGCAATGCTCAGAGAGTGAAAAAAGGACACACCTGGTGGAAAGCCTCCAGGAGCCTGCCCTACATGTTGATCATTCCCTGAGGTTCTCTAAACCTGATGTCAAGGCCCAAGAGTATTTGGTCATCCTTGAAAATGTGTTTGGGGGCACCACTAGAGTCGAGGCTTTGAAATGGAAACTTAAAGTTATTTTACAACAGCAGGGGGAATTGCTATCAGCTTACATGGATCAATTAGAGGAACTCCTACAAACCATTTTTCAGAAAGGAGGCTGGTCCTCTAGCAAACTGAACCAGATAAGACTGGATCATATACTCCACCCTGCCCAGCATTTCTGCTAGATGTTGCTCAAATTGCAACTGCATCAAAGGAGATCTGGTCCCTTGCCTTTCCATATGTTGATGAAGGAGGTAGGTGAAGCTGAGGAGAAGGAAGGCTCTCAGAAACCCTGCCCGATCATAGCTGCCGCAACCCCTATTCCTGGCCAGGGTCTGGTGTTGATGGCTCAGAAGTTCAGAAGTCATGTGAAGAAATCCGAGAACTAAATGTTGGTGTTAGCCCCAGGGAGCCCAGCAAGAGAGGGACTGCTAAGGATGCTCCGCCATGGGATGAACTGCTGAAGGAATTCAGAGAAACGAAAGCCAGTCTCTTTATGAAGGCTGCTGTTGCGGGTACAGGCCCCGATCCTTCTCAGAGTGCGTCTGCTACGGGGGTGGGGGTGCACGCTCAGGTGTCTCCTGCTGAGTATAACTCAAAGACTGAAACTAGTAAATTGACTGCTGCAATAAAGGAACTGGTGAGATGTATTGCATTGCCTTTCATGCCACAGACAGAGGCCCAACCATGGGTTTATGTTGTTAGTGCTCCGGCTCCTAATTCAGTGTTCCAGCTAAGATGGACCCAAGAACCAATAATCTGTCACAGTTGCGGAAAGGATGGGCATATGAAGAAAGAATGCTGGTCTCCAAAGGATTTGCAGAAGTGGTGAATAGACTACAAGGGGAGCTCCGGAAAGCAAACCAATGGCAGAGGGCTACAAGGAATGATGAAAGTGGAAGTTCAAGAAATGCAAACTCAAATTTCTTTGTGGCTGAATCATCTGCCCAGGTTTGTGCTAAAATCTCTCTGGACTGGGCTAACTTGGTGGGTCCTTCCATGGATACTAAAGTGCACATAGATGGGATTCCAGCTCAAGCAGTGTTAGACAGTGGGTCCCAAGTCACAATAATCTTCCAAGACTGGTATAAGCAACATTTATCTGATCGCCCATTGCAACCTCTTGATGGACTTCATGTGTGGGGGTTAAGTGAAACACAGTATCCTTATCTCAGCTATTTAAAGGTGTGGCTTTCTTTTCTGTCTTCAGTGGCTGGTGTGGAAGATGCTGTGGAAATGCTAGCCCTGGTCTGCCCTTCCATCAGGCTTTACAGTGGTATTCTTGTACTAATTGGCACCAACACACACATGTTTGGGCACCTGGCCCAGCTCTGTGAAGAAAGGCAGAAGAAAAAGACAGGAGAAGCTCTGTGAGTTCACACCCTTGTCCAAAAGGCCTATGAAAAGCACCTGCACCCCCAAGCAAAGTGATCAAGATGAGCCCATGGGGATGGTTTGGAAGAAGGATCCTGCAGCTATCATGCTACCTCCAAATACAGAATGTAGTATCAGTGGTGAAGTGCAGTTACGAAGAGATGTGACTAACAAAACTTTGATGCTGGACACTCCAGACGAAGGAAAGTTACCCGAAGTGCTGCTGATTAAACCGAGTGTGCGTCCAGCCCGGGCTCATGCTTACGCCCGATGAGTGGTAGTACAAGTACAAAATGTTACAGACCAAGACATCACAGTATCTAGAGGATGCACCCTGGCTAATGTCTACTGAGCCGACACTGCTGTGCTTCCATCCAGGTAAAACATTAAAAGTTATGTGAGATATCACCTAATACGTTTGATTTTGGAGAGTCACCTATTCCAAACAGCTGGAAAGCCAGGATCAATAACAAGCTGGCTCAAAGAAACAAGGTATTCTCCCTTAAGGAATGAGATGTTGCTTGTGTCACAGGTGCTGAGCACCACATTCACTAGCATGACGAGAGACCCTTCAGAGAGAGGTCTAGACACCTAGCTTTTGCCGACATTGACGATGTCAGGCATCACCTACAAGAGATGTTAGCAGCTGGCATCATACAAGAGTCCTGCAGCCCATACACCTCCCCAATTTTTGTGGTGCAGAAAAAGAATGGCTCTGTCCGTATGTGTGTTGATTATAGGACCCTCAACCAAAGAACCATGCCCGATCAGTATACAATGTCATGCATACAGGATGCCCTGGACTGTCTAAATCGGAGTACATGGTTTTCCGTCCTTGACCTCCGAAGCAGATACTATCAGATCCCAATGGCTCATAAGAACAGGGAAAAATGGCATTCATTTGTCCCTTGGGTTTCTATGAGTTCCTTTGTATGCCCCAAGGCATATCAGGTGCACCAGCAACATTTCAACAATTGATGGAGCGTGCAGTGGGAGATATGAATCTCTTGGAATATCTCGTCTACCTCGATGAGGTCATAATCTTTGGAAAAACTCTCAAGGAGCATGAGGCTCACTTATTCAAAGTATTGGACAGACTTGAAGAGTTCGGTCTTAAGTTATCCATTGACAAATGTCAATTTTCCAGAGTTCTGTCAAATATGTGGGCCACATTGTGTCATCAGAGGACATACAAACTGACCCCAGTAAAGTGGAAGCCTTAACCAGCTGGCCAAAGCTGAAAACTTAAAAGAACTCCAAAGGTTTTACGGCTATTATTGATGATTTGTCAAGGACTATAACAAGGTGATCCACCCCCTATTAAATTTAACTCAAGGGTATTCAGCTACTCACAAAAAGTTTAAGAAAGGTTCTGATAGAGACACTGAAAAAAACTATTTCCAGCCCAATGAGCTGTTTGGACAGAGATGGATGCCCAATTGCAACACTGCTTTTGAAGAAATAATATACAGACTGACTCACGCCCCCATAGTTGCTTATGCTGATTTGTCCAAGCCTCATGTGTTACATACAGATGCCAGTTTGAGTGGTCTCGGAGCAGTACTCTATCAAGAACATCTAGAAGGACTGAGTCCTGTCGCCTTTGCTAGCAGAAATCTGACATCTTCAGAGAAAAACTATCTAGTGCATAAATTAGAATTTCTCACTCTCAAGTGGGCCATAGTTGACAAATTTGACGAAAATCTGTAAGGTGCTATAATCTTGGTCAAAACCGATAACAACCCATTAACCTATGTCCAAACAGCTAAACTAAATGTCACCGGACACAGATGGCTTTCCACTCTAGCAACATATGATTATGCAGTGGAGTACCAACCAGGCTTAAACCATGTAGATGCTGATGCTCTTTCACTATGACCTGTCTCTGAACAACAGTGGGTTCCTATTCCAGAGCAATCTGTAAAAGCACTATGCCACGAGCTCGACCAGGAAGAAATCTTGTCCTCTGAAACTATAAACTGTTTGGTAGATTGTTTGGGACCCCCAGAAACATGCATATTAGTTGCCTACTGTAGCCTCACAGCTCTAGACTTGAGTTCTTTACCCCAGCTAACTGCAGATGATATTCGCAAAGAACAGTGCTAGGATCCAGTGATCAGACCAATAGTTGAAACTCTAAGAAAAAGGGAAGATATCTCTAAGATACGGCCCCAAGACCCTAAAACTGCCTTTCTTCTTTGAGAGGGAAGCAAGCTCAAGCTTCGAGAACAGTTATTGTACTGAGAGTTTAATGACAGCCAAGGTGAAATTGTGAGGAAACAGCTAGTACTGCCAGCTAAGTTCAGAAATATTGTCTTAAAAGCCTTGCATGACCAAATGGGACATCTGGGTAGTGAGATAACCCTTCGTCTGGCCAGTTCACATTTCTACTGGCCTAAAATAGGCCCAGACATAGAACATCATGTTAAAACTTGCAGTAGATATCTGAAGTACAAAGCTCCCCCACAGAGAGCCACCCCTCTGGTCAATATTAGCACAAGTGTGCCCATGAAACTTGTCTGTATCAATTTTCTTAGTATATAACCGGATTCCAAAGGCATTGCAAATGTGCTGATAGTCATGGATCACTTACAAGATATGCACAGGCCTATCCAACCAAAGACCAAAAGGCCTCAACTGTAGACAAGGTCCTTGTTGAACAGTTTTTTCTACATTAAGGAGCCCCCCAGCGTATTCATTGCGATCAAGGCCGGGATTTTGAGAGCAGGCTTATTAAAGAACTGTTGTCCCAATGGGGTGTAAGAAAATCCAGAACAACCCCTTATCATCCACAAGGAGATCTACAATCAGAGAGGTTTAACAGAACCCTACTTGACATGCTGGGCACTCTGCACCCTAAAGATAAGCCAAAGTGGAGGCAATAAATAAGCGCACTTGTCCATGCTTATAATTGTACAAAGAATGTTACTACTGGTTTTTCACCGTACCACCTTATGTTTAGCAGAGAAGATCACCTTCCAGTCAGTGTATGCTTTGGAGTGTCTCCTGATGGTGTTCAGTCGGAAAACTACCTGCAGTACGTTAGAAATCTAAAGGCTCAACTTGATCATGCCTATCCGCTTGCAAACACCATGGCAGCAAAGAGAAACCTGGCCAACAAAACTCATCATGACAAGTGTGTTAAGGCCCAAGAGCTCCAGTCAGGTGACAGGGTCCTGATGAGACACTTTGGACTTACAGGTAAACACAAAATCGCCGATCGCTGGAGTCACATTCCCTACATAGTAGTCAGTAAGCTGAAAGATTTGCCAGTGTATAAAGTATGCCCAGGGGGGACCCTCATGCTGTTAAAATCATTCACAGAAACCATCTGTTACCTATCGGTCAAACAGTAATCAATAATGTTCAAGAGACTGAAGCTCTTCGGCACCCTGTAACTAGATCTGCTACCAAGGCTAAGTGACAAAATCAGCAAACTTCTGCCTCCCAGTCTGTTGCTTCTAATGCCTCCCATCATGCAGACATTGCAGATATTGAAAACACTAAAAGTGATGATGAGAGCGAATTTTATCCTGCTTTCCACCCATCCATTGAACTTGAGAGAGCGTTCCAGGGAATTCCTTCCATTAACTACGATGATGACTTTGAACCTCCCACTGCCTTAACAGATCCAAATTCATCCATTGTGCCTGAACCTCCAGGAAGTGATGTTCACAGTGTGGACCTTGAGGAGGTTGAGTCCCTTTGTATGGTAAGTTAATGGAAATCAGCCAACCTGAACCCCAAGAAGCAAGTACTGAACCTACAAGTGACTGCACAAGTGTTAAAGAGCTAAGTGGGCTAGGTGAACTGTTTCATGCTAATGAAAGTATCGTTCAAGAGCCAGAGAGATGTGTTTTGGTTAATTCTGATTTTGCAGAAATACCTCTAACAAGTGACAGCGAGCTTCAACAAGAAGTACAAGTGCCAGCGCCACCATTGCCACGTCACTCAGAAAGATCTGTAAAGTCAATATTAAAGTTCACATATGACACCCTGGGACAGCCTGTCAACCTGCCTATGAATATCGTGCACAAAGGAGTTTATGTCACGTCCAAGTCCTTGCCCAAAATGGTGTTCAAAGCCCCCCACCCAAGTTAAGGTGCCCTCTCAGTGTATCAAGGGGTATAGAGGTAAACAGATGGGAATAAGGTGAAGTGTATCAATACAATGGGGTGATCTAATGTTATTGAACATGTGAACAAGTTATATAAACTGGATAAATGGTAATCTACCTAGCGAGCACCATGGACGAAAGTCGACCAGCTAAATTTTCACCTATGAAACCTGTGAAACTGTTTAATGCAAAGAGATTCTAACTGCTGAAGTATACCTATTGAAATTAAAATGTTATACAATGCTAAGTAAGATCAAATGGATAGTATGCTACCTTATACATAGTTATATGCCTAGTTAGGCTGCTCAGATATGTCTGTTGTAACAGAGTATTAATAGGAGTATATCTAAGAATATGTTACTGATTGACAATATATTTTAGACTTGGCGTGGACGCCAAGCTTTCCAAGGAAGGGGAGAGTGTAAAGCCCCCCCCTCCCCATTTTGGGGGCTTACCTGTTATGCCTCCGGGTGTCTTCCGCATTCTCCCGGCATCCAACCATCCTCCTGCAGCACTTTACCATTTCCCCAGTATCCTCCTGCTCCAATGAGCCTTGCGGGGCTCACAAATGCATTATGCGATCAGGCGGGCATGTTTGCAGAGCCACCGCTCACATGTTTGAGAAAGTGCACTGCACATCTGACTGCTCTTGCAGTCAAGAAAGAAACTGTGCATCTCCTTCATGGTTTCTGGTGCCAGGTTAAGTTAAATAGGCACCGGGGACAAGACAAAGCAAAGAAAGTGTTTCTGAATTAAATAAATTGGCAGACGCCATAAGCGCTGCCTCCAGGGCACTAGACAAAGGATAAGGGGGAGAGGTCAGGGCAAGAAATGTTCTTTATGAATATTTATGAGCTTGCAGTGTGTTCCTAGGGTCAGTACGTTACGGGAGCAGCAACTCCCTCAGGGTACAAGTTATTTACTCAAAAGTGGACTCATTTAAGAGAGAACTGTCGGGGCTACAAATACCAGGGGAAAGTAAATTACATTAAAGTTGCTCCTGGCTGCACCAGAACTTTATCTGTAAGGACAGTAAAATAGACTGCTAGAGACTGCCTGCAGCCGCCATTTTAACAGCTGCTAACCAATCGGAAGCCAGGATTTAACAAAAGGGCTTCTGGGGAAATGCCAGAGACTTTTGGGGGATTAACTTGAACAATTTCAAGGCACCAAAAAGGGAGCCAATTAAGATATGAGAATTGTTTAAGACAGCTTTGGCAGTCAATGCAATTTCTGGAACTGAGCCCCATATAAAAGGGGCAACTGCTCATTTTCTTCAGATTTGGAGAGACAGCTAAGGAGCTTAGTGTGTGTGCCTCTGGGGGGCTTGCCAGCTCTCAGTGGTTAGGCCTGCCAGGCCTAGACTTTTCCATTCATTAGTTTCCGGTTCTAAGTGTCCAGTGGCCCACGTTTGGGGCTACAGCAGCAGGGGATTCAAACAGCATCCAAGCTGAAGAAATCTCAGATCAGCCTGCAAAGCTAGCTAGAAGGACCAGAAGCAGACAGAGTTTCACATGTAAATGTGCAAGATGTTTGTGCGGCCGAGTAGTTTTAAACTTTTCGGTTTGCCTGTTCTCAGCCAGTGTCAGGTTGCTCCTGCAGCCTAAAGACCAGCATTCTTGATGAGGACCACGCGAGAATTTACCTCCTGCTTCATCAAGCCATCTGCAACAGGTCTTATTTCATCGGATCGTCACTTGGTCTGGGTAGTGTGCATGCAAACAGGGTAGCTCCCTGCAACAAAGCTGCAATTATCGTGTGTCATCTGATTATTTGTTTGGGTTTGTTACAATGGACTGAGCCATCTGGCTCTGGATTACAAATTCTGGGTTAAAGTGCATGTGATTGTTTTCTTTTCTAAGGGCCCAACAATAGCTGCAACACCAGCCTACCCCGGGCGTCACTCCAGGCTAGTTATTTCCAACTGGGTACCCAGGGTTGTGTGACTGTGACATCTTGGGACTCTTAGTGCCTGCATGCTAAACCTGAATAACTTAGATCTATTAAATCAACTGCTAGATTTACTGTCCCACCCCTGTGCAACTCCCTAAATAAATTAGATTTTGTTCTTTCTGCATTTAACCTGGCTACAGTGTACCTTTGTGGAGGGGATATTGCACTGCTGTTGAACTGTCTTACTGCTGATCTCATTTTACATGGGGTCTTCAGGGCTTTCGCAGCTGATCCAGCCTGGGTGGTAAGTGCACTAAGTGTGGGTTTAAGATTGTATCCATATGTCATATGTGATTGGTTTTCTGCTATACTGTTTAGCCCACTAGACGGGTGGTGGGGGTTATAGTATCCCACAGGCCTTACCAACAGCAGTTACGCTACCCCAAGACTACACCTCCAGATGGAGGCACCCATTCACAGAACTCAGGCCCCTCAACCTGTGCCTAGTCACGCAGGCAGGGGTAGTAGCCCTTGCAACAGCACCACCTAAGGATTGCATCTGTTGTCAGATTTCTATGTTAGGGTAAAGTTTATTTATTTATTTAGTTAGTTTTTGTTGACCAGGTAAGTGCACTAGACAAATCCTGCCTATTTTCAGGCACGACCCGGGGAGGGGATACAGATGAATGCCAACTGACCTTGAACCAGATTAAGCTGTTGGTGGTATTTTAGTGAATTTAGTAGGTTGTTATAGTTAGTATGGTGGTGCGCACACAAGATGGTGATGCTGAAGCCAAAAAATCAGCCAGCTTGAACCAAGAAACAGATGAAAGGCTCGGCACTCAATTCATGCATTTACAAATCAAGGTGCAATTTATTGCTGGCAAGAAAGCTTGGACCAACAGTGCCCCTGTGCTTCAACCCAACAGCAAGCCATCCTTAGGGGGCGTTTCTTGCCAGCAATAAATTGCACCTTGTTTTGTAAATTCACGAATTGAGTGCCAAGCCTTTCTTCTGTTTTATGTTAGAGTAAAAACTAGTGAAAGAAGGGATCTTTGCATCCTCAAACAGATAAAATCCATGACATGAGCGGAGTTGTGTTGAGCCAACAATCTTGTACAGTTGTTTCAAATGCCTGACGGCAATGACGTTCCATGTAGCCTTTTTAGTTTACCCTGTCAGTTCCAGTGAAACAGAAACTTTGCATTCTTGGTATTGTGGTTTTGCAGTACCTAACCCTTCCTATTTGAGGAACATGAGGTTCTTGCAGTCCAAAACAACTGCAGTTCATAAACCACAGAGAGACTTGCTGTCAATACTTCACAGTAAACTTGAAATTTCTGTATTTTCAGAAATCAGGCCAATTATTTACTTCTGAGCTGGCATTTGCAGAAGAGCAAAACAGTTCAGGTCCCTCACCTTTATAATATTCCAGATCCTTTATCACTTATACAGTAAAAAAATATATTCTTTATTTCTAGTCTGGAGCTTTTTCCATCGAATAATATGTTACACAGTACAGTTAGTTCACTGATAAATTACCTTCCTCCCAACACTTCATTTTATCAACTGATCCTCCAACTCCCCCATGCACAAATGGTCTGCACCTGTTTTTTAATCCTTCCTTCTTCCTCTCCTGCAGCACTCCTGCAACTACCCCTTCAACCAAATGGGTTTGCTTCCCAAAGTCTTCTAGAGCACACAGTGAGGGAGTGAATTTGGGTGAATTTTGTATAATGCTTTGCTGAAATGGTCTACATTGAGCATACCACCTAGGCAAGGCCCAGTCCTCATAAATATTAATTTGTTATTGTTTTATATGAGTCAGACTCAAAGCCTTCAAAATATTTTTGCGAACTGCTTCTGTGAGGAGCCCATTTTATCCCGACCTGTTATATTAACCTTTTCCCTTAGTCGCAGATACAGATAATATGGTAGAATGTCCTCTAACTTTGTATGGTAAGGCTGGTAAATGCATGAAGGCATGAACAACCTGGTCAAGATGAGTGTAAATAAAGCAAAAGAGAGTGTTTTCACCCTGGGAAAGACATCCAAGCAACGATTAAGGGTGGCAACTTTCTTGGATGTTTTACCCAGGCCAGAAGACAATCAGAGGGACAAACTTAGAGTCTGTCAGTTCAATGTATGGTAGAAGGGATGCTGCATGGGTGAGGGGTTTCAGTTACTTCCCTGTTGGAAGAGCTGCTGGCAGATCAGAAGGGATGCCCTACACTCAAGGAAGGAGGGCACAAGGGTGTTAGGACAGAATTTCTCAAATCACATCAGAGCTAGTTTAATCTAATTAAAGGGGAGGCAGTGCAGTTGGCGATAGGTACACCTGCACAACTGTGAGAGGCCTGGCTGGCCTTCCCCTAACACTGCTGTGGGGGGTAAAAGAGAATGCACAGGGCACAGACAGAAAGAGGGATGCTTGCATAGAAAGTAAGACAAATTTTAGCAAGCGCCAATATGGCTGCAAAATAATGGTATTGTGGGCATTAAGAAATGTGTAAACTAGCAATTTTTCACTAATTCCTGAGTCACCCAATTGCTCTATGACAGTTCTGTGCGCTAACAGTGATCGCGGGATAGCGATTGCCCTTTGGATGAGCATACGTCGCTGAAGTGAAGTTTGGCGATGCACACTCGTGGCAAACAGCAAGAGGGCGCCCAAGATCTACGGGTTTCTTTTTAATGCAGGGGGCTGTGCCCCCACACACCCCCCTACTAAAGGATTCTCAATTCCATGAGGGTGCATGTTGGGGGGGTGAAATACCCCTGCCAGCAAAAATTGGGGGGGCATGAAGCCACCTGCCAGTGAAAAAAAAAACCATGCCGCGCCAGACTCTAACCCTACACCTCCCAACTGACCACCCTCCTCACCACGCTAGTGGACCAGCTCAGCAGCTGCCCACCACACACCCTCTTACATACCTTCCTTCCCCTTCCTACCCCCACGCGTGTGCATGCACATATATGCATGTACGCTTCCTGTCGCCTTACCTCGTCCATCCAGGTATCCGGTCGCTACCCTGCCAAATTGCCCTGAACACAGGTGCTGTAATTGAGTCACTGTTTTTGTAAGCACTCAACTGTGGTTGCCGTGTTTACTGAATACCCACATGGACTAATACATATACACATATATGCTTATATATTCCAGTGTAACAAAGCAGTGCACTGTCTACACACATTTTTACAAATTTACAAAAGAAAGACATTGAATGACTGTTTTCTTCTTTTCAGGCTCAGTGGGACATTGGAGGGTGGCAGTCTGCCACTAGACAACTCATTTAAATCAGCAATGACATGCATAAGGCTGAAAATGACCTAGATAATGGGAGGATGTAGACTAGCAATTGTTGCACTAACCACTAAGCCACCTAACTGACTTTCTAATTGTTGTGATACACACACACTTACTAATACATATATGCATATATATATATATATATATATATATATATATATAGATTTATACAATAGGGGTGAGCATGTAACATTGACAATAAAAACATGTATTCTCACTGCAGTGGAATAACTCTGTGATGACATAGATACTGTGGCCCAGATATTCAAAAGGGTTGCGCCCCGGTGCAATATTCAGAAGGGAAAAGTGCGCGGCACAAATCCCGATGCACCAGAGCGCATCAGTAATGTATGCAGGCACAGGTGGGGGGGTGTGTGCCCATGCATAACCTGCACCGTCCGATATTCAGCCCGGGATGTGCAGAGCCATGCATGCGCAACCCCTACCTGTGGCAGCACAAAGTTACGCAAAAAAAAAAGGAACAACTGATGGCCACCCACAGGTGAGCTGCCGCATTGCAGGGTGCAACACGGTAACTGCCACCTGTGGGTGGCCACCCGAGTCCCAGCTGCATCTGGCGTCGCCCCCTCATGCCCGATCGCGGGCATTTATAATAAAAAATAAGAATTCGTCCTTATCCTGGTGGTCCAGTGATCGCTGTTTGCCTGAGTCAAGGGCATCTGTCTAAAAAAGAAGAATTATTCCACTATCCCTGGTGGTCTAGTAGTACCTCCCACCCGCCCACTGAGTCCCACTGTGCCGCTCCCCCCCCGGTTAGCCGGAGGGCGGTAGCACCCCACCCGCCTGCCACCCGCCTCCTGCCGACTGACACTGTCAGTAGGGCTGTACGCCCATTGGTTCACAGCATGAGCCAATGGGCATGCAGCCCATACCCTACTACACATTCCAGATATGTGAATGATTCATTCATGGGGGGGGTACCGCTAGACCACCAGGGATAGTAGAATAATTCTACTTTTATTATACAGATGCCCACAATCGGGTGAACAGCAGTCCACTGGACCACCAGGGATAGTGAAATGATAATTCTTTTTTCAGACAGATGCCCATGATCGAGCTGCGGGGGCATCGGTCCCCGATGGCTGCTGCCTGGCAGGGCACCAGGCGCAAGTCATCGGGGATCGGCACACCCTGCATGCAAATGGGGCCATAATGACATGCAAATGGCCCCATGTGCACCTTGCATAAATTATGGCTCCATTTGCATGTCATCTTTTGAATATCGCTGGTGCTGTGAATGGCACAATGGCACTTGCGCTAGCGCATCTCCATGCTCCACTCTGGCCACTTGCGCTGGTGCAGTGCCACTGCGCCATGCACACTGGGGGTGGCCAGGGTGCGATATTCAAAGCTGCTGAGCCATGGCACAGCTCTGTTGAATATCGTCCAGGCCACACCCCTGAGCAGCCAAGTTGAGCTGCGCCCAAGCTTGCGCCACAGCCTGGCACAGTTTGAATATCTGGCCCTGTGGCTTTATTTCCTGATAAACCCACAGTGTCTACATCACCAGCAAATATACTCACAATGGTGATGTCACCAGAGTGAGACTATCTACACTGCAGCCTGCATTTAATAGGTTCACAGTTTCTCTTTCTCACTGAATCCTGCAACTAACTCACTTAGTATTGTAAAAGACACTCACCAGTGTCCCATAGTTATTCTGACAATCCTAGCACACTACTGTGCTGCTCTAATCTTCAAATCAGCCTCTTCATAGACCAGTTTCTCTTTCTGAGTACTGACTGCAACAGTTTCTCTGTCTCAGTGAAGCCTGCAACTTACTGAATAAACAGTCTGTTTCTCACTCCTAGCTGCAGGTAACACAATTATCATTGTAAATCACATGCACCTGTTTCTCATAGTGTCTAACGCTCCCAGCCTATTCAGAAACACTTACACACACTCAGACCACACACAAACAGTGCTGTCAGTATAACCTAGAGATTAGAGTAAAAAGCAATGAACCAACTTCCTACATCCAGCAGCCCAGACCAGTGTTTAATTCTCACAACTTCCATTTCAATACTGTGTGACTCTGAACAAATCACTTAACTGCCCAGTGCTCCCAGGTCCCCCCCCCAAAAAAAAAACATACCCAATTACCAAAATAAAGTAAACAGCAAGAGAACACAGAAAAAAATGTTCCTAAAGGGTACTAGCCCTATTGTATAAATCGCACACATGATGTGCAACTTGTGGAATATGGCAAACATTTGCACTTGTGCAGAGTGAACTGCAGTAATATCTCTCGTGCCTTCGGCACTCATGATATTATCACAGTTCACTCTGCACTCATGCAAATATTTTCCATATTCCACAGTCACTCATCATGTATTCCATATATATATATATATATATATATATGAATATGTGTGTGTGTATATATATATATATATATATATATATAGGGATATACGATAGTGGACGTGGAATAAACTAGTTATTTTCAAATGTCCCCGGTGACCTTCGGGTAACCTCACGAGTGATTTACCGAGTCACCGGGACAGTCAGATAATAGTTTGTCCATAGTCCACTATCTCATTGATGCAATGGGTTTTGTGGTCATTTTATGATGTTTGT
The DNA here is from genome assembly GCA_016271365.2 of Neoceratodus forsteri. Lineage (NCBI taxonomy): Eukaryota > Metazoa > Chordata > Ceratodontiformes > Ceratodontidae > Neoceratodus > Neoceratodus forsteri. The sequence goes on from JADMNL010000035.1 coordinate 75,219,241, forward strand.
GGTTGAACTGTGGTTGGTATTTAATTTTTTGATGGAGGACTATTTGGTTTTCATGGTGGAAGGTTTTTTTGATTGCTGTGTGAATGAGTGTGTGGTTGTAGGATTTGATTGGTTGTAGTGGCTGGAAGTGCTTGGTGTGATGTTATTGGCTGACGTAAAGTGGGAAAGTAGTTTTGATTGGCTGGAGGGGCGTGTCTTACAGTGGGAGGGTTGGAGTGATTGATGTGTGTGTGAATTGCTGTGATTGGGTGTGCGTGTGGTGAGCGTGCTTTCTGATTGGTTGGTGGGCGTGGCTGAGATTTGTGGCGCAGTTTCGGGAGAAAGGAGTTCGAGGAGGATGTGTTGTTGGATTGCTCAAGGTGGCGGCCTTTTGGAGAGCGGGACTTCGTGTTTGGTGTTGCCAGAGAGCGTTGCATTGTTGTGGGCGTCGAAGTACTACAGCGTCAGTCGGTGGATGTATGGAAGAGTTTGAGGAGGGCGTGGATTTAGTCGTGGCGTGGTGTTTTCTTGACGATCGACCGTGGAGGAAGATTTCATGGAGATCTGAAGAATTTGGAGTGGTATCCTGTTTGGGTGTTTCATTTTGTTCGAGATGGATGTATTGGGGCTTTTTGGGGCAGCTGCATTTAAGGTTTTATTTTTTGGTATATCGGACTTTGGCTTGGTGGATTGGAAGGAACAAGACTGAGAAGGTAAGTTTTTGCAACATTTATTGAACAGAAAAACAAACAGTAGCATTTATTTTTGTTGTACAGAGCAGAATTTTCATAGTTTAGAACATTGTATGGGTTTGTGTGATTTTTTTCAACTTGCAGCAGAGTTCATTTTCAGAAAAGAACAGTTTTGTAGAAGATTTGGGTATGGGGGTTGAGGTGGGGTAAGGGTAGTGGGGTGAGGGTTCAGTTTATTTTTGTGTTGTAGTCCATAGGGTTTGATAGAGTATTTTTGCTGTGTAGAATGTATTTATTTTCCATTTTCAGTTAATTCAGATCGTCTTTCCACTAGTAGTTGGTCTGTATTCCAAAGATGGTGAATATTCAGGATGTGTTTTGAAGAAAGGAAAGTCCAGTTTTTGTTAGAAATCTGTTCTACTTTGCGAGCCTTCATTTGACTTTTTTTGCTTGTAGGTTCAGGTTATTCAGAGGTTTTTTTCTTATTTGTACAGTATTTCAGAAAGGAATGTTTAGGTCTGCACAGATCTTCTTTCTGGCTTGACAGTATTTTTTTGTAGGAAGGTGAAATTTATGTTCAGGTCTTTTTCTTTGCTGTATTCAGATCTTGTCTTCATTTTTAGAGGGTTTTGATATTTATTCATCGAGAATATATGGTCATTTGCAACTTTATTCAGAGTCGGTGTCACTATCTAAAACCATCGGTCTTTTCTTGGCCTAGCTGTCATACTTGTTACCTGCATTTGGTGGGGGGGGGAAACATTATGAGTTTGGTTTGTAATGTGGAGTGGTGTTTGGAAGGGTGGAAGTGGTGGTGATGGGTGGGTATTGGGTGGGAGGAGGGTTTATGTAGTACTTTTGTGAATTTGTTGGTAGTGTAATTATACTTACCTTGAATTATATTGAAGGTGACTTGCTTTGCATGTATGGTGGGTTTGCTGATGCAGGTTCCAAGTAGGTCTTTGTAGTTGGTAGAAATAGTGGTCAGTTATTGTTGACAGGAAGGTTTGGCTTGTGGAGTCTGATCGCCACTTAGTAAAGTGCTTATTTCGTGTTGTTTGGAGTCATTGAGCTTTGAATATTCATTGAGGCTTTGGAGCTGTTTGTGGCCTGAAATTTGTATGATTTCGGTTGGTGGTATTCCACTGTCCACTAATTTTTGTACCAGGTGCTTTCGTACAGAATGGTTAGTTAACCGTTTATCAGTTTGTATGCCCACATTGGTAACCATGTTTCTGACAATAGTGGAGAGCTTATTAATACCCACAGGCTGATTTTTAAACCATTTGTGCACTTTTGATGTTTGTATGTTGTTGTTGATAGCTAAGAAAAATGGTGCCTCAGAATGGTTACTTTGGCTGGGTCTCTGGGTACTGTAGAGTTTGTAGTTGGTGACTGGGCTTCTAGTAGGATTTTGTTTAGTTCGTATGCTCGTGGCTTTAGTTTTCTGCATTCTTTTGGGTTGGAGCCTTGTCTAGTTTTAGTTTGACGTTCACTGGTATACTGGAGGTAGAACAGTCCGTTTTCATCTTTTTGCGTGATGATGTCTCCCCATTTGACTGCTCTCATTTCCGTTATGCCTCTGACACCAAAGTATAGGCTAACTATTAACCACATGGTGTTAAGCAAGGCATCAGGGCTGTGTGGGCCTAGTTGTTGAGTGTCGTATAGTTTGTTGATAAGGGAATCTGTGAGCTCATCTGCTGCTTTTGGTCTGTTACCCTTGCCATAACTTTTGAGGTGTTTTTGTTTGCACTGCAGAATTTCTCTGGTTGTGAGGAAAGCAGGTGATGTTGATAGAGATTCTGGATAGTATTTGTGTTTTAAATATCTTTCAACACTCTGGAATGTGGCACGTAGTGTTAAGGGCTCGTAGGGAGTTCTGTCTTTTCTGGTGGAGTGCATGAAAAAGGTAGCAAGTAATTTATCCAGGTTTGCTGGTGTAATGGTTTCAAGTGGAGTTTCTATATTGTGCTTTTCTTTGAGGTATTTTTGAACGGTCATGACATCACTGTGAGTCTTTTTCATCGTGTTGGCGTTTTTGCCTGCTTGGATATATTTTTGTATGGCATCTTCGTCTATGTCCACTGCGGTGCTAGTACTGGGTTTTGGTTCTTCTGGTATGTCTGTGTTTTGTGAATTATTTAATTGCTGTGGTTCCCGTGGAGGTTCAGTGTCTTCTTTAAATTGTGTTAGTATTTGGGTTAGTTCCATTTGAAAGTCTACAGCAGTTTCCTGTGTTGCCATTTTGTATGCAGTAACAGTCATTTTTTTCTGTGATACTTGCGGTCGGAAAAGGTATCGGAAATCGAGAGTTGCGAAGTTGTTGATGCTTTTTATAGTTTTATTATGGAAACAGCGTCTTTTCTGTGGCGAAAATGATTGTGCTGTTTGCGATAGTAATGTAGTATGGTGGAGTGTCGTTTGCATGCAGTGTTCTTGTTGAGTGCACAAGGAGTTATGCAGGTGGATGATTTACTGATTGTGCCAGTGTTGATTGTGTTTATGTGTGCCAACTGTGTGGGTGGCAGAATGTAGGTCCGGCACAGTGTTTGTGATTGACAGTTTTCATTTATCACACATATGTGGGATAAATCTAGGTTGGTTAGATTTATTCCACATATGTAGAAATAAATGGATTTATTCAATGGGTTTTGGTCTCACACCTATTGCATAAATACATATATATATATATATATATATATATATATATATATATTTATAAAATGGGTGATAGATAAATGGTCATTTCCAGCAACAGCATTGGACAAATACCATCAGGTGACCATTCGTATATCAGAGCATGACTGCACACCTGCATTTTAACCCCCCTAAAAAACAATTTTGACATTTTATAAGATAGATAAACCACTCTGAGGTGTGCGGTTGTGCTCTGATATATGCACGCCTTGGGCACTTGACGCACACCAAGGTGTGCGTATATCCGAGCACGACCACACAACTCAGAGTGGTTTATCTATTACATACACACATATATATATTCCAGTATAACATAGCAATGCACTGTCTACATACAAAGAACATTGCCACACACACACACACACACACACACCCACACCCACACACACATCCTTATAACAGCATTTATTTACTTGTACTATGCATCTAACCATAACTTTTACTGTCTTTCAGATAAGCACTGTGTTTTGCACTAACTTGTTATACTAATCAATGGTATGACTGGATAACTAAGGTAGTAGACCTAGGAGGTGCAGTGGATGTGGCCTATCTGGACTTCAGAAAGGCCTTCGACACTGCACCGCACAGAAGGCTGATTAACAAACTGAGCAGCTTAGAGGTGGATCCTAAAATAGTTCTGTGGGTGAAGAACTGGGTTAATTGTAAAAGTCAGAGGGTTGTAGTAAACATGGAGTACTCTGGAGAGGGAGAGGTGATAAGCACGGTGCCACCGGGCTGGGTGTTGGAGCCAGTCCTCTTCAATGTCTTTACTGGGGATATTGCAGGAGGACTGGTGGGGAAGGTATGCCTCTTCACAGATGACACAAAGGTATGCAACATGGTGGACACTCCAGGGGGTGGTGAAAGAATGAGGGAAGACCTTATAAAGCTGGAGAAATGGTCCGAAGAAAGGCAGCTAGGATTCAATGCAAAGAAGTGCAGGATCATGCACATAGGGTGCAAGAACCCAGGGGCAAAGTATAAACTAGATGGGGAGGTACTGACAGTCACAATGCAGAAAAGAGACCTGGGAGTTATCATCTCAGAGGACCCGAGTAGGCAGTGCAATAATGGCTAGAAAGGCTAAGCAGATGTTTGGATGCATAGAGAGGGGGTATCACGAGTAGAAAAAGAGAGGTAATCTTGCCCCTTTATAAGACACTTGTGAGACTGCACCTCGAATACTGCATCCAGTTCTGGAGACCCCATCTGAGAAAGAACATAGACAGGGTGGAGGTAGTGTAATGGAAGGCAAGTAAAATGGTGCCGGGCCTGCAGGATAAGACTTATGAGGAAAGACTAAAGGAGTTAAATATGTATTCCCTGAAGGAAAGGGATGAGGACATGACTGAGACATACAAGTACATCACCAGTGTAAACAGAGTACAGGAAGGAAGCATTTTGCAAAGTAAGAGATGCTCCAAATCAAGGGGGACACAAAATGAAGTTAGAGGGGGAAAGGCTCAGGGGAAACGTGAGGAAATATTTTTTCAAGGAGAGGGTGGTGAACACCTGGAATAGCCTACCAGAGGGGGTGGTAGGGGCTAAAATGATCGCAGAATTTATGGAGGAGTGGGATAGACACAGGGGTATCCTAAAGGCAAGGGGGGCTCCAGAGTTCAGTTTGGGTATGGGGCCTCACACTAGACAGGGATTAATGGGGCAGACTGATGTGACTCCAACCCCTCAGCCCAACCTTCCACTAGGCACCCACCACCCCGTACTTCAAGACTCTGCCACACACCCTCACTCACTTGAACAGGTCCCAGTGTGAACATACACTCTCCCATCGAAGACACGTCTTGCTGCTGGAACTGAGGCAGCATGGATTCACCGCGGGAAGATCATGTCAGATGAATCTAATGGATTTCTTTGACTGGGTGACCAAAATAGTAGACCAGGGAGGGGCTGTAGATATGGCCTACCTAGACTTTAGCAAGGCATCTGACACAGTCTCACACAAAAGATTAACAAACAAGTACACCAAGCAGGAGAAAACCCACTTGTTATTATCCATTGCGGAACTAACGATCTCAATCGTACTGACTACACAACTCCAACAGAACTGTGTGTCACTAACTAATTTACTAATCATAAAAAGGATGCTCTGTTTGCAACTCAGAGATTTTACCAGTACCAAGGGCTACACTCTCTATTACACAAGACATTAAAGCAATAAATGAATGGCTAAGGAAGTGGTGTCTCAAGCAAGATATCCCATGCATTACACACAGGGAAACCTTTCATGACAGGAATTCCTTGTACTGCTGGGATGGTCTCCATCTTAACCGTAGGGATAGCTCACTACTGGGGAAGAGTATTACTGCTACCATTAATCCGTTTTTAAATTAAATTCTAAGGGGGATGGGTATATACCCAAGCCTCTAAAACAGTGCCACCAAAACCACTCCAAATCATGTAAATTCCTTGCCCTTAATGCAAGATCATTAAGCTTAACTAAACTAGTTGAACTGGAAGCCAAGTGCAAAGTCCTGAGCTTAGGTGTCACAGGTGTCACTGAAACATGGTGGGACTCAGCATCCACCTGGTCAAGGGACATCCCTAACTATAAACTCTACTATAAAAACAGATCTAATAAGCAAGGAGGTATGGTATGCATCTATGTCAGAAATGATATGCCCTCCACATCAGAAAGTATCTGGGTGAAAATTCAACTAAAAGGCCACTCACATATCACTGTAGGTAACCTTTATAGACCTCCATCAGCTGACCTGGATTACACATCCAATCTCCTTATTGAGATCTCCACCCTATCTGATACAGAGGATGTCATTGTCATGGGTGACTTTAACATGCCTCACATCGACTGGGACATCCTTTCAGTGCACTCCAAAGCAGAAAAGCTTTTAATTGACACAATAACCAACACAGGGCTAGAGGAACTCATCATGGAACCCACTAGGGGCCCAAACATCGTTTATTTTTAGTTTATTTATTAGATCATTGGTTTACAAACCTTTGAGTCATAGACTCATTTACAAAGGCACCTCGTCAAGCTCTTGGATCTCTTACTTACCAATATAGAATCTCAGATCAGTAATCTACAAGTCTGGGATCCATTAGGTACCAGTGATCATTCCTCCATTTTATTTGAAGTCCCCCATGTCACTATAGCCCCAAGAAAATAATCAACTGTTATGAACTATAGTAAAGCTAACTTTCAGAGCATTAACAAACACTTAGCTAATATTAACTGGAAGTCACTCCTTACTAAATTATCAACTGAGCAAGCCTGGACAACCTTTAAAAATATAATCTATAACTTAGAAATTCTTTATATTCCAACCAAAAGGAAATCCAATAATAAAGGAAAAATTCCTTTATGCTTTTATAAATCCATTGAAATCCAATTAAATCAGAAAGTTAGACTTTTTAGGAAACTCAAAAGCAGTACACAGCCACATAAAAATACTACTTTATAAATATAGATCAGCAGTTAAGCCCTAAAACATTCCATTAAACTCGTCAAAACCAAACTTGAATTTAAGCTAGCCCACACCAAAGACAGCCACAAGTCACTTTTTTCATATTTAAATAAAAAAGGGGTAATTCTAGGGTTATAGGGCCTTTAATCAATAACGGAGTTAGACTACTGTCATACACGGATAGAGCTAACCATTTTGACAATTACTTCTGTTCAGTATTTTCCCAAAAGGACACGTCTGCCCCGGTTCATCCCTGCTCCTACATCTCTCATGAAATTACAATACCTGACGTTTTACAGGCTATAAAAAGATTGAAAAAAACACCAGTCCAGGACCTGATAACATTCACCCCTGGTTCCTGATTGAAACCTCCCAGGTTATTTCTCAACCCTTATCAATTATGTTTAATAAATCCCTGCAAGAAAGCTTTATACCCAACGACTGGCGAACTGCTGTTGTAACCCTCGTATTCAAAACGGGAAATAGAGGTGACGTTCGGAACTATCATCCTATTAGCCTAACCTCTGTCATTGGCAAGGTAATGGAAAGGATTATCAAGACTAAATTAGAACAGAAATGTACAAGACTAAAAATCCTAGATACAATACAACATGGGTTTACACCAAATCATTCACGTACAACAAACTTAATATAATTTTATAATAACATCAGTTCACATCTTGATAAGGGTATGCCTACTGATGTGGTGCTACTTGACTTTAGTCGGACTTTCGACAAAGTCTCACACAATAAACTCGTGGCAAAAATGTACAACAAGGGGATCTCACCCGGTTTGGTAAGGTGGACCTCTGACTGGCTGGCCGATAGGACACAGAGGGCTAGAATAAGTGATATACTGTCTGACTAGGGCACTGTGTTGAGTGGAGTTCCCCAGGGATCAGTTCTGGGAACCACACTGTTTAACCTTTTCATAAGTGACTTACAACCGGGGCCTAATAACTACATGTCAAAGTTTGCTGACGATACGAAACTTGGAGGCGGGGTTAATAATCAAGATAACCGAGCATCATTAATCTCCGATTTGGAGAGAACTGAGCCATGGGCCAAACATAACAACATGCACTTTAACCAGGACAAGTGTGTCATCCTTCATTTTGGTAAAAACAACCATATAACATCTATTACCTGAACAACTCATGACTTAAAACGTCTGTATGTGAGAAGGATCTGGGCATACTTAACAACAAACTTTCACCAGGGGACCACTGTACCAAAACTGCCAAAAAGGCAAATGGACTCTTGAGGCAAATCAAATGAACCTTCATTAGTCACTCTGAACAGTGTCTCATACCCTTATATAGGACCTACATTAGGCCACACCTGGACTATGGGTCTCCCTTTTGGAACACTTTATTTATTTTATTTATTTATTTCAATCTCGAAATAACCACTTGAGCTCAGAGCTCTTTTACATAGGTTCCACATCAAGTAAACAATACAATTAGAGTAGCAAAGAATTACACTGGAATAGCAGAGCAGACAAGGCAATAAGGGGGGGAGGGTAAGGGCAAAGAACAGACTTACAGATATTAGATGCCTATCGGTAATTACCGGTCAAGTTGTCAGAGGTAGCAGATTAGTAGCGAGGAGATAAAGTGAGGGGGGAGGAGCCCCAAGTGCCAAGGGAGCAGGTGATACCAAGAGAAATGAGATTGGGCCATAGGGGAGAGGTGTTGTGTAGAGGCAGGTGGAGAGGGTGGGAGAGGAGGCATAGGAGGGAAAGGCAACTGGAGGGTGGGGGCATGGGGAGTGGGGAAGGAAAAGTATCAAAGAAGATTGGGAGCAGTGGAGGAGGTAGGGGTAGGAGTGGAGGGGAAGAGGCAGGGGACGAAGTAGGGGTAAGGAAGGAGAAGTGAGTGAGTGGGGGGACAGGGCTCAAAGGAGGCAGTGGGAAAGGGAGGGGGGCCCTGGGGTATCAGTATCGGAGGAGTGGAGGCGAAGTTAAGAGCGACAGTCACATCGGGAATTATTTAACAAGTGTCTTTTTTGTCTAACCCTTGTCCAAAAGGTGATATAATTTGCCTGGAACAGGTCCAGAGAAGAGCCACCAGAATGGTACCCAAGCTGGCCCACCTTGATTATCCCTCAAGACTTAAAAACACTGGGCTCCACTCATTACAAAATAGGAGAATAAGAGGTGATTTGCTCTTAGTCTACAAAGTACTCCAATCACCTGACCTCATGAAGTAATGTGGGCTATCATATTCTAACAGACGGTTATTTCCAAAGCTACATAACAGACAACTTGGTCAAAACCTTTAAGACTAACAAAAGGGGAAATTTCTTTACAATCAGAGCCCCAAAACTATGGAACAGCCTACCACAGGATTTGATAGATTCTAAAAGTACTACCAGCTTTAAAAATAAACTTGACTACTGGACTGGGGTCAATTAATAATATTTCTAAGTAACACAATGTGTGGTGGACAGTCTCGATGGGCTTCTTCTGTTCTTTTATACCAAGTTATACCAAGCCACCCTGGGAGTGAGTCCCATGGTGATAGCCTGGGTAACAAACTGGCTGACCAAAAGGACGCAGAGGGTAATAATAAACAGAGTACACTCTGAAGAAAGGGTGGTTACTAGTGGGGTACCACAGGGTTCAGTACTGGGACTGGTCCTCTTTAATGTCCTTATAGGAGACATTGCAGAGGGGCTGGAAGGAAAAGTATGCCTCTTTGCAGACAATACAAAAATCTGGAACAGGGTTGATACACGGGGGGGTGTGGAAAGGATGAGAAGGGACTTGGCAAGGTTAGAGGAATGGTCAAAAATATGGCAGCTTAGATTCAGTGCAAAAAAAGCGCAAAGTAATGCACCTGGGAAACAAAAACCCAGGGAAAGAGTACACAATGGGGGGAGGCACTAACAACATCAAAAATGGAAAGGGACCTCAGGGTAGTCATATCAGATGACCTTAAGGTAGGCAAACAATGTGAGAAGGCAGTAAGGAGGGCTGGAGGGATACTGGGATGTATAGGGAGCGGCATCACCAGTATAAAACAGGAAGTTGTTATCCCTCTGTACAGACAGTTGGTGAGACCCCATTTAGAGTACTGTGTGCAGCTCTAGAGACCCCATCCCCATAAGGACGTAGACAGGACAGAGGTGGTCCAGAGGAGGGCAACTAAACTGGTGCAGGGTCTGCAACAGCAGCCATATGAGGAGTGACTCAAAGAGCTTAACATGTATCCCCTTGAGGAAAGGAGGGAGGAGGGGCATGACAGAAACATTCAAGTACCTCAAGGGAATCAACAAAGTCCAAGAAAGTAGCATCTTTGAGAGAAAGATGTGCAAGAACAAGAGGGCACAGTTTGAAGATAGAGGGAGGATGGCTCAAGAGGCAACGTCAGAAAGTATTTTTTTCATGGAGAAGGTGGTGGACACATGGAACCACCTTTCTGAGGAGGTTGTGGGGTCAAAAACAGTGGGGGAATTCAAGAATGCATGGGACAGACATAAGGCAATTATAGTGAAGGGTAGGAGGAAGTAAGTTGTTGGTTAAACTAGAATCTGCAGCTTATCCAATACATAGGGAATGGGCAGACTAGGTGGGCCAAGCAGTCCTTATCTGCCATCAAAGTCTATGCTTCTATGTTTCTATGAGGACTGCTATATGAAACATAAGGTAAGTGTGGTTCAGTGTATTTCAATAGCTTTTCAACTGCATTTACCTTATTTCTCATATAGCAGTTGCCAGTTCCAGCAGCAAGATGTGTCTTCCATGGAACAGTGGATCTTCATACTGGGATCTGTTCAGGTAAATGAGGGTGTGTGAAGGCATCTGGGGGGTGTGGGGTGGTGGGTGCTCAGTGGGAGGTCGGGTTGGGAGTCTGGGGTTGCATCAGTAATGGATCTCTTTTTACAGATTAAAAAAAAACATAGAGGGGCCGTGTTCTTCTTTTCAGACTCTGTGGGACATTGAAAGGTGGGGGTTGCCACTAGACACCTCATGTAAATCAGCAGAAAGATTCATAAGGCTGAAACTGATTCAGATAGCGGGGGAATGTAGACTAGCAATTTCTGTACTAAGCACTGAGCCACCTAACTGCAATTTCTAATTGTTGTGATACACACACACACACACACTGACTACTACATAAACATATATACATATCTATTCCAGTATAACAGAATGCACTGTCTACACACATTTTTCTAGATTAAAAAAAGACATTGAGGACCATTTTCTTCTTTTCAAGCTCTGAGGGACATCGAAGGGTGGAGGTAGCCACTAGACACCTCATTTAAATCAGCAATGACATGCACAAAGCTGAAACTGATCTACAGTAGATAGCAGGGGAATGTAGACTAGCAATTTTTTGCACTAACCACTGAGCCACCTAACTGCACTTTCTAATTGCTGTGTTACACACACACACACTGACTAATACATCTACACATAGTATTTATTTATTGAAATGTTTTACCAGGAAAGGCACACTGAACAACAAGTTGCTCATCTCCTGGTGTGTCCTGCGTGAGAAGGTAAATGGGAATGCATTCCAGTCATATAGATAGAAAAACATATGACATAAGTTCAAGCAAACAAGCAAACAACAGGCAATAGAAAAGGCAAATGTAATAATATATTCAAGCAGTATAAATTCAAGTGGTATACACTGAGCAAAGATTTCACAAAACAGAAGTAAACAATAAGAACCAAAGCAATACATAATAAGTGCCCAACTAGTTAGGAAAACTCGAGGGAATAGAGGCAAGTGCAAGAGTGTTAGTAATAGTTCATGTTTATATATAATAGATAACCCACTCTCAGATGTGCGGTCATGCTCTGATATACTCACATCTTGGGGTGCATTGTTACGCATGAGGCCAAAGGCCGAGTGCGTCAACCACCCAGTATATCGGAGCATGACCACACACCCTAAAGTAGGTTACCTATCTTGTGAAATGGTAAAATTGTTTTGAAGGGGGATAAAAGTGCAGGTGTCTGATTGTGCTCTGATATACACACGGTCATGTGATGTGTTTCAACCAGTCAGCAGGCATGATTTTTCCTACCCATTTTATAAATATATGCGTGTGCACTGCTCACTGCCATGAATTAATAAAAGCTTCCTAATGGTTCGGTTCTACCTGCTATTCAAGTTTCAGCTTACTGTACTTTGCAGCTCTCTGGAAACTTTTATCAATGTAGTGCATGAGCGGTGCACACATTAAAGGAACACTGTCAGCTTTCATCAGCTATACTGAACTTGTGTGGCAAGTGTGCCTGTATTAACACCTATGGCAAAATAAACTATTCCTGTGGCCCAGTATGAGCAACATTAAGGTCCGTTACCTAAATTTTAAAAATATATGCAGTACTTCATCTTAGACCAAGCACATTACCTTATTGTTGGACTGATCCTGCGCTGCCAGATGCCTCTTCTTAATGTGAACATGCATAGAGCGTGTGCAAATTTCCTGAACAAGTGTAAGTGATAGTTGGAGCTAAATGTACATGCTCTTCTTAGCATAGGGATCTTTGTAAGAATATGAAGAGTGTTGCAAGTCTTACTTTTACCACACAAAAATAGGACAGTGAACCTGAGCATGTGTATCACATCCACAGCAACGTCATCCTCAAGATTGTGGTCTTGTTTTTCTGAGTGCTAAATGTAAGACTTGTAATGCTCTTTTTTATTCTTACAAAGATTTTTGTCTGTCCAAAAACAATATCTAACAGCACTTGCCTAGTGGGGCTGGAGCTAGTTTCGACCCCTGTCCATGAACATCCACATGTGGTCATGTGGTCACACAGATGACAGTACAGGAACATTCAGGACCACCTTCACAGTGTATACACAGAAACACACACACACACACACACACACACACACCAGAATAGGTAACATATACAATGAGAAAAGAATGCACACACATACTTGTACTGCAACACAAGATAAAACCATATCCAAACACAGCCCCCAATAAACTAATATGAAGCACCATCAAATTATAACAGTGGGTGTGCATGGGCACCTCTGCAGACCCCCTACGCACATACATGCAATAAGCAGTATGACTTGCTATAGTTCAGAACCGATGAGTACAAAGACATAAATATAGATATACAATTTGTGATGCAGCATAGGTCAATGAGTTGCTATACCATATAACAGGGGAGCTATCTCAGATGACATGATGGACAGGAATATGTTTGGGTTGCTAAATAAAACAGACAATGACCCCTAGTTTACAGATAAAGCAATGATTAGGTATGTATAATTAAAATACTTACCAGTCCAAAGTACGTGTCCAGTTTGTGTCATCTGAATCAGAATTGTCAGTCTGTATGTCAGAATCAGATGCGGCTTGTGTTCCCTCACGTTGATTAACACTGGATACTGTGGGCTCAGATTGGTAAGGTTGGATACCAACATCAGAATTTAAATAACATCTTTAGATTCCTCTAGCACCTGCTGTATGCATGCACCCATACATATATATGCAAATGTAACCGGTGGGTTACCCCAGGGGTCAGGTTGATGGTATTTTTGTGTTATTAGCGCTGTGCGGTGCCACCATATGTAACCCCCTACCTGGGACCTGGGCTTGGGGAGAAAACTGTTGCTCAGTATTTTGGCTAGATTTGACTTCTAGTCAGGGGCGCCCAAGTAACTCTAGACACAGGAAGCAATAACTGAAATGTCCAATACCAGAAGTTGGGATTCTAAAGTGTGGCTTTTATTCATATCCAACAGAATAACAAAGCATAGATGGACCCCCATGGGGCTACACTCCTGGTAATGCAGATTTATGGAGATCAGAACACATCCTCTTTACACTGAAACCCTCAGGTCTCAAAACACTCTGGGCACTCTGCCCTAACTCAACTCTTTTTCAGTTTCCCTGGCTCGGCTCCCTTGCCAGCCCTTTGGACACTTTCCATATAGCATAGAACATTTACTGGTGGCTCACTAAACCACCTATGAGCACTTCTGGCTCCATCAGGGAATCTTCCTCATCAATCCCACGTCTGGGTACTTTCCTCAGGCACTGGCCAAGTACCTGAGAGAAAGCAGCAGGTGTCCCAAAACAAACTCGTAGAAGTGAATTTGGTTACTACTGATGGTGAGTCTCCCACCTCTTGCTCCCATAATTCATACTCGGCCATTTATCTGGACTGTGACACCTCATCCTTAAAAACACTTTGCTGTGTAGATTCTCTTTAAATGTATGTCACATCCAATCTACTGTTTTTCCATCCCATTTGTGCTGAACTTGAACCGTTCACCAGACCGAGGGTACGCTGCAGAAACTGGACTGTCCAGAACCATCGACTCTGCCTGCTGACGGGCTGCTGCAGTTCTTTAATTCTTTGCTACTGCTGTTTCCTCTCTGGACCTTAAGCTAATGTTGTATTCTGATTGTGGTACTTGTTAAGTCTCTCCAAATTATCTTGTAAATCCTAACTTAAATGTGAACCTAAGCTTGTTTACAGCAATTTTGCACTGTAAGGGTAGTTTGAGGTGCAAGTTCATTTAGGCTGCAGGTTTGTAGATTGTAAAATCTTTTTGTTTTAAGATCCAGTGGTAAGCTACCCTGGATCAGAAAGTAAGTTTAAAGTGATAGTTTTTTTCTGTTTAGACCAGATTTCATTTGGGTCACAGTTGTAAGCTTTGCCCTGCAAATAATTCAATTTCTCTTTCACTTTCTGTCCTTCTGTCTCCTTGCTGCTTGAATTTTTACGCCCACCCCTCCATCCCCCACCTCCAGCCTTTATTAAATACTCCCCCTCCCCCCTCGGCACAACCCTTAGCAATGTTCATCCTCCTCTCTCTCTAATATTGCAACTCCTCTTAAAGATACAGAGTGCAGCTATTAGGCCTCACACTTGTTCTGTCTTGCCTTTAAAGACATTTTCCTATTTTCACCACCTGCTTGCCTATCAGCATTGTTTAGTTCCTGCTCTGCTATCTGCTGTCCCAACGCCTTCAACTACTGCAAGCTGCTGATGAAAGGAGGGGAGGATTGGGTGACCTACACCGAGGGTCCCCCCCCCCAGCACGCTAGTTGTGGTGATCTGTTCCTTTTGGGGCCCTACCATACGGGGTGTCCTGGTTTGCCCCTTTTACAGGTTTCCAGGAGCCCTGGTTTGCTCCTTTTCTAGGTCTCCAGTTGCCTATAATCTGTGGGGGTGGTTACTACTGTCCTTACCATGGAAGAACTGGAAGCCACCTCTCCTATGTTCAGGAGGGGGCGGCAGGTCGGTTTTACGACACTAATAATTATGATACTGGCCCTGGGGCTAGTCCTCCTTTATTGTGCTACCTCGACTCCTAGCCTATTTATTGACCCATGGTTGTGGCCCTCCTCCCATGATGATACTGATTTCTCCTTTTCCAACCTACTTGTAACTAAGGTAATGCACTATGGTACTGTCCTTAGCCTTGACACTAGATGCCTTATGTGTACGGTCAGGGTGAAGAAAGTCCAAAGCATGCACAGGCCTGGAGGTAGGCCGCTCGTAAGATTGTTCCTCCCCTGGCTAGCCCTACTCTCACTTCTCATGGCTGGAGATATTGAGCTCAATCCTGGGCCATCTAAGCTGATCTCTAATATTCCCGCCACCTGGAATGGGAATAAGGGACTAAAAATAGTGCATATGAATATTAGGAGCTTGCTTCCTAACCGAGACGATCTCCTAGCGTGGACTGAGCTATACAAGCCAGACATCCTAGGGATAACTGAGACTTGGCTCAAACCCTCGATTCCTGACTCTGCCTGCTTCCTAACAGGATACGAGTTCATTCGTCTAGACAGGATTGGGGGTAGGAAGGGGGGTGGCACACTCATCTACTACAGATCCCATCTGAAAATCTCCCTGGTGGCACAGAGTAAACCTGATCATCCACCTTGTGAGTTTCTTCATGTGCTCCTGCTGCTGGGCGATGCTAAGAAGCTGAACTTGGTGTGCGCCTATAACCCCCCTGGGGGGGGTCTGACAGGACTCACTTATCTCTTAGATGCAGTTAGGCCCAGTATAGGTGACAATGAACTCATTATTATGGGTGATATCAACATGAACTGGGAGTGTGGCAATATTAGGAAATGTGAATCACAACTTGCCTGCCTATCCCTTGACCAACCAATCCATGGCCCGACGAGACAGGCAGCCAATGGTTCCTCAAGTTCCCTGCTGGACTGGATCCTGACCAACCAGCCGGAGAGGATTGCCTCATCAGGCATGCTATCAGACTCCATATCTGACCACTCCCCAGTATACTGTGTCTGGAAAATCCCCTCCCCTAGAATTCCACACAAAATCATTCAAGTCAGAAAATACTCCAGTTTTGACCCTGAGGCTTTCCTGGCCGATCTAGGATGTACTGACTGGACCAGGGTGCTTGAAGCCTCTGACCCCTCAGTGGCAGCCTCCTGCTTCATACATTCCTTTGGTGTTCTCCAAGATAGACACGCCCCAGGGTCACCCAGAGGGTGAGGGAACAGCCACCTTCTGGCTGAATGGTGACTTACTTGCCCAGATCGGAGAGAGAGAAATGCTGGGCAAGTACTAAGGGTTCAGAGATCCTGCTAATCTCCTGAGATATCGGCAACTCAGGAATCGGTGTAAAAAAGCCATTAGGGCTGCCAAAAGTAACTTCTGTAAATCGGCACTACTTAGCTCTGTCAGAGATCCTAGGAGGTTCTGGAGGAACATTAAATCCCTCGTCAGTGGGCCCTCTCACTCGGGTGTCGTGGACATGATTATTGATGGAGTCTCGTGCAATAATCCCCACACTATAGCCGACCACCTCAATCTCCACTTCTCCGACCTTCCGGCCCTCACCTCTCGTTTCACGACCGATGGGGGTCGCTCGCTTAATATCCCTCCGATGCAGAGTGAACATCCTCCTCGGAGAGTATTTAATCTTAAGGCCGTGTCTGTCCTTGATGTTCGGAACCGCTTGGCTGCCCTCTCCCAGCACTCCAGTGCAGGGCCTGACAACCTTGAGCCCAGGCTTCTCAAGCTGGGAGCAGCTTACATTGCCCCTCTGATTGCCCATATCTTTAACCTATCCCTTAGCTCGGGGATAATCCCTGACATCTGGAAGGAGGCAAGGATAGTCCCTGTTCTGAAGCAGGGAAATCCCAAACTCCCTGACAACTATCGCCCTATTGCTATTCTCCCATCCCTTGGTAAACTCCTGGAAAAGGTTGTGGCGGAGCAACTCTCGGAGTATGTGGATACCCATGAGCTGCTTTCTAGGGCCCAACATGGTTTCCGGAAGGGTCATAGTACCACTACTGCCCTGATTACTGTAACCTCTAGTATTAGAGCCACCATGGATCAGGGCAAACTGTCAGGTGCTATATTTATTGACCTGTCAAAAGCTTTTGACCTTGTCAATCATGACCTACTGGGGGAGCAGCTCAGGGCTCTCAGGTTCTCTCCACATGCCATGAGTTGGATGATGGGCTACCTAATGGGTAGAAAGCAGCGCACCTGCTTTAACAAGGTCCTCTCAGAGCCTAGGGCTGTGACCATGGGAGTTCCCCAGGGATCGGTACTTGGACCTCTCCTATTCTCACTTTTTATTAATCAACTCCCACGGGTGACCTCTCGTTGCCAAGTCACGCTTTATGCAGATGACCTTGTGCTAGTGGCCCATCTCGTAATGCTCTGACCTTAACCAGTGCCTATCTGAAGACTTCAGCAGAGTCTCGGCCTGGATTACCAACCATAGACTGGTATTGAATCCTAACAAAACTCAGGCCATGCTCTTTGGTTCCACGGCCAAGTTAAAAGCCCCATCAGCTATGCTCAAAATAGCTTGTGATGGAGCCCCTATTTCAACAACGAGCTCAATTAAATATCTTGGGGTCACCCTCGACTCACAACTTGACATGGGAAGCCATATCCAAAACATCTGCAGAGCCACCAGGTGTAAGCTTGGCCTTGCCTACAGGGCCAAATACAACCTGACTCCGGGAGCGAGGCTGGCACTTGCGAGGGGAGTGCTTCTCCCCTCCCTTAGTTATGGATACCACCTATTTGTCAGGTCACCTCAAATCCATCTTAATCGGTGGAACACGGCATATAATGATATCTGTCGGTTTGCACTTGCTGCTCCCAAACTCACCCACCAATGTGAGCTCTATGACAAACTCAACTGGCTCCCCCCTGCAGAATTCCTGATCCTTGGTGTAGGAAACTTCACCAGGAAAGTGCTTGCCACGGGCATACCGTCGGGACTGGCACATCTCCTCCCAAAACTGGACGCCATCCCCTACCAGCTCAGGTCACAGACCACCGAGTTGCTTAAAGTTCCCCCTACTCGGACCCTTATGGGGGATCGTGACTTTGCCGCTTTTGTGCCTAGGCTCTGGACTCCATTCCGGACTCTGTTCGCTCTGCCCTTTCCCATGGGACCTTTCGCTCCTCCCTGTGGTCCCACCTACAACAAATGACAAGATGTGACTGCTCCTAGTATCTGTAATGTAATACTCTGCAGTCCACTATTGTCCACTCTGAGTCCATGATGGTCTATGAAATATGTATGCAGTGATTCTAATGTCTATCTATGTCCTGTAACAATTTGTACTATGTGTGGCAGTATCTCTGCCCTTATACAAGCGTTATTATAGCTGATTTTTACTGTATCATGCTGTTTCGCCAATGTTGCCATGTATGTATACTGTATGTTTTGTGCTCTCCCGGGTCGTTCCTGAAAATAGGCATACTACTTGTCTAGTGTACTTACCCGGTAAACAAAAGCTAAATAAATAAATACTTAAAAAGTGGCTGTGCCCATTACTCTAGACCCCCCACAGAGTTAAGCAGTCCAATCCCCACATCTTCCAAACTATACTTGGCTGTCTTTCCTTGACCCCACAGTAACAGTCACTTTAGTTTCATCTTGTCTCAGGTGAAAACACATTGGCCGTTTAGCAGAGTGAACTCACCCCTTGGTTGCAGGTGCCCCACAGGCGTTTTCTCTTCAAAGAAATCTCGTCCAGAACTTCTGGTGCCTCAGCACGAACTTAAACTCAGGCAGCTTCTTGTTCCCTAGCCGGACCAGGGGGTTTGCCCCTGGAAACAGGCGGATTCCTTTCCCCCATCCACACAGGGATGGGGCCCTGAACCACTGAAAGAGGTCTCTACCACTTCACTTGGCTCTTCTTGTGTTCCTCTCCAAGTGAAAACACACACCTCTACAAAAAATAGCTCTTTGACAGAGCTTAGGACTCTGAGGGCCTGCTTACAGCAGAGCACTTCCTTCTTCTACTACAGATTGCAACAGACTGACTTCAAATTCCCCAGTGTTCTACTCTAACCTCCAACTGCAGCATTCCAGTGTGGCTTTTGCAGCTGCGACAGTTCTAAATGATGTCATAGCTCCAGCTCAGCAGAGACTGAAAACAGAGCAAGACATAGTGAAATCCATTTAACTGGAGTTTCACTAGCTGCCTGTCCCTGCCTGCCACTAGGTCTTACTGGGATTCTAGTAACCCCGGGTAACAGGGGAGTTACACAAACATATACTCACATGGCCAATGGGACATTGCGCAGTCAGTCACTCACATGACTAGGCCAGTCCTACTTAGTTCTCATTGATGCCACCTGGCATTCTCATCACCTCCACAGGTCATAGGGTGGAGGCTGTCACCTCTCCTGCTGAATCCAGGGCATGTACAGCCACTTATGCCTGTGGACCCTCGACTGCGGCATGCATCTATCTGTGCTGCATTGACAGAACCCTCTTTGTACACCTCCTCATGCACCTGAAGAGCTTCCGCACAGCCTCCTTGGGCCTATTCTGGCCACTGATGGCATTGATCATGTTGACGATCTCTACCCAGGCCTTCTGTATCTCCCCATTCATTTCCTGTCTCTAGGCCAAGACTTCTTCCCTGGCCACGTAGGCCTGTACCAGCACCTGCAACTCTTCCATAGAGCAGCGGTGGGGCTGTAGTCTTTCCATGTCCACCACAGTACCTACTTGACAGGAGGGTTGAAATTCTTTTGCTAATGTACTGAAAAAGAGTTTGATTGTCTATGCTAGTTATGTACCTTCTTCCTGAAAACTTAGATCAGCTAAGCTAGCTGTTTTACAGGAAGTGTGTTTTCTTACCTTTGGATTTCAATAATCTTTACTGTGCCTGTACTCACTGTTCATCATGTTTGAGGAAGAATGTAGCACCTTGGGTGTTGGTTGTGCTACTGTGTCCATGTCTCCTGGTGTTGTACCCATCTGTGTGGTGCTCCACTACTGTGTCCCATGTGTTGTTGCTTGTGTGCTCACTGGAGCTAGAATGTGTGTTCAGTGGTGCTGGGATGTTTGCTCAGTGGTTCTGGGTTGTGTGCTCATAGATCCTGGAATGTGCACTCACTGGTGCTGGGATGTTTGCTCTGTGGTTCTGGGTTGTGTGCTAACAGATCCTGGGATATGTGCTCACCGGTGCTGGGGTGTTTGCTCAGTGGTTCTGGGTTGTGTGCTAACAGATCCTGGGATGTGTGCTCACTGGTGCTGGGATGTTTGCTCAGTGGTTTTGGGATGTGTGCTCACTGGTGCTAGGGTGTTTGCTTAGTGGTTCTGGGTTGTGTGCTTACAGATCCTGAGATGTGTGCTCACTGTTGCTGGGACGTTGGCTTAGTGGTTCTAAGTTATGTGCTCACTGGTGCTGGGGTGTATGCTCACTGGTGCTGGCATGTGGTCTCACTGGTGCTGGGTGCTGTGCTCACTGGTTCTGGGATGTTTGCTCCCTGGTGATGGAGTGCGTGCTCACTGATATCGGGGTGTGTGGAGTGAATGGCTATGGATGTCTAGGCTGTGCACTGCACACACAGCATGGATGTTGTGTCACTGTATGCCAGGCATGTATGCTGCCTTGGTCAGACCACAGTTCAGTATGGTGCATTGCTATATAACTCTCCTCTCCTCTCCCAACAGCTCACCATGTTGTGCCAGAAGTGGAGGAGGATGCCTGAGATGCATCTCGGCAA
This sequence comes from Neoceratodus forsteri, assembly GCA_016271365.2. Taxonomy (NCBI): domain Eukaryota; kingdom Metazoa; phylum Chordata; order Ceratodontiformes; family Ceratodontidae; genus Neoceratodus; species Neoceratodus forsteri. Next base: position 75,240,033 of record JADMNL010000035.1, read on the forward strand.
CAGCTGTCCCTGCTGCTCACTCGTATGCACCTGCTGACCGACACCAGCAGTGAGGATGAGGAGTATGATGAGACATATATTGCAAGCTGGGGAGGACTGGTTTATGCTCATGCACAGGAGGGGTTGTCCCCCCGCTAGCCCCAATAATAAAGGGGCCCAGCCACTGTCCCCATGTGGCACTGTAGTCACAACAGTGCAGCCCCCACAGGCTCGGGCACAGCCATGACCCCACCATCAGCTTGTCTAATGCCCTGCCACCCCCGGCCAATGCCACACTGCCAGCACAGGGTTATAAAGTCATGGAGAGAACTCACATGCAAACAAAAGCAGAGACACAATGGCATGCACTCCAACAGCGTCATAACAAAATCCTGACCGAAACAACATGAGCGCACACAATTCTGAAAACAGCATCTGTCTTTCTTTTTCCAGAGGGCTGTGTCCCCAACCCCCCCACACCCACTGGACTTATAATAATCAACTCCAGGGGGTAGTGGACTTCAAAGAAAGTGAAAAAGTAGGAGCAGGGCATCATTTTTATTTTTTAAAAAAAGCAACAGTACAGTGGGATCTGGGGAGAACTGACCGAAGTGCAGCCCCAGGACCTGATGCCAATGGAGGCGGGTGCTCTAGTCACTTGACTACAGGAGTGACTTGGCCAGGCACCACCCCAGCAGCATCCTTCATGGCAGCCTACAGCGATAGGGGGTAGTGGTTCTTACCGCACGTGTACGAACCCCTGTTGCTCTACAGCCATTCATGCTTTCTGCAGGGCGTTATTCCATGCATGGTTTTGTCCACTGTATATTGACCCAGTACCCACAGTGCCAGCCACAACAGTACCTCCCCGGGATCCATCTTCCAGCATGGCCACAGCTCTGCCACCTATCATCAACCTCACTGGCTAGGCCAGATCCTGCCTGCATCATCCACAATAGACCTCAGCACTGACTGCAGTGCAGACCTGGACCATACATTATCCAAGGGTGCAGCCCGACCTTCTCCTGAAGGCAGTCCCCAGTGACACTGGGATGCAGCTGACAGCCAGCAGCTGCTGTGGTCAGCCATGGAGACACAGAGGGTCATGCAGCAGAAACTGGCATGCACCCACCTCGTGCTGCCCAACAACATACATCGTGCTGAGGAGTGGGTGGAGGCACGTCATGCAGAGCACATGGTGGCATCTACATGACCTGTGTCAGAATCTGGCCTCCAGCATGGAGCTCCTGCACTGCGACATGACCAACTGCACAGACCACCTGCGTGCTACTGTGCTCGAGGCTGCAGCCATAGTTGCAGGCACTGCAGGGGGCTGGCCATAGTCCCAGCCTGTGCAGTGGGAGTAGCGCCACCCCACAGCAAACAACATGGCATACACCCGTGCCATGCAGTGCTGGAATGAGAATATCCAGCATGCAGGAACTCCCAGAGCACTAAGGACACTGCGCACACCACCACATGGCCTGCTCCCCACCGGAGACAGTATGCAACAGGGCCATGGTCAGGGGTGGCTAACACCATTCCCATGCTCAGTCCCCATATCGTGGATGATGACCCCACCATCTGTACCAGGTACAGTGCCCACATAGTGTCTGTACCTGGGGTGGTGGTAGGAGATGCACATAGGGTGCAACTTGCCAACATTTGCCCCTCTTCTCCTCTATCCATGTGTCACCACCCCCTGTGCTTGTGACCTATCACATTCATTTCCCCCTGCCTGGATGGAGTGCCTTACAGTGTAACCTCACCCTTTTGACCACCCCACCTGGCTGGCATATATCATTGTTTTCACCCCTCTGGACCCTCATTAGATTGTATCTGTGTGTGCACCCTGTCTCCTATCCTCCATACGAATGGCCTGTATTTCTATCACCTCCCCCCATTGACCCCCACTTGACTGGTATGTATTTATGTTGACACCCCATAGGGTCCTCCAGCTAAACTGCATTGCGTATGTGTGTGTGTGATATGTGCTACCTTTCTGCTTGATTGGCTGCATTTCTGTTAGCCCCCCCCCTTTTGATACCCCCTGCATGGATTGATGCTATTAAGTACTGTTATTGGTATTTGATTATACATTGATTAAACACATTACAGTCTCCTGTCTCATCTGTACTCACCCTCTGTGTCTGGAGATGTCTGTTATGAGGTGTACGTCTAGCCACCCTGGGATGATGCCTGTCAAGCTGCTCCTGTATTTCCTTGTCTTCTGGCTCAGGCTCCGCTGCAAGGTGTTCCTCTGGGGCCAGCATGCTTATCCTATGGTTGAGTACCATGCTGTGCAGTATGCAACAGGCAAGGACTATAGCACAGGTCTTCTGATGGGGATATTGTAGGGCACCACTGGAATAATCAAGGCACCTGAACTGCATCATGAGCATGCCAAAGACATGGTCAATAATGTTGCGCATGGTGCTGTGTGCCACATTGTACCTGTCCTCTGCGATGGACGTGAGCCATAGGACAGGTGTGAGATGCAATGGATGCAAGAGATAGGCATGGCCCTTGTGGAAATAAAGGGCTTTGGCTTGTGTCATCCTATGCAACATGGGGAGGAGGGAGGCCTTTGAGGTGTAATCACCAGTGAGGTGGCCACTGGGGATGTCTCCACTTTCAAACCTCTGGCAGAGGATGGCATTGAGCCATATGAAGTCATTGTGGGTGCTGATGGGGTAAGTCCCAGGACATGGATGATGCACCCTCGTGCATCACAAACCACCTGGCAGTTGATGGAGTGGTACCCATTCCTATTGACATAGACCTCCACTTCCTCACTGCTGGGGCCCAGATGGCAACATGGATGCAGTCAGTGGCACCGAGTACAGCTGGTAGGTGCAAAACCAAACAGAACTGCTGCATGGTTGCTATTTGTTCAGCTGGTGTACTGGGAATCCAATGAAGTACCCTGCATAGGCCAGCAGGGTGTCTAGGAACTGGCCCAACAGGCATGAGGTGGCCTACTGTGAGATATTGGTGGTGTCCCCCACTGGTGTTTGGAATTTTCTGATGGGCAAAAATCACAGTGCAGTCAGTCATCACCTTGAGCGCTACGGACACTGCATGGCTACACTGGGTATATGTGTGGAGGAGATCATGCAACAGCTCACATAGCTGAATAAGCATGGGGCTGTTGAGCCTGTACTGGCCCATGATCTGGTTACCACTGAGCACTTTGAATGTGACTCATAGGCAGTAGCATCTGTTTGCAGCGTAGCACCTCCATGGCTTAAGCCTGGGTCCAGGGTGGGCACTGGCGCTCTCCTCATCCTCCCAGACGTGCCGCTCAGGTGCACGATGTGTGCTGCCAGGTAAGCCATCTTGGTGTGTGGCCTGCAGTGTCTCCCTCTGACTCCAGGGTTTATCCCACTTTGAGATGGCCTTTTAAAAAGGCAGAATTTGACAGGTGCTACGTGAGCTCTGCAGTCCTGTGTGCACAGCGCTAGCACGCTGAATGTCATGCTGTGTATGTTCTGCAAGGTACTGCCCTAGCCACTGTGTACTGTATATGTATGCATTAAATATGTTCTGGAGCACTGGCACTACTGGAGTGTGCAGGGGTGCCCTCCAAATATGACATTTCGGTGCAACGACATGGGCAGCGCAGGTGAAAACGCCTGGCACAAGGCTTTGAATATCTGGGCTGGCATGTTGTAAGTCTTGTAGATATCTTTCTTTCGGATGAGACGTTAAACCAAGGTCCCATCTGCCTGGATTGGTGGTAGTTCAGGTGGATGTTAAAAATCCCATGGCACTTATCGAAAAGAGCAGTGGAATTTCCCCGGTGTCCTGGCCAAATTTCCCTCATTCACATAAAATACCACCAACAGCTTAATCTGGTTCAATGTCGGTTGGCATTCATCTGTATCCCCTTCCCCCCGGTCGTGCCTGAAAATAGGCAGGATTTGTCTAGTGCACTTACCCGGTCAACAAAAACTAAATAAATAAATAAAATAAATCTTCCTTATGGGGAATTTGCCATTCAGATAAGAATAAATAATCTACTATGGTGCAACAGCAGTCTGACATCACTACTGTGGTACAACAGCATTCTGACATCACTACTGTGGTACAACAGAATTCTGACATCACTGCTGTGGTAAAACAGCGTCTGGCAGTGTATGGATTTCCACACACAACAACACTGTACCATTTACTGTACCATGGCATGCCAAACATACAGTGCGACTGCGCAGCTAACAATCAGTAATACATTAAAGCGAGGTGAAGTCCATTAATAGGCAAGCATTTTGCCCACTGTACTGGTTTCTCCTTACTACTGAGATTCAAACACTGTTTTCGTTTAGTTGCTGCTCATGTGTTGTACTATGATGCTATAATTTCTCTGATGTCTTCATTCCTTTATTGTATGGGTAAATGATTGTGCTGTAACTGTACTCTCCGAAGTTGTGAATGAAAATAGGTATTTCATTATCTAGTGCACTTATCTGATAATCAAAATACAATAAATATACTCACCTTGCACAGTGACCTGGAACACTAAGTGGAATTTAGCTCTGAATTGTTGGAATTTAACTCCGAATCTTTTTACACAATAACAGCAAAACAATACTCAGAACTTACAAAAACTCATTCCCTTTTGAAAAGAAAATACCATATTTACGGTACTAAGATTTTCTTTTTCAAAATCTCTGATTCTGGGTTCCGGCACGTGTGACGCGGTTCTTGTGCTTCACAAAGGTTCTGACCCATTGGTCCCAAAATATTATTCCGTATCTCTCTTACCCTTAGTCTAGCTAAGCTTCAGTAGAAGGTAGTACTCTCCTAGTTCCCTCCCTCCTGTCAGATCCTCCTTCTTACTTAGCCTTCTCCAATCTGGCTACAGGAAAACCCACTTCACTGTCTTTTTTTGTGCTGGGCAAAAAGTGCAAATTCTGATTCTGTTGTAACCGCCCCCCCCCCAAAATGGTCCCCCTTGTTTAACTAGTAGGGCTTTTCCTCTCCCCAAAATGTCTGGGAGTAAAAAGAGGGGTGGAGGTTTACATTTGCAAAGAAGTTTTACAGCAAACCACCAAGATCACTATATACAAGGTGGACTAGACTATTATACAAAACAGACAACCAAATGAGGCAACTACCCGGCACATACCTGGTAGGGACCAATTGCCATGGCCAACAACCCGGGTCCCTGGGAGAAAACATTTGCTCAGGGCTACACTAGGTTTGCACTTCTGGACAGGGGCACCCAAGTAACTCCAGACACAAGGAAGCAATAACATTACTATCCAAACCAGGCTGGGATTCTAGAATATGGCTTTTATTCATGAAACAGAGTAGGAATAATCACAAAGCGAAGATGGACCCCAATAAGGCTACACACACACTGGTAATGCAGATTACTGAGGTACAGACATTCCTGAATTCCCATTTAGCATAGGATGAAGAAAACACACACACACAGGTGAACACACTGGTTCCTATGGGAAATTGGCACATCCAGCCAGGTACTGGACATTTCCCATTTCTCACAGGATGAAGGTGGTACACACGACCACAAAAGAGTACATACAGGCTCAGAACTTTCAGAACCCACTATAGTAGGGTAAACTGGAAGAAAACAACCCACATACAGGGGTAAACACTCTTCTCAGGCATTGGCCAACTGCACTGAAGAAAGGGTAATAGGTGCCCTTCAGAACCCGTAGAGGTAAACTGGTTACTCCAGATGGGGGGGTCTTCCAAGTTTTGTTTCCAAGCTTATACTCGGCCATGCATCTGGTTAATAACACCCCTCAGCTGCAGAAAACTGTAGATGTTGTCTCAAACGTATATCACACTTAACATACTACAAACACCCACCTAAGAGGTGCAAGAATTTAAAAGTTCTGTACATGGACAGTCACATACTGGACTCCAAATGTAGGCAGACACTTTTACATAGAACATCTCAGGCGACAGGGTCCTTTTGTCAGAGAAATTCACCCTTACAGAAATCGCAGGTACTCCTGGATTTACACTGAAAACAACAAGGTACTCACAGAGCAGTTGTCACAAGACAGCTTCAAAAGTCCAGAGTTCACCCCATCCCGCAAAGGGAAACCCTAATGCCCAGGTCTCCACCACTTCCAGAACTGGTACAGTTGTCATCCACTAGGGTGAGAACTTAAAAACACAAACTGGTAGCTCTCTGACAGAACTGAATGAGCAGTTGCCTAACACTGCAGCCTCCTCCACTGAACTCCAACTACAGACTCCTGAACATTCTAAAGCTAGCTCCCTAGCAGCTGGCCAGTGTGGCTCATGCTACTGCGACAGTTCTAAATGACATCATCCCTCCAGAGCTCAGCAGAGACTGAGAACAGAGCGAGACAGAATGAACCCCATTTAACTGGCATTTCACTACCTGCCTTCCCTGCCTACCACTGACTCTAACTGGGATTCTAGTAACCCCTAGGAACGGGGGGGGGGGTTACACCGTGAAATGTTCATGAAATTTTGCCAGATCCTGACCATGGTAAAATATGAATCCTCCTAATGTGTTCAGTTTTCTGTCAATTTTGTAGTCTTTACCAGATGAATTCTGGAATGGTGCACATAAACTGCAGGCTGAAAGTTCTGTGGAATTCAAATCCTCAACTGAACACGTACTGATCACACTACATACAATCATTCCACACTTCTATAGGCAACAGAACTGTTGGTTCCATGTAATTCCAGTTATTAGTTCAATACATACAGCTACAACAAATAAATTCAGCACATGCCAGCCAGGGTAGGAGTGGCTGCACACACCTGCACCAGAGTGGCTTCTGCTGCTAGACCAGGGAGTTTGCCCTTTCAGTAGAGTGCGAGCTGTGTGCATCTCAAGCATGTCCCTCCAGCATGACGTGCCATCAGGGAGACAATGTGGAGAACAGAAGCCCTGCCACATCAGGATGATGAACTATCCCACCACAGGCCACCCACTGCTGACCTTTGCCCTTGCCCGTCTTCCAACCGTCTGGATCCTGAAGGGGTGCAAGCCCCTACAGGCCCTTGCTGAGAGGAGCGAGGGAGAGCATCGGACACAGCAGAAGAGGTGCAGGTAAATCCAGGATAAGGCAGGGAATGTGGCTGGCTGGTCCAGTCAAGACAGGTTTGGCTGTGGCCAGGAGGATACAAATCTATATAAGAAAAAAAACACAAGAGGTGTGGCTAAATCCCACAGTGATACATGAACTGTCACACTGCATTGCTTAAAGGGCAGCTGATACCTCCAGGAAACTTAAAAGAACATAATATTTGAACACAGTTCAGCTTACTATATATATCACATTAGCTCCATTTTTTTCGGGTTATTTATCACTGAAGTAATATGCATAAAAACATGATCACTCTTCCCTGAGACTTCATCAGCTCCTATTCCTTATTCCTCACCTGATGTCATAATACTCTGTTTGTGACATCACAGTCATTCAAACAGCAACAGGCCACAATGTCACAAGAAATGACTTCAAATGGGAAAAACTATAGGGGTAAATGAACTTGAAGGGATACAAAAGCTGTTTCTCATGTCAATCAACTCCTTAATAAATAGAGGAAGTGGAAATCAACAGGTAATACATGCAATACATGCAAGCAATAATATCCGACAGGGTGGGCGGTATTGGGGAATACTGGACCGCCCAGGGGCGTAATGAGGCCTGAAGCCACAGGCGGAGGGCCTTATAGCCCCTGGAAGTTCCGGTATTGCCCATACCACCCACCCTGGAGGGTATTATTGCACTTAGAAAATGGGCACTGCATTTTTTTTTATGCTTGAAATAAACAAGTTTGCATGGTAAAACTTTCAATATCTAGTGTTTTATTTGTAGTGTTAAAAAAATAGTTCCTCTGCCTGCTTTTTTAAAATTTTTGAAGTGAGTTTTGCTTTTGTTGTTGGTTGTCATGGTTACCTCCCCCCGCCCGCTACTGGCATACACGACTTGCATTTTAATTTTTTTGGGGTGGGGTTCTGTTTTGTTTTTTCAAATGTTTGCAGCCTGTTTCTTTTCCTTTTTTGTTGTTCACTGTAGCGGTGGAGTAGTTTCCTCAGGGAGGTCAGAGGGTACGTCGGATACACGTAAAGCGGAAGTAGAGTAGAAAGGGATACCACATAATTTTTTTTAATTTCACAAAATACAGGCAAGGTTTGCCTCTTTTATTTTATTTGTTTGGGTGGTGAATGTATGGAGGGATCAGCGGAAGCAGTGACCGATAGGGCTCTTCAACACCGCGCTGACCGGACCACAGAGCAGTGAGAGTTTGGGTGCTGAATGTAAGCAGGGATCAGCAGCACAGCAGCGACTGAGGGCCTTTTTAACACCACGCTGACTAGACCACGGAGCAGCGAGACCGGACTTTGCCAGGCATCACGTATTGTGGGGTGTAATTTGTATTTAAGACTGAATGGGCTGACAGTCGAATACTGTGGTGACGTTTTCGAGTCATGATGGGGGGGGGAGGATCTGTTGTTAGAGGACCTTTGTACCAGCCCAGTATCTCTTGCTTAGCAAGAGAAAAAAATGGCGGTTGTTTCAAACCGAGTGCCCAGTGCTTCAGCCAATGGTGAAGCAGGCTCGGCACAATGATATCGGAGTGGGCATCAGGCAGTTTTGGACTGGTGGTTTTTATTTGGTGGGCATCTATTAAAAGTTAATGTACCCCTTTTGAAGCGGCACTAGCCAATCAGATGCCTCCAAATAAAAAGTCCATTTCCTAAGTGAAATTACAGTATGTCTAAATATCATATAATACAAAGTTTTCCCTGAGGGTCACAGTTCTTTTAATAAATACATAGTAAGAACGCTCTAAACTTTATGAAATGGCACCGTAGGAAGATATTGTGTCCGATTTTAGAAGGGGCTGCATTTGCCGTACAGGACTTGTGGCAGGGAGTTTGATGCAAGCAGTGACTTGCATCAAGCGATGCTGCAAGTCCAATCTTGCAAGAATCAGAACCACAACTCTCTGGCACAAGTCCAGTGCGCTGAACACAGGATCTAGACCAGCTCCTGCTGGTCTACATTTGGGCCATGGGGGAGCCATTTTATAGGCATGCGCCAAACCTCTGGCACAAGCTGCCTGAAAATGAGTGAAGTGTCGCAACTGCACCAGCACTGCTAAAATGGAACTGCATTGTGTCTGAGGGCTTTGGTGCAGCTGCGTCAAACTTTGCGATGGATGGAGGACTTGACACAAACCCTGCATGCACCTTCTAAAATTGGGCCCATTGTTTTAATCATGGCTTTGACTGGTACTGTATATTAGTGCTGGAAGGGATGTCAATAACTTTCAAGAAAAATGGAGAATGACACCCGACATCTTGAGTAAAAAGAAAAGAACTTTAATTATAACCCCTGGGTTTGCAGATCTAATTCTGCAATACTGTTCCAGCTAGGAAGGAGTGCACAACATGATATTTTATTACATTTACAAAAATTATACCAAGTGCTTTACATATAAAAAGAATGCTGTTATACCCATACAATGTCGCATAAATGGTGGTTATTTTTTTATTGATTTATCTAACACAGTCTCCATAAGTTGCCATATGAAAGCAGGTTACAGGAACTCAACTTGTACTCCCTGGAACAACGCAGGGATAGAGGGGACATGATTGAGACATTCAAGTTCCTGAAGGGTATAAACAGTCTCCACACAGGAGCTCTGGTCAATACCACCAGCAGGACAAGAGGACATGAGATGAAATTGAGGAGAGGAAGATTCAGGGGCAACATGTGAAGATTTTTCTTCACAGAGTGCTTGACCCATGGAATGGTCTACCAGCTGGAGTCATTGACTCCAGGGGGATAGGGCTCAGGGCAGACTAGATGGATCAAGTGGACCTATGCATCAAACCTGTATATTGTGCTTACTATTGTTGCTTGTATCAAATCTGTTTCATGTGTTTCACTGTTACCTTGTACTCCACTGTCACCCTGTGCCATGTATTATGGTCCGGGTCGTGCCTGAAAACGGTCCCTGGGATCAGTGCACTCACCCGGTTATCAAAGTCATAAATAAGTAAAAATAAAGAAATCTTTGGTAACCGACTGTCATCAATTTCTATGTTTCTAACCCTGGGAAGCCCAGCTGGGATGCAACTCTCATGTTTTGTGTGGGCCCACTTTTACTCAATATAATAGCTGGGAGGAATGATGCTAAGTAAAGTTAAATCCTTTGCTCATGGTTATACCTCCCGTTAGGATTTCATTCAAGGTATCCTTGTTCACAAGCCTTTACTGTAACCACCATACTATACTTTCTTACTATCTGACCCTAAGGAATCAGTTCCTGAATGACACTGTAAGCAGTTAAACTGAATGTGGCTCCGCTAGATGCAGTAAGAACAGGGTGCACTGAGGAAGCAAATGGGTGAAAATACATTCTGCCTAGACTGTAAATGCTAGTACTCACAAGTCCTACACCTTTAAGTCATGGCGGCACCCATCAGGTGAGGACTTTTAATGGGGGACTCAGGGACTACTTCTGACACTGCTGTAAAGAGAGAGAGAGATATGGAGAAACATGCCTTGAGGTTAGTGGCTGTCAGAGTGAAGAAGGTCCTGACACAAATGTGTATTGTGGGGGGGGGGGGAGCAAATATACAAATACAGTATGCAAGAGGAAATTGTTTTTCTCAAAATGTTACGGCATGCACTCCATCTCCTGTTTCTGCCCATGATCTATGGCCTTCCATAGTTTGGCCCAAAATAATTGCTGCTGCATTGTATCTGCTGGCCAATCCAGATATGTTTTCTTCTTGACAAGCTTTGCCAGCCTGTGATAGGCTGAGAGTTCTTCCACTGGAATTCTCTGCAAAAACACCAACATCAGGATGTCCTTGCTCTCAGCCAGCAGCCTGTAGGTGGCCATTCGTATCTCCAAAGAGCACCAGTGACTCCGCAAGTAGTTCCGACTTATCACACACGCTGTCCATCGGCTCTTGTAGATACTGTCCATGATGTTATCCACAATATCCCGACCCAGTTCAAAATCCCTGCTATGCAAACAGACTTTAAAGAATGGGGGGCCTTTCCCTTCCAGGTTTGGGAGGAGGTTATTAATGATCCATTCTTCATCATGGCTGCTGTAAGATACGAACACATCATACTGGTACTGATCTCTAACGCCTTTCCTTCTCCTTCTGTTCAGCCAAGCCTGGAGCATGTAAAACAAATACAAAATGTACCACCAAGCATTTTTATAGACAAGCACAGCACAAATGAAAGTTAAGGTCGGAACGTAGGTACAAATGAAAAAATAGATCTCAAACTGAAATCTGCATTCGCTATCAATGAATTCAATGAAATTTGCTCTCAGGGCTCCAGTGGAGCAGTTTTGCTCTGACAGTTTTATTACATATGTCTGTGGATTGGAAACTAGCCACTCACTGAGCCAGCCATTCACACACAAACAGTCAAACATGCTGTCATAAACATACAGGTATCTCAGACTGGACAAAGGACTTAACAGCCCATCATCCAACTCTTTGAAAGTTGACTCCTTAAAAACAAGAACTTTTAGAGTGGTCAAATCTGTAAACATTTCTGAAGTAAAGTACGTGAACCCTGAATTCTTTAAGATTAAAACCTCCAATTTAAATAACTTCTTGAAAAGTTGCTGGGGGTCAAGACGCTGAAGCTGCACGTCTTCTGCAATGTCACTGAGGTAGAAAATTTCAGCCTTTTCAGATACTGAAGTGATCCATTTAGAGGGCTGACATAGTCTGGTAATGCTTCCTCTGTACCCAGGCTGTAATACAATTGCTCAACACTGATAAATAACTGTAGAGCTGAGAATGTGGTCTCCATTCCACCACAACGGAAATGTCGATTCTTATACAGATGAAGTTCATTTATGGATTTGAAAGGAAATATATTACACTTGCCTATAATAATATTAAAGGCTTGGATATATAATGTTGTCAGAGATTTACTAACAAACTGACCTCTTAATCCAATGTTAAAGCCTTGCAGTTTTAACATCTTTAAATTTACCTGGAATGCTTCAAAACGCGCAGGTTCTAAGGGATCTTCTGTACGTCCATAAGCCATGCGGAGTTCACGTAGATTCACAAGTTTCATTAGAAAAGCATCATACAATATAAACTTGTTCTGAGCCAAACCTAAAATTTGTAGGCTTGCTAGGTGTTTAAAGCTATCATTCTGAAGTGCAAACAGGTTGTTAGAATCTAAATTCAACACCTCCAGTCTCTCCATGCCATAATAGGCATCAGATTCCACAGACGTGATGTGATTTCTCTCTAAATCTAACTTGAGCAGATGATGAAGGCAAGCAAACTGGTGTGTCTTGATACTGGTTATATAATTTAAAGAAAGATCGAGGTGCTTCAGTTTTGAAATAAATGTGTCTTCAGGACACAGCTCCAGCACAGCTATCTTGTTTTTGGATGCAACCAATGAGGAAAGATTTTCCAGCGCTCGGATGAAGAAACTTGGAATTTTTTGTAACCAGTTCTCCGTCAAGTCTAAACTTTGAAGATTTTTACATTCAGCAATGCTTTCATTTGAAATAAACCTTATGTAATTACCAGACAGCAATAAATGCTTTACTTGCAAGGCAGATGCAGTCAGACATACACTAATCATGTTAGTGTAGGCTGCAGTTCTCATGTAATTCAAAGAGAGCGTTTCAACGGTTTTGATCCCAGAATGAAGAAGCTCTGTTATCTTCAGTTCACTATAATCAACAGACAAGCCCCTGAGATGTCAAAAATCATACAGACAGTATGGTGGAATTCGACGTCTCAGCAGGTTACGTGAAAGAACAAGCCATGAAATGTTCTGGGATTGACACTGACTTTTCTCAATTCTCTGTTCTATTGTAGCAACTTCCTTTGACTTAGAGACATGACAAAGTCTGTCTAATGAGTTTTGCTGAATATCCAGGTACACCAGTGTTTTCAGTGGGTATATCAGTTTTATTACTTGCGTTATATGGCTAAAAATACTTTTAATAATGCTGAGATATCGAAGTCTTTTTAATGGCTCGAAAAAGTGCTCATCAATTTTATATATCACCACTCCTTTGAGATATAAACTAGTAAGGTTCTCCAACCCAATGATTGTTTGATTATCCAATCTAAAATGCTTTGATGGATGCGTTTCAATTACCCACAGACTGTTTAGACGTGGAAGTCCCTGGAAAGCTCCAGCTGACAAGTGGATTGATCCCTTCAGATACAATGCTCTTAACATTGGAAGGCTGGAGAAAGCACATGGATATACTGAACTCTTAAGTATGAGACATAAGGTGTCTGTTTCTCTGGGAAGCTCGTCCATGATGCCTTGGATATCAGTTACTTGAGAACAGTTTGCATACACCTTAAAATTCTGCACCTGGAAACCTGAACAGTAATGATCAGAAATGACATCATTCTTGTAATACTCCTTAGGGAACACCTGACACTTTCTACTGAGCAGCAAACAGAAGGAAAAGCCTAACAACATGAGAATAAAAGCCAGTGGAAGAAGAGATCTCGACATCCTCAGGCAGATAATATCCATGACAAAACCAGAGTTGTGTCGAGCCAACAATCCTGTGCAGTTGTTTTAAACCCCTGATGGTGATGATTTCCCATGTAGCCTTTTTAATTTACCCTTTTAGTGCCAGTAAAACAGAAATGTTTTCTTTTTTTTTTTTTTTTGTATTGTGGTTTTACAGCCCTTCCTATTTGAGGAACAGGAGGTTGCTGTAGTCCAAATTAAGCTCCTGCAATTCATAAGCCACAGAAGGACTTTCTGTCAGTACTCTGCAGTAAACTCTTGCTATTTCTGTATTTTCAGAAAGCAATCCATTTATTTGCTTCTGAATCGGGGTTTGTAGATGAGCAAAACAGTTTGGGTCTCTTACCTTACCTTATAGTATACTGAACTCTTTAACACTGATACAGTAACAAACAAGCATTTGTCGATGCCGAATGTTGTCACGCTGGCATTGGCAGTGGCAGAGCTAGAGACGCATAAGAGGAATGGCAGTGAAGTATTGAAGTGATGCCAACCCCACCCTATAGAAAGTGACAGGCATTGGGGTGTGCCTTTGGGTCATCAGCTATAATGCTCATGCCATTGTACCTCACCCTACCTTGTAGACACTGACAAGTGTTGTGGTGTGCTTTGGGGTCTTCGGGCATTATGCTTACCCCATTCCATAAGGAAATACGCTGACGTGGGTGCAGTATGTGAGCATGGGGTGAAGTTTGTGGCTGAACAGTGCAAGACACACCACGATGCCTGTCAGTGGCTGCAGGGTGGGGTTGGGGTGTGGAATGGCATGAGCATTACATCTGATGATCCCAAGTCACAGCCCTGATGCCTGCCAGTCCATACTGGGTGGGGTGCTACAGTTGGAAACCCTAACATCATAGGCATGTGGTGGTAGTTTCACTCCACATTTTCAGCATGGGCTGCTTGTCAGGCCACCTCATGAAAAGCAGCACAATCACTTTGTTAGCTGAAATGTGGTTTTGCACAGCGGCTATGCCATTTAGCGACAGAGGGACAAAAACACAGTTTTGGGCAGGATGTATAGAATGATAACTATATGGTTCATGAGGAGGCACAAAAAATGGCAACGTTGAAAATCTGGAGTGGCAATATGAAATATTGGTGAAGCAATGAACATGCATACAAACTGCACAACAGACATCCGCAACCCAATTATTTGTGGGTGTTTTTTAGGCACATTTTCAACATAGGTATCTTGGAACCTCCCCTCATGAACAGTGGTGCTATGATTTTGTTAATGTGTCCCAAAAGGTGATTTCCCACAGCGAGCATGCCATTGTGCGCCATAGTTGCGGAAACGTGTTTTAGGCAGGCTGTGAAAAATGGCAGCTGTACTCTTGATAAGGAGGTGTGCACAAATGCCAGTGGTGAAAATCTGGTTTGCAGCACAGTCATTTTATGGACTTTCATCACCAAATTTTCAACATAGGCATTCTAGGACCTCTGCTCATGAGCAGTGTCATCGTCATTTCCTCAAAGTGTCCTGACACCTGGTTTCGCTCAGCGACCGTGTAATTCTGTGCCGGATGTGCAAAAACACATTTCAGCCAGGATATGTAAAATGACAGCTGTATTGTTCATAAGGAGGTGTGGAAAAATGGCAGTTTTGAACATCTGGAGTGAAAATATTACAAATGCATGAAGTCACGAGCATGCGTGCAAACTGCCTAACGCACGCTCGTAAAACACTAATTTTATGGACTTTTGACCTCAAATTCTCAAAATAGGCATTTTAGGACCTCTGCTAATTAACAGTGTCACTGTCATTTTCATAATGTGTCTTGAACATGGACTTTCCACAGCGACCATGCTATTTTGCGCCAGAACAGCGAAAACACATTTTGGTCAGGATGTGAAAAATGACAGCTGTACTGCTCATAAGGAGGTGCAGAACAATAGCAATGTTGAAAATCTGGAGTGAAAATATTATACATTTGTGAACTTACGAGCATGCGCGCAAACTGCACAACGCATGCTCATAACACAGTCATGTTATGGAGTATCGTCACCAACTTTTCAGCATAGGCATTTTAGGACTTCTGCTCATGAACAGTGTAACTGTGTGACAGTGTAACTGTCATTTTTGTAATTTGTCCCAAACATTGATTTCCCACATCAACTGCACTATTCTGCGCCAGAAGCGCGAAAACACATTTCGGGCAGGATGTGAAAAATGACAGCTGTACGGTTCACAAGAAGGTGTGGAAGAATGCCAATGCTGAACATGTGGTGCGAAAATATTGCAAATTCACTGAGTTACGAGTGTGCATAACAACTGCGCAATGCACACTCGTAAAACAGTCATTGTTTGAATTTTTCCCACCAAATTTGCCATATAGTCTTTTTAAGAGCCCCCCTCATGAACACTGGCACTGTCATTTCGTTCCTCATTCCTGAAAGGTGATTCCATGCAGTGACTGCGAAATCACCTTTCAGGACCAAATAATGCCATGACAGTGCAAGAATTCATGAGGAGGGGTTCCAAAAACCCCATGTTGAAAATTTGGTGCCAAAATTCCAAAAAATGCCTGAGATATGCAGCAAAGTTGACCCCCCCCCATTTATTCCATTACACAGCTTACCGACATTTCCTCAGTTTGCAGTCAGCTTTGAAGAGTACAGACGTGTTCGGTCCACCGAAAATGGTTGCACCGAGCTCCGGAGGTAAGTATGGGGTGAGGGGGGGGTGTGTGGGGAGGCAGGGTGCGCAGAGGGTGGGTGCGGGTTGTGGGAGGGAGACTATGAGGGACCATTTTTGTGTTACAGGGTTCAAAAACCAAACATTGTGGGACAGTTTTTTTTTCTCGGAGGATTTGGCACGCTGGGGTGGGCTCCCAGCATACCACCTAACTGTTTGGGGGGGATGCTGCAGCCAATGAGGGATTGGGCACCCTCGTTGGCACACCACAAAAGGGGGGGTTAATTTATGCCAACGGGGATTGGGCACCCCCGTCAGCACACAAGGAAAGTGGGGAGGGCAAGAGCTGAGGGGGATTGGGCACCCCTTCAGCATATAACAAATGGGGGGAGTTCTTTATGCCGATGGGGAGTGGGCTCCCCCATTGGCACATACATTGGAGAGATGGTAAGCCAGCAGGGGGATTGGGCACCCCCAAAGTCGGCAGTTGGGAGGCCGTCGGCACCATGTATACAATGTGGTCGGGCACGTCGGGAGGTCCGCTGCCTCTGACGAGCTTTGCTCGGATTGCAGCAGACCTTTCCTTAGATGTGCTTTCCACATTATCTATGCATGGTGTGGTGCCAGCATGCAGGCTGATTGGGGAATGAGGGACGCACCTACTGATGTGTGCCCTGCATTCGCCCAACAGTGACTGCGCCTCCAAAGCTGCACTACCACAATATGTTGGCTGTGCAAGCGTGCCAACATAAAAAAAATATATATATTCTTTATGTCCAGTCTGGAGCTTTTTCCATTGAATAATATGCTACGCAGTACAGTTTGTTCACTAACAAATTATCTTTTTCCGCTCCCCACACTTCATTTAATCGAGTGATCATCCTACTTCCCCATGCCCAAATAGTCAGTTCCTGGTTTTTATCCTTCCTTCTTCCTCTCCTCCAGCACTCTTGCAGGCAGCCACCCCTTCAACCAAGTGGGTTTGCTTCTCAAAGTCCTCTAGAATATACCTGAGGGAGAGAATTTGATTAAGTGATAATTGGAAAGGCTTTGCCTGGAGTTCAGTAGCCAAGCAGCTAGCCATTCCCACTTCCTGAGCTACATAAGCAGCTTCTCTCAGCCTCATTGTTAAGCACTTTTTCTTTGCAGCTGAAGGCTCTGTCCACTGAGCTAGTTGGGGCCTGCACCCCCCTGCTGCTCCTGCTTGTCTGCTGGCTTCTGTGTTTCTTTCCTGCTTCTGGTTTGTATTTTGCCTTTGGCTGTGTGTGCTTCTTCTGTCTTTGTTCCCTGTTTTCTTTGTTTGTGTGTCTGGTTTTGTCTTTTGGGGCCTTTTTTCCAAGCTCCTGGCATACTGCTACTCCAGAGCTCGTACTACTTGCTTTCAGTTACTCACAACTCAAATTGTTTTCAGTTACAACACTCAAATTACTTGCAATGCAACTGCAAACACTATATGTGTGTTCAGCTCAACCATAGCTGCTTTCCATGTTGCTTACTTAATTGCTTTCACCTGATTCTGGCTCACTCTGAACCCTAGCTGTACAGCACAATCATATTCTCAACTCATTCTCCTTGCCTCATTGCTGCACTGCCTGTGACAGCTGCTTTCAAAGTATTGTGCCTCCTTTTATTTTATGTCTATTGCATTTCACAACGCAGTGTACTCAGTATGTGCCAGTGCCTCTAATCGTGCTTAGCTGCCTGACAATGAACTTTATCCTGCCTATAAGTGTGATAATGTTCCTGCCGTTATGGCCTGAATACCTGCAACCCTGTAAATGATTGTTTTATCAGTCTGTCTATACTGTACCTGTATGTTGTTTTGTATCTTTACTCAGGTTGTTTTGTATCTTTACTCAGGGCATGTAAGCCCATCGAAATTGTCTGCCTAATCTTTGTAACTCTCTATGTGCACAGTCTGTTTACTTTTTGATGTGGCGACTTTGAAAAGGAGTCTATGACTCAAAGGATTGTAATTCAGAATAATTTAAATAAATAAAAAATACAGATGCTGCTTCTGTGTTTGTACACCTGCTTCAAGCTCTGAACTTTGCTATGCAGTTCAGTCATGTTATTCCCTTTATATACTACTGTTCTACTCTGAGGTTAGCCAAAGCTCATGCTGAGGCTGTTAAACTAGCTTTAATATCTGCATATGGTTCTCAGTCCTTCCATCGCTTCCTTGTTTGTCCTACGGTGGGGACTGGGAGGTGTTTGGGGAGTCGTGGCCCATGTGGCTAATTATTCTGTTCTAAATCCTGCCTTCGCCGCTGAAAATCCTCAGAGTATTTGTCACCTTGATTTGGGTTTGAAATGCCTGGCTGGCTTGCCCCACTGTTCAGTGCTGCTTCATTGCTACTATGTTATGCAGACCTACGTGCAGGTCCACTTATTACTACTCTGTTTACTGACCTACGTGCAGGTCCACGCTTGCTTACGTAATCGTTGCTCATTGTTTACGCAAACCATTGCTTTATGCCTACTGGCACCCCCTCAGCTTCAGCCTCCGGGATTCTGCTGCACTCAATTCTGCATTCGACTTTGCAAGGTCTCAGCACTCAATGCTCATTACGATCTCAGCACACTGTGCTCATTCAGCTCACCAGCTTTCAGCTCTCAATCAATTTTTGGGGCATGCCAGCCCTTTTATTCTGGTGCAGGGTTCCTGCAGCCAATGGTCTTGCTCTGCATTTAGTCTACATCTTGAGTGTATCCAACTTGGGGCGGGGTCCTTCTCACCTGACATATAAATGGGAATGTCCTTGCCCCGGGCTTGGCTTTAGCTGCCTGCTACATTACAGCAGCTCCTGGTGTAGAATTTAAGGCTAGCAGTGAAGGGTGGAAAAAGTTACCTCCTTTGGCTCTAGTGTTCCACTATAATGGTTATCCATTGGCGTTAGTGGTTTCCCTAGCAAGGAACCTTCACCGCATTCTCCCTACAACTGCCTCTGGTTCACCTGGTTTGAGTTTAGGGCAGGTAGACCTGATGAGTGCCTCAGCAGTCATTGCTTCTCTTCCTCCTGCCTTGGTTGCCCATATTGTTGCAGAGTTTTCTCACAACCTTTCACGGCGTTCCCACTAGAGGGTTTGAGTGAGAGCCTTCCTCCTAATTGGAATATTTTCCACCTCCCTTTATTTGGGTTTTCCAAATTGCAGCTGCAGAGCCGTCACCAACTAAAATATCCCAAGCCTGGATGAAAGGTGACCTAGGCCTTGGATCCCCAGAGATTTTCTCCTCAAAGGTTTTTTTCTTCCCTCTATTGCTTCAGGTCATAACTGTTAGTTAGCAGAGTAGTGTCCCTTAGTTTCTTAGGTAGGCTCCGCTGTTGGATGGAGGTGGATGGTGTCCCCTGCCATTCCCTCTCTCCTTAGAGGATCCCCCTTCTTCTCAATGTAACCCATCAGTATCATGCTATGCAACCTGACATTTTATTACATTATCAAACTGAGCATCTCATTACATTATCAAACTGTCTATGCTTCTCTACTACTACATCACAGTTACTTCTACAGTGTCGCAGTTACTGCTTGCTTATATGCTTCATGTCACCTCATTCTTTTGGGATATGCTTGTACTGCATTTCTTTTTGGGGATTCCTAAGGTACCTTTAGCCACGGAATCATCCTGTGGCATCTCTAGGGGTGGAACCCTCTCTGAGGGTTCCTTGCCTTTCGTACCCCTACAGTGTGGCAATTCCTCTGGAATAGAGTGTGAAAGGCCAAAACAAACCAAACTAACACAGTTGCACAAGCATAACACTATACTGGCTGCACAGGACAGTGAATTGGAAAGGCTTCACCTGGCGTTCAATGGTCAAGCAGCTAGCCACTCCCACTTTCTGAGCTATATAAGCAGTTCCTCTCAGCCTTATTGTGAAGCACTTTTTCTTTGCCCCACCATCCTCCCCTCCTCCTCCAGTGGCAGCACTCTCTCCTTTGGGGGATTCCTAAGGTACCTTTAGCCATGGAAATCATCCTGTGGCACCTCTAGGGGTGGAACCCTCTCAGAGAGTTCCTTGCCTTTCATACCCCTACAGGGTGGTAATTCCTCTGGAATAGAGAGTGAGAATGGCCAAAACAAACCAATCTAACACAGTTGCACAAGCATAACACTATACTGGCCGCACAGGACAGTGAACATTCAGTTAGGCAGAGTACAGGAAGAATAACTGGATGAAGTGGATGATTAAATGCTGAGGCCGAAGGCCAATGAGGTTTAATCTACCACTGAAGACAGTTATTCCAAGTATACTCGGGCTAACTGAAAGATATTACTATTATAGGACTAGAAATTTTTAACTCAGGATTTTAAAAGTGCTGTGGTAGGTTTTGTGCTCAGTCACATAGTATGCAAGTGAGGGCTACAGGATTAAAACTCAGGTCTCTAGGTTTGCAGCTTAGCGCTCTCAACCACTGTGCTATACTGACTCACAGAACACAGCAGAAGAGGGACATGCCTTTGTTCCTCCTTTTTGTCTGTGGACTAAAAAGATAACCTACTGTAGGTGTGTCTGAAATATGGATAACCTACTGAAGACGTCTCTGAAATGTGGTTATACCACGGACATAAGTGAACAGCCAATGAAATGGCAGTTTACCACTGGTGTAAATCCTCTGATAATCACTGGCTGATGAGCAAATAATAATGGTATAACTGGTACAAAACATAATCTACATCCTAATCCTCTGCCGTCCAGGAATAAATACAATAAAAATAAACAAACAGAGCAACATCTTTAAAAGTTGTATTTTATTACAGTAAAAAAATTAACTTTGGTATAATCGCAATAAGCCACTCAGATGATGTGGGTTATCGGGGGATTTACCATGGCTGGCGAGGATTTACTCACAAGGCGCAAACCACTCCAGCTGTGGTAAATCCCCCGATAACCCACACCCCTTCATGGCTCATTGCTTAAATGACCTACTGTGGGTGTCACCAGAATGTTGATAACCTACTGTGGGCCTGTTTAACGTGATTCTAATAGTTTGTGGGATAATAACTGACAGTTTTCCTGTGTTCTGATTGGCTGAGAACAGAAACCGGTCATATAATTTTGTATACTGGTTTGTTGAAACGGTCCACATTGAGCATACCACCTAGGCATCACCCAGGTCACATAATTATTGTTTCTTTATTGTTTCAGCTGAATCAAACTCTGCACAGTCTTCAAAGTAGTTTTACAAAATGCTTCTTTGAGGAGCCCGTTTTATCCTGATTTGTTATATTACCGTTTCCTCCTTAGTCACAAATACAGTAAAATAATAGAATGGCCTCTAACTTTGTATCGTATGCATGAGTGACTTGGCCAGGATGAGTTTAAATAAAGCAAAGGACAGTTTCTACACTCTAGGAAGAACACTTAGGGAATGATTAAGGGTGATAACTTTCTGGTATGTTTTACAGAGGCAATGAGACAGTCAGAGCGACCAGCTTCGGTTCTATCAGTTCAATGTATGGTAGAAGAAATGGTACATGGGTAAGGGGTTTCAGTTCCTGACAGTCAGGGGGCCCCACTGGAAGAACTGGTAGCAATTCAGAAGGGATGCCCTGCACCCACACGTGGAGGGCACAAGGGTGTTAAGACAGAGGTTTGCAAAGCACATAAGAGCTAGTTTAAACTATTCCATTCCATCACCCCAGACCCATGACCTGGGCACCCTGCAGCTGATGGTCCGGCCCTGCATTACGCCTGCTGTACCACACTACAGCGCCCACCCAAGAAAGCCAGGCTTTACCCATGACCTGGGCTCCCTCCCTGCAGCTGATAGTCCAGCCCTGCATTGGACAGGCCATGCCACAATACAGCGCCCACCCAAGAAAGCCAGGCTTTGCCCGTGACCCGGGCTCCCAGTGGCTGACAGTCCTGCCCTGCATCGCTCTGACTGTGCCACACTACAGCACCACACAAGAAAGCCAGGTACGCTGCTAGACTCCTCGGACAGCCTGGTTCCATACACTGCTGTTCCCATTGGCTGCCCTTTCGTTACTCTGATTGTAATTGGCTGGGTCTCACACCAGCTTGCTTCCTATTATTTTCTGAGACTGGGCTGTGAATTTTTAATTTGAACTACAGTTTGGGCTTTTAGGGATCTTACTCGCAGCCTGCCTGCTTCTAATTGTTTAGGCTTTCTCCTGTATTTGTGTAAAGGGCAGCTTCTGTTATTTTTATTGAATACACTATTTGGAATTGTTCTGGGACTGGGACAAGTGTCTTTTTTTCTTATTAATGCCCAGTTCTGGGACTGGGACAAGTGTTTTTTATTTATGCACAGTTAAATACATAGACTGCTCTGAAACTGCTTTAATGATGTTTGTTATAATTTAGTCACATAACTTAAGCTGCACTCTGCTGCCCAATTCTTAAACCCTTCTGCCTTTAACCCTTAACTCCTCAGCTGTTTCTCTCTGCCCTCTGTCTCTCTTGCCCTGGCAGAAAAGCCTGACTGACCCACTTTGATCTAACCCTATAAACGGTGCTTCTCTGCTGAATCACCTTGCTCCTTATACTTTCTTTCATCTAAATTCTCAGCTCCTCCATGGTGTACTGCCTTTGAAATGGGTACTCAGCTGTAGAGAGATTTTTCTCTGTCTAAACTCACTTCCCTACCTGCCTGCGCCATTTTTTCCTTTCCTAACTTGGAAATAACTACTACATCATCAACCCCCTCCTCCTCCCCCCCCCTTTTTTGCCTCTTCTAGTAATTATCCCATTGGCATCATAAACTAGTTGGTGACCTCCACAGCCATCTCTCCTGTTAATCCCTTGCTGTCTATCACCTCCCCTTTCTCGCACATAATCCCCTTTCTTTTGTGCTTCCTCTGAACCCACCCTTCTAATCTGCTCAATTCCCAGCCCGTATGTAACCTCAGGCCCTCTCTACTTTTCTCTCCCTTAGGATTTGCCCGTGACCCGGGCTCCCTGCAGCTGATGATCCAGCCCTGCATCGTGCCGGCCGTGCCACACTACAGTGCCCACCCAAGAAAGCCAGGTACATTGCTAGACTCCTCGGACAGCCCAGTTTCATATACCACTGTTCCCACTGGCCGCCCTCTCGTTACTCTGATTGCAACTGGCTAGGTCTCACACCAGCTTGCTCCCTATTGGTCTCCAAGCCTAGGCTGTGAATTTTTAATTTGAACTACAGTTTGGGCTTTCGGGGCTTCTACTCACAGCCTGCCTGCTGCTAATTGTTTAAGCTTCCTCCTGTATTTGTGTCCCACATGCCCACCCAGGCCACAACCTCTATTAAATATGCCTCCTCCCACCACCAAATATCAGCCTCCCAGGCCGGTCGCATGATCTCCGCCCCCTTAAAGCTGAAGGTCACTGTAACAGGTCATATTGCTGACTTCAACTTGATCACGAGGGACGAAATTACTTTTACACATCTACCCTGCCACTTCCAGACTCCCTGCTGCACCCGAATTACATAGCTTCCAGCTCAATAGCAAGCCAGGCCACATGTGTGCTCTACAGCTCTTTGCTAGGCTGTTTGGTATATGCTGTGTACTTCTGGGGTTATAAGCTGCACCTCAACACTCTGAAAGAGTTACTCGGAGGATCATGCTTAGACTTCTCAGTCACTAGATCAACCACCTGAGCTCTCAAACTGTGGTACCCTCTGACTTCTCCTTGGTGCCAGGCGCTACACCCAGTGACAAAACTCCTTATCTGTAACCACCAATTCCAATGGTAGTTTAAGGGAAACATCTTCCTTAACTCTAATTCTGTCTGTGTACCTGTTACAATGGGCAAATCTAGTCAGGTTCAAACCGACTCAAGTACTGCCTGACTCCTTTATCCCTAGCCTAATTGACCACGGGCTACTAAAAGCCTCTGCATACACCACCTGGTATGTCAGTCGACAACTGGACTGACTCTCCTAATTCCTCGGGAACTACTTATCCCCTCTCATTCTAAGTCACGTACAGTGTCTTACCTATCACCTGCTGTGAATTTAAATTTGCCACAAATGGACTTCGGAAAACACAGGGTAAGGATGCACAAACCCCAAACCCACAGTATCTTCTCCACAAGGAAGTTCCTACTAATGCTCCTCCTCCTCCTCCTATGTGGAAATGTACACCCTAATCCCAGCCATCAGGGCAATGCAGACAACCTTGGACCTAAGTGTAGAGGGCTAAATCTGGCAGCCATGAATATATGTAGTTGTAGAAGGTGTGGGATAAATGACAGACCCCAGACAGTAATATTTAGTGCATAAAAAACACAATAAATGTGTTTATCAATTTATTTGCAAACACTTTGCAAAAACAAAACAAAAAAAAATACATATTTGCAGAAAGAAAATTGTGGGTGTTAGTCCATCACACCATTTCAACACATCAGGAAATACTTCTTCTTGAGACTCCTGTCTTTCTTCTATATATTCAATATCCAGTACTTAATTCCCAAGAATACAATGTGTAAGCTCTCACACTAGCTCCTTCTCCCTCAGTGGTCAGAAGATACTGACCCACACACACTTCTTAGTCCCCTGGTGGCAGGTTTTACAGCAATCCTTAGGGTGACATCACAATCAGGGGATCAGCCACTTAACATAAAATAGACCTTTATGTGGTCCTATTTAAGGTTATTTTGGAGCATTCTTGTACAATAGGAAAAACAAGCATTTATGTTATATTCCTTACATGAATATATCCTAAGATATCAGTTTTAGATCATCCAAACCTTAATTAGGGGGTCTCTACCTCATTTGGAGCATAGCTCCTCCCACTTGCTGTGACCTCATCTCTCCGGATTTTTACAAAAGCAGTCACTTCACGGGCTTACAGTCCTATAGTAGGAATCTCCCCATAATGGCAATAATTCAGGTAATAACAAAAGAAAAACATTTATTTGTTCATTTTCAGATGTTTTATATACAGGAATGCCCAGCCTGGACAGGGGAATGACAAATGAGGGGCGCGCTCCCTATTTGCCTTCCCCTTGCCAGCCCAGGAGACCTTCCATTACAGCCTATTTTATTTTAGCAAAACAAGAAGTTTTTCTTTACTACCGCAACAAGCGGTTCCCTTTTTATTTGCTTCACCCAACATTGGACTTGCAGCATAGCATTTCTGGGCTTCTTAAAGGGGCACCAGTTACAATAACACATAGCACTTCACTTTTGACACAGAGGCACCTATTTCCAGTGCTGAAGCGCAACATAAACAAACTGGGGGCACTTTAGGAGCACAACCATTGCTCAAACACAGAGCTCCTTACAGAAAAAGGATAAACTTTCATTGTGCAACCATAAGGGTTTTAGGATTATTTAAAGGGACAGTAAAGTTTGTAGAGATATGCCAGGTTGGCCACCCTGACATGAAATTTAGTAAAGAAAGGAGGAAGAAAAAGATGAGAGAAAAGTAGGAAAAGAAGATTTGGGGGTTACACATTTTTACTTCAGGACTAAATATTCATAACAGGGGCACCCTGTAACAGTAGTCTACTCCCAAAGATGGTGCAATTACAGGCAGGGGTTACCTTACACAACCCTGATGTAATTTGGCTGACAGAGACCTGGTTATCCACAAGGGTTAAATATAGTGAGGTAGGGCTATCTGGCTACAAGTCCTTTAGGTGCGACAGGAAAGGGAGAAGGGTAGGGGGATGCCTAATCTATATCAGAGACTCCCTGAAGGGGGTGGTGCTACCCATCTCAGCCAGTGCTGAGGATCACAAGACTCTCATGATAAGTCTCTTGTTTGGGCCCTACAGCAAATCCCTTGTCATTGCTTGTGTCTACATCCCACCAAAAAAGGCTAAGGAGGGATTAAACAGAATTCTTGAGGCCACAGCAGGCTTCGTTAAGAACAGCAAGCTCATTGTGATGAGGGACTTTAATCTAAACTGGCTAGGCACTGAGTCACCCCATCTAAAAGACATGGTAGCTAGCTCATATCTCATGCAGCTAGTTAGCAAACCCACAAGAATGAACCTAAAGTCAGGCAAGCACTCTCTTCTTGATTGTCTCTTTTCTAGCTCCCTAGAAAGGATATCAGAGGTTAAGGTGCTCCCTGATTCTCTAAGTGATCACTCCCCCATCACCTGCCTGTGGTCTAACAAATTTGAAAAAGTTCCTCTAATTACGGTAAAAAGCAGAGTGTTGAGAAAAGGTAGTTAATCACTTTAAAAGCGGTGCTCACCAGTATAGATTGGTCACCTCTTGATATTCTAGACGATCTGGATAAAGTACTCCAATACTTTATTGATAAGTTTAATATGATATGTGGCCATTTCGCACCGGTCAAAACTAGGAAATCCCGTGGCTACAATAATGAATGGATCACCAGTTACCTACTGGACCAAATGAGGGAAAGGGACAATCTCTGATGCAGAGCTAGGACATCTGGGAATCATCAAGACCCGCAGAAGTACAGGACAGCAAGAGAAAAGTGCACCCACTTGATACGGTGTGCCAAGGCAGACTACTACAGGGATCAGCTTGAAAATAACTGGGTGGACGGGAGGTGGTTCTGGGATAAAATAAAGGAACTTACTTGTAAGGTTGACAAAGTACAACCCCAGGTGCTAAAGATTAATGGCTCAAATTCAATGGATCTCTACACCACTGCTGAGGAGTTCAACTCTGCCTTCACGGACCTAAGCTCTGTACTCCCAGCCGACTACCTAAGACCCATTGAAACCGACCCAGTGGGCACTCTTACGTACAACAATCATCCAGATTTCTAATTCAGGCGAGTCACAGTAAGGGAAGCCCTGGGCTATGTTAAAAAAGTTTTAGGGAAAACAAGACTGGAAAGTGACAACCTTGGCATGAAATTGATTGTGCTGGCCATCGATGAACTGATCGTTCCCATCACTAAGATCTTTAATAGGTCCCTCATGCTTGGTAAGTTTCCCACTATTTGGAAACAAGCACTAGTTACCCTGGTTCACAAAAATGCAGACAGGACCCTAGCTTTCAACTATAGGCCTATCTTGATCCTCTCTCCCCTCTCTAAAGCACTAGAGAAGGCTGTGGCAGACCAAATCACGGAATATATACAAGTATCAATTGTAATTCCCCCAGCAGCATGGATTTAGGCATCACAGCACAACAACAGCCTTGATCTACTTCACCGACTATGTACACACGACTATGGATGAGGGTAAATTGGTTGGTTCGATCTTTATCGATCTGACTAAGGCATTCAATACCGTCTGCCACCCTCTTCTCCTGATTCAGTTGTGAACTCTCAGAGTAGCCCCTGAAGCAGTCTGGTGGTTCCAAGTCAACTTTTCCTCCAGATCCCATTAGTTAAGGTACAACAGTCTGTGTCTGCTGCTAAAAAGGTCTCCACTGGTGTCCCACAAGGGTCCATCCTCGGACCCTTGCTATTCAGTCTATTTTTCAGTAATCTCCCCGATGCATGCTGCAGTAAAATTATTTTATATGCGGATGGCGCAGTCATCCTAAGCAGTAATACCTGCATTAAACACCTACAGTCCGATCTGCAGTCATTCTTCTGACACCTGGAAACCTGGTTCTTCTCCCAGGGGTTACTTCTCAAATACAAAAAACTAAAACAATGCTACTATCGAGCCCTCAACTAAAAAAGAGGGGCCCTGTCCTGACAGTCACCAACAAAAAGGCAGTCCCCTTGGAACAGGTCCACTCGTTCAAATATCTGGGAGTCTTGGTAGACGATACTCTCTCCTTTGTGCCACACATTGACATGGTGGTTAAGGCAATGGACATCAAACGGGGAGTCTTGTATAGGCACAGAAAAAGCCTCACACCCAGTGCCCTCAGGATCTCAGTCTCCAGCTCCATTCTTTCCACAGTAGATTACAGTCTAGTAGTCTATGGTGCCACCACAGATACGGCTCTCAAATGGGTGACTACTGCTCAATGCTGACTATCTCACGCACACTTGCACCTGTACGTGCAGTCCAACCTTCTATCACTCAGCAACAGAATTATATACCAAACCTGTCTTCTAGGGAGAAAGGCCATGCTCTCTCAGACCCCACCCTGCATCTCCAACCTGGTAAAGGTAGCTAACTCAAATTACAATACCAGGAGTACAGCAGCGACATCCCCGAGTGCCCCATTTCACAGAACTGTTCTGGGACAACGCTCCTTTTCCTACCAAGCTCCACTTTGATTCAATGAGACCCCTGTAGCTGCACTAAGCACAACAAATCTCTGGGCCTTTAAAACTGAAATAAACACCTCCTTAATCTGAACAACTGCAATTGCCTGTAATGAGTTAGCTCTTCCCCTTCTTGTTATCCACCCATTCTCCCTTCACTCGCCGTTGACCCGTTCGACACCTCCTCCTTATCCACTGCATCTTCCCACCATAATCACCATTTCCCCTTCCCCCTCAGCACCCACTTCTCATCCCTCACTCCTTTCCTCCTGCTTTACCCTACCTTTAAGATCCCCCCTTTTTATTCTGCTCCCTACCCAGGATCTCTCTGCTTCCTGCATAGATCCTCTCTCTCCCCACCTGTCCATGTTCCCCCACTCCTCCCCACTGTCCTCCTGTTTATCCTTTACTGGACAAGGCCCTTTGGGGCTGCAACATTTAAGGGTCTCTCTCTCCCACCTGTCCACATCCCCCCTCCCCCTTCTCCTCCCATCATGTCCTCCTGTCCACCCTATACTGGACAAGGCCCATTGGGGCTGCAATGTTATGAACTACAATCACTGTTAAAGTTTACGCTTGTGATCTACTCCTGTGATATACTCTAGTGTTTACCCTATTTGCACTTGTAATTTACTGTTCGTACCCACCACTGTATTTAATCTGATTGTTTTGTCTGTTTTCTTGCTATATTGGATGTGGCACCTTTGTAAAAGAGTTTGTACTCAAAGGTGTTTCTGAATCATTAAATAAAAAAAAAATAAATAAAAAATGTACTTTCTTCTTTCATCTTATGGCAGTCTTACCAATAAATAGGGGACAGCTTTTGTAACTCTATATGAAATGATCAGATAGCAACACAATAAGCTGTTAATATCAGCTTTATAAAATGAGTGTATGCCTCTGGAAATGCTATATGTTATTGTAACCCCACACCACTTTTGGCAAGTTGCACACTCCCCTTTAACAGAACTAGTACCCACATATGGCATAGCATTTATTTTTGGCAGAAATACTCAGACTGGTACCAACCCTAGCTGTAGAATGCATACCCAGGCTCATTATCTAAAGGAAGGGGTTGGGGTTAGAATTGCCAAAAATGAACCTTTGTGAAAACAACCGGGTCCAGGGGGGAGGATGCTAGGTGTATGCTAGACCTAACTGCTGAGGGGGCCTCATTAATTCCACACAGAAGCAATGATCCGATTGTCCAATGCAGCAGCTGGGATTGTGCAGTATGGCTTTATTCACAGATGTTACTAAAGCACCAGTGTACCCCCAAGGGTCGGTCATGGCAAACAAGTCCTCCTTCATTCCACATCTCTTTGCCAGGGAGTACAGTTCTCCACAGAAACAATTCCTTTCTTTTCCCCATGTTGTATGCTCATGGACAGTTGCCACACACCCTAAACATTTCCATTTTCCCAGTGAGTGCACATTTGTGGACTGTTGCCACATACTCAGAACATCTTCTTTCCCAGATAGCTAGATAGACAGATATTTTATTTATAAAAGTGCTCATCTCCAGAGACTCGGGTGCTGGTATCCAGTGATATGGATGAATACAATTGGGTGACTACATTTGAGTGACTACCTTTGAGCACCCTGCAATAGAACGAGATGGATATGTTAGCGAATGTAGATATAGCAAGGGACGGTGAAATAATAATAGCGAGTGTAGAGAGAACGATGGTAGGAGGTAACTATGATGTAGAGGCTGTATTAAGTAGTTCTGGGTGGTCAGTTGAGCAGGCCGTGTGGTCTAGTGGAGGCAGTGTATGTCTCTAGTACTGAAGGATTCAGCTCCGAACCTCGGCAGGAGTGCCATATTTTTTCCGATTTCTGTGTGTGCACTTAACTTTTTCGTGTTCCCCCAGTGTTAGGCTCCCCCTTGGAGTTGGTTATAATAGTTAGGGGGGTGAGGGTGGGGGAGCTTATCACCCCACATTAAACATGTAGTAAATGTTTTGGGTTTTCCTGTGGTTTGGACCATTGCTGTCTGTGGTCCCACTGTTGTGCACTTCGCTGATGCGATTTTTTGGCAATGTGCACTCGCTCATATGTTGATCGCTGTTGTGCGTTTGCTCATATGACATGGAACCCTGGGTGCTGTACAGTAAAAAACAACTATATATATATAACACACACACATATGACAGTTTATCATTGGAGCAAATTTAAAATTCCTGTATCCATCCCTTAAAACAATTGATCAGTCAGTAAAAGCGTGTTGGAACAAATATGTTTTTAAACATTTCTTAAAGGCTTCTACCGAGGGGGCCTCCATTAAATAAACAGGAAGGGATTTTCACAGGGTAGGAGCCACCACTCCAAATGCCCTGTCCCCAGAGTGCCACAACCTCATGCAGGTAGGGGTATTATCCCTTGGGATAGCACCACCATGGGGTTACACCTGTCCTAGTAGACATTTTCAATGAAATATTACAGGCTGGGTCTGTCCCTCAGGAAATGTGTAGGGCAACTATGATTTTTTTTTTTTATTCCAGATGGTGAATCAGTCCCTCTTCACAAACCGGAGACTGATTAGTATGTTGAACACAGACATTACAATTTTGGCTCAACTTCTGGCACGCAGACTAGCTAAGGTGGGAAAAGTGCTCATCTCACCATTTCAGACCATTGTGCTGTGCTTCAGAGATCCCACTTCGATAACCTTTCTTTAAGCAGTGAACTGTTAGATATAGTTGGGGCCTGCCACCTGGTTTTTTTTTTTGTTTGTTATCATTGGACCAACAGAAAGTGTACATCAGGGCCTGTCACAATTGTATCTTTAAAGTGTTATAACGCTGTGGATTACCCACAAAATTTATGGACTGGATAGATGCCCATATAAGAATGCTTACATTATACCCACTGTCAATGGCTGAAATGGTAACATCATCCAGACCAGCAAGGAGGTCAGACAGGGGTGTCCATTCTTTTGTACTATTCTGTATATTTTTGGGGGATTCAACCATTTGATCAGGTGAACCAAGGACTGCCCTGATATTCAGGGAGTTGTAGCTTACCCAGGCAGACCTCCTATAAAAATGTTAGCATACATGGACAATCTGTGGCATTGTCTGAAAGACAGCTTGTCTGACCTACCCATTATCCATGTGATTACACATTTTGAAAGAGTCTCTTGTGCTAAATTGAACTTGGGGGGGGCAATGCCAGGGAATGCCCATCAGTCCAATCTGTTCAAAAAAAAAAAACTTTCAAAGGAAACTGCAGACCAGGCATGGTCTGTGGAAATAGTGTAGGTAGGACAAAATGGGCAGACTGGATGGGCAAGCAGTCCTTATCTGCCATCAAATTCTGTGTGTTTATAAATCTGACTACTCAGATTGCTGTTGATACTAGTCCTTTGAAAATGTTAGCAATAGGTTTTGGGCCCCTGATGATGCCCTATATAACAGAGAACAGATATTATCTATAGCCACCACTAAAATATTACTGTGGGAACATAATATTCTTTCCAAAAGAAATAGGATTTATCTCTTAAAACTGTTACTCTGCCACTATTTTTGCATGTGGTCTAAGTTTTCCCACTACCTTTAGACACTAAATTATATATCCTTTTTTCCAAGGTCTCTAAGGAAGTAGACTCAACCCCCCCATTAAAAGGGAACACACTTATCCTGACTATGGTAAAGGTAAGGTGAGGCGAGGCGAGAATGCTGAATCCCATTGTCTTTTCCCACGCCTTGTTTTTTTGTTTTAAATTTTTGTCTGATCTTACTTGGAAAAGCTAACTTCTGGGTTCCATTTATGGATGAGTAGTTATCTCCACTTAAAGGAAAATGGGACGCTGCCTGTTTACAGTCTCCACACTGCTTAACTGGCTATACAATACCTAAGGGAACCATGTCATTGCTAATTGAATTAAGACAACAGCACATACTACCATCATAGGTTATGTCCCAAACAAGGAAATAGGTCTATGACTTGGTTATGAATACTAAATTCTTACTGCCACCTTCAGCTTCCATTTTTGTTCTCCAGGATGGGAGCACACTGTATTCCTCCAACTCACTGATAACAGAATTCCTCTGCCTATGTGGAATGTACTTCACTCTCATCACAGGAAATTGGGAGTTAGAAACTCCCCAAAATATGGATCAGTAGAAGAGTAATTGCCCTAGACCCAACTGTGGATCTCAATTGGAAACTGAAACACTTCTATCATGTCCACTGTCAATGGTCTTTTGGAGCATTCTTACACGGGTATGGAATGATAAATCTCACCCCCCCATAACCTATGAAATAATTATGTTGGAATTATATCCACATAGAATGCAGAAATACGACTCTAGATTTGTTCCATATGCAAGTATTTCCTGTGGCAGGTGAGGTGTGCATACACTTTGCAACAAAATGTGTCCACTGCAGCTGATACAGTGGCTACTACTGTCCTGAATTGCCTTCAGAAAATCTATTGCACAGAATCTCAAACTCTGTTTTCCACACAGTTTGTGCATCTCTGGGGCTGCTATTCATGGATCACTGACTCTGGTTGATCTCATCACATAATGCTGTCAAATTTGCTTGACTTTCTGTATTAACACTCAATACAAAACTTCACAATTTTTTGTATGCTTGGATATTGACAGCTTTTTTTTTTTCTTCTTTGTTCTGGTGAATGTTAGTTTCCTCTGCTGATTGTGACAGGTTTGTCATTTCTTGAGAGGAGGGAGGATGACGTCAGTTTCTGCCAAGAGGAGCTGAAGCAAGTCATTGAGTAGGATGCGGTCATATAATTAAATGGCAGCATGTATTTGCTAAACTAATCCCACATAATTACCTATTGCTTCTTTTCTTTAGTGTTGGTTTAAAGGTTTTACTTTTTCCAGCAGTATATTCTTTGGTCAACAACGATCACTGTATGATATTTTGGGTCTAAGAGCACGCTAGTAAGATATTATGCATGCGGGACTCCATGGTCTAATTTGCTGGTTTACCCCCTGGTAGATTATTTTCTACTTTTATGTCAGCCCTTCACTTCTACGCTTGATATTTGTAATTAACAAAGGCAATAAGCCAAGAAGCTTGCTTAAAACTCTACTGGAAAAAAAAGGGGGGGCAGTGAAAACGGGAAGTTGAGCGGTTGAAGAAGCTGGTGACACGGTATGTCGAAGTCACTGAAAAGTGTAAAGGAGATCACTAGAAATCATAGAGGTAAAAAAAAAAAAAAAACAGAAAAGGGTAAGAAAAATACAGAGGATGCAGCACAACTTGACAAGTATCTGAATCCAAATCCAGAGAAAAATTCCAATGACTGGGTAAGTGAACCTCTGCTTTCTCCACTACTAGATACCCCTTTAAAGCAAAATAAGAACAAAAACCTTAAGTCAACTGGAAAAATAACAGTTGCACAAAATAAAAAGGCCAGATAATACGGAGGTTAAGGAAAAACAACAGAATACTGAACAAACAGAAATGGAGGGCACAGCGGTTACTGAGCAGGAAGACATGCCTTTGAATTTAAAAGTTTGAATGAGAGAGTCATTACTAAAGGAGGCACCTGATATTCAAGAAAATGTAATGCTCACACAACAGCAAGCACATACATCATACTCGTTTAATAACAAGAGGTTAACAGTTACAGAACAAGAAGACATGTTTCAACACCAAGGCCATATTTTTCCCCACTCTATAGCAAGCACTGCGGAAGCTATCACAGGCACTGCTGATATAATGCAACCTGTAGAAGCTTTAAGGCAAGATATGCTTAATGCTTTGGGAGAACTGGGCCATTCAATAAAAGGAATCTCCGATACAATGAACACCTTAACAGAGAAAATGTCTACCCTGACAATAAGGACACAAGAGCTAGAGCAATGGGTCTCCCAGGTTGAAGACATTAAAGGACCCTTATTAAAGATAAAAACACAGCATGATAGTCAGATTAAGATCTTAACAAAAATAGCTGACCTGGAAGATAGATCCAGAAGAGGAAACATAAGACTGAAAAATGTTCCAGAAGGCGTAGAAGGAACCGGGGACCCCTTAGTGTATTTTGAAAAAATGATTACCAAAGCAGTGGGGAAAAAATATCCAGAGCAGAAAACAGCTCTGGATTAACCTCATTGTGTAGGATCAAGGTATAGTAATGGAACTAGTAATTACCCATGTTCTGTGCTGACAAAACCACATAGATTCCAGGACAGAGAAACAATATTACAGAAGGCAAGAACTGAAAAAGGGTTAAAATTCACAGAATATAAGTTCAATACATACCCCAATTTATCAATGGATACAATGAATAAATGGAAACTTTTTAATCCTTTGAAGAAAAAACTATATGAAAAGGTATACGTTCTACAATGCAGCACTCGGCCAAACTACGATTCATAGTAAATGGTAAAATCATGACTTTTGATGATTACGAAGAAGCCGAGGAGGTTTATGAAAAAACTATGGCAATATAGCAGGACAATCATCCCACCCAGGGAGACCTCACTCATATGATTAATGCATATAAGGAAGAAAAAAAGAAAGCAAAATTAAAGGAAAGCAGGGGGAAAAGAGGGAGGGGAGAAAGAAAGGAGGTAAAGAAGAAGGAAGGGGTGGGGAAAGAAAAGGATGAAAGAAAGGCAAGGGGTAGGAAGAGAAGAGGAAGAAAAGAGAAAGAGGAGGAAGGAGGGGAGGAGGAAGAAGAAAAGAAGGGGAAAAGAAAAAAGAGAATATATGAGGGGGAGGAGGTGATGGCAAGAATTCTTGGAGGGTATACACAAATACACCAGAAATAAGCCAGGTATAGTATAGATATAGGGTTGATATGTATCATCATGGGGAGAGTGGTGCCCTGCCTTACCTTTCACTTTCTGTACTTAATTTTTTCTTTTTTTGTACATAAAGTGGATACGTTTAGCAGAAATAGTAAGTGAGAAATAGTAAGAGAAATATGTATGCGAGAGAGCCAACTCCCCTCAACTCCACCCTTGAAATCTTATAGGATTCTGGAAGCTCCCCGTGTCGAACTGGTGAGGAACTCGCTATCTACTTATCCCCTATACCTTCACTTTCTTGTTCTCTGAATGAAGTAATAATGAAAGGAGAAAGAACAAGCAGTTAGTGCTCCTTAATCAGGAGTGGAGAATGAGGTGGATTAACCGTAAGTGAGAGGAGTGATTTTTTTTTTTTTATAATTTTTTTCTTTCTTCTCCACCCTCTCCCTTCCCCCCATACAGTATGAAGAGCTAAATAAAGGAGCGTTGAAACATAACAGAGTAAAAAAAAGCATTAAAATACAAAAATGTTTGTTATTGGGATGGAGGTGGGAAGATGGAGATGGAGAAAGAAAGGGGGATCTGTTTGCACTTCTCTTTATTGTAGTTTACTGTACAAAAAGATAAATTAGAATTAAAGAAGGATAAACAAGAAAATTAAGATTGTTTGAAAAAAGGAAAAAGGAAGAAGGAAAAGAGGAAAAAAAAAAGAATGATAAAAAAAAATGCAACCACATCAACAAAGCGCAAGGGATGCCATACAGCACATCTCTGCAAATAAGGGGAGAGGCGGGGATCAATGGATTCCCCAGGAGGGTATATGGGGGGGGTGATAAGATCTTTAAAAAAAATTAAAGGGGGAAAGAGTCTATTTAAGAATGGGGAAAAGACAAAAAATAGATGGGGAAAAAAATGAAAATGGTGGACTTTAAGAAAAAAAAAGACAATTAGTTAATATATGGAAGGGAATGATCCAGGCTAAAAACAAAAAAAGCAAAATGACTACATTAAAAATATTATCATGGAATATTAAAGGATTAAGAATCAGAACAAAAATGGTTGCGATTATAAATTATATAAATAATAAAGGTATTAATTGCTTGTTAATACAAGAATCACACTTCTTAGAATCAGATTTTGTATGGTTCCAGAAAAAATGGGGTAAGGGTATACATTCACCTTATACTTCACAAACTAGAGGGACTGCCGTGTTCTTTCATAGAAGAAACCTCCAACCACATATAGTGAAAGAATTTAGGGATCAAAATGGGAGATATGTAATCACTGAACTAAAAATAGACTACCAAGTTCTGACAACAGCAACTATTTATGGCCCCAATTATGATAAACCATTATTCTTTTCAGACTTTTTTTTGCAGTTGTCAAGTTTTAGCTCACCATATATTATGGGGGGGACTTTAACTTAGTATTAAATAAATCAGATAGAACCTCAGCAGTATATAATTTTAAATCAGCAGTTAAGGTTATAAAATATTTTATGGGTGACCTGAAACTAGTGGATCCACGGATACATTTGAAGGAGGAAAATAAACAGTATTCCTGTTATTCTAAAATGCATTATTCATATTCAAGAACAGACTATTTTTTAGTCTCAGAATCTATATCATATACGGTCAAAAAAGTGTTGTATCCAGGAATCTTGATTACTGATCATTCTCCTTCTATTTTGGATATACAATTAAATCATCAAATGCTAATTTCTCCATCATGGAAAATGGATCCACAGGTTTTCAAGGATACAGGTAATTATGAAATAGTGGAAAAAGAAATAAGGGAGTTCTTTGAAAGAAACCTAACACAAAATATAGATTTAATGGTGGTTTGGGACTCTTTTAAAGCCTGGATAAGAGGGCTATTACAGAAATTGGGGGAAGAAGGAAAAAAATGGCTTCAACAATATAAAACGCTGGAAAAACAACATTAAAGTATTGGAACAAATCCATTCTTCAACGCAAAATATGCATATTTTTAGACAATTAACAACAAAAAGAGATCTATATAATAAATTGATCACAGAAAATGCAGAGAATCAAATACTAAAAACAAGAGCAAATTACTGTATTAATGCAGGTAAACCTTTAAAACGAATGGCTTGGCAAACAAAAAAAGATCAGGAATGAAATAATATAATGCAAATAAAAGACAATAAGGGAATATTGATGCAACATCCAACAGATATAATGAATACATTTGTAGAATACTATAAAGAGTTATACATAGCTCAGAAAATTTGGTAGATCAGGCCAGTATTTTGGAAAAAATAAATTTAAACCAATTAACAGATGAAATAAAAAATACAGTAGATCAACCATTTACATATTTAGAAACAGAAACTGCAATAGAAGAAATTAAGTTAGGTAAGGCACCTGGACCAGACGGTAGACAACTTGAATTTTACAAAAGATTTAAAGAGATACTAATTCCTATTTTTGTTGAAATATTTAATAAAATAAGCAAATTGAAAAAGATCCCAAAGACTTTTTTATGAAGCAATAATACTTCTTTTTCAAAAACAAGACAAAAATCCTGATCTGTGTAAATCATATAGACCAATATCATTGTTAAATTTCGACTATAAAGTTTTCTCCAAAGTTCTTGCCATGAGAGTAGATAGGTTTCTACAAGTTAAAATAAATCCAGATCAAAATGGATGTATTAGAGGCAGAAAAATAATGAAAAATATTAGGTGAACCATAAACTTAGTGGAAAATAGAGATGAGAGTTTATATTAGTACCAGTGGATGCAGAAAAAGCATTTGATTGTGTCAAATGGGAATTTATTGTACAAACAATGCAGAAAATGAATTTTGGCAGGAACTTTATGGAATGGATAAAAATAATATATTATCTTCCTACAGCACAAATAAAAATTAATAATGTGTTATCTTCACCATTCAATTTATCACGAGGAACAAAACAAGGCTGTCCTATTTCCCCCGCTAATATTTGCAATCTCCTAGAACCATGGGCAGAATATATTAGACAGAACAACAATATTAAAGGAATTCTATATAGTAATACTTATCATAAAATAAGTTTATATGCAGATGATGCTCTCTTGTACATGGATAATGACCAAAATCTATAATGGAATTCATATGGGTAACAGAACAGATTGGGAAAGAATCAGGATTTAAAATTAATTATGAGAAAACCTCGATATTTAAAACTTTAGATATAGGGACAGCAGTATTTAAAAATATCAAATATTGTTTGGAAGCTGATTCATTTAAATATTTAGGGATTATAATTACTAAAAAAGTTAGATAACTTAATAATAGAGAATCCTGAAAAACTTTTACAAACAATAAAAATAGATTTAGAGAGATGGAAGAGTTTACCATACATTTTAATTGGTAGGGTTAATTTGGTAAAAATGCAGGTTCATCCTAAAATTGTGCATGTTTTCCAAGCCCTACCAATAGAAGTACCTATGCCATTCTTTAAATCCTTAAAAAAAATAATTATCAACTTTGTATGGTTAAATAAAAACCCTAGGCTAACACATAACAAATTGGTGCTCCCAGTAGAACAAGGAGGATTAGCTCTACCCGACTTTTATAAATATTATTTGGTTTCATTGGTGGTTATAATTTGGAATTGGTTAAACTGCCAGATAGAAAATAGAAACTCTGTTATAATGGAGCAATCAATAGGGAAATATCAGACTTTAATGTACTTTTTATTTTCAGGACAGAAGTCTGATAGAGCTAAATTAAAGACCCTTCCAATCTCAATGAGCACAACACTTAAATGTTAAACTCAACTCCATAGGGTCTTAAAATTCGATATATGAATAATAAAATACATCCCCCTGCATAATAACTGGAACTGCCCTTCATCTATTAATGATCAGATCACTAAAGTATGGTTATCATATGACCTGACAGAAACTGGTCAATTATTTGATAAGGACGTATTTATGACATCTGATAAATTAAGAGAAAAATATCCTATACCTTTTACACATTACTTTAAATATATACAAATTAAATAATACATAAAAAAAGACTAATGGAGAACTAAAATTAAGAACTACACCATTCTTAGAAAAATTAGAGGAACAAAAATAAAATAAAAATTTGATATCAATACTATATATATATATATATCTTTATTTGGAATCACTATAAAAGAGATGGACAAATTAAAACAGAAATGGCAAACGGAATGGGGAACTGAAATTATAGAAGAAATTTCTGAGGAATTATGGAATGAGATTTTGGGATCTGTATTTAGGAACATTAAATCCACTATTTAAGACAAATTCAGTACAATATTCCACACAGAACATATCTTACTCCATATAAATTGCATAAAATTAATTGTGAAATAAATGACTAATGTCCAAGATGCACTACAATGGGCACATTGATGCATTTAATTAATAGCTGTCCCTTTTTAACAAATATTTGGTCCAAAATGTATAATATGATTAAGAAAGTTATAAATAAACAAATACAGTTTAAGATATTGTTTACTATGTTTGGTATGATGGTGCAAGGTAATATGATAGACCAGCCCCAACAAGTCTTTGTATTAATAGCACTGACAACTGCAAAAAAATGTATATTAACAAAATGGAAAGACCCTAAGCTGCCAACTTTTAAAACTTGGTTAAACTATATGGTGGATGCTATGAATCTAGAGAGAATTCGGTTTATTAAAAAGACAGGATGAGATATTTGAAAAGATATGGCAACCCTTTCAAGACATTATATCCGAAGGTGTATAAATAAAGGATGAAAAGAGATCTTGATAGTAGGAGAATTACGAATAGTGATAGGAACAAAATAGTAAGCCTGGATCATGTCCCTAGGTTAGAGCAGAGTAGGAGGTAATGATGTAAAATAATTTAATGGGTAATAGTCTGGTGCAATATGAATACCAGATAAACTATATTCCCCATTTTGTTAAGATTGAACCTCAAAAAAAAAAAAAAAAGGTCTGTTATTTCTTATTCTGTTCATTTTATTCACCCAGTTTGTACAGCACCATTTATAGTCGTACTTTAATTCTTTGCATGTTGATTCTTATATATGTTTATAGGGCTAGTGGTAGTTTCTTATGAGATAAGAATGTTATCTCATGCTGGTTTGGGCAAGAGGACCACGAAGCAAAGCCGAGTGGTTCTGTCAGCCCAAACCAGTACGAGATAACATTCCTATCTCATAAGAAACAACCACCGCTAGCCCTGTAACATATTATAAAGTGGTGGAACTGCATTACAATGCTCAATGTGCACCCGGCAGTCTTCATTGCTGTTAACTAGTTAAAATAGTTGTTAAGTCTTTCTCGTTGGGCCAGTCACGGAATGCTGCATAAGTTAGGCCAACCAGAGGCTTGTCAGTTTATTGCTTTCCTTTTTAAACACAGTGGTTTTGAATTAAAAAAAAATGGCTGATTGGAGTCTAAAGAGCACCAGTGAGATTTTCTGGGACTGTTTCAATAAATGAAACGAAAGAAAATGTATCATCTGTAGTGTTTACATCATTAATCCGTGACTACAGGGTGTCACTAAGTGCCTGATTTGTTTCCAATAATTCTTCCCTTTTTCTACAAATGTTGTAATCTACGGCGACATACGCATTTGATTCCACTAAGCCAAATCAGTTGCATGCCGTATTTCCAACTTGCAAAAGTACTGCAACTTCTCATACATAGTGACAATCACTGTTTAATGAGAATCCATGTAGTGTGAATAGCTGTGTAACGGTGCAGGAGGTGCCTACTGTATGCTGGATAAGAGGTACAGTAGATGGCACCTCCCGAATGGTGGAAGCAGTTCCATCGCTTTATAATACTCTGTGTATGCTTTTCTATTTATTGTACGCATCATTTTCTTTTAATAAAATTCCATAATCTTTTTGATTTTCAGTTTATTGTAGGAAAAACTGCATTGATCCACTCACAAGGAGGTCCTAGACACATAACAGCATACTAAAAAGGACAAACAACAAACTGAACATGAAATTTAGAACATTAGTAAGAGGTTTTGATTTTTGGTTCTCACTAGCTATACAGTGGAAGGAATCACTCTTTTCAGGTATAGATTTTAGGTATGCAAGTGAAAAGAGGAAGACCGGGGAGGAACTGTAAGATTAACCAGTATTTGTCAATGGCAAAAGTTTGTTGTGTGCACTGGTGCCATTTGTGGGGGGGGGAGGGGTTATGAGCCGGTGTTGGCAAGTTTCAACATGAGTTCATGACTTCATTGTTTTTTTAATATTTTTACACCACATTTACAACATAGCCGTCTTATTACGCCACCTCATGAAGAAAGGAGGAGTACAATTTCAACTCCTGTCCAAAAGGTACTTTCACACAGTGACTGCAAAATCACCGTTCAGGATGCGAAAAGACATTTTGCCCAGGATCTGGAAAATGACAGCTGTCACATTCATGAAGTGCAGTGAAAAGATGGCTACGATGAAAATTTGGGGTCAAAATATTAAAAAGTACCAAAGGTATGAGCCTGCATTTGTTAATTTAAGTGCATACTCGTAACAGTGTTGTTTAATATTCTCAGACCAGATTTTCAGTGTAGCATTTTTACGACTCCACTTCATGAAAAGTGCCAGAGTCATTTCATTTATTCACCCCAAAAAGCGATTTCACAGAGCCACCATGCCATTCTGTGCTATAGGCGCGAAAACATGTTTCAGGCAGGATATGAAAAATGACAGCTATACTGTTCATAAGGGGGTGTGAAATAATGGCAATGTTGAATATCTGGAGTGAAAATATTAAAAACTGGAGAAGTTAGGAGCATGCATAGAAACTGTGCAATGCACTCTTGTAACAGTCATTTTTTGGAATTTCTTCACCAAATTTGTAACATTGGCTTTTTGGGACCCCACCTCATGACCAGTGGCACTGTTGTTTCATTAATCAGTCCCAAAAGGTGATTCCGCACAGCAACCGTGTGATCACCTTTTGGGACTGAGTAATTGAATGACAGTGACAGTGTTCAGGAGGTGGGATCCCAAGAACCCCCGTTTGAAAATTTGGGGCCAAAATTCCTAAAAATGGCTGAAATATCAGCCTAAGTTGAACCCCCCCCCCCCAATGATTCCTATTATATGGCTTACCTTGAAATCTTCACTTTGCCAGTCGGCTTTGAAGAGTGCAGATGTGTCCCGGTCCACAGAAGATTGTTGCTCCCAACCCCTGGAGGTAAGTATAGGTAAGGGTGTGGGTGCACAGTGGGAGGGTCGGTATGGCGAGGGGGACGGGGAGACAACGATGGACCTTATTTTTGTTTCAGGTTTAAAGAAATAAGACACTGGGGATGGTTTTCTTTTTATATAGGGAAAGGATGTGAGCATTTCTGGACACTGGGAGTGTACTCCCCTGTGTCCAGAGGGAGGGGAATGGGGAAGGGAGGGTGAGGAAAGCAGCAGTGGGAGGGAGTAATTTGCTGGTGGGGGGCCTCCAACAGAACGCAGATGTGGGGAGGATAGCAGCAGAGGGAGGGCTTTGCTCTGTGTGTGTGTGTGTGTGTGTGTGTGTGTGTGTGTGTGTGTCGGGGATTCTAACAGAATGTGGGTGTAGGGAGGATAGCAGCAGTGGGAGGAAACTGGCGGGAGTGATTTGCTGGTGGGGGCTCTAACAGAATGCAGGTGTGGGGAGGATAGCTGCAGTGGGAGGGAGGGATCTGCTGGCAGGGGGGACTCGAACAGGAATGCAAGGAAGACAGGAGCAGTGGGCAGGCTCAGCACATTCACACTAAGCACTACAGCAGTGTGAACGCACAACCAGGAAGTCAATGTAATGAAGGGCTTTACAGATCAAGGGACCGAGCCAGGCCACTATTGGTTCGGCTCTGTCCTTTGAAAAGTTCATGATGTGTATAACAAATATTTAAAATGTTTGCCTTTTGCAGATGTTACACAATTGAGAAACGTGCCGCATGGATTCCTCTCAAACACTGAGCAGGATTTTTCTTTACTTTGTATGACAGTATAATGGACATAATATGGCATTGCTTATTTTTGTTTAATTTAGTGTTCATTTACTCCATTTAATTAGATTTATTTCTGCTTGCATGTTTGTTTTTTTTATGTTACGAACATACGAAATTTGCCAGCAGATAAAAGCCTAGAGGTCTATCAAGTCTGCTCGAATGTGCAGCTAGCACCCCTTATTCTGCAG
Organism: Neoceratodus forsteri; assembly: GCA_016271365.2. Classification (NCBI taxonomy): domain Eukaryota; kingdom Metazoa; phylum Chordata; order Ceratodontiformes; family Ceratodontidae; genus Neoceratodus; species Neoceratodus forsteri. Next base: position 75,283,194 of record JADMNL010000035.1, read on the forward strand.
CTGCCCCTGCCTTCCACCCTTTTCCTTCATTAACCCTCCCCCTTGTCCTGTCCCATCCTCATTTGAAGCAGTCTACTGTTCTACTACATACCACTTCAGCAGGTAACACGTTCCACCCAGCCACCACCCTCTTTGTAAAAAGTGTCTCCTCATCTCTCTCCTGAACCTTCCTCGCTCCAGTCTCATATCATGGCCCCTGGTGTCCCTCCGTTCCCTTACTTTGAACAGCCCCTCTGTACCTGTCTTGTTTATTCCTTTCATGTATTTAAAGGTTTCAATCATGTCACCCCTCTCTCTCCTCTTCTCCAGTGAGTACATGTTCAACTCCTTCAACCTCCTCTCGTATGATAAGTCCCCCAGCCCCTTGATCATCTTTGTCGCTCTGCGCTGCACCCTTCCAGTAACTTAATGTCCCTCTTCAGATACGGATGCCAGTACTGCATGCAGTACTCCAGGTGTGGTCTAACTAATGACCTATACAGTGGCAGAATCACCTCCTCCCTCCTCGAGCATATACCCCTTGCAATACAACCCAGCATTTTGTTGGCCTTTGCAGCTGCCTTCCTACATTGTGCCAAGTTGTTCATTGACCCTGTAATGAGCACACCCAGATCCTTCTCCTCCTCTGTCTGGGCTAGCTGCACTCCCCCTAGCTGGTAACTCCTCCTTGGGTTCTTCATCCCAAAATGCAGCACCTTGCACTTTTTGGCATTAAAGCCCAGTTGCCAGGTGTCTGACCAGGTTTCAAGCTTTGCCAGATCATCCTGCAACCCCTGCCATCCCCCTAGGTCATCCACCACCACGCCTACCTTGGTATCATCAGCAAATAGACTGATCTTGCTCTTGATATCCCATGATATGTCTGCAATGAATATCCCAAACAACACTGGTCCCAACACCGAGCCCTGTGGAACACCGCTCATCACTGCCCTTGGGTGTGAGAGCTCCTCACCCACTACTACCCTCTGTTGCCTTCCCTGCAGCCAGTTTCCTACCCATCTCACCAGCTTTGCACCCGCCCCTGTGCCTAACTTCCTTCCCAGCCTTCCATGTGGCACTGAGTTGAATGCCTTACTGAAGTCCAGATACAGGACATCCACTGCATGGCCCCTGTCCAGTTGCCTAGTTACCCAGTCATAGAACTCGACCAGGTTGGTTTGGCAGGATCTGCCACGTATGATGCCATGCTGTCTGCTGTTCTGTAGTCCTTTGGCCTCTAGGAGGGCCACCAGCCTCTCCTTCAGGATAGTCTCCATTAGCTTACCTACGATGGATGTGAGGCTCACTGGTCTGTAGTTTCCTGGTTCATCCTTGGGGCCACTCTTGTGGAGGGGCACCACATGAGCCATCCTCCAGTCCTGAGGTACACATCCGAATGTAGTGAGGCATTAAATAGGTCTGCCAAAGGTCCTGCAAGGACCTCTGCCAGCTCTTTCAGTACCCTGGGGTGGATGCCATCTGGGCCTGGCGCCTTGTCCACCCTCAGTGCCTTCAAACCCTCTCAAACTCTGCTCTCCATGATTTCCCCATCTGTCACCACTTCCCCCCGCTTCTGCCATTTTCCCACCTTGGGTGTCACCCCTATTCTCTTTAGTAAATACTGAGCAGAAGTAGAAGTATGTTATTTTAAATAAAACATTTTCTTACTCTTTTCATGAAGTGCCATGGGATTTTTAACATCCACATGAATAACCACCAAGAAAGGCACAAAGGACTTCAGTTTAACATCTCATCTGAGGATGGCACACCCGACAGCACCGCATTCCTTTATTACTGCACTCGGGTACCAGTGTTCATGGTATTAGTCCAGTGACAGTGTGAGACTAGAACCCATGACCTTCTGCTATTAACTGAGCCATATTGTAGTTTTGCAATTTATACACCTATATAAATTTTCTCTACCTCAATCATTGCAAACAGAAATCCATACAATGATCCCAACCACTATATGTGAAACACTGTACTTCTTTAAATCTGATTTGAAGTTTACCCCTTGGAGAAAACGTGTGCCCTTTTGTTTTCGTCTGTCAGTCACCACCACCAGTAAGTAATCCTGAGCAACACAGAAGCAGAATTTCTTGGCAGAAAAGGACTATTTGTCCCATCCAGTCTGCTCAAATAGTCCCTGCCTAGTTTGTCTCTGCATACCCCAACTGGTCGCCAGAGACACTTCCTCCTCCCTGCCTATTTATTAATATTACCCTAGGTCTATACAATGCATCCTTGAAACCCCCCTACGGTTTTTGCCTCCAGCAGTTCTGCTTGCAGTTTGTTCCTGGCATCCACCACTCTTCCAGTGAAGTAGTGCGTCCTCACCTCCCTCTTAAACCCCCTCCAGCTTCACTGCATACCCTCAGTATCATTGCTGTCACACCACAACCTCTTCTATACCACTATCATACCCCTCTCACTCACCTTCTCTTTAGACTGGAAAACCTGAGTTAATTCAAACAGATCATATTGTTGAATGCAGCTTTCGCAAAATAGCACACACACACAGACACACACACAAACAAACAAACAGAAATGCACACAATGTACAAAATGAAAATGAAAAACAGCTCAGTTAAAACCTTGATAGAACTTACAGAGTTCAGATTTTAGTCCCGACTTAAATTAACTCCACTTCAGTTTCATCATCTTCATTATCTTTGCCCTCTAATTTCTTTGTCTGCTTTCTGCTTTTTATGGCAAGGTCCAGAACTGGATGCAGTAGGCAACCTATGCTTCCCCCATTTACTTATACACAGCAGTTGAGTGTCATCTCTTCATCCACCAATGATGTTCCCCTTTTATCTCTTAATGTTCTTTAGCATCATGTCTTCTGGGGTACACACCTAGGTACTCCTGGATTTAAATAAGTTCAGAACTTACACGCTATTTCAGAGAAAACAAATTCTCAACTCAACCAACTTTTTTATTTATAATGCATCCAATCAGTGTATCCCATCTGGGTGCAGTACATGGTGTAATATGTAAAACAGCACACATAACATAGCGCATTACAGCAATACATAAACATAGCAAAATACAGAATAAATACACAGATAAATATAGATAAATAAGTGGTTATTCAATCTCATTATTGCAGAAGGACTAAACACAATTTAAAGCCTTCTAGATTGTATTTATTTAGTTTTTGTTGATTGATTAAGCACACTAGACAAATACATGCCTATATTCGGGTATGACCCTTCATATTAAGCATGAAGGCACAACCAGATGCTATTTTGCCATCAGTTAATCTAACCTTAGAATGGTGATGCATCTTTGCTAATCAGGCATGGGGAGTGCCTTGGGATTGGCAGCCCCAATGCTCACCCCATTCAATCATGAACGAAGCGGACATGTGCAGAGTATGCAAGAATGGGGTGAGCATTAGGACTGACAACCTAAAGGCACTCCCCATGCCTGATTAGCAAAGACACAGGAGAGGTGAAGCTGTAATGGTTTTTCCTGTTGTTGCCTGCTGGTTGGGGGAGGGTGTTAGGGTTGGAAACCCTAATGCTACATTTCCCTACATTTGTCACTTTAACCCTGACTAGTGCATTAACAATGTTTTTTGCAAAGAATGTCTTTTCTTTTTGAGATAGTAACATCACTTGTCTGTGGGAGTGATGGACTGCCATCCCTCCTTAGATGCATACATATACTGTATGCTGCTGTGGAAGTGCAGGGCCCTTTGGGCCCTGGTTTGCATTTATAGTAAAATAGGAATGAAACTGTCAACATAGCCTTCTTATTACCCCTATCTCATGAACCTAGTAATGAACATTTCGAAATCCCATCAAAATGTGATTCCGCTCCACTGCAGTGTCATTACGTGCCACAAGTGTAAAAACATACAGTAGTTTGGCCAGGGTTTGAAAAATGACAGCTGTCACATTCATGAGGTGGTGGAAAAACATGGTTATGTTGAAAATTTGGAGTCAAAATATTTAAAATTGCCAAAGTTATGAGCGAACATAGCAACATTTCAATGTATATGCATAACTTTTCCATTTGTACATATTGTTTCCCCAAATTTTCAATATAGCCTACTTATGAACCCACCTCATGAACAAGGGTGGTGAAAAAACTAAAATCCTGCTTGAAAGGTGATTTCACCAAGCAACCGAGAAATTGCCTCTCAGGCCAGAGTTGCATAATTCCACTGATACTGTTCATAAAACTAGGGGATGGTTGTATGGTGGAATTCCTTAGGCAGCTTTACAAAGCCAAATGTCCTTTGCTGTGTCTGCAGTCTGACAGGGAGAAGAATGATCCAAACCATAAAAATGAATAGAGTAAAAGGTGCCCCCATGTTAAGACTCTCTGGGGGCCCAAATATTCTAGAAATACTGCGGGTCACCCTATTTTTTTTTGTTTGTTTAATTTAGTGTGCTTTATCTGTGGCTCACCCCAAGCTCAGCCCCCACTCTGTCAGGCTCCTACCTCACCCCAGGACCTACCTCTGCTCAGCAACCCCCTGGCTTACCATCCAGGGTTGGGCCGTCTTGCCGACATGATCCCTCATGACACTGGTACAAGGATAACGGAAGTAGTCACCTACTGGCATTGCCTCTCTGGCTTGCCCACCAGGGCAGGGTGCAGAGTCAGGCCAGAGACAATGGACACTGGGACTAGGTCTACTGGCAGCAGCCTGGTGGGCAATAGGGCTGGAAATGTGGGGCATCATTGAGGCAGCCACCATATTTTTTATGCTGGGTCCCTGGGGGCTGGGATATGCAGTGACATCTGGCATCTGCCCAACCCCCTAAATGATGGTGCCAGCCACAAAGATACCCCCAACCTCCACCAGGGATCTGGAAAGCAGCAGACACTCTTCCCTCCTCCCACTGGAGGAGAGCAGTCCCCAGGATGCTTGATTCTTCTTCCCCGGTCAGCTCTCTGACTCCTGGGACCATTCCCAAACCTGGGTCATCAGTGTCTCAAGCGGGAATCCAACCCCTGTGCCAGTGGGCTGGCAAGGAGGGTCACCCTATTACTTATCAATCACAGAGTTCTCATCCAGATTTGGGAAGGTTGGGACAGAACAAGTATTAATTCTGCATTGTGCCAAAAGACAGAGTGCCAATACAGTTGTACTCCACTGGGTTGTCTGGAGCCCCTGTTTTAATTCTAGACTGTTAATGGGAATTAGAGTGCAAATAGACTATATGTGTACCCCTGTAATGGGACTAGTGAATCCTGTGGGATGTACTGGGGAAAGCATGCTTACCGACGTTCATATGCTCATGAGCTGGAAGAATAAAAGAAATTCCTAGTTAGACTTTATTACTGTTATGGACGTTCTGTTCTTGTGTTGATGTCCTTTGTTGTTAACCCTTTGTTTTTGGTGTCCTTTGTTGTTAACCCTTTGTTTTGTAGCCCTTCACAGCCCTAGAGTGTCAGAGTGCTGGGAGGTTACCTCAAGTTCTGAAGGTCAAGTAAGGGAAAAGTGGTTTGCATGCTCCCCTCCCTAGCGAGATACCATCTGATACTCCCTAGACATGGGGAGGGCGATACAGATACACCGATTCTTTTTCCAGAAATAAATTATTACTAAAAAAAAAAAAACTGTATCATGAAAGTTTCTTCCCCTAACAAATACTGCTGCTTTAAATCAACTATAGGAGACTGCAGTCAAGAACAACTTATTCATTACAAATCCATGGTGAGCATTTTTCCCCAAACTGTTTTCTTTGGTAATAGTTATGATGTCATCTCTGGATAAAAAAAAAAAAAAAACAGTGGCTGGAAATGAAGCAATCTGATTGGCTAAATGCATTCTAAGAGGGTTAGGTTAACATCAGAAAACCCACACATACAATAAAACAATTAGAATGTTAGTTATAGAAACTTTTTCAAAAAAAAAAAAAGTTTAGTTAAATAAAATACTGTATTGAAGGCACTTCAGGGGGTTGGGCTACCTTTGTTAACCTACCCAAGGGGCACACAAGCATACGACATTGCTAGCAGATAAAGGCCTTATGGTCTATCAAGTCTGCTCAATTGTGCATGAGGCACTTGGCTTCACCTTGCACCGCATGATCCCTCTAGGGTTAAATTAACTTACAGTATCCCAAACCCTGATTGTGCCTTAATACTTAACCGTGATTGCCGTCAGGCTCCCTTGCCTGTAATTCAGTTATGTGGTCTTTGGGACCTTATTTTTTATGAAATGGCACAGCATTTGTCATTTCTCAGTCTGTCAGCAGCTTGCCAGTCTCTGCTACAGGTTTGTGGATATACTTGGAATTATATTAATAAATCTTAATACATTACATTACAGTATTATCCGTAAAAAAGGACAAAGTACAGCAATAAGTAAGATGCTACTAAGAGTGGAGGGAGGAAGGAGGGACGGAGGGAGGGAGGGAAGGAAGGAGGGAGGGAGGGACGGAGGGAGGGAAGGAGGGAGGGACGGAGGGAGGGAAGGAGGGAGGGAGGGAGGAAGGACGGAGGGAGGGACGGAGGGAGGAGGAGGGAAGGAAGGACGGAGGGAGGGACGGAGGGAAGGAGGGAGTGAGGGACGGAGGGAGGGAAGGACGGAGGAAGGAAGGAAGGAAGGAAGGAAATGAGTTCCATACAGTGATGTTCATACACACGGTATCCTAAAGTGCTTAACAATCCATTAACATTTACAGCAGGCAACAAGCAAGGCCAGGAAGGTTAAGTGAGACTGAGACTGATCCAGAAAAACTAAAACTATACAGTATAGGGGATATATACAACGGCTAGACTCAACATATGCCATTTAACTTCATGAGTGAGGGGGCAGGGCAATAACTGGCTGCCTACATCTGCAGTACTGTGTACCCTTTTGGAGACCACGCCACAAAAGGACATATATAGACCCCAGGTGTTCTAGAAGAGGGCAACTAAAATGGTACATGGGTTGCGGATTGCAAAAGAAGCCTTATGAATAGAGCCGGAGGGATCTCAACATGTATAGAAAGGGGAGAGAAAGGTTTTTTTATAGAGAACTAGAAGTACATCTAAGGAGTAAACAGAGTACAGGTGGAGAGTCTCTGTCCAATTAAACAGGCACAAGGACCTGGGGGGCATGCAATGAAGTTAGAGGGGAGAATCCAAGGGTGATGTGAGGAAATATTTATTCACTGAAAGGGTAGTTGATGCCTACAATAAACTGCCAGCAGAAGTGGTGGAAGCCTAAACAGTGGGGTGCTTCACGCATACATGGGATAGGCATGGGGCACATTAGATAGGATGCTGGGAGACGGGAGGGTCAACAGAGACCAAATAGGGTCTGGGGAAACAGAAACGGTATGGAATAGCTGAGCAGACTAGAAGAGGCTAAGCAGTCCTTTTCTGACGTAAGATTCTGTTTTCCTATGAGCGGCACAGCAATAAGTGAGTTATACAAGTCATGTACCCTCACTAGTAATGAAAAATGCCATATTCCAAGTGAGACTATTGTGTAACTTCTACAGTTTATATAAATGTGCAATTTATGCCAAGTGTTTCAAATTGTAGAGCTTTCAGACGAGTTCCTGTAAGGAAGATTTAGCTGTTTTTGTTTGAGTTTACTACTCTGCTTAGAATGTAGCAGAAGTCACTGTGATGTCATCAGACACTGTGCAAGCTGCTCTCCCATTAGTTAAGCGCTCCATTGTGACCAACTTAAAGTGGAAATAAATGCTGATTACCCACCTAACACTGAAATAAATTATTTTAATTCAGAATGCTTTGGTGGCCAAAAAATAAATAATTTATCTGTAAAGTCTGAATCTCACCTACACTGTGTAAATCTGTTTACTTGTACAGTTAAACACCTCTTAGGGTTATAACAGTGCCTTCTCGAGTTCTCTGGGTGAAAGAACTGCTAAGGGAAGGAGACAGTCTCCTAACTATAAGAGAGGCTGGAATTGTACATATCATCATAAATCATGTTGAAGACTTCTGTGGAGAAAAAAACAACTGAAATTTGAATTCAAAGACAAAAAGTTTTACTTTGCAAACATTAGAGAAATCTTTGCATGTGAAATGACTAGACCAACTTAATTTAAAACTTCAGGGCCACCAGAGTGGTTATTTTGTGCCAAAATGTGGTCGCAAGGGCCACTTTGTGGCACATATCTACCTTGCACCCCTTTGTGATACATACAAAAGGGTCACAAGTACAGTATATCCCTGTAATAGGGCAAGGATCAGTTTGTTAGCACAGTGAAAGGGGCGAGGGAGTCCTGATAATGAGGGTCACCAGTATCCATGGAGGTGCTCTGTTATACACAGTGACTACCGCATGATGATAGCATTACAAATGAGCGACTATTAAAACAGCGACTCATTTATAGTGCCATCATCATCAGCTACCCTGCAAGGGTAGCGACGGTGTAGCAAGGAAAGTGAGCGGAAGGGGAGGGATAGGAGGGAGGGTTTGTATGGGTAGGGGATCCTGCTGCAGCTGAGCCAGCCCCATGGTGTGGTGGTGAGGGTGGCTGGCTATGGTGCAGCAAGCACTGGGTTCAGGACCTGCTGGGGGTGATTGTTTTGCTGCTGCTTGCAGCTCTGGTTATTTTTTTTTCCCACCCGTGTTTCACCCCCTCCTCAACATGCACCCCCACCCCAGAGTTAACAATCTTAATTCAGGGTGTGCGGTGGGCACAGCCCCCCCCCCCGGCAAAACACTTAATAGGGCCAGAAGTCTGGTCGCTTGGGTTTGTGTATTGCCAAAATAATTTTCGCTGCTATACATTCACTATGACAGCGATCGCTATCGTGACATGGAACCACCGGCACCCTGACCCTCATCACATATTGTTGTGACCACTGGCCACAAAGAACTACTGGATGAAGTTCCAGATGGAGATCGAACCCTGTGAGCTAGAATGTTAGTTCTGGCAGAGAGTGTGTATGCCGACAACACTGCTAGGGAAGGGGGATCCACTGGATGTCGGGGATTACAAGTGTACAAAGGGAGCAGATTGGGGGCCATTGGACCACTGATAATGAAAGCGAGGGACCTAATTACTGGAAAACAACTGTGCCGACAAGAGGTACTTAGGGCAGGGGTTGGGGGAATGTCCGTGGCAGTAGCACCCAGTGTCCAGGCACCTGGTGTCATGCCAGGTTTTATTTGTTGCGTTTATTGCTGTATATTGTTGAGTCTTATTTTGATTTTTTTGTACAGGCATGTCATGCACTGGTGGGGCACCTCATATAAATAAAAATCTATTTAATACTACATGGGCCGCAGTTCCTGCATGCGAGTAGTTACACAGCCTAGGCGTGACCAACATCTGGAACTGCAATCTTTATAGTTACATAAAGTGCTGCTGCCACCAGGGACATTCTGCCTCCTGCAGACAATGGCACTCTCTCATGTATGGCAGTTTTGGTGGGTGGTAGTTTGGGAAACCCAGTGCAACCCCCAATACTGCAACACACCACTGAGACTGTGCAAGGAGTCCCAGAATTGTAGAACTGTTCATGTGAGATATTGTCAATGTTATAAAACTGTCTGGAATGTTTAGCAAGGGGCAATAATGACTAGTTAATAGTGATGTCATTATTTATAAAATGAACAATAAAGCTTTATAACTATACCCAAGTTTTGTGCTTGCAGTTTGAATTCTGAGTTGGGAACCCTAACTTTGGATTTTCTGACAATATACTGAAACCCTAATGAGACATTAATGTACATTCTTATAGTGGAATCCCCAGTGATATAGCATCCTGTAGAGAGAAAGAACATGCATTTCAAGCTTATTTCCCAAATACATGATACTATATTTCACATCTTTTGTAGCGTATAGTGAGGTAGGTGTAATTCAGAAATGTTTTCTGCCAGAACTCACCTGTCACAGAAAGATGCAAATGTTGCACTGGCAAGGGACAAAACAATAAAATAAACAACAACCCTGTCGTTATTTGAATCTCAGCATTGAGAATATGCGGCAGTGAAATGAAGAAAGGAGTCATTTTGAAAACATGCAGACCATTTCAAAGAGAATGTCTTATAACTGCAGGTGACAGAGTTTTATCATTGAATGTATATTATAAACCCAAAAGAATGGAAATATTTTTTCGCTGAAACGGTGATTATAAGTGTGGAGGTGAGACATTTTATCGGCATTGTAAAATGACAACTGTCCTCCTTCATAATCCAGATACACTCCAATCCTCCTGATGTCTCCATCCATCTTTACCACAATCCAGTACCCATCCTCAGGTAACAGGGAGATATCCCCCCCTTCCTCTCTGCGGACTCACTTACCGCACCAATGAACCAATCTGCACCATCCTTGCCCTCTACCTCCCAGTAGTGCCTCCCTGAGGTGAAACCCTCAGAGGTCAGCACACACTGATAGCAATTAAATCTCTCGGGATTGTCAGGGAGGATTTGCCTGATATGTCCACATTTCACTGTTGTCAGGTCCTCGGACAGGGAGAGGAGAGGGTTTGCTGTTTTCGGATCCAGGGTGAGAGGAGCAGGAGCTAACAAAAAAATAAAATGTCACAAAACAAACTCAAATTATACAATGGTGTGTGAAAATCCTGTAACCCCATTGGTCAAAACATGTCACATGACCATGATTAAATCCTGCATAACCCATGGCTGAGGAATGGCATTGATAAAAAACATAATTAAACACATTTTACGTTTATTTTACACATGGGTCCATTGTATAATCGTAATAAGGCACTACATGGTGTGAGTTATTAGGCAACTTACCCATTTCTTCTGTAGTTAAGTTATTTGGATGCGCCTCGTGACACACCACACAAGGCATGGGTAAATCCCCAATAACCCACATCCTGTTGTGTCTTATTGCTTAAATAATGCCCAAGTACTAATAGTTTCTTCTACAATGTCATTATTTTCATGTTTTCAGCAAACTCCTCCCAGGTGACAATCGGCTAACTTCAGTAACACAGGATTTTCTAAATACAGTACAGTATTTGAATTTCATGATACTCCTTTTTTCTTACTGAAAATATTTCCATCAGAACAGATTCATTCTCTCTTATATTTCATCTGTTTCTATTGCTTTTACCTGAACTGAAACCCTAATCCTCTGCTTATGACATCACAATCTGTTGTGACAGAAATGGTACTGTCACAAGATAGAGGATAATGTATGGGCAGCCATACACAACAAGCCTGTGTCTGCATCAAGAGGTTTTTTATGGTGACCTAGAGAGCAGAACTCATGAGGTTCACTGGCTGCCATAGAAAACTTGAGAAAAACCAGAGAAAATTGTCTCCTGTGCTCAAATCGGGAGTTGTTTGCCAATTAGGGGGTGGGACCAGTTTGATAGCGTTTGAGTGACTTTTAAACAGCCTCTGGAGTTCGAGTGAAAGTGGACGTCATCTGTTCCTGAGCGGGACTTGTGTTGGGGCCAAAACAGCTGTTCTGTCTGCAGAACTTGGGCAGCACAGAACAGCTACTGACCTTTGCCTACTTTGAAATCACACACAGACTTCCTGAATTTGGACTCTTTTTCTCTGTCCCTTGAGTTCCGGTTGGGAGACATTTGCTAATTAGGAGGCTGGATTGCTCTACAGTATTTTAAGGCTTCAGCCTAAGGGTCATTTGCTGCAGTCCCCATGCTAAGGACTGATGAACTTACAGGAAATCTACACCCTTATACCTCATAAATTTTTTCTGTAAATAAATTTGTAATTTATTTGTTTGCATGTCAACAGAGTCCAGACAACTCTTCATGCAGCTGTTGGGGATGTGTGTGTTTGATTTAATTCATTTTCACTGCTCATGCTAGTCCCCTAAAACTATCCTGGGGGTCTCCATGTTATGGTTGCTGAAATCTCACTGTCCATGAGAGCTGTATTAGCATATGAGAGCATGATGTCACGGCACCCATTTACACCGTGCATCTCCATGTAGAAAGTACAAACATCCTGCAAAAACTCTCTGGAAACACAAATTGAATGCAGTTTAAAGGGAAAAACAATTGAATGCAATTTAAACAGAAGAAACACGCATTCTAACCCAAACAGTTTGCCAAGCTACCTGAATGTGAATATGGTATGTCACACCGTACTGTATCTTGTTTTGTTGAACTGTAATTAAGCAGACAGGCATACTGTGGAGTCTAAAGGATGATGACACATCATGTTGTCATATGCTAATGCAGCTCTCAGAGTCAATGAGATTTCAACTACCAGAAAATGGACCCTCCCCCCCGGGATAGTTACAGGGACTAGTATGAAAAGTGAAAATAAAACTAAAGCAATCACATACATCATTAACAGGTACACGAAAAGAGTTGTCTGTTAACATACTGTAGACGTCAAAAATTTTATAAGATATAAGGGTGTAGTTTTCCTGTAGGGATGACACACTTGGGGTGATCGCATGGGGTGGCAGTCGACAGGAGACAGTGCACCCCAGGTGTGCCACCCTTAACCACACTACAGTTTAACTGTATTAGAAACTATTTACAGGTGGTTTTGAATTGTACAAATAACTGCAACCTGCATCCAGTACACAGTAAGTAATCCAGTAGGTTACAATTGTATAAAATAAGACAATTAGTCTAAAGGGGAGGTATAAGTAACATAAGTTGGAGTCAAGTTAAATGGGGTGGTTAAAAGGGATGTATTTCTAATTTAAGTATTTCATATTTTAAGTTTGTATGTACTGTGTTCAGTGGCTGATGCAGGCGGATGCAGGTGGATGTGGTGTGCATTTGTGCAGATAGTAAATAGGGGCAACATCCAAACTAGGGTCAAAATATAAGAGATTAAGGGGGAATGGAGAACTCTAATAACACCCCATCTAGGAACAGGGTACAAAGGGGAAATGCAAGTAAAATTCTACTTAAAAGCTTCAGGGGAAGCATGTTGGTGCCTAACTAGGGTATAGGGGTGTAATACACACTAAAAAGGAATCAAGAAACGCTCTATCTGGGGTAAGGTATGAATTCAATTTCAGGTATTGGGGGAGTTGATTTGGGAATAATGGGAGAGGTGCAGTGCAGTGTCTGTGGGATGGCAGTCTTCAGGGAGACCTTCTGAAGACTGAGGTGCTACTCCATCTGTGTGCACCTCTCTAGGCTGAGGGGTGAGGTCTACAGACTCCAGGTCAAGTTGGCTAGGATTTAGGGGGCCTCTTCCCCCATCCAGAGGACAACAAGTCCACCACCACTGTCTCAGAGGGTGCCTAGAAAGAGGGTCAGCTGGACTGTGGTGGGCTCTGGGATGGTGGGGGTGAGGGTAGGGGAACACATTCCTCAGCCAGTGCCACTGCAGAACTCTTTTGCTGCCCTGGTGGAACAGGACTGCCAAGATGAGGCACCTGTGGAAGTAGCAAGGAAGAATGTGGAGGGTTCTTCTGAGCTGAAGCCCCAAGGTGGGAGGAAGAGGAACTCAGTGGAAGAAAAAGCAACTTCTGATGGTGGACTCAATGGTCAGAGGGCTAGTTTTGGGAACACCACGGGAGGGAGACAAGGGGTCTAGTTGATGCCTTGGCATGAAGAGATGGGAAGCAGATCCTTAGGATCGCTAAAGCAGTGGGCAAGAGGGGGAGCTGGATGTCATTGTCCCTCTGGGGACAAATGACCTGGCAGGGGATGCAGCTCCCATGGTGCAGGATCGATTTAAGGAGCTGGAAAGGGGCCTACAGCAGGTAGCATTCATGGTGACCTTCACTGAGGTGCTACCTGTGCAAGACTGGGTGGAGGTGCAGAGACACTGCTCAGCGATCTTCAACAGCTGGTTGAAGGCATGATGCAAGGGGGAGAGATTTGGTTTCATCAGGGACTGGGGTACTACCTGGAGAGATAAAGGCCTGCACAAATTTAATGACTGCTTGCTTAAATGTTACTTCAATTGACATTTAAACTAGCCAACGGGGGAGGCAGAAGAAACAAGGGAGGCAGTAAATATCTCCTTCCCCCAGATAATGGAGCAGCAGTGAAGAAAAGCCCAAGAGAAATAAATTCACCATGGGCAGTGGAGAGCATGAGTGTTGGGGGGGGGGGTGGAAGTGTCCAAAAGTGGAACTGAGGGAGGGAAAATACTAGGAATGGTGGGCAGAGGGAAAATAAATAGGAGAAGGGACAGCACCAGTGAAAATGATATAGTGAAGGATGGACTCTGGAAGAGAGGGCAAAGCATGGACAGGAAGGGACGAAAGCAGTGTAGAGCCACGTGCGCTCAATGCAAGGAGGCTAGGAAACAAAATTTCTGACCCTAAGGCTACCACTGTGGAGGCCAATTTAGGTCTTGTCACCCATGAAAATGGGCAATTAATGTCCTTGGGTTTTACCCAGTTACCAAATTCTAAATAAAAAATAAATAACAGAATGATGGTGTACGAGTAACCACAGCTGGAAGATGCTCATACCGGGTTACAACATGCTTTGTAAAGGACAGAATAGAGGGGTTTGTTTTATATGTAAGGGAAGGCATAAATGCCATAGAAATACAAGGGAATGCTGGGGAAATGGAGGGGCTGGAAGTTCTTTGGGTTGGCTTAGAAATGAGATCTGGGACTTTTGTACATGTGGGGGTGGTGTACAGGCCACCAAGATGGGGAGGAGATGAGAAGAGTTTTGGGGGAGGCCACAGGCAAAGTGGCAAACATAGGGGAAGTACTGTAGTAATCATGGGGACATTAATCTGCTGGGTGTAGACTGCAACATCCTGGCCGCAGCCACGACTAGGAGAATGGGCTTCCTCAAATCCATGCAAGGGGCATTTCTCAGGCAGATGGTTACAGATCCCAGAAAAGATGGAGCAATGCTGGAGCCAGTACTTTCACGCAGAGACAACATAGCAGATGTCACGGGGGTATCCCTCTGGGCTCAAGCAATCATTGCACAGTGTGGTGTGGCATTCGGATGTGGCACTGGAAAAAACACACTAGGATGGTGATCCTGGACTTTAGGAGAGCAGATTTTAGAGAAGTGGGAGTTTGCCTTAGGAAATATCCTCAAGGCAGAGGATAGCTGGAGGTTTGAGGCACAATGAAACAAAAGAAGGGAATAACTGAGGCAACAATAAACTGTTAAAAGTTAATAAGCAAAGTGAAGAAGTGAAAGAGGTCACTGTGGTTCTCAAAGGAGGTGGCTAAAGCAGTAAAGGAGAAAACAAAACAGCTGTCAGAAAGTATAAGGAGACCCAAACAAAGGCAGACAGGGAGGTATATCCAGAGAAACAAAGGGAAGCAGGAAAGAGGGTAATTAAGGACAGCAAAGA
Source organism: Neoceratodus forsteri (assembly GCA_016271365.2). Taxonomy (NCBI): domain Eukaryota; kingdom Metazoa; phylum Chordata; order Ceratodontiformes; family Ceratodontidae; genus Neoceratodus; species Neoceratodus forsteri. The sequence goes on from JADMNL010000035.1 coordinate 75,298,366, forward strand.
CTCCAAACTAAGGACAGGATCTCCCAGAAAGTCAAGAATGGGGATAAGACTTTCTTCAGGTTTCTGAGTGAGAAGTAGATGGCATGGGATGGTAGTGTGAAGATTAGGAGATGGGGTGGGAAGGTGCAGATGAAGCCCAGGAAAAAGCTAAAATTTTAAATGAATACCTCTGCTTGACGTCCTCCGTGGAAGAGGGAAGGGGCCAACATGCATGAACAGGCACCGACAGTGGGAGATTGATACAAGTCCATTTGTGGAAGAGAGAGTCCACCATGGGTTCGGAGCCCTAATGGAAAACAAGGCGATGGGACCAGACAGGATCCACCCAAGGGTACTCAAGGAACTGAGCATGGTGCTAGCAGTCCTTCTGGCAACATTATTCAGCACCTCATTGGAGACCGGGGGTCCAGAGGAGTGGAGGAAGGCCAATGTAGTCACTCTGCACAAGAGCAGTAGCAGGGAGGAGACCAGCAATTCCAGACCGGTCAGTCTCACATCAGTAGTGTGGAACTTAATGGAATTCCTGCTGAAGGAGAGACTGATGGAGTACCTGGAGACATATGGGCTGCATGATCACTAGCAACAGCACTTCATTGGGGAAGGGGGGAGGGTAATGTTAAACCAATCTCATACATTTCATTAACTGGCTAACTAGGGAAGTGGATCGCAGAAGGCAGTGGATGTGGTCTAACTGGACTTCAGTCAGGCCTCTAATACTGTTCCACAGAAGGCTAGAAACATAGAAACATAGAATTTGACGGCAGATAAGGACCGCTTGGCCTACCCAGTCTGCCCATTTCCCTACCTAATGGATAAGATGCAGATCCTAATTAACCAGCAGCCTACTTCTTCCTACCCCCACCCCCTAGGATTGCCTTATGACTGTCCCATGCATGCTTGAATTCCACCACTGTTTTTGACTCCACAACCTCCTCCGGAAGGCCGTTCCATGCATCCACAACCCTCTCTGTGAAAAATACTTCTTAATTACCTCTGAGCTGCCCCTCTATCTTCAAATTATGCCCCTTGTTCTTGCACACCTCTTTTTGAAAGATGCTACCCTCTAGGACTTTGTTGATTCCTTGAGGTACTTGAAAGTTTCTATCATGTCCCCCCTTTCCTCGAGGCTATACATATTAAGCTCTTTAAGTCTCTCTTCATATGTCTTCCGTGCAGACCCTGCACCATTTTAGTGCCCTCCTCTGGGCAGCTTCCATCCTGTCTATGTCTTTGCGAGATTGGGTCTCCAGAACTGCATGCAGTACTCCAGATGGGGTCTCACCAGCTGTCTTTACAGAGGGATAATAACTTCCTGTTTTCTACTGGTGATGCCTCTCCCTATGCATCCCAATATCCCCCCAGCCCTCATTGCTGCCCTCTCACATTGCTTGCCCACCTTTAGGTCATCTGATATGGTCCCCAGGTCCCTTTCCATTTTTTTTGTTGTTAGTATTTCACCCCCCATTGTGTACTCTTCCCCTGGGTTTTTGTTTCCCAGGTGCATTATCTTGCACTTCTTAGCACTGAATCTAAGCTGCCATACATTTGACCATTCCTCTAACCTTGCCAAGTCCCTTCTCATCCTTTCCACCCCACCTTGTGCATCAACTCTGTTGCAGATCTTTGTGTCATCTGCAAAGAGACATACTTTTCCTTCCAGTCCCTCTGCAATGTCGCTTATAAAGACACTGAAGAGGACCAGTCCTAATACTGAACCCTGCAGTACCCCACTAGTAACCCCCCTTTCTTCAGAGTGGACTCTATTTACTATTACTCTCTGTGTCCTATTCTCCAGCCAATTCTTTACCTAGGCTGTCATCTTGGGACCCACTCCCAGGCTGGCTAACTTGTATATTAATCTTTTGTGTGGGACTGTGTCAAATACCTTGCTAAAGTCTAGGTAGGCCATGTCCACAGCCCCTCCCTGATCTACTACTTTGGTCACCCAGTCAAAGAAATCTATCAGATTTGTCTGGCATGACCTTGCCACTGTGAATCCATGCTGCCTTGGGTCCTGTGCCCCTCTGGCCTCTAGATACTCAACAATTCTTTCCTTCAGAAGTCTGTAGTTTCCTGCTTCTGCCTTGCTCCCACTTTTGTGAAGGGGAATCACATCTGCCCTCCTCCAGTCCTCGGGTACCACCCCATCCTCCTATGATTTGTTAAAGAGGGTAGTCAGTGGTGTCACTAGTTCTACCCTTAGTTCTTTTAGAATTCTGGGATGAATCCAATCAGGCCCCATTGCTTTGTCCACCTTCAGTTTTAAGAGTTCTTTCAGAACCCTTTCTACTGTAAATGGGCTGGTATCAACTTCTGTATCCAGAGTGTTTCTACTGTTTGTTTTAGGTACCTCCCCCTCTTCCTTTTTAAATACTGAGTAAAAATATTTGTTTAGTATCTCTGCCTTTTCACAGTCACCCTCTGCCCACCCTCCCTCCCTTTATTAAGCCTCGCTATCCCTCCTTGGTCTTCCTTCACTCCCCGATGTACCTATAAAAGGTTTTATCCCCCTTCTTAACTGAGTTGGCTATCTTTTCCTCGGTTTGGGCCTTTGCTGTTCTGACTGCCTCCCCAGCTTCCTTTTGCTTTAACTGATACAGTTCTCTGTCCTGCTCCTTCTGTGATTCCTTGTACTTCCTGAATGCTTTTTTTTTTCTCTTGAACCTTAACTGCCACTTCCTTTGAGAACCATAGTGGTTTCTTACATCGTTTCATTTATTTGCTTCACACAAAGACTTGTTACCTCTGTGATGGCAGTTTTTATTATTCCCCATTGTTCTTCCTGCCCATTTGCTAGTGCACTCCTTAGGCACTCACCCATTTTGGCAAAGTCAGCCCTCCTAAAGTCCAGTAATTTTGCCTTTGTATGGCTTGACTCTATTGCTGTGTTTATTGTGAACCATACTGTTCGATGGTTGCTAGTTCCCAGATGGCTACCCACTTCTACATTTGTGATCCTCTCTCCATCTCCATTTGAGAGAACCAGGTCTAAGATTTCTCCCTCTCGAGTGGGCTCCAATACTAGTTGTCTAAGGCATGACCCTGTAGGGCATCTAGAATAACCCCACTCTTCAAAGTGGCTGCTGCAACTGTACTCCAGTTAACATCTGCATATTCAGATCACCCATCAGCAATATCTCCCTTTTCTGCCATTCTAAGTATTCTTTCTATCATTTCCTTGTCCATTTCTCCCCCTGAGAAGGGGGTCTGTATACAACCCCTGTGCGGATTGTGGTGCCATTGCCGGTCTCCAAATTTACCAACAGTGCTTCTTCTCTTCCCTGTTTTCCCTTTTGTTTTGTTGCTTTCATTCCTTCCCTTATGTAAAAGAGCTACTCCTCCTCCTCTTTTACCCTCCATGTCCCTCCTGTAGATAGTGTATCCTGGTATGTTTACGTCCCAGTCATGGTTTTGTGTGTACCATGTTTCTGTGACTGCCACGATATCCAGATGTTCCTCCTCCATCAAGACCACTAATTCAGGAAGCTTGTTACCTAGACTACGGGCATTGGTACTCATTGCTCTCCATTTTTATGGCTTTCCTTCTTTGCAGCATCCCCACTGACCTTTCTACCTCGGTCTTTTCTCTATTTAGTACCCTGTTTTGTAGGGAGAGGTTGGATTTTCCTGCTGCTTATCAGTGCCTCCCCTTGACTAGTTTAAAAGCTTGCCAATGAAGCATTTAAACCGATTGCTCAAAAGACTTGTTCCCTTCCTGGACAGATGCAGACCATCCTGCCAGTATAGGCTGGTGTCCCTCCAGGTGGAACCCCAGTCCCCAATGAAGCCAAACCCCTGTGCTCCACACCATTTTTCAACCATTCATTAAACTGCATGGTGCAAAGTACCTCTCTCACTCATGCCATTGACAGGCAGCACCTCAGAGAAGGATACTGTGTGTGCTACTTGTCTTAGGCCCCTCCCCAATTCTACAAAGTCCTTCTGCACTGCTCTAATCTCATGATAAGCCAAGTCATTTGTCCCTAGGTGGACAATGGCGTCCACCTCGGACTCCCGTGCAGCTGTTCTCGTGATCCTGAGGATGCGCTTCCTGTCCCTCCAAGCCATGGCACCAGGCAGGCACCTTACTTCAGTTTTCCCTGCTCCCCCCAGTTCTAGCCCCATAATAACTGAGTCCCCCACCAGGAGCTGCTTCCTTTCCTTGTGGTGTCCTCTACCTCCTTCCTGTGGGCCTCCCTTGTGACAGTTGTCCTCAGCCTCCATAGTCTCCTCTGTGGGTGCATCCATAGGGGAGCTATGCTCCCCCAGAATGGTGTATGAATTGTGGAGTGGAACACCTGACTGGGTGTGCCTCTGTTCCACCATCCTCACCCTCCCTGAGCCCACTGTGGTCCAACTGCTGTGCTTTCTTCGGAACCTCTGAGGTAGTGGTGGTGGTTCTGGTGCTCCCTGGATGGGGGAGGTTCCCTTCCTACCGTCCAGTGTGGCCTGGGAGAAGGTTCCCTTACTACTGTCCAGTGTGGCCTGAAGACAGGCAACTTCCTCCCTCAGGGCAGAGAGTTGTCTGCAAATAGGGCAGCATCTCAGCCTCCAGTAAGACTCCCGGAAGACTGCTGCCCCACAGCCATTACATTGCACTACTCCCTGCATGTTTATCTACTTTTTTTTTTTTTGGTGTGTTTGTGTGCGTGATTGGTTTGTTATATAGAAATATATATATTATACAATGTGTATGCTTATATTGTCAGTGCAGTGTGCTAGAGAGGCTATGACAGTGATATGCACCTTGCACTCTTGAGGAAATGATGTCAGAACCCTGGTATAAAGGAACTATTTCCAGGGGTGGTGGGTGAGGGGTGGGAAGGGGTTGGGCCTAAACTGTGCCCTCACAAACAATCAGCTAAGAGCTCTGACCCACCGCCATGCATGAGTGCCTTCCTGTCAGCAAGATGCCCTACACAACAATTTGACAGAAAATACCCTGCTAATCAAACAGAGAAAATCCAGACATCCAAGTCAGACACAGGTAAACCTCCCCAGCCCCAAAACAGCCTGGTGGTTTGTACTCAGCAGTCAGCCCCAAAATAAGTCAGCTGTGCTCTAAACTCTTCCTGCACTGAAAATCTTAAGAATTGTAACAACGTAAAGCTAGATCCACCTCCCTCTGTTGCTTGAAAGACTGTCTTTTCCTGATAATTCTAAGTTCCTTATTTCACCTTTCAGTTAGAAGTAGCCTCCACCTGCAGAATATCTGCTACAAACCAAAGACAATTGTAAGGTTCACCTCCCTCTGTTGTGAGCACAACTCGCTTTCTTGCAAATCCTATGTTTAGTGTTGCAGCTTCCAGCCAGAGGCAGTTTCACTTGAAGAATATTAGCTGTTCTTTATCCTGGGTGTCCTCCCTGTTACATTTTTTTGTGTAATCTGTAAAAAGACACATCTTCCCCTCCAGTTCCTTAGCAATGTCACTAATGAAGTCACTGAAGAGAACAGGGCCTAGTATCGATCCCTGTGGCACTCCATTAGTCACTCTTCCTTCCTCCAAGTGGTGATAAAGAAATGTAGTTGCCTGGGATGGGAGAGAAGGTGGTATGCTGGGTAACGAACTGGTTGAAAAATAGAAAGCAGAGGGTGGTGATAAATGGTGTGCCATCACCACAGTGAATCCTCAACAGTGAAGGCAGTGCCGGTGATGCAACCCAATCAACAGTCATTTCATCAATTGGGATTTTGCCGCACTGGCCGTCTTGCTGCCCCTGGGATTTTGTGCTTCCTCTCCAAAAAAAAAAAAAAAACCCTCGGGCTTGGAGATGATTGTATTAATTTTAGGGTAGTGCGGGGGGGCAAAGCCCCCCACAGTGGTGGGTGCAGGGGAAAAGGCCCCCACAAACAGCTGGGATGTGCCCTCATTCGTTGCCACGATAGCGGCTCATCTGCATGATTGCCAGCAATTTGTTGTCGCTGTAGCATCAGTCGTCAGCCTCGATTTCGAACTGACTTGGTGGAACAGTGATAAATCGCAGCCACTTGGAGGATGGAAGAGTGACTAATGGAGTGCCACAGGGATCGATACTAGGCCCTGTTCTCCTCAGTGACTTCATTAATGACATTGCTAAGGAACTGGAGGGAAGATGTGTCTTTTTACAGATTACACAAAAAAATGTAACAGGGAGGACACCCAGGAGGGGGTGGAGAGAATGCAAAGGGATCTGGAGAAACCAGAGGAGTAATCCAGAGAGTGGAAACGAAGTTTTAATGCTAAAAAGTGTAATGTTGTGCACCTGGGGTAGAGTAGCCCAGGGACTGTGCATAAGATGGGGAAAGGTACTTACAGTAATAAAGTAAAAGAGAGACCTTGGGGTGATCATATCTGATGATTTCTAGATGACAGGGCAGTGCAACAGGGCAGTAGACAAAGTGAGCTGGATGCTGGGATGCATAGGGAAGGGGATCTCTTACAGCAGAAGGGAGGTGGTGTTGCCTCTGTATTGCTCACTGGTGAGACCCCATCTTGAGTACTGCATCCAGTTCAGGAGGCTGCATCTCCGCAAGGACAGCGACAGGTTGGAGGGAGTCCAGAGGTGCGCTACTAAAATAGTGCAGGGTTTCCACAAGAAACCATACAAGGAGAAACTGCAGGAGCTCAGCATGTACTCCCTGGAGGAGAGGAGAGTAAGATGGGACATGATTTCAGACCTGTAAGTACCTCACAGGGATGGACAAAGTGCAGAGGTGTAGCCTCAATTCATGGGGGCATGCTATGAATCTTTTGGGGGGGTTAAGAGACATGTGAGGAAATACAGATTCATAGAAAAGGTGGTAGATGCCCGGAACTGCCTGCCAGAAGAGGTAGTAGGGACAAAAACAGTGCGGAGCTTCCAACATTCATGATATAGGCACATGGGTATTATAAATAGAGATAAGGGAGGAGAGAGGGACACCTGTGACCGAGTAGGGTTCAGAGCATAGTGTTAAGCAGAGAAAATCGGGCAGACTAGATAAGCCTACTGGCCCTTTTCTGCTGACACTTTCTATGTCTCTATGAGATGAAGATACAGACTTGTCCATGTATGGCTGTCCATACACTACATTATCTTTTATAATGCGTGGGTATCCATGCCCATTTCAGACACGCTGCTTCCTTTCAGTGAACTGGGGGTAGGAGAGGCACTTGAGGGTAAGTGGCAGGCTCAAATTACTGATTCGGTGTGCTGCAGCTTTTTCTGTAACTTCAAGTTTTAAAAAAAAAAAAAGCTGTAACATTTAACTTGTCAAAGTCTAAATTTAATTTCAACTGTAGAACAGAACAAAAAAAAAGGAACTTTTTTGGAGGAGAGAATGCTTCTGTGGTGCTTCTGTAAAAGAAACTACACTTTAAGTGTCGCTTAACTACACTGTAGTTACAGTGCAACTACACTAATTTTATCGCAACTACAATTTAGTTGCATGCAACAAACATGTAACTACAGTGTAATTACCCTGTTGCGTGTGGATTAGTTACATTGAAACAGACACAAAGTATAACCAAAAACCATATACTATACAAAGCAAAACATAGGCAACCACACACAACTCGGCGTGTGTTTCCATCTTGGGTTTGAGATGACAGCATGAACTTCTCGAGCCTCACTCTCAAGGTTCATGTGCTGTCATCTCAACTACTCAATGAAAACAAAGCTTTGTTGTGTGTAGTTTCCCATACATTATTCTCTGTATGATGTCACTACTGCAGCACAACAAGCATATCCCAAGCATGAAATTCCATGCATAATAGGTCGGCACCGGACACTATAAGAAGATTATGACGTAAAGACCAGAAAAAGCAGTTAAAACAGATTAAGTCCAAGGGGCAAATAAAAATCCTGTTTTTAGGTTAATATCTTTAGTACCCAAAAAAAGGAATGTAACAAAATAATTTTTTTGGAATGTTATGACATCTGTATCGAATCTTTATTTACGAGGGGTGTAGCTAGCAACCCGCCTGAATGGCTGTGATCTTTTGAGCTTCTACATGAAGCCCTGACAAACAAAGACTAAACTTACTATTTTAATTTCGTCTTTGCTCAACCAGTTTGAGGTGGGAAATTGATATTAGTGAGCTGCATAACTGGGGCAGAAGGAGTAAAAAAAAAAAAAAAAAGAAAAAAGGGAATATTTCTTTGCCTCGCGTGACGGGACCTTCAAGGTTCCGAAGCTGCAGAATCTGCAAGCCGTGGGCTCGGATCAATGTGGTAAGGACACTCAGCTGGCGTTGCTTAATTCTATACTAGACAGTTGTGCTACCAAATTGGTAATAGCGGAGACACGCATGGATGCTATGGCGAATGGTGTTAAAGAGGTGGAAAAGAACTCAAAGAAAGCTCTGGTCATGGCAGCGATGTCAGTCAAAAAATTATAGTTAATCAAAATGTCTTCAGCCACTCATCTAAATTTAGAAGATACTGGGGTGGGGGGACTGCTGCAGTGCCTCTCCCTGTGCCTCTGAGAAGCACTGGGTGTTGCCCTGATAATTAATCCTTACTGTACTGCACCTAGGAAGGCCTTGTCACTGGAGGAAGGGATGAGAACACTGTTAATGGTGCCAGCTTTTATAGCTGCTCAAGACAGTGTACTTACAGTCACTAGAGACAAAGGATCCATACAGTATATGGGGCCCTAAGTAATGCAGTTTCCTGATTCATGGGGGGAAAAAGTAAGCAATCTAAAAGACAAAGAGCCTGAGAACAAAATCACTGAGGAAAGGGTTACTGGGGACAGGCATTAGCGATAAGGACAGGTTACAAAGAAATGCAAAATCCCACAAAGGCATCATGGGAAGTATATACAAATCAACATGAATGAATTTAGGCTGGTTCCACCGTAGGCAGGTGTGCATGGTGCCAAATGGCCTCACACAATCTGTTTTGTCCTTCTCAGGACTCGATGTACCTCATCTGTAGCTCTTAATAACAATTGCACTGCTCTGAAACCTAGCTTTGCTGCCAGTGCCCTTCCTGGGTAACTCTTGCCTCAGTGCTTTTGTGCTGAGGTTCTTTGTCTTTCAGGTTGCTTTCCGTTTTTGCATCTCAACATCACCCATACCTGTAAGACCATCACATGTCTGGTTCTCTCTCTCTCTCTTCCTCTGGGTCGAGATACAGATGAAGCACACCCATCACTCATGTCAGCACCTTCCGTTCTCTGCCTTTACAGATTGTGAGAGAGGCCATTTGGCACCACATACTCCTGCTTAAAGCAGAACCAGTCTAGAAAAATTATTTCATGGTGATTAACACATACTGCCCATGATGCGTCGGTACTGGGGTACACGTAATTTTGTATTTCTTTGAAACCTGGTTTATTGCCGATGCCCTTCCCAGGTACCCCTTGCCTCAGTGCATTTGTGCTGAGGTTATTTGTCTTTTAGCTTGCTCCTCTAAAGACAAGACCATCTTTATAAAAGTGCTGAAGCTAGGCTGACACCGAAAATAACACCGGCAATAATGACTGAGCCATTATCAGCATTTGGCCAAGTCAACGTAATCTCCTTCACGGTGATTTGAAAATACAGAACTACCCCTAATGCCTTCCAAAAGGGAGAATATGTGTAATTTTGTATTCAGTTATATTCTGAAATCCTAAACTGGTATTGGAGTTATTCATTTACCTAAATAATGTATGTTATTTTGCAGCACAGAAAAAGATTTAGAAAAACTCAAACACATATGTTTAAAGACTTTTCATGATTTTGATAACGGTAATACATGATTCATATTTATGAAAAGAGAGAGAAAGTGTGTGCATATAAACAGTCTTGGTCTATGTATCATATCAAGGCTGGCTATGGAACAAACACTGTTTATATGCAATGCAAGCAGAATATTCAGGGGCTTGGAATAATGAGACTGTTCTTGCACTTGGTACAGTACTTTTGTTTGCCTTCTGTTTTGTTGCCCTATTAGCAGGGGTTATAAACAGTGTCAGTGGCTCCGCAGGTAGTGTACTCGCCTCTGAGGCTGGGAGATCAGAAGGCTGCGAGTTCTATCCCCTGAACAAAAAAAGGAGTAGTGCTACGACTGAATATCCCCACTTTGTTGACTGGTGCAGTTCAAAAAGGGGTGGCCGGCCCTTCACATGAAAGCATACGCTAAGTAAAAAACTGTACTCTGGCCAAATAAATAAACAGTACCAACCAAGGAATTTGATTAAGTGGATCTTTACTCCGCAACCCTGGCAAATGGCCATGGTAAAGATAAATAAACCTTAGCACCCCAGCACTTCGATTCAAAAAGAATCTTCCTCAGGGGCTGGAGCTCATAATGAGGACACCGTTTATATACACATCAAACAAGTGTAATCAATTATAAATAAGTGATCAATTAAAACTAAAAATCAGCAGTAATTCTATCTTGCACCACTAGATGACACCAAAGTAGTATTTAAACATAAGGAAAACAACATTTTTAAACTACTGCTGTAGGTTTTTAAGGTATTCCATCTTAGCGGTTTTGGTGGCTTTTTTGCATTGGTTACTCAGTGACCTATAGACGACTAGGTCACCTGGGAGTGCCAAGAACCTGTACTTCTTCCTTGCTTTTTCTCTGCTTATCATTAAGGATTTTAGCTCTCTCATGATCCACCTGTAGCAGCGACCCTTGGCACAAATTCTCCTTAGTGGGGCATGAAGGCTTGCTGCAGACAAGAATGTGAGTTGGAAGAATTCTGCAGCTTCCCCCACGCTGAGGAGGAACTTAATTGGAGTCCAGTCAACTCCGCTCAGGTAGATCTGGAAGGCCTGGTCTGAGAACTTTGAGAAATCTCTGGCTGAAATGAGTCTGGGGAGGACCTTAGTGGGCTTATTTTTCCAAATGCAGGAAGTTGGTGACTGGTCACTCAAGGCATCTGACATTACGCCAGCCATTTTGATGTTTGCAGGATTGGATGCAAGGATCCAGTCCAGGGTGGAATGGTTCCCTGTTCTGAGACTGTGTCTAGTGATTTCGGGGATGACCTGTGTCAGTTTAGCTTCAAGGAACAAGGCTCTGAGAGCTTGTTCTGCGCTTGTATCCCAGTTTAACTTGTAGTCCCCCAGGAGCAGTAACTCCGAAAGAACAGTGCCCACCAGTGCTTTTGTTAGGTCCTCCAAAGCAAGTTGGGCAAATTTTGGAGGATTATATATGCATCCTATAGTTAGGTGCTTTGCATGGCCTAGGATTATCCTACTGAATATCAATTCGCAAACTGGGGAGTTCAGTTGGAGGTGAGGGATAGTGAGGCCTCAAGTGATGTTCTCACATAGATGAGAACCCCTCCAGCTTTTGTCCCCTCTCGGTCCTTTCTAAACGTATTGTAGCCAGCCAGTTCCACCTCCTGGGCCTGTATGTGTGGCTTGAGCCAGGTTTCAGAGATGGCCAGTACATCAAGGTTGTATAGGGCAACTCAGGATTGGACCTCATGCATTTTGGGACACAGGCTACAGGCATTCATATGGGCAACTCTCAGACCCTTAGTGTTGCTCCAGCTTGGGTCAAGGGGTGACCCTATAGTGCTGTTATTAACTGGGGGCCCTGGATTTTGTTCAGTATCCCCAGACCAGAGCAGCAGCATCATGGCGAGGCAGCTGAGGGCTCTCAGTCCAGGGAAGCGAGCAAGATTCACCATTTTGCCTCTTATGCCAGTGATCATGTGGTAGCAGGCTCCCTTGTGAGTTAGCCCATGCATCATTAGCAGTGTGTCTACAGATGACATTGCAGAGCAATCCATGAGGTGCAGGAGCAGACAATCCTGCACACCCCAGAGCGGGTTAGGGGAGCAGCATGCACCCATTATCGTGTCAACCCAGATTATCACACAGATGTATATGACAACCAGGGCAGGGCCCCTGCTGGGTAAAGCGTTGAGGTGCATGCCCTTATTAGGCCGAGACATCTTCATTCAGTGTTAAACAGTGCTACAGATGAGACAGATGGGGGCCACAGAGCTATTGAACGAGGTGGGTCAGCACTGTCCTAAGTGTGCAGTTAGCAAGATCAAATCAATTCCAGAGGGTTGCTTTAAATTTATTTTGTCCCCTCTTAGGTTTGCTTTGTGTGTTTAGAGTTAAATTTCTGTTCCAGCAGTCAGGGCTCATGCCCTGCAAACCTTGCCTGAATAATAGTCAGGTTGGGCCAGTATCCTGGAATGCATGCTAGTTACCGATGATTTGCTTTGATCTGGATCCTTAGTAGAAAAAGCTGTGTGGTTAAACAAGCACACAGTGAAACTTAAGCTGGCAAGCAGGGTTTGTGAGTTGACATTCAGTTTTATCCATTGTTGCAACCTCTGGTGGCTGTAGCCGATAAGCTACTAATGGAAAAACAGCCTGATAGTTTTTTCCCACCACGTGGTTTCTGCTATAAACAGCAGTGTTTGCCAAGGGTGGTGGTGGGGGTGGAGGGGTAGCCAACGCGGAGCATCGGCTAGTAGGAGGGGGTAGAGGGCAGATTGTTGACAAAGATGGAAAAGAGCAAGGGCCCAAGGACTGAACCCTATTTGTAATTGATTACACTTATTTGATGTATATTCTGACTAACATTAACTCTCCATCTAAATTCTGGAGGGTAGTTCATGCCCTATTCGCTCCCCCCTCTCCCCCCCCCTCCTCCTCCTCCAGTTCTCAAAATAAATAACTCCCTAGTTTCCGACCCTGGCTCTGTGGCCAATGAATTTAATGCCTACTACACCGTGGCGCTAACGCCTCTTCTAAATTCCTCCCTTACCACTCACTCACTTCAGCCCTTGCCTCAGCCAGTGCCTACCCCTCCCACTTTTTTCTTTTCTACTACCTTCTCTGATGAAGCTCTTTAGTGCCCTCCTATCTCTCAACCCTTCTAAAGGCTCACCTGATGAGCTCGATCCTAAACTTCTCTACCTTTCTGCTCCTGCAATTGCTTATCCTATCTCCCTAATCCTTAACCTGTCCTTTATTTCTGCCCAAGTATCCTCATCCTGGAAACACACTGTAGTCCTTCCTCTTCCCAAGGGTGGTGACACATCCAGTCCTGGCAACTATCGCCCCATTTCCCTCCTTCCTACCCTTGCCAAACTTCTAGAACATTTAGTTCTCTCTCAACTATCACCCTTCCTCTCAGATTCCTCCTTCTTCACCCCCTTCCAATCTGGTTTTCAGAAGAACCACTCAACAACCACCTCCCTCCTCAGGCTTACTGATGCCATCCTTTCAGGGATGGACGATGGCCTGATCACCTCGGCCATCTTTGTCGACCTAGCCAAAGCTTTCAACACTGTTTCCCATCCCCCGCTTCTTGATTACCTCTCCTCAACTGGCCTTGCTCTGTCGGCCACCAGCTGGTTTAAATCCTACCTCATTGGCAGGACCCAATCAGTGAGAATCCTTGATTCCATCTCCCCTCCACTCCCCATCAACGCTGGTGTCCCTCAGGGCTCAGTGCTTGGTCCCCTACTGTTCTCCATTTTCCTTAATGATCTTCCCACAGTCTGCTCATCCTCGTCTATCCACAAGTACACTGACGATACTGTTTTATACAGTTCCGGCAAAAACCCTGCTGCTGTGGAAACCAGCTTACAGTATGACTTCAACCAAGTTCAGCTCTGGTTTGCTTCTCACCAGCTTTTTCTTTCTACACACCAAGAAGACCGTCTCAATGACCTTTGGCACTAGACAGAGACCGTCTAGGCTCCCTGCCCTACCCACCTTCCACACCCTTGATGGGACCATCCTGGAGGACACCTCCTCATTTAGATATCTGGGGGTTTGGCTGGACCAAAACCTCAACTTCTCTGTGCATATCGATGCTATTCTGAAGAAACTGCACCCCAAGCTTGGTGCTCTGTACAGGAATCGTAGTTGCATCCCACTGACTGCAAGGCATGAAATTGTCCAGAAGACAATACTCCCCATCTTTGACTACTCTGACGTAGTCTATGGTGCTGCTCCCAAATCTTCCCTGACCAAGTTGGACACTCTAACTCCTTCTGCCGCTTTGCTTTCGACTCCCTTTCCCACTCCCACCACTGTGAACTCTATCACTCTCTAACCTTCCTTCCACTATCTCACAGATGCATCTCACACTGTGCCAAACTAACCTCCAAATTCTGGTTTAGAGTGCTCCCCTCCTATCTATCATCCTCTCTCTCCACTCCACCTCTCCTCACCCACTTTCTCAGATCTAATGACACCTGCACCTGGACAGTCCCTCGACACTCCACCCTCATCAGTCAGACTGGTTTTGCCCATCGCTTCCCTAAAATCTGGAATTCCCTCCTCAACTACTCCCTTACCTCTGCCCTACACAGTTACCTCTCCCTCAGCTGTCCTGCTTTAACACTCCTTAATACCTATCCTCAGTTTCTGCCTTCCTACCCTGACCCCCGGCAGGATTCTCAACATCCTGAAGGCGGAGTCAGGAAATGGCTACCCCATCTCCTCATATTCAGTTCTTACCTCTCCCCCTCTCTTCTCCACCTGCACTTCTAGCTCACCCGTGTGCACAACCTACCATCCTTTTTACTCCAACAGCACTTGCATACTACCTCGAGCCTGCTCCTGGTACACTCATGCACTATAATGGTTCTATTGCATTATTTCTGTTTTGTACGTTTATATGTTCTTTTGTACGATTTTGGACATGTAATTTACCCAATGTTCCCCTACTGTTTATTGTACAACACCTTGTGTTCAACTGTTGCATAATCTTAAGACGTAGTATATTGTTTGTACTACCCACGTACTACTGTAACTGATCATCCTTCACAACCCTATGTAACCCTTCCCCCCAGGCTGCACCATGAGACAAGCAACTTGTTGTTCAGTGTGCCCTCCTGGTGAAACATTTCAAAAAATAAATAAATAAATAAATAAAATAAACTTCCACAGGAAATCAATGTGTAGAAGATATTTCTGTGGCAATGTTCTAAAATCGAACAACACAAACTGAGAAGGAGGTCCCTCGTTCATTACAGGGGACACAAAATGTGTGCCAATTGGCAACAGTTTGTAATGTTTCTATTAAAGTAAATTTTCAAGAGCTTTTTTTTTTTTGAGGGGGAGGGGCTTTATAGCTCATTACCTTTCATTGGCACTAGGCTCCTGGTAGCAAAATTATTTTATTTCACATCCTTTGCTGGACGGAAGGGATTGTAACTGCAGCCAAACCCATGGCCAGTCAGTTCCTTCTATTTCCCAGTCCATTGGCCTTACCCCTGCTCATAGACGTTTTGCGGTGTCTAAGCAGGGAGAACACAGTGGCATGCCTGATAGAAGTCTATGGGGAAGAATTTCAGTACTTTTTTCTGTATGTTTAAGCAATCTTGGAGAAAAATGAAAGCTACCACTCAACCACTAGGGCCCCCTTTTAAAGAATGCTAAGAATGACATGTTAACCTATCAGACCAATGCTTAGAGTTCTGTACACATTATGATAGTAAATGGAGTCCACAGTGAAGAAAGGAGGGTTACTAGCGGGGTACCGCAGGGTTCAGTACTGGGGCCGGTCCTTTTTAATGTCTTTATAAGTGACATTGCAGAGGGACTGGAAGGGAAAGCATGTCTCTTTGCAGATGACACAAAGATCTGCAACAGGGTTGATACACAAGGTGGGGGTGGAAAGGATGAAAAGGGACTTGGCAAGGTTAGAGGAATGGTCAAATGTATGGCAGCTTAGATTCAATGCAAAGAAATGCAAAGTAAAGCACCTGGGAAACAAAAATCCAGGGGAAGAGTACACAATGGGGGGTGAGATACTGACAACAACAGAAATGGAAAGGGACCTGGGGTTAGTCATACCAGACAACCTAAAGGTGGGCCAGCAATGTGAGAAGGCAGTAAGGAGGGCTGGGGGGATACTGGGATGCATAGGGAGAGGCATCACCAGTAGAAAACAGGACGTTGTTGGCCCTTTGTACAGACAGTTGGTAAGACCACATCTGAAGTACTGTGTACAGTTCTGGAGACCCCATCTCCACAAAGACATAGACAGGGTGGAGGCTGTCCAGAGGAGGACAATCAAAATGATGAAGGGTCTGCATATGAAGAAAGACTAAAGGAACTAAAGATGTATAGCCTCGAGGAAAGGAGGGAGAGGGGGAACATGATAGAAACTTTCAAATGCTTCAAGGGAATCAACAAAGTCCAAGAAGGTAGCATCTTTCAGAAAAAGAGATGTGCAAAAACAAGGGGGCACAATTTGAAGATAGAGGGGGGACGGCTCAGAGGTAATGTGAGGAAGTATTTCTTCACAGAGAGGGTTGTGGATACATGGAACAGCCTTCCTGAGGAGGTCGTAGAGTCAAAAACAGTGGGTGAATTCAAGAATGCATGGGACAGACATAAGGCAATTCTAGTGGGGGGTAGGAGGAAGCAGGCTGTTGGTTAACTAGGATCTGCAGCTTATCTGCTAGTCTGTTAGGTAGGGAAATGGGCAGACTAAGTGGGCCAAGCGGTCCTTATCTGCCGTCAAATTCTATGTTTCTATGATGTAGTTAAAACTGCAGGTGAGTGGCCCATGAGAAGTCTGTAGTGGAATGCTGCCCATAAAAACAAAACAATGAAACTATAGAGAATGATGCATAGGCAACTGTGTGTTATGGATTTTTTTTTCTTTTTTTAACATACCTGAGGTGTGTGTAGACCCATAAACCTTGAGAAGCAAAATCTAGGTTTTATTTTTCAGTAATTATTGGTGCAAGAAGTTGGCGTGAGAGAGGTAGCTAGAGAATACATTCCCATCTGCATTAATCAGCACCAGGAGTCGGGCTGATAAAACTAAAACAGTCGCACACTGCTGCCGACACTTCTGAATTAGTGAGAGACAGTGTTTTACTTACAGTGAAGTTAGCGAGTCCAAGAGTAGTACTGAAAAGGTGACAGCATAAGTGAAAGGCAGTGGCAAGTGTCTGGCATGACAGTGCTCTTTCTCACTCTGAAGAGTAACTGCTAGAAAATGCTGTAGTAACCGGGTATGCTGTCATAACCAGTTATCGTAGCATTTGATCGGAGCTCATTATCTGATCACAAAAGCGGGTCACCAGTAACAGTTTTTCACATGACTTTACTTGGATCATTTAGGGGTATGGATATCATTTGTGAAAAAAGGAACAATATAAACTGCTGACAATCAGAAATAATTTCATGTCCTCTTTAAGGTGAAATAACTTTCGTAGGCTCACTCCCTCCAGAAATATGTCCAGTGTTACCTCTGCCATATGTTCTGTAAGCTGTGCACATGTCAAAGGGTCAATATTTGTCTTCTGTCAGACATACTGCCATATACAGGAAATGGTCTGCAGTAGTCCCTTACCCTTCCAAGGACCAAAGACCCAATAAACCGTGACCCAAAGTGAGTAGGAGGGAGACATCTGCACACATATAACTAGCTCTACTACTATATTCTCAATAATAAATGCCTTCTTTCTGTTAAAACAGCTAATAAATTTGAACATGGAGAGGCATAGTGGGCCCGGTGGTACGGAAAGCAGAGGCATCCATGCCTCAACTGCCGCCTCACTGGTGACCTAGGTTCGGTGGTGAGCCTGGATCACTTGGAGGTCAGCTGGGGGGAAAGAGGATTGAGAGTCCCACAGCATGCTATCCTCTGAGAAGGGTGGGTTCCATGCTCTGTCACAATACTGCCACCTGGGTGCACACAGGTGGTAGTGCAAGTGGAGACAGTTGTACAAGGAAGCAAGGACATCGTGACATCAGCGAGCAGATGCCCACATGTGCGCATGTGCACACCTTGACGTCCTGCAAGCAGTGTCCTCGGGGGACTATGGAGATGTAAAATACACCGCAACCCCAGTGCCTTCTCAACAAAAGA
This sequence comes from Neoceratodus forsteri, assembly GCA_016271365.2. Taxonomy (NCBI): domain Eukaryota; kingdom Metazoa; phylum Chordata; order Ceratodontiformes; family Ceratodontidae; genus Neoceratodus; species Neoceratodus forsteri. The sequence continues at coordinate 75,316,144 of JADMNL010000035.1, forward strand.
CGATCCCCGGTGTGATCCGGATTCCGGCCTCACCACCATGCACCCTGCCTGACAAAACAAGATGTCCGGGGGGGGGGGTCCCTCCATCCCAACCCCACCTGGGGGGGTACAGCTAATACTCTATAGAGATGAGTGGTAGTGGTTGGTGGGGCTGGAGAGCTTGAGAGATGCTTGGAGGTCCCCAGCTGGGACAGTCTGATGTAAGGAGGCATAAAAGCATAAGTTTAAATAAAAAAAAAAAAGGAACATGGAGAGACACAAGTTGCTTAAATTACGCAAGACATAAAACCTGTCCAAGTTATTGGACAGGGGCAATACTCATTCATAACACATTACCTGGTTTGATAACCTGTAACATTTTCTTCCATACAAAATACTGCAGAGGGGATCCAAATCCATTCAGTGTGAATTCAGAGGATGTCATTGGCACTTCCTGAGCATTTACTGTACATCTATAAAACAGACCGTAGGAATCAGTGAAATGTTCTTTCCACAAGTGTCCTAGTCTAACATGTGTCGTAAAATAGGAATAAGGTATAAAAATGAATAGTATACCTATCCAGGGCACTTCTGATAACCTAGGTAAAGGGAATTGTAAAACAATGGTTAGAAATGCAGCAACCTGATTGACTGACTGTATTCTTCGATTACTATATAGGAACAACACTTGTACTGTATATCCCTCCCTGTCTGTTGAGAGATTGTTGTGAAAATAGTCTTGCAGGTATTTGACTACAATGATTAAAAACCTCAATATGTATACACTGGAGAAGAGGAGGGAACAGGGAGATATGATAGAAATCTTCAAGTATCTTAAGGGCATAAACAAGGTGCAAGCAGAAGACATCTTTTGGTACAGCAGGGGTACAAAGAACAAGGGGGCACAATATGAGATAGGAGGGGGCAGAATAAGGGGTGATGTGAGGAAGTTCTTTTTCACCGAAAGGGTGGTGGATGCATGGAATAGCCTGGGACAGGCATAAGAGAATCATAGAGGTGGGAAGGAGAAGCTAAAGCCGATGACCGAGTAAGGTCAGCAGCCACTGATACAGGTAGGGTATGCGGGCAGACTGGATGGGCCCAGTGGTCCTTATCTGCCGTTAACTTATTATATGTCTCTATGTGATTTACAGTGGCGCCAGCCAGGATGCAACACAGTAATGCTGCAGTATATCACAAAATGCTGCAGTGTACTGTAGTATATCACAAAATGTTGCAGTATATCACACAATGCTGCAGTATATCACACAGTGCTGCAGTACACTGCAGTATATCACAAAATGATGCAATGTACTGCAGTATATCACAAAATGCTGCAGTATGCTGCAGTATCACTCAGTGCTGCAGTATATCACAAAATTCTGCAGTGTACTGTAGTATATCACAATGCTGCAGTATATCACAAAATGCTGTAGTGTACTGCAGTATATCAAAATGCTGCAGTATATCACAATGCTGCAGTATATCACAAAATGCTGCAGTGTACTGCAGTATATCACAAAATGCTGCAGTATGCTGCAGTATATCACAAAATGCTGCAGTATGCTACAGTATATCACAAAATGCTGCCATATGCTGCAGGGAACAGTGTCATTCAATGGTAATTAAGCCCTTTTCTCATGCAGTATTTTGTGACATGTCACTTACTGCAAATTACTATATTGCACTGTGGTTAGCTGAACTGCATATAGTTACTTCCAGAGCTACCCAGGCCAGACTGGACAGCATCTTCAACTGTTTCCATCAGTTTGCTCTTGGCTGCCCACCACAGACACGCCACTGTTCCTTATACTGCTCCTGCTTTTCCCTCACTTGAGGACAGGTGCCCCTCTCACAACATATCCTTTGTCTCTAAATTCTGGTTTGTATCCCTCCTCTACTACCTCAGCTCTCCCTCTTGCAGTTCCCTTCCCTGTCCTCTCCTCAAAAATGCTGATCCTGGTCCCTTCTTTCTCTTCTCCACCCTGCAAAATCAGCCTGTTAGGATGTCAGAAAGTATTTTTCACAGAGCGGGTGACACGTTGGTGGAACAGTCTGTACAGTAATGTGACCATTGTTGGGACCCCTTGGGGATTCAAAACCCAATCAGACATTTTCAAAGGGCTCATTAGGAACACAGGGAAGGTGGAGTGGGGGGAGAGAGAGAGAGAGAGCTCTGAAGGGGCAAGAAAAACACAGTAAAATGAATAGGACAGATTTGATGGACTAATGGGACTGGAATTTCCAAAGCTGGAGCCTGCTACAAGTCCCACGTGCACGTGGCGCACCAGGCTTATGACAATCTAAGGGGATTTTCTATCCTTTGTGGCAACTGATGCAAGCGAGACCCTCTTTTTGTGGTCTAGCTTGTGTCCATACCAGGGACCACTTTCACGGAGCTTGCACTCGAGGTTTGGCGCAAGATGCCATGAAACCAGTCAACTGCTGTAACTACACCAGAGATTGTAACATCGAACGCAGCTGCAGCAAACCGGTATGGCACACAAAAAGCATATGATGCAGCACTTGGTGCAAGCCCTGCCCCACCCTTTGAAAATCTGACCCTTAGTCTTTTTCTGTCCTTCCATCGATGCATTTATGCACATATCTATGAATCCAAAAGTCTTTTAGATTGCTTTCCTGTTTTAGGCTCACCATGGCCAAACCAGTAAGACCACCACAGAGATGGTTTCCCTTCCTCTGGGCTGAGATACTGTGTAACTACACTGTAACTGCATTGCAACCCTAGTTACACAGTATCTCAGCTGCATGCAGCAAACATTTAACTACAGTGTAATTACCCTATTGCATGTAGATAGATAGATGGATAATAGATACTATCCGTAGATAGATAGATATTTTCTATAAACAGATAGTGCCAATAGATATATACTGTCTGTAGATAGACAGACAGACATTTTATTTATAAAGCACCCATTTTCATAGACTCTGGGGGCCGCACAATACAAATCAACAACAAAATGTATATAAGCAGCAATTCACCATAAACTTAAATTCTATCCATCACATTAAAACCAATATATCAATCACTAAAAGCCTGCTGGAACAGGTATGTCTTTAGTCCCTTTTTAAAGGCTTCTACCAAGGGGTCCTCCCATAAATAACCAGGAAGGGAGTTCCACAGAGTAGGCGCTGCCACTGAGAAAGCTCTGTTCCCCAGAATGCCGCAGCCTAACTCTGGGAACTCCGAGGAGACTTCCCCCGGCAAAACGGAGTGCCCGGGGCAGACAGTAGGGGGCAAGGAGATCTTGCAGATAGACAGGTCTAATAAATGATTATATTTTTGTCCTTGTTAGGACTCATCCATGTGCTACAGCTGTTGCTTCAGCCCAAGATATGGGGTCTCACCATGACCCAAAGCATAGCCATCGTGTCGCTTGTCAACCCCTTGCCACTGATGAAGGTCCGCTTCCTGATTCTGAGGCTGTTGCTGTAGGCTGGCTGTAAAAGGACAAGACATACCACTGCTTGACTTAAAGGTAAAGTTGATAGTCGGCTGAGAAACAGAAGTTCCTGAGGGAGAGGGAGGCTTGATTCACTTGTGTGTCATGTGGTAACATAACTTGGAACCTTCCATCAGAGACAGTGGGACAGAGTAAAAGGAAAAATGGGGTGTAAACTCAGGTGGCTGATACAGTATCGCTACATCTCCACCTGCCCAGCTGAGATTCTGCACTGCCGCCACTAGGTGTCTCCCACCACCTCCACCACAGCCACTGTGCAAAAGGGAAAACCCTTTGAAGCTCTGATGGAAATTAGCAGGATTCAAGAAAGAAGGTCATCTGGTAACCTCAACAGGGAGGGGGGTTGTGGTATGCAGGCAGGCCAGCCCCCACTGTCTGCATTCCTCGACTTCATGCCTTCTCTTTGACTCACTGAATCTCCCTCAATGTTCAGATCTTGCTGTCTGAACACAGTGAGAGAGTTCATGTGGAAACAAGTATCCTCAAAAGACTGTTATAGAAAAAATGTCTTTAGTAGGGGAGTTAGTTCTTATGACTAGTAGTGCAAGGTGAACAAGACACTGTTTACCCAGGGTTCTCCCTAAAGTTTTAATAAAGGACACGGCATGGCTGCACACCAAAGGCATACAAAGTCTGGGGGGAGGGGTCAGGGGCATGATCCCCTGAAGAACAATCTAAGTAATGGCACCAGAGTTTGATAGTTGACAACAATGCTTTTCAACATTTAAAAGTTACCTTTTTCAATTATTACTTGTATGGAGTAAAGCTTTGTGAGGTGAATGGTGCTTGAAATACCGGCCATCAAACTCACAATGCAGCTCCACTTAAATCAATGGAATTAAACTATTAAAAAAGCATGCTTGTATCTGGATCCTGTAAGAGAGTATGGGGCCAGATATGGTTCCTGTTCCTGGAGATAACCCTGCTCACCCTTTTAAGGGTGACCAGTGTCTTATTCACCTTGCACAACTCCTGAGGCCTGATATTCAAGACTGTGAGGGCATGAACTGGTCTTTGCCCATGCAAACTGGGATTTGCCCTGGATCCCCATATTCAAAAGAGGTTGTTGCACAGGCAAAGAGGGTTAGCGCTCATGCAAAACATAATGCATGCATGGAGCAAGGGGAGTGGCATGACCATGTATAGCCTTGCTAGCCATATTCAGCGGCTTTGCCACTGGGGGAGCACAACCACCCCCCTGTGCTCCCTAGCACCCCCTGCTGATCACCAGCCCATTCTGTATAAAATAATGTCCCTGATGGTAGTGCCCCACCCTTCAATCACCAATCGCGATGTATAGATAAGTATCCCTGGTGCTAGTGGTCTTCCTCTCCAATTGCCAGCCCCAACGCACAGATAAGTATCCCTGGTGCTAGTGCCCCCCCAATGATCGCCAGACCCAATGTATAAATAAGTATCCCTGGTGCTAGTGGTCTACCCACCCCCCATGATTGCCAGCTCTGACGAATAAATAAGTATCACTGGGGGTATTGGTCCCCCCTCCAATCACTAGCCATGACATATACATAAGTATCACTAGTGCTAGATGTCCCCTCCAGTCACCAGCCCTGATATATAAATAAGTACCCTAGTGCTAGTATGTCCCCGATCACCAGCCTAACATATCCTGGTGATAGTATTTCCTCCTGCTCACCAGCCTGGAAGTACAAAACAAAACCTGACATCCATTGTTCCATGCCACCCCCCGCACCAGGCATATCCACCTCCCTCACCTTAACATTATCTGCGGTGTCCGCGAGACTTCGTGACCAGCACAGCCCTCCTCACACCTGCTCAGCTGGCTGCTGTATGTACAGGCACAGAGCACACCTCATTTATAGGACAGGGTGACTCTCCTGTCCTATAAATAAGAGGTGCATTCTCTGTACATACAGGGGCTGGCTAAGGAGGGTGAGGAGGGCTGTCAGTCACCGTACACTCCTGTGGCACTGCAGATAGTGCTAAGGTGAGTAGGAGGGGGTATGCTTAGTGCCACGGTGGGACCACTGGATGCCAGGAAGGTTTTTAGTTTGTACTTCTGGGCTGGCTATTGGGGAGGGGGACCACTAACCACCAGAGATACTTATATATGCAACAGTACTGGCAATTGGAAGGGAGGGCCACTAGCAGATGGCAACTGGAGGGAGTCCTGATGGATACCTTGAAAGAGGGACTGGTAAGACCCCTATTGAAGACATCATCTCTCGACCCTGATGTCCTGATGTATTATCGGCAGATCTCCAACCTTCCATTTATAGGAAAGGTTGTTGACCTCCTCAGGGCAAGAGATAGAGGAGACAGGTCAATTCTTGTTCTCCTGGATCTCTCATTAGCATTTGACAACGTGGATCACTTTGTGCTTTGACAGTAGATCACCTTAGAGAATACTGTGGACTCACCGGTACTGTCATCAGCTGGTTTGAGTCCTATGTCTCGGGCAGGAAGCAATGGGTGGTGATGGGGAATTTCTCACCCCTCCCCCCACAAAGCTCCTGCCACATGGAGTGCCTCAGGGTTCAATCTTGTCACCGATGTTATTTGCGGTGTATATGCTGCCCCTGAGTGAGCTCATTAGGCGTTAGTTTGGGTTTTCACTGCTATGCAGATGATACCCAATTATATATGTCCTTTGCCCCTGGAACACATGACACTGTGGAAGTGCTTAACAACTGCCTGGTGGAATCAATGACTGGATGTCCTCCAATGGTTGCGACTGAATCCCAACAGGAGAGAGGTCCTAGTGATTAAGCCTGGTATCGGGCATGATGGGAGTGCCTCTGAAGTGTTGACAGGATTGGTCCTGGGGACCACTCCATTGATGGATTCCCCTAGGGTGAGAGATCTTGGCATTATCCTGGATAACAGACTGACACTTGATGTTCAGGTGTCATCTGTGGTCCAAAGTGTTTTTTAACACTTAAGGAATGTCGCCAGGATTAAACTCCTAGTTCCGCCCAAGGATCTGCCATAAGTGGTACATGCCTTTGTTACATCCAGGCTTGATTACTGCAATGCTCTATACCTCAGGGTCAGTGGAGGAACCCTCTGCCAGCTGCAGCTGGTGCAGAACACAGCGGCCAGGTTACTGATGGGCCTGTCCAGGTCTAGTCATGAGACCTCGGTCCTGCGAGCTCTGCACTGACTGCCTGTTAGGTGGAGGATCATCTTCAAGGTGGCCTTGCTCACCTACAAGACCCTATACAGACTGGGCCCTACCTACCTAGTCGATCTCCTGACACCTGTCACCTAGCTACCTGGACAATCACCTGCCACCTCAGTCCATTCCTTCCGCTCCTCCACAAGGGGCCTCCTTGTGGTTCAGAGGGTCAGATTACAAACTTCTGGCAACCAAGCTTTTGAAGTCACCGGACTAGACCTCTGGAACTTCTTTCCCATCTCTGTCAGGGAGGTCACAACTGTGCAGGTGTTTAAAAGGGGGCTAAAGCCTCACCTATTCTGCCTGGCCTTCCCAGACTAATCAGAGATATGATATTTTAAGAATATATTTATTGTTTTAATGCTGTATTATACGTTAAATGTTGTATCTGATTTTATTTGCATTAACTCTGCTGTTTTTTTTTTTATGTAAAAATGCTCAGAGCCTCCGGTATTGCGTGTTGTATAAATAAATGTGCTTGCCCTTCCCTAGCACCTGGGATAGTTATCCATACACTGGGGCTGGCGATTGGAGGGGGGACCACTAGCACCAGGGATACTTATTTATACATCAGGGCTGGTGATGGGGTTGGGACCACTAGCACCAGGGATACGTATTTATACATCAGCGTTGGTGATGGGGTTGGGACCACTAGTATCAGGGATACTTATTTATACATCAGGGCTGGTGATGGGGTTGGGACCACTAGCACCAGGGATACTTGTTTATACATCAGCGTTGGTGATGGGGTTGGGACCACTAGCATCAGGGATACTTATTTATACATCAGGGCTGGTGATGGGGTTGGGACCACTAGCACCAAGGATACGTATTTATGCATCAGAGCTGGTGATGGGGTTGGGACCACTAGCACCAGGGATACGTATTTATACATCAGCGTTGGTGATGGGGTTGGGACCACTAGCACCAGGGATACTTGTTTATACATCAGGGCTGGTGATGGGGTTGGGACCACTAGCACCAGGGATACTTATTTATACATCAGGGCTGGTGATGGGGTTGGGACCACTAGCACCAGGGATACGTATTTATACATCAGCGTTGGTGATGGGGTTGGGACCACTAGCATCAGGGATACTTATTTATACATCAGGGCTGGTGATGGGGTTGGGACCACTAGCACCAGGGATACTTGTTTATACATCAGCGTTGGTGATGGGGTTGGGACCACTAGCATCAGGGATACTTATTTATACATCAGGGCTGGTGATGGGGTTGGGACCACTAGCACCAAGGATACGTATTTATGCATCAGAGCTGGTGATGGGGTTGGGACCACTAGCACCAGGGATACGTATTTATACATCAGCGTTGGTGATGGGGTTGGGACCACTAGCACCAGGGATACTTGTTTATACATCAGGGCTGGTGATGGGGTTGGGACCACTGGCACCAGGATCGTGTTATACATCAAGCGTTGGTGATGGGGTTGGGACCACTAGCACCAGGGATACTTGTTTATACATCAGGGCTGGTGATGGGGTTGGGACCACTAGCACCAGGGATACGTATTTATACATCAGCGTTGGTGATGGGGTTGGGACCACTAGCACCAGGGATACTTGTTTATACATCAGGGCTGGTGATGGGGTTGGGACCACTAGCACCAGGGATACATATTTATACATCAGCATTGGTGATGGGGTTGGGACCACTAGCACCAGGGATACATATTTATACATCAGCGTTGGTGATGGGGTTGGGACCACTAGCACCAGGGATACTTGTTTATACATCAGGGCTGGTGACGGGGTTGGGACCACTGGCACCAGGGATACTTATTTATACATCAGGGCTGGTGATGGGGTTGGGACCACTAGCATCAGGAATACTTATTTATACATCAGGGCTGGCAATCAGAGGAAGAGGAACCACTTGTACCAGGGATACTAATGTTTACATCAGGGTTGGTGACTGGAAGGCGGGGAATCACTAGCACCAGGGACATTATTTTATTCAGAATGGCTGGCAATCGGGGAAGAGACCTCAAGCACCAGGGATATTATTTTATACAGAACAGGCCGATGATCGGGGGGGGGGGAACACTACCTCCATGGATATCTACATGTCTGGGACCGAGCAACTGGTCGAGTGGCATTGCACAAACCTGCCTCACTATCCACGCAAATTAGCCCTTAATGGGCATGCAAATAAACCCTTAGCGCTTCGCATGTCCAATGGGATAATTTGCATGGATCCCTTTGAATACTGCAAATAGTGCTCCGGCGCTATCTATTCTGGCACCATGCTCCGGAAGCCCTGTCGTGGCAGCATTAAGTGGTTTAGCGCTGGGCTGACATGACCCTATATTTAGTCAGATAGTGCTGGTGTACTATTCGACTGAATATAGCATCTTCGGGCACATGGGCAATCACAAGGTGCAGCTCAAGTATTTGTGCTCTGTTTTTCGCAGATTTGAATATCAGGCCCCCAGTTGTCAAAGTTTATCTTTAATTGCCACCAGTAATTCATAATCATGTCATCCCACTGCACTCCCTGACGTGTGGGACTAATCTCTGGAGCTGGTCAAAAAATTATTTTTCTTTTTTGCATTTTCATTGACTATTATCATGTAATATGTCTAGTGTTTTATAGTTCAGTGCAAGGTGGGAGAAGGGTCAGCCGCTCATAGCCTGAAAGACTGTTTTTACAATGTTTGACATAGGAACATGTGAACAATATGTAGCCCCCCCCCAAAAAAAAAATCCATTTTGGGGGCTCACATGCAGCCATGCTTGCCCCATGCATCGTAACGTAATGGTAAGATGAGGGAATGGTCCCAGAACTGACCCCAGTGGACCCCCACTCACTGGTCACTGCCTCCTAGTACTTCGCCATAGTCACCCCCATTTTCTGTCAAGGATCTAAAGCTGCTGCAGACTGAATGAAAATGAATGAACATGTTACAATTTTGTCCTTTTCCCACATGTCCCACTAGTTCTTTTCCCACAGCTATGGACCAATCAAAATCGTGCCCCAGTGTAATGCACAGGGTCATGCATAATAACAAGACCACAGCATTGGCCCCTCGCAGTCCAGCATCCTCTCCCACTCCAATCAAATACTAGGATCAGCACCGCATGCACTACTTAAAACAGATCCATAACAGCACTATTGAATATTGACAAAGCATCATGGGCTGCGTATGCAAATCACCACAGAATGTTATGCTGGTTCAACCATCAGCATAACATTCTGTGGTGATTTGCATATGCAGCCCATGATGCTTTGCATTGTGTGGGCATGTGTGATTTTGTATTTTCTTGAAACTTGGCTTACCAGCCAAATGCCCTTTGGAGTAACCCTTGCCTCAGTGTTTGCACACAGAGGTTCTTTGTCTATTAAATATTGACTTCCCTGTGCCCAGAGATCATACCTCAATGGTGTGATCCTTTATGGTCTCAAAGAAAAGAACCTTAATAAAATGGCTTGAATCAAACAAGCAATCTGACCTGTCAAAACTGGTCACATGACCATGCAGTAATTTCCATTACTGCAGAGCTCGAATTTTACTTTTTTTTTTTTTTTTTAACTCTTAGAACCATTTTATAAGCACAATAACACACTTCGTGTGAAAATGCCATAAATTATTGCACTTCCCAGGTGGTCACAACCCATAGAAAAATAGACTTTGATGGCAGATAAGGACTGCTCAGCCCACACAGTCTGTCCATTTCCCTACCAATTGGATAAGCTGCAAATACTAGTTAACCAACAGCCTACTTCCTCCTACCCCCCACATCAAAATTGCCTTATGTCTGTCCCATGCATTCTTGAATGTCCACCTGGGGCATGCAGTAATTAAGCATTAATGCACACCCCGTCTTGTGCTATTGCTTACTTATAAGAGACACTGAAGTAGGGGTTGCCAAAAAAATGCAACAACCTATACTTTCATTAAAAAAAAAAAACTCACAATTGCACAAATCCCCTAATTCAGTGCCTCATGGATAACAAAGGGAATCAAAATAAATTCCTTCTGCCACTTTTCCGCCTTTGCCTTATCTCTCACCCATCGCTGCTCTCTCTCTTTCTCTCTCTCTCCATGTTAAACTCTTCCCCTCCCTAGAGGCCTAGCTTCTCTCACACTGTTCCTCTTTCCTGGCCAAATGCTATCTTGCCACTGTTTCCACTTACCTCTCCTCTCTCTTACCCCTACCATCCCATCCTCCTTCTCTCTCCGATCACCTGCTGCTTGTTTCTTTCACATCCCTCACAGTAAACTTGCAGCAGTCTGCTTTCTCCATCCTTCACCACTGTGAAACATCCTCTCTCACCCCATCTGTTTCTCATTCTCCCTGCACTCTCTCAAACCACCCCTACAAACACGCTTCTCAAAAAGGATGCACCTGCAGCTAGCCATCTTCCTCTTCTCTCCGCATAACAACTAATGCACTACAGTCTCCCCTCCACTACTTACCCATTGTGTCTCTTACCCTTCTGTATAGCTTACAACTCAGCATACTCTGTCATTAGAGTTTTACCCCACCATTATCTGGTTACAAATATCATGCGATAAGTAAGTGGCACACTCCCCTAGCTCTCATCCTTGCTACCCTCATATTCAAACTTTGCACACATTTTATTTTGATTTTTCCTATCATTTTTTCCCTTATGCCTTACTTTTATTCTCATGTGTCTGCACTCCTTGTCACTTAATGTGTTACTAATGTTTCACTCCCGGCAGCATCCCTTCTCCTGCATTGCACATGACAACAAGCCCTGGCTCGGTGTTCCTATTCCAGTCACCAAATTTTAAAATCAGTAATCGGCTGACTTAGAGATTTAAGCAGGATGACTGTAAGTTCCTATAGACTTCACAAATAGTGCTGGGTAGAATGTTTAAATTCTAAAGGGCTGGAGATCCGCAGAATATCAGAAAATTCCACTTAACTGGTGGAATTCCATTGGTAGCGGAATTAACAACTTGTCAAAAATGGAATGGTTTTTGTGAGTCACATCAAATGCAGATTCCTTTTCTGCCATCTGCGGAAAGTTATTCCACTGTTTACATAGAAATGCTTGTAAGAATTTTGCAGAAAAGTGATAGTATATTAGAACAGAATATGTAATAGAATGTCATTTTTTGTTAGATGCAAAAAGGGACCGTCATCACTGATCTGCATCAGAGATTGGATTGGTTTTCATTGAATGCTAGAATTGCTTATGTCGACAGTATCTGGATCTGAACAATAGTTAATGACAGGTGTACTAGTGCACTGCATTAAACTGCTACCTAAATGTTCCTATTTTACAACACAAGGAATACAAAAAAAAAATCTACAATTGGAGATACCAAATTGTAAAACCTCCTTGAAACAAAATGTTTTAAATTTTCCATTTATTGAAAGTTGGTACTTGCTGCCACTGAATGCACAGCATAGTGAATGTTTAGGGCACTTTAAAAGTGGCTTCAGATTATATTTGAAGAATCTGGAGCTATGCAATCATTTTAGATAGTTGCTATTTATGATGTGGTCTTATGTAAGTGACGGGGTACTTATATACTGTATATATGTGTTAAAAGAGTAGTGCAACCTCATGCCTAGTAAATGTTATTTATTCCCTTGTCAGACAACTCTGTTCATGTAGCTGTCGGGGGATATATAGGTTTGCTTTAGTTGATTTTCACTGTTCATACCAGTCCCTGTAACCAGCCTGAACGTCTCCATTTTATGGCTGCTGAAATCTCATTGTGCCTGAGAGTTGCATTAGCATATGAGAGCATGATGTGTCAGCACCCTTTAGACTCCACAGTATGCCTGTCTGCTCACTTAGAATTCAGCAAAACAAGTTGCAGCAAGGTGCGAAATACCAGAGTTACCATCAGTTTGTTTTACAAAGTGTCTTAGATGTAATGCAGGATCTTTTCTGTAAACTGCATTCAGTCTGCGTTTCTAGAGAGTTTTTTTTTTTCCAGTTCTGTGTACTTTCAGCTTAGAGATACATGGTATAGATGGGTGCTGTGGCATCAGGTTCTCAGATGCTAATACAACTCTCAGGTACAATGAGATTTCAACAACCAGAAAATGGAGACCCCCAGGCTAGTTACAGGGGCTGGTTGTAAATAATGAAAACAAACTAAAGCAAACATACGTCACCAACAGCTACACAAAAAGAGTTTTCTATTGACAAGGAAACTAATGAAATTTACACAAGACCTGAAGGTGTACTACTTCTTTATTGTAATATTTGTACTGTATCGTTCATTGTAATTTTGACTAGGTCACCTTTGAAAATTGGCATTTGTGCCTAAAGGCCTTTCCCTCTCAATAAAGTCCAACATTCAAATTCAAAATTCAAGTTTTGCCTTGCTCAGGACTTATCTGTTTGATGCAACTATCGGTTCCGCCCAGCCAAAGTGGTCATTGAGTCAGTTTTAACTCCTTTATGTTGGTAACATATGTGGCACGTGGACAGCTGGTTCTGATTTTAATATATTTTTCTGCAATATAAAATATGTAAGGGGGTGTCTGTCAGGAGAAAATTCTGTCTTGCTGAAATTGACACATCAAACCCCCTCCAGGGATAAGTTCAAAGGACAGGAGGTAGCTTAAACTGCAGATATCTGAACTGCAATTACTTTAAGTTTTCTTTGAAGCCCAGGAAATAAAATATCCATTCATGATGTCCTCAGGTAAATTCTTTGATTTGCACTAGGTGTCATGAAGGAAGGAGAAAATGCATGTGTTGGGGTGTCTCCCAAGATAGCCAGTAATTACATCAGAGAGTCTTTGATGTCTGTGGGAAACAGATCACAGACTGGTTCAAGAAGTCCAATATGCATGTGTTGGGGTGTGTCATCTAAGGAAGCCAGAAATACTTCAAAGAGGCTTTGATGTCAGTGTGAAGCAGATCACAGACCAGTTTTGACAGGTCACATGGACAGAGGAGATTCATTGGTCACCTATTTTGTTAAAATATCTTATTAGGACATCCTGTGTTATCAAATATAAATTTTAATACACCAAGGCAGAATTAGATGACCTCAGAGAGAAGGCCAGCTCAAGACTGCTTTTAAGATACTGAGCAGACCTCACAGAGACACATTATTTCTGACTGAGAAAAGAGGAACAACAAAGTACTGAAAGATTAAGAAGTAAGGAGACCTTAGATAAGACCAGTCTGAGTGTATGTTTTGTAGGAATTTGCACTTTAAAACCTGTTTTGTTTTTAAGACTGTATGTGTACGGATACCTTGTTCTGTATTTACACCTATTTTAAAGTAAATATATATTTTAAAAACAGAAACTGCCTGGTGTGCCTTGAAACTTCTGTTTTCTAGAAGTGAAGCTTAGATGGTTATAGTTGACACTGTGCATGAATGTATTGTGGTACCAAACTGGGAAACAGATAAGAGTTCTCTAGGTCTTGCATAGAGTTCTAAGGGTTCATTTTGTAATACCCGATTAGGTGCCCATAGGAAAATATATCTGCCCCCCCCCCAAAGACAGAATTATCTGAGCCTGACAATTGGGTACGCTAACAAGAGGGTATCAGTTTGAATCCCTCCAGAACTTGGGACAAAGGTGACTCAAATCCACAAAACAGACAAGAGGGTTACCTTGTTCTGTTAAACTGTGCACAATTCTACGCTCAGAAGTTGGCACTTTAGGAGTAGAGGGCTGACCTGCTGAGTGGGTTTGTGACAACATGTAGTACCCATGATGCACTGCATTAAAGAGAAATGTGTACTTTTGTGCAGGGCCTTCCTTATTTCTTTCTAGTTGCCTTCTTTTACTGTCACCATGACAATACATTTCTTCAGTGGAAGAGTGAAGTAAAGGCCCACCATCACAGACAAGGTCACATGAAGCAGTGGAGTTATCACTGAAACTCAGTGGATTAGTGTTTATATTAAAACATTCAATAAAGGACATACATATACAGTAACTGTATTCACAGCAACAAAGGTATATCACTCAGCTCAAAAGAAAACGCTGTGCTCCAGTTTTCTTCAAATGAGCAAAACACATTTATTTAAAGTGCATGCAAGCAAAACGTGCACATAGCAGCTACATAAGATGACCCAAAGGAAACCCAACGTTTCATGCCCCAACATTCCTGATGCCTTGTCAAGGTTTTTGTGTTTTTTTTTCAAACTAAGTGCTAGACCCTTGTTGCTGCCACTATAGTACATGGGTTGCTTAGAACTGGCACTGAACCAGTGGTCCTTCCAAGTTTGACAGCAACTGTTCAGTTCATTTTTGTGTTAAGTAAATCTCTCTCTGATGTGTCATACTGAACTGAAGGACAAAATGTTACTCTGTATGTAGTTAATAAAATCATAGCCACAAATATAATACATATACACACACACACACACACACACACACACACACACACACACACACATATATATTACACACACATGTATGTATACATACATGTATATTACATACATACACACACACTCAATTTTGAAATCTGAATTTGGAAGTAAAAATGAACCAGCTAATTATAAAAGAAAATACCAGTCTATCTACTGCAGAGATGAGGGGCTTGACCTTTAAGGAGGGAGGAAGACATTGGCACACAGCATTTACTCTTTTACTGCCCGTTATGGAGTAACATTTATTATTATAATTTTTTTTTTAATTATGTGTTTACTCAGTCCATACGCCACTGCATTGATATACCTTGCTTTGGGCTGGAACCTCCTTTGCTCCAGTCAAGTACTGCTCTGGTTGATGTCCTTATCAGCTGTACCCTCCATGACAGGGGCTCCAGGGGTGGGCTGTCCTCCCGACTAAGGTGGTCCACTTATTTGGATGAGATCTGGTGGTAGGACGGAGCAAGGCCCAGACTCTCACACAGCTCCCAAGG
Organism: Neoceratodus forsteri; assembly: GCA_016271365.2. Classification (NCBI taxonomy): domain Eukaryota; kingdom Metazoa; phylum Chordata; order Ceratodontiformes; family Ceratodontidae; genus Neoceratodus; species Neoceratodus forsteri. Next base: position 75,331,612 of record JADMNL010000035.1, read on the forward strand.
CCCCCCCGACTCTCACAGAGCAAGGCCCTGTGGAGGGAACAAGCTCCCATGGCCCACTGCATGGGTTCCTGCAAACAGTCTGGCCAGCACGACCCCTCCCTGACTGCTGCTGCAGTCTAGCCTGCCTGCCGATGTGGCAACCTGTGCTCACTCCCAACCCTTGGGTCACCTACAAGGTAGCAAGATGCAGTACCACTGGGCCATTGCAGCAGTCCTGGAGCATCATTTTTAGTTGTGCAGACAGCGTCTCACACACCATCCTACCAGCTAAATGAATGGCACAGCTGTGGTGACCCCATTTATTGGGGTAGGACGACATGTGACAAATGGGGTAAGCCATGGATAAACAATAATAAACATCAACTAAGGAAAGTGACAAACCTTCAGGAATGCGGCGTCCTGCAGTTTCATCTGTCCTTGAATATCTGCTATGAGGGAACTAAGAGAAGAACTTTGCTCCAAAAGAGTTTTTAGGTTTTTCTTCACCATTTCTATCATCTCCTTTTCCTCATTCTCAAGCTTGGTGAAAAGGATCTGTTTTTCATTATTCAGAAACTGATGCAGTTGGTCAAATTCAGTGACAATCCTCTGTCTTTCAGATTCCACATTGACCTGAGAGAACAGAAAACTGATTCAATGACCAAAACCTGATTCCTGAGACAGTTATCATGGACCACTGGACTTTTTCTATTGTCATTGGCTACGTTTCTATCACATAGGGTTTTGGGGATAGAAAAATTATCTGTAAGGTTACATTTCTGCTCTCGATTCCTGTACACACAAACAGCTACACCAGAAACTAACAAATTAACTGGTTGCTCACCAAATGCATACTGGCAAATGTTTACACTTTGCAAAAATGGATGTGTATCAGACAGTGGATCTGGTGCATGCTGAACGCATATTTTGTCAAATGTAGAGGATCCTCACCCATAGACATGCTCCCACTCTAAGGCCCATTCTACAAAGATTCCAATTATTTAAGAGGAATGCACCCTTCAGTTCACTGCTGTGGGTCATGTAACTTCTATTGTTCAGAGTACTAGCACAGTACTTACAAATCTCTCCAATTAGATTCTTCTCACCCTGGTGGTCTGGTGAATGCAAGGGCTTATACTCATACGTTTTCCAAACCTTTTGCTTGGTGCTTATCTTTTCTTCAATCCTGTACATGTTAGGACTCAACCTATCCAGATAGAATTAATGTTTTTGTACAGCAGTTGCAACTACTGTGCATGCGTAGAGACAACTGGTCCTGCACATACAGCGACCTGTTTGCAATATCATATTGTAACAAGGTGCAGACACAAAGGGGGCATGAGGTTTCCTTTTCATATCTGGATGTGGAGACATCTGTACTAATATCCTTACTTCCAACTAATTTTTAATGCATTCATCAGATGAAAAGAAGAGGACTCTGGTTTTATACAGGCATACTTTTTGCACACTGTATCTCATGTGTTTTATAAGTCATAGTGTTAACAGTTATTGGCACAGGGAGGATAAAGAGCCAGGCACCGTTGGGAAAACTCTGAAAAATGTAAGATTTAGACACAGTTCAGTTTATATTTCATATATGTTCTACAATTATGCCCCCCCTTTGTCTTTATTACTGAAAAGAGACTTGCATGAAAACATATGCACCGTGCTTTAGACTACATCTACTCTGGCAGCTTGTAAACACCGGACATCATCATCCCTTCGTTATGACATGACATCATAGTTATCTTCACAGCAACAGGCAGGGATGTCATGAACAAAGCTGTGATGTGTAGACAAGCAACCAGAGCAAATAGGGCACAGATCCTGTTTGCATGCAAATTTCCTTAGAAATAAAGAAATATAGGTCAGGCTTACAATAAAACTTAGGAAGAAGTTGAACTCTGTCTGAATATTACATTTTCAAAAGCTGTCCTGATGGTGTCAGGGGTGAAACTAAGGAAAGAGAGAGGGGAGGACAAGCAAAGGGCAACATGCTCATGGGCTACACGTTAAGAGGCACTGATGGGATTCAAACCAGAGTCTCCATGCTCACAGATTTGTGCTAAAACCCAATAATACACTGGTTTATTTTGCCATAATGGTTCTTTATATAATAAGCATTAAGTGAGACCATTTACAAATAACAGTGACAGACAACGTCATCAGTATCAGTATCAGGACATGGCGGCTGCTACCAATTTATTGACATCGCTTTCTATGCATTAGGTAGCAAACAGCTAATGACAGCAATATCGCCTCATGGTGCACCGTAAATTGTGATATCATTATTGATGGCCCTTGCCGTCACTGTAGCAGCCTCAAAGAGTGAAAGCTCACAAAAAGCTTTCACATGTGGTACTTGCCTTACCTCTAGCTAGCAGCAGTTTGGTCACATCGATGCAGTCTCTCCTATAGCGATACTACACTGTCACAATTTTTAAAACCTTGTGATATAAAGGAGACAAAGACTGTGCTTCTGTACAGTGTGGTTAGGCACAGCTTCACCGTTACAAAATCAGGAGGTTCTAAAAATAGCTCCAGTGCAGTATCAATATAGGGCAGGCAGCCTTACAGTAGCTATGGCTACATCTGGACTACTGCCCGTTTGAGGAATGCCCAATACCACACTTAAATGAGCCTTCAATGGAGCAGACCTCTTGGTACAGTGGTAAAGATACAGCACACAATACCAATGACCCAAGTAGGGGAATGAGCCAGGAGTCTGTCGAGTGGGAGGAGGAGGACTGAACATCCTACAGGATGCTCTCCTCCTCTGGGAAGGCAGGGTCACCATCTTTGCCGGAACACTGTCACCTGGGTGAGCACAGGTTCCGTGCAGCTGAGGGTGCCATGAGAGGGGGGGGGCATAGGCCGGGGGTCCTGCGCTCTGCATGCTTTGGTCCCCCAATGCATCCAGCATTTCCACGGGACACAGTAATGGAGGGAAAACTCTGCTTCAGTGCTGGATTCCCCATGGGACCCTGGTGGATCTGTAATGGTCCCTGTCCCTGACACCGACACAGTCACCCAACACAAGTGTGCATTTGGTGGTGCTGTACCCCTCTCAGGAGGGTAGAACTGAGGCTACATGGCAGGGATCAAGGGAAGTCCTGGGAACTGCCTAAGGGGGATAATCCAGAGACTTGTGGGGATAAAAAAAAAAGAGAGCTTATAGGCTTTCAAATGATGATGGCTGGCCACTGTTCCAGAATGTTCCCACATTCACCCTCAACATCCACCCCCCCCCTTGAAATTTCCTTGCTTCCTAGGTTAAACTGTGCCATTCAGTTGTTACATCTGTAACAGTTTTTGTAATTGTTCCTTCCTCACTGCCCTGGCACTGATTTCTCTCCACCTTCACAGCCTGGGAGGTAGTAACCTACTCCCTTTCTGGCACCGCTCCCAGTTCTTTTTTTTTCCCCCCCAATTGTTTAACCAGGAAAGGCACACTAAGCTGAAAGCTTGTTTACAGGTGCAACCTGGAAGCACAGGGAAGTTAAGTGACTTGTTCAGGGTCACACAGTATGCAAGTGGGGCTGTGGGATTCAAACCCAGGCCTCCAGATTTGCAGCTCAGAGCCTTAAACCACTGCAGTTCCCAGTTCTATACTGCACGTGTACCTTAATTTGCACTGTTAGATATCTTTATTTTGTGTTGCCATTTATCTACCTGTACATCATTGGTTTTTTTTTTTTAGTTTCTTTTTTTTTTTTTTTTATAAAATGTATGTTTTACAGGATTGTATTTTATTTTATTTCTGCACCTTATAGTTGTTATTTCCACTCTCTGATCCTGTATTGTTTGTGCCCCTTCCCCCAGGGCGTATCTGGAAGCGAGCTGTTACCAGCGCATCATGTCTCACCTGGTAAAACTCTTGAAACTAAATAATATAAAATAATAAATGAATGAATACATCGATGAATAAATGAAAATATGGATAAATGAATAAATAAATAACATTGAAAAAGTCTTTTCTTCATGCATTTAGTGTATGTGGAAGAAGCATACAGAGTAGGCACTTTGCAAGAATAGTCATGTTGTATCTATGAAAGATACAAGGAAACTGCAAAAATCCACAATGGTGTGTGTGTGTGTGTGTGTGTGTGTGTGTGTGTGTGTGTGTGTGCTGTGTGTGTGTGTGTCTCCCTCCCAATTAACACCTCACACTCATTGTAAACCTCATGAATATGCAAATCCCTGTGTGTGCCAAACTAGCAAGGCTTCACCAGAACAATACTTTTGAAATGGATTTTCTTTGTGATTGGTCCTGAATCTGGTTTTAGTGTACACATCAGACCCCATATTCAAAACAAGCATTTGTCAATGCTGAATATTTGCTTAGAAGAAGAAGAAGAAGAATCAGCATTTATATAGCGCTTTTCATACATCCAAAGCGCTTTACAAGCAATGCTAGACTGGTAGTGAAGTGACTGAATGTGTGGTGGCGCCCATATCGCACATCATCACCCACACACAGCCTGGATAATTGCATGAACCGGTTTATGGGAAGGGAATTGGCCAGACACCGAATGTCTCCTACTTTGCTAAGAGTGCCCTGGGTTCTTTATTCACCTGGACACCCACCAGGACAACACCAGGATGGGCAGAAGGGACCTCGGTTTAACGTCTCATCCGAGAAGGGCACACCCCAGCAGTACAGCACCCCCAATACTGCACTCGGATGCAGCGAATTTTTAGGTGTAGTCCAATCCGGTGTGGGATGAGAACCCACGACCTTCTGGTCCAGAGGTGGATGCTGCTACCAACTGAGCCACGCTGACACCGTTACTGGTATTAGCACTGGAAATGCAGGAGTTAGACAGATGCAGAGTAGGAATGGCAGTGAAGTACTGAACTTCACGCCAACCCCACCTCCACCCTGCAGAGACAGACAGGCATTGGGGTATGCGTTTGGGTTGTCGCCCATGACGTTCATGCCATTTCATCTCACCCTATACTGCAGACACTGACAAGTGTTGAAGTGTGCCTTGGGATGTTCGGCTTTACAGACACCCCACTCCATAAGGACATACGCTGAAATGGGTGCAATATAGGAGAATGGGGTGAACTCTGGGGAAGAAGAGTCCAAGGCACACCTCGATACCTGTCACTGGCTGCAGGGTGGGAAGGTGGGATGCAAGCATGAGCATTACAGTCGGCAATCCAAAGGCACACCCCTGATGCCTGTCAGTCTGTACAGGGTGGGACGTTATGGTTAGATACCCTAATGCCCTGGGCGTTTGTTGGTATTTGCACTACAAATTTTCAACATGGCCTTTTTGTGACCCCACCTCATGAAAGCATGTGAGACCTCTTCTCATGAATAGTGGCACTGTCAATGTGTCCCGAACTTTGAGTTCCCACAGCAACTGTGCCATTGTACGCCAGATGTACGAAAACACAGATGGGGCAGGATGTGAAGAATGACAGCTGTACCACTCATAGGGAGGTGTGAAGAGATGGCAATGTTGAAAATCGGTAGTGAAAATATTAAAAATGGTAGAACTTCCGAGCATACGTGGAAACAGTCATTTAGTGGAATTACTGTATTTCACCAAATTTTCAACATAGGCATTTTGTGAGCTCTGCTCAAGAACACTGTCAGTATGATTTTCTTAATCTGTCCTGAACATTGATTTCCCACAGCAACCGCGCTATTCTATGCCAGATGTGTAAATGCATATTTTGGGCAAGATGTAAAGAATGACAGCTGTACTGTTCATAAGGAGGTCTGAAAAAATGCCAATGTTGGAAATCTGGAGTGAAAGCGCTACAAATTTTCAAAGTTATGAGTGTGCATGGAAACTGCACAACGCACGCTTGTAACACATTTATTTTATGGACGTTTGTCACCATATTTTCAACACAGGCATTTTAGGACCTCTACTCATGAACAGAGTCACTGTGATTTTACATATGAATATACATATGAACATATGAATCTGCCAGCAGAACAGACCAATCGGTCTATCTAAATCTGCCCGAGTGTGCAGCTAGCATCCTAGATTGCAGCTGCTACAGCCTCCACCCCCTCAGTTCTTCCCCCACTTGTCCCAGCCCCTGCCCCCTGACTCTTCCTCTTGGGTTATACCCAGTCCTTCTTAAAGCTACTGACTGTCCTACATGTTACCACCCCCTCTGGCAGCGCATTCCAACTAGTCACTACCCTGTCAGTGAAGTAGTGCCTCCTCATTTCCCTCTAGAAACGTCCCCCTTCCAACCTTAGTCCATGCCCCCTCGTCTCTCTCTTCCACGCCTCAGTTTAAACACCCCCTCAGTGCTAGGTTTATTTACCCCCTCAGGTATTTAAACACTTCAGTCATATCCCTCTTATCCCTCCTCTCCTCCAGTGTGTACATGTTCAGCTTCCTCAGCCTAACTTCATATTCCTTTCCTTCCATCCCCTTTAACATTTTTGTTGCCCTCCTTTGCACCCCCTCCAGTAACTGTATATCTCTCCTCAGATATAGCCTCCAGTATTGCACACAGTACTCCAGGTGTGGTCTGACCAATGATCTGTAGAGAGACAGGATCACACCCCTGTGTCTGGATGAGAACCTCCTTGCAATGCACCCCAGCATCCTGTTTGCCTTTGCTGCTGCTCTCCTGTACTGGGCTGAGTTGTTCATGCTCCCAGTTACCAACACCCCTAGATCCTTCTCCTGCCCTGTGATCCCCAACCTCACCCCCCCCCCAACCAACAGTCCCTCTTCTGGTTCTTAGGCCCAAAGTGCATCACCTTACACTTGTTTGCATTGAATCCTAGCCGCCACTCTGCCGACCATGTCTCTAGTTTGGTTAGGTCCTCCTGCAGTTTTTCCCATCCATCATCTTTGTCCACCACTGCCCCCAATTTGCTATCATCTGTGAACAGACTAACCCTGCTCCCCACTTCATGTGCTATATCAGAGATAAAGAGCCCAAATAGCACTGGGCCCAGCACTGACCCCTGCAGCACACTGCTTGTCACTGCTCTAGGTGCCGAGAGCTCCCCCCCACCACCCTCTGCACCCTCCCCTGTAACCAGTTCTCTATCCATTTAGTCAGCATTTTTCCCCACCCCCACTGCCATCAGCTTCCCCCCAGTCTCCCATGAGGCACTGCATCAAAGGCCTTACTGAAGTCCAAGTACAGGACAAGTACCGCATGGCCCCTGTCCAACTCCTTTGTCACCCAGTCATAATACTCTATTATGCTGGTTTGAGAAGACCTCCCTGAGACGAACCCGTGTTGCCGCCCATCTTAGAAGCAAGAAGGCAGGTTTGGAAGTGGAGTCTTTGTTCAAGGTTGAGCAAGCTGGTGGTGGAGTACAGCAGGCACGTATGGGTGTGCCTGGGGGCTCCCAGCATTAGCCTGCAGGCCTTGTTTATAGAGAGCTGCATTCTTGAAAGCGCAGTGTTGTCAGCAGCAGCATAGATGGGCAGCCCATAGTCGATTAGCAACAGGACAGAGGTGATTGCCAATCTAAGGGCCTCTTGTGGTAGGCAGTCCCTATGGCAGTATAACAGTCCAATCCAGACATTGGTGGCAGCAGAAAGGGCACTGATATGGGAATGGAAGGAGAGTGCTGAATCAAAGGTAATGCCCAGATACTTGTAGGTGGAAACCTGCTCAATGGGGTTTAGTGTGCTAGGCAGTATCACGAGAGAGGCACCACTGGCTTTGTTTTGGCGATGCGAGGACAGCATAGCTTTGGTCTTTTTTAGGTTCAGAACTAGCCTTCATGATGTGAACCAATGCTCAGCTCTATCAAAAGTTTGTTGGAGGGTGGCCTGGAGTGTGTTGGGGTTGGGATCAGCGCAAGAGCACAGAGTCATCCAGCGTGAGGAGGATCTTACTTGGGCAGGCCAAGGGAGGAGTTGAAGTAGAAGGCTGAGAGGAGGCCTAGTGGAGCCCTGGGGAACCCAGAGCGGACAGTTCGTGTGTCAGATAGGGTGCTATTGATTTTACACACTGAGTTCTGGCAGAGAGGTAGCTAGTGAACCATGCAAGGGGCTGGGGGAGAAACCAAAGCATCTGAGGGAGTCAAGCAGGAGAGGATGGCAAACCATGTCAAAGGCCTTGAAGAGGTCAATAAACATGGCACTGGCAGGAGTTCCGGCATCGAGAGCAGAGTGCATGAAGTTGGAGAATTCAAGTAGCGCAGTTGTGGTGCTGTGACCTGCATGAAAGCCACGCTGTTCAGGGCACAGGATATCGTGCATGGCCAGGTATTCGGCAAGCTGGATGGCAACTACTTTTTCAAGGGCCTTAGAGAGATAGGTCAATAGTTACCTGGGGTCTCTCAATCGCCACTTTTTAGGATGGGAGTGATGATGGCAGTTTTCCATGTGCTGGGAAACTGCCCCAGGCACAGAGAGTGGTTGAGCAGGTTGGTAAGTGGGACCAGGATATCATCCAATGTCAGATGAAGTAGCCTAGTGTCCAGTAGGTCCGTGCCGGGGTTGTTACTACTAACGGCTTTTTGCAGAAGGGCTCTAGCCCAATGGGGAGATGTAATGCGAGGTAGAAAGGAGGTCTCTGGAGAGTGGCTTGTGCTACTGGGATGGGGTCAAAGAACTTACTGGGCAGGACTGAACTCAAGTCTGAGAAAGTGTGGTTTAGGCAGTCTGCAATACCAAGGGGTCAGAGCAGACAGTTCCATTAAAGGAGAGTTGAGAGGGGTGGGGGCGGATTTCCCATTCAGCTCCTTCACATTATCCCAAAGTTTCTAGCCACGACCCCAGGAGGCAAAAGCAGATTGGTAGTACTGGGCTTTGGCCTGTCAGAATAGCCCAAGTACACTTATTGTGCTCAGCGTTGTACACTTGCCTCTATCGGCTGGCTTGCCAGATTCCATGGCAGTGTGCCATAGGTTGTCTCATCATTTAAGTTTGTGAAGGAGGAAGGGGGTAACCCAAGGCATGTTTTGCTTCTTGTCACGATTTCTAGTGAAGGGGCATAGAGGTCACATGCAGTGTTAAAAGTGCGAGTGAAAAATCCAATGCCTCATCTATGGACGGTGCAAGCCTGATTGGGGACCAATCCAGTTGTGAAAGGTACAGTTTAAGGCGATGCAGGCTGCCTGGGAGTAGGCAATGTCACTAGGTGGTTTGGGGTGCAGTTTTGCTGTTGGCAGCAGACCAAGAGAATATGACCGGAGAGCGGTCACTAAGCGAGTTGGGAAGTACACTGATATCGAGCATCCTCTGGGGCGGTTGGTAATGGTGATATCCAGGAGGGTGCTGGAGCCAGTAGAGGCAATGAATCTAGTTGGGGTGGTGACAAGCTGAGACATGTCAAGGATGGCAAAGACATCTCTGGTTTGGGAGGCCGTGGCAGAGAGCCAGTTGATATTCAGGTCACCAACAATTATCTGGGCCATTTTGAGCGGTAGGCCAGAGAGGTAGTCAGCAAGTGCCTGTATGGCGAGGTCTTACTTTCTGGGGGGAATATAGGCAATGGTGAGAAAGAGTGGGCCCTTACCAGGGTTGGGGAGATTTTTAGTGTGAGGGCTTGCGCCCCATTATCAAACATGGGTGGTGGAAGTGCATGTCCAAGGAGGGAGTCATGCATGTAGACAGCACAACCACCTCCACACTTACCCACCCAATCTTCCGTGAAAAGGGTGTAACCAGGGAGGGAGACGAAGGAGTCAGGGGTGGATTTGGATAACCAGGTTTCAACGAATGTGACAATGTTTGGCTGGTGCTGAGTAATCGAGCACTGGAATGCAGCAGCCTTCTTAAGGAGGCTGCAAATATTCATAGAAGCTATGCGGAGTCCTTGAGCCTGGGTATACTTGTTCATAAGGTTGGGCACGGGGCCAGGGTTTGGATGACTGTCACCTGATAGAAGCAACAGGAGGGTGATTAGGCACATCAAAGCGTGATAGTGATTGTGGCATCTCCCCTTGCGACTGGACATGGGGCCGGGTGCTGGGGTGCAAGGAGTGGGTAGAGTACAAAGGGTGGGAAAGGCATTGAGGAGAAGAGACCAAGGTATGAGTGGGAAGTAAAAGGTAGCAGGGGTGTAAGTGTGGGGGGGTACTGAAGGGGGGAGGTGATTGAGCTTTGGGGGGGGGTCTGGTAGAGGTGTTGCAGATAAAAGGGGGGGTACTATGCGTAGAGGGTGATGGTCCTAAATAAGGAGGGGCTGGTGTAGGAGGTAGGAGGAGGACCATAGTCAGTGTCAATGCACTTGATCCTGGATGCATTGAGGACGATAAGTTATTTGAGCACAAGAGAGGATCACCCTTTTAAGAAATTACAGAAAGGAGAGCCCCTTTAATGAGTTGCTGTAATTGACTAGTGTGAGGCCTCAGGGGGCATGGATCACTGGGGAAGGAGGAGGAGGGGCCTGGGGGCAAAAAATTGTCCAGAGAGCAGTACAGCAAGGCAGTGGCCAAGCTGTGTTATGAAAAAGGTGCCTTGTGTGCTTTCTTTCTCAATGGGGATCTGCAGCATCCTATCAAGAAGCAGCCACAGTCCCCAGGAGCCAGTCCAATTATGGGGATTGAACCCAGACAGCTCCAAGCTAGGAGCTGACCAAACGTACCTGCTTTTCTTGATCAGGGGGTGGCGGACTGGACGCAGAGGTCCGGCCGCCAGAAGGTAGCAGTGCCAGGGCCAGGATGTGAAAAGTGTTGAAAATCTGGCGTGAAAATATTGCAAATTTGCAAAGTTACAAGGGTGCATGGAAACTGTGCAACACATGCTTGTAACACAGTCATTTTATGGACTTTCGTCACCAAATTTTCAACATAGGCATTTTAGGACCTCTGCTCATGAACAGTGCCATTGTCATTTTCTTAATCTGTCCCTAAAACTGATTTCCCACAGCAACTGTGCTATTCTTAAAGATCTTAAAAGGACATTATCACTAATGCTCTCAATATTCATGCACCATTCACCAATATCAGAACTAAAGCAAGGTCCTGCCCCTGGTTCACCACTGATCTTAAAACAGCCTTTCTAGCCAGAGACAAACTGTGGAAAAAGGCAAGAAAAACTAAGGATTCCAGAGACTGGCTAAATTTCAGAAAAGCAAGAAATTCATGTACAACACAAATAAGATCTGCCAAAGCTGCCTGTGATACAATTTGCAAACAATTTGCAAACCTGTGAAAGCTCCTAAATACAGCACAATCAGGATTTAGATCAAGGCATAGCACCATTTCGGCCCTAGCCAAAGTAACCAACGACTGGCAGATTGCTATGGATAAGAAGAACAGTACCTGTGCTGTGTTCCTGGATTTGAGCAAAGCATTTGACACAGTGGATCATGAATCATTAATCACCTCCCTTGGCTCACTAGGGTTGGATTCCCCTTCACTCAATTGGTTCAAGTGCTATCTATCAGATAGGTCACAACTGGTAAAAAATGGAAACTACCTATCCACCTTAAAACCACTGTTAAGAGGTGTACCGCGAGGCTCTATTCTTGCCCCATCCTCTTTTGCCATCTATATTAATAATATTGATGCTAACCTCACTCAATCCAACATCCATCTGTTTGCTGATGATACTGTATTATATGTTAGCAATCCTTCATTATCTAAAGCCTGTGAACTGCTACAATCTGAATTTTCCATCCTACAACACAACCTACTGGATAAAAAACTACTTCTAAATGCCAAAAACAAAAGCTATGTTCTTTACCTCAAAGAGTTGCTCTGCCACTACCCCACCATCCACCACCCTACAACTAACCACCTTACTTGGAGAGAAGCTGGAACGGTTGATAACTCAAATACCTTGGAGTCTGGATTGATAACAAGCTTGACTATTCTGTCCATATTGAGGAGCTACTAAAGAAACTGAGACAAAGGCTTGGTTTATTTTTAGAATAAAGCACTACCTCAACAGAGACTCCAAAAAAAGAGATTAATCCAGGCTTCATTCTATCCTCATTGACTATATGACTTTCTGTATGGACATTGTTCACTCCTCTTAAATAAACTGGACACCCTATACCACAGGTCCATCAGATTCATTACTGACCTTCCCTTCAACACCCATCATTGCTCCTTTATAAGGCAGTTAACTGGACATCATTACAACACAGAAGAAATAGGAATGCTGCAATTTGGATATTCAAAGCCTTATCAGGCAAGCTACCTACCTATATCTCAGACTGTTTTACTCAAATTACTTCTAGGCCATACAACCTAAGGATCAGCAAAATTATCATTCTTAAGGTCCCCAATGTCTGCACCCAGTTTGGGAGGGCTGCTATCAGCTACTCACATAATTGTTTGGAATTCACTCAAAAAACCATGAAGCTAAATAACCTCCTACCCTTAATATCCTTCAAAGATTATTCACCACCCTATTCCCAGAACTCTGCAACTGCTTCCACAAGGCCTAAACCCCGCCCTACCTACCCCCTTTTTTTTTTTCGTGTTCCTATATGCAGATAAAACTCCTGTTCCAGTCCCAAGATTCACCCTCAAAATGCCTGCTAGGTCCTATAATCTACATATTACCCTGATGTGCCCATTGCCTTCTGTCTCACAGATTAAAGTTTTAATGTGCCTTGTACATATGTATATTGTTATATATTAGCACTTATGTCATTGTATTACTGTTTATGTTACCCTGTCATTGTATTACTGTTTATGCTACCCTTGTCAATGTAATAACACTTGCACTTCTTGACCACTCAGGTCCATCTTGTAAATGAGCTATGCTCAATGATGTTCGCCTGATTAAATAAAGATTTTGATTGATTGATTGATTGATTCTGTGCTGGAAGTGCGAAAACACATTTTGGCCATGATGTGTAAAATGCCAGCTGTACTGTTCATAAGGAGGTATGTAAAAATGCCAATGCTGAAAATCTGGAGTGAAAATATTACAAATTCACGAAGTTACGAGCATGCGTGGAAACTGCACAATGCATGCTCGTAAGTCATTCTTTGGATTATTTTCAGCAAATTTGCAACATAGGCTTTTTGAAAGTCCGCCTCATCAACAATGGCACTGTTGTTTGGTTAATCAATCTGGAAAGGTGATTCCGCGCACTGACCTTGAAATCACCTATTGGGGCCGAATAACACCAAGACAGTGACAGGATTCATGAGGAGGGGTGCCAATAACCCCATGTTGAAAATTTGGTGCAAAAATTCCCCAAAATGCCTGAGATATGCACTAAACTTGAAAAAACCCTATTTATGCCATTATACTGCTTACCGGCATTTCTTCAGTTCGCGGTCGGCTTTGAAGAGTGCAGACGTGTTCCCGGTCCACCGAAGACTGTCACGCTGGGCTCCGGAGGTAAGTATGGGGTGAGGGTGGTGTGTGGAGAGGCAGGGTGTGCAGAGGATGGGCACGGGTTGGGGAAGGGGGCAGATGAGACCGCGAGGGACGGTTTTCTTTTTGCAGGTAAAAAAATAATAAAGACAACATGCGTCGGTTTTCTTCTTTCATGGGTCTTGTTTGGTACACTGGGGTGTGCTCCCAGTGTACCACCTGCGACCCAATAGGGAGGGTTGAAGCCGACCAGGATTGGGCCCCTAGTCGGCACAGAAATGGGGGGTGGGTGTATGATGCTGAGGGGGAACTGGGCACCTCCTTGGCACACAGCAGAAATAGAGGGTGTGGGAACATTATGCTGACAGGGAGTGGGCTCCCCATCAGCAAATGAAAGGGGTTGGGGGCATGCCAACAGGGGGACTGGACACCCCCGTCAGCTCTGAGGTGGCTGCATAGAGCCGCCATGTTCCTGGTACTGTTACACCAGGCGAGATACCACCCTGCAATAACAGGTCACTTCCTCATTGCAACGGAATTGCTGACGCTGCAATGATGAGGTGGACCCTCATTGCAGCAGCCAAATCGTTTCAAGTTGGTGGCACTTCTGCAGAACTAGTGTTGTCAGGACACTGGGTCTGCATTGGCTGCACACCACCAAGCCCACAAATGCAGTGCTGGCACTGACTACCGCGCCTCCACAACCCACTTCTCTCCTAAGCTGCCACATAATGGGGCAAGGGCAGGGAAGATGTTTGTGCTGCACTTGCCTCTGCACTCCCGGGCTGCTGTGATATTCAGATAGATAGCAAGCAGTGCTATCCAACTGAATATTGGTCCATGTTGGTGTAGTAATAAGAGAAGCTGCTCTGCCCTGACACGGATCTGGGCTGTACAGTGTATAGAAACATAGATTTTGTTGGCAGAAAAGGACCTTTAGGTCCATCCAGTCTGCCCCTTGTGCCTGCTTACTCTGTCGCCACTGATCCTAGTTAGACACAGGTGTCACTCCTTGTCCCTGTTTCTCTACCTAATATGTTATTGTTCTGAATTGTATGTAACCACAGTTGACTGTAACCTTCCCTTTGTACATGCTGCTGTATCTCTACGTAATTGATAACACTAATGTGTCCTGATGCGTTGTAATTTTTAGCCTGCTCAACAAGGTGTACCTATCTTACTTGAACTACTGATTAGTAAGTCTTGCTTAACTGTTGTTTATTATGTTTCGCTTACCTGTCTTTTTCATTGTGTACCGACTTTTAATACTGTGAAATGTTCTGTTTGTACTCCTTTGTGTCTGAAAATAGTCATTTGTTGGCTAGCACACCTACCTGGTAAACAAAAACTAAATAAATTAAAAAAAAAAAAAAAATTACTTTGTCTAATGTTTACCTGTCTTCTCTGATGCAGAACCTTTGTAAATGAGCTTCTAGCTCAAAGGTCTATTCCTAGAATCAATCATTAAATAAATTAAATAATATGCCTCTGTGCCTATCCCACACATATCTGAAGCTCCCCGCAGTCTCTGGCCCCACTGCGTCCTCTAGCCGGCTCTTCCAGTCATCCGCCACCCATTCTGTGAAGAAGTATTTCCACACCTCTTTCCTAAACTTCCCCCTCTTAGTTTCATTGCATGTCCCCTTACTCTAGTGCCTTCTTTCTCTGAAACAGACCCTCCATTTGTACTTTGTTCACTCCTGTGAGGTACTTGTAGGTTTCAGTCATGTCCTCTTCGCTCTCCTCTCTTCCAGGGAGTACATGTTGAGTTCCTGCTGCCTTTCCTTATATGGCTTCTCCTGCAATCTCCTATCCATTTTGGTTGCCCTCCTCTGTACCGCCTCCACCCTTTCAGTATCCTTGCAGAGGTGCGGCCTCCAGAACTGGACACAGTACTCCAGGTGGAACCTTACCAGTGGGCAATACAACAGCAGCACCACCTCCCTCCTCCTGCTAGAAACTCTTCAACCAATGCACCCCAGTATCATGCTAGCTATTCCCACCGCTCTCACACTGCTCCACTAGCTTAGGGAATAGTGCTGCCTGAAATGGGATAGCGTCAAGACCCCTGTTGGCTATATTCATCCAAGCATGCAAATGAGCTCATTGGGCATGCAACACACTAAGGGACCATTTGCATGGGGTGCAGCAGCCCCTTAGAGCCACTGGCAATTCATAAATGAGAGCCCTGGTGGTCCAGTGTGTTCCCCCCACACCCTTCACCTGTTCATACACAGAAACTCCAGTCCTGGTGGGCCATTGTGTCTCCCAACCCCTGATCTCCCATTCATACACAGTAATTCAAGCCCCGGTGGGTCCAGTGGGTCACCCTACTCCCTGGTCACCTATTCACACACAGTAATTCATGCCCTTGTGGTCCAATGTGCTCCCCTTAATCACCCATTCATACAGAGTAATACAAGCCTGGTGGTCTAGTGTGTCTTCCCAGCCCACAATCACTCATACTGAAGGATTCTCTAGTGGTCCTGTGGATTCTTCGACCCCCTGATTGCCCATTCTCTCATGTTAAAAGACTCCCTGGTGGTCCAGTAGGTCCTGTACCCCCGATCACCTCGTCACTCATGTTAAAGTTGTACACTGGGTCCCCCAACCCTCTCGACTCTCCCAGAAGACATAAATACAGCACATATTAGTGGTCCAGTGGCTCCCCCCCCCCCCAACAGCCTCCCACCTGACCCGCCCACTGACATCATACCTCCCCACACACACCCCTTACCTCTGGTCCAGGCACTATTATCAGTCACATATAGCAATCGGCACAGCCCTCCTCTTACCTCTGTGGCCAGCTACCGTATGAGCGTGTACTGTAAAACCAACAGTTTCTCCTTGCTGAATCTTCTCCACTGTCAGCTTCCATTCCTGACACCACATTACCAATTCTCTGTTCCTATTAAATAGGTCCTCATGGTTCACCTTCTTTATGCCTTTTAGGCAGCTGAATGTCTCAATTGTGTTGCCCCTCTCCCTCCTGACCTCCAGCTAGTACATGTTCAGGGCCTCCACCTCTGCTCCTAGAATCTGCCTTGTTGACCCAGAATCATCTTGGTGACCTTTCACTGCACTACTTCCAGCCTAGTCCTGTTTTTTCTCAGGTGTGGACTCCAGAACTGGACGCAGTATTCCAGATGTGGCCTCATCAGTGACCCATACAGTGACAATATCACCTCCTTTCTACCGCTATCGAAACCCCTCCCAGTTTACCCCAACATTCTGCTTACCTTACTGTATTGACTGGTTTGTTTGAAAAAGTAACTTATGACGACTCCCAAGTCCCTATCCCCAGTAGTAGTGGAAAACCTGACCCCAATCCAATATCCCTTCCAAGGCTTCCTTGCCCCTATGTGCATTACTTTGCTCTTGTGCGGGCAGACATACTCACCTGACATGTGTGACTAGCTTTTTTTTTTTTTTTTTTTTGAGCACCGGTCCAAATCATATGCCTTTCTGTAACCATATTCTGGTCTGGAGTGTCTGATTTGCTGTAGGCCTCTGAGTAGTGTTAAGACATGTACATGTGTATAACCTGTTTTCAGATTTAGTTGAGACATTTGACGGCACCCTGATTGTTTTGTGCTAGGGGTTGGGGCCAGCTGGAGTGTGTATAAAATGGAAATTTCTGGCTACACTCCTGCCTGTGGACTAGCCACCTAAATGTACATTTCACTGAGCTTTCTGTGCTCAGCCAACTCTAGCGGATGGGGGAAAACTGACAGAACAGGCAGAGGGTGCTTCTGTGAATCTTTCCCCCTTTGGGAATATTAAGTCAGAGCTCTATACAGTATGTTAAAAATCACCAAGTACAACCCACAGTCCAAATCTGTCAGTGTTCAGGAGTACAGATTATTTGCACATTACAGTGGTAGCCACCAGTGACATGACTCAGAATTTCTAGAGATATATCACGAAGCCTAGAGGTTAAAGCAACATGCGGTGAACAAGCTCAGTACATCCAGTAGACCCAGGTTTGAATCCCACAACCTTCACTTGCATTCTGTGTGACCCGGAGCAAGTCATCTAACCTCCCTGTGCTACCGGGTCGCACCTCTAAAGGGCCTTGTGCCCAGTAGGCCTGCAGTTACCGAAAATAAAACTACACAAAAATAAATGTATCACAGTCGCTCTCCATTTATTTCAGCTGGATTTCTAGTGATGTTTCCCAGTATGTCCTCATATATAGTGTGCACCCCACCATTGGGTAGCACTGTACATCGAACTTGCCTTAATCTTCTTGAGTTTTTTCTCCTCTTCACTTTGTGTTTTGAGAATAGTCTCCAGCTGCTGCTTAAGGTTCCCCAGGGATTGTTCAAGTTTTCCCTGAAATGCACAAACCCAGGTTTCAGTACTTTATTTTAAAGTATATTTGCCTTTCTGTAATGTCTTGAAGAGTTTGACTAAATCAAAATATATTCCACGTTTATGACATTTAAAATGGCATATAAATCAAACATATGACGTCCGCAACAGAGTTCTACAAACAATACTCCTTCTCCTTACCTTGTACTCTGTAACAGCTTCTTCTTTAATAGGGACAACATTGTGACTTTTGTGGTCCCGAGACAGTCCACAGACCACGCAGATCGGGGTCTGATCATCTTCACAGAACAGTTTCAGTTTTTCTTCGTGTTCCTCACAGAAAAGGCTGTCAGTAGGTTTTTGTTCCCTTTGATTCAGTTTTTTAATCTGTTCTACAATATTAGCCAAGTCTTTGTTTGGTCTCAGGTTCTTCTTATGTAGAAACAGTTCTCTGCATTTGGGACAGGAGACAGCAGTGTCTGATTTCTCCCAGAACTGTGCGATGCAGTCTCTGCAGAAGTTGTGCCCACAGTCCACAGTAACTGGGTCTTTGAAAAAAATCCAGGCAGACGGCACACACTGCTTCATTTTTCAGTGCCTCTATGTTTCCTGCAGCTGCCATGTTTGGAGCTGTTTGTCCGAGTTGTGCTTTCACTTTGGGCTCAGGAATTTAGGGAGGGACTTCCGGATACAGGTGATGTCATCATTCTGCATTAACTCCTTCAGTGATACAACAAGCCCTGGCAGGGTCACTTCAGTGCAAGGGTCAATGTGCATTTTCCCTGTTTCTGAATAACTGGGGTTTTAAATTTATAGAATGGTTAAAGATTTCCTGTTAGAAATGTAAACCCAATGTACATATATGTGCACATAAAAAAGGCTGCAGTTCTAACAGCTACATCATATGGTTGTGTTTTTGTCTTTAGAAGAGCAGTTCATGTTGCAGTAAAAGAAACGGTACTGTGGGTTATCCTTTTTATTGTGGACCGAGCTTCTTTCCAATCTTTCTGTCCTTTTTCCTCTTCTCTTCTTTTCAGACTCTGTTAGCATGGTTTTTAAATTTGAAATATTTATAAGACTACTGTTTTAAATACGGTGCCTACAGGTTTCTGTCGATATTCCCTGCTGTATTTAAACACCGATTGCTTTTTTCAGTCCCTCTTCATTGTTGTTTTTTTTCACAGCATAGTACATAAGCAACAACAAAGACATACACTCGTGGATTTCATTTCCATGGAGTTAGAGCCTCTGCCCCAGTTCCTCTGGCCTCTGCACCAATCAGACATGTTATCTCTGCACTACCTAAGGGCCTCCCTTTACACAGGAATGTATAGTCCTTGTACTACACATTTGACCTATTTGTGCCTGGGGACTGTGTGCACTTAGTGCATATATACTAAAAAAAAAAAAAAACATACAAATATGTCAGAATATTGCAACTTGTGTACACCTAATGACTCAATAGGCCATAATACTTTCCCCCATATACTCTCCACTCCCCTTAAATCCAAGTCAGGGATCTACCCCAGCTGTCTGTTTGTGAAGATCCTCCTATTTAACTACCCCTGCTGCCCTGCCCTAATTCCTTTCTGGCAGCCAGTCAGTTGTGGTGCTGTCTCTGTGGTGTACATTTTTCTACACATCGTTGATGACACAAAGGTATGTAATAGGGTGGATGTGCTGGGGGTTTGAAAAGATGAGAGAGGACCTTAAAAAAATGGTGGAATGGTCTGATTCTGGAGCATGGAAGCTGGGATTCAATACAAAAAAGTGCAGGATCGTGCACATGGGGCACAAGAACCCAAGGGCAATTTACAAACTAGGAGAGGAGGTACTAACAGTCACAAAGCAGGAAAGAGACCTGGGAGTTGTCATTCTGGATACATAGATACATAGACAGTGTCGGCAGATAAGGGCCTATGGCCCACCCAGTCTGCCCATTTGAGCTTGTAAGTTCAGTTTGTTTTCCTAGAAGTCTGTTTCCCCTTACCCCTGACCTCTAGAATTCCTTTATGTCTATCCCATGCATTCTTAAATCCCGTGATTGTTTCAGCCCCCACCACTTCCTCTGGCAGGGTGTTCCACTTGTCCACCACCCGTTCTGTGAAGAAATTCTTTCTCATGTTTCCTCTGAATCGTCCTCCCTCCAACTTCATCCCATGCCCTCAGTCCTGGAACATCTTTTTTCGCTTAAAAATAGTGTTTTCCTGCACTCTGTTTCTCCCTGTAAGATACTTGTATGTCTCTGTCATATCCCTGTCTCCTCCTCTCCTCCAGGGAGTACATGTTCAGTTCCTTCAACCTGTCTTCATAGGACTTGTGATGCAATCCATGCACCATCTTTGTTGCCCTCCTCTGAACCTTCTCTACCCTGTCTATGTTCTTACGAGGTATGGCCTCCAGAACTGTACACTGTACTCCAGGTGGGGCCTCACTAGTGTCTTGTATAGCGAATTATGACCTCCTTTCCTGCTGGTGATGCCCTGCCTATACATCCCAGCATCCTATTTGCTTTACCTGCTGCCTTGTCACACTGTTTCCCTACCTTGAGGTCATCAGAGATGACAACCCCAAGATCCCTTTCCTGCTTGGTGCATGCTATATCCTCACCCCCCAACTGATATATTGTGCCAGGGTTTTTGTACCCCATATGCATTATCTTGCACTTCTTTGCATTGAATTTCAACTGCCAAACCTAAAAGAGGCTAGGCAGTGTGACAAGGTGGTGGGGAAGGCTAACCAGATGCTTGGATGCATAGGGAGAAGTATCACAAGTAGAAGGAGGGAGGTCATTTTACCCCTGCATAAGACACTGGTGAGATCACACCTGGAGTGCTGCATCCAGTTCTAGAGGCCCCATCTGAAAAAGAACAGAGGCAGGGTAGAGGCAGTGTAGAGAAGGGCAACTAAAATGCTGCAGGGCCTGCAGGAGAAGACCTATGAGGAAAGACTAAAAAAAATTAAATATGTATTCCCTGGAGGCAAGGAGGGAGAGTGGGGACATGATAGAGACATACAAATACCTCACTGGTATTAACAGGAAGGGAGCATCTTCCAAAGAAAGAGATGTTCTGACACAAGGGGGCACACTATGAAGCTGGAGGGGGGGAACGGCTCAGGGGTAACATGAGAAAATATTTTTTCACAGAGAGGGTGGCAGGTGCTTGGAATTGTCTACCAGAGGAGGTGGTAGGAGCTAAAATGGTCACAGGATTCAAGAAGGAGTGTGAAAGACACAAGGGTATCCTGGAGGAAAGGGGGAGGTGATCGGGAATTACGTTTGTGCATCAGACCTCATACTAGGTAGGGATACAGTAAATAAATAGGGCAGACTGGGTGAGTCAAGAGGTTCTTTTCTGCT